>OX244029.2:34928122-35528122 GCA_945859785.2 Tridacna gigas | reverse complement strand
TGGATAGGTGCACTGGCCGCCGCGATATAACTGAAATAATGTTGAAAACGGCGTTAAACACCATACAATCAGTCAATCATTCGTTACCCTTCTTACTGTTTGTTCCACAACTGTATTCTTAATTAATCACACATAACTATATGTAGAAATGGCAGTGTTTACAATGTAGCATACTATGCTTGTTCAGGTCTCTTGGAATTGTGAGCATACTGAAATACAAACTTGAGCCATGCTCTGACAAAAGGGGGCTTGATTCATCTCCGTGATGCATTATACCAATCAAGCCATCACATGGTTATGGGACCATAAAATCTACTCTTTTTTTTTAAATCGACTTAATCATGAGGTAGACTGGTCTTTGGAGATACAGAAATTTGACTAATTGCGAAAAGTGTCGGTGGTTGCGGATTGCGCAGGCTGACCACATTCCTTTTGTTATCTGCAAATGATTTTAACATGGACGTGTCTAAAATATAAATATTCTCATTTCCTTGCAATGTTCACTACGCTTTCAAACAAATATTCCATTCTTTGAGCCACATTATTTCTGTTATCTGCAAATGATTTTAACATGGACGAGTCTAAAATTATGGCGTCTTGAAGAGAGTAAAGTCTTTAACCATAATGCCGATTTTTGACGACCATAAAGAGGAAAGCCTTTGAGTAGTCTTACATCGTGAGAAAAGAAAAAAAAATGCTGGTAAACAGAAAACAAAATTTTAGACTTTTACAAATTAAAGCCTTTGCAGACAACATATTAGGTATTACTCAAACAATGCGATTGTTCTTTGAAAGGGTTGAAATCATTGTGGGAAAAGGAGAAGATGCTGATAACTAGCATTTTCACCTTTTACAACAATGTTTTCAAAAACCTTTATTTTTCTTAGAGTCGGCGGCAAAAACTCGGAATTGTCTGGTAAAGGTTTAATGTAAATGACACCATAGAACAGAATAGCACAGAACAAAACATCAAGACAGTATTCTACGTAAATTTTAAGAAGTTTATAGTTCTTAAACATACGCTCTGGCAAAAGGGGGCTTAATGCATCTCCGTAATCCATTATTCCAAGCAAGACATCACCTAATTATGGATCCATAAAATCCATTTTGTCAAACAACCGATTGATTTATGAGCTAGAATTATCCCTTGAAAGGCACAAAATTTAAAGACAGCGAAAAGTTTCGGCCCATGTCAGCCTGCGCGAACTGCGCAGGATGACATGGTCGATACTTTTCGCAAATGCATTAAGCCCCCATTTCACAGAGCATGGCTCACACACACACACACACACACACACACACACACACACACACACACATATATATATATATATATATATATATAAGCCATGCTCTGGCAAATAGGGGCTTAATTCATCTCCTTGATGCATTATACTAAGTAAAACATCATATAACTATTGATTCATAACATCCATTTTGTCTGATATCTAGCTATATAGCTATTGATTCATAACATCCATTTTGTCTGATATCTAGCTATATAGCTATTGATTCATAACATACAGTCTGTCTAATATCTAGCTATACAGCTGTTGATTCATAACATACAGTCTGTCTAATATCTAGCTATATAGCTATTGATTCATAACATACAGTCTGTCTAATATCTAGCTATATAGCTATTGATTCATAACATACAGTCTGTCTAATATCTAGCTGTATAGCTATTGATTCATAACATACATTTTGTCTAATATCTAGCTATATAGCTATTGATTCATAACATACAGTCTGTCTAATATCTAGCTATATAGCTATTGATTCATAACATACATTTTGTCTGATATCTAGCTATATAGCTACTGATTCATAACATCCATTTCGTCTAATATCTAGCTGTATAGCTATTGATTCATAACATCCATTTCGTCTAATATCTAGCTGTATAGCTATTGATTCATAACATACATTTTGTCTAATATCTAGCTATATAGCTATTGATTCATAACATACAGTCTGTCTGATATCTAGCTATATAGCTATTGATTCATAACATCCATTTCGTCTAATATCTAGCTATATAGCTATTGATTCATAACATACATTTTGTCTAATATCTAGCTGTATAAATATTGATTCATAACATACAGTCTGTCTAATATCTAGCTATATAGCTATTGATTCATAACATCCATTTTGTCTAATATCTAGCTATATAGCTATTGATTCATAACATACAGTCTGTCTAATATCTAGCTATATAGCTATTGATTCATAACATACATTTTGTCTGATATCTAGCTATATAGCTACTGATTCATAACATCCATTTCGTCTAATATCTAGCTATATAGCTATTGATTCATAACATCCATTTCGTCTAATAACTAGCTGAATCCGGGGGTATAATGTCCAATGCAGAAAAAGGACCAAAAGCAAAAAAGTTTCGAACCAGGTCAGCGTGCGCGGACTGTACAGGTTGATATGAGTCGATCCTTTTTGCAGAAGTATTAAACATCCTTTTCACATTGCGTAGCTCATATCTAAATACATTTAAAAATTTGGCCATGATTAATCACACGCCTTTATCTATAATTTTCGGCACTTTCTGCAGATGCATCAAAACTGCTTTCAACACAGCATAGATTAAAATTTATATAAATGAGTCATGCTTTGTGAAAAGGGCGCTCAATGCATCTGCAAAAAGTATCAACTAACGTCAGCCGTGCAGGTTAACCTGGGCCGAAATTGTTTGCTCTTGGTCAATTTTCTGCATATTGAACGATCATTATACTTCATGATTCTGACAGTTGTTAGACAAAATGAATTTTACGGATCCATGACTCTGTGATGACTTGCTTGGCATCATTCATCACGGAGATGCATTAAGCCTCCTTTTGCTAAAGCGTGACTCGTGTATATAAACCCGATCTCTTTCGGAGCCGGAAAAATACAATCCATTGGGACGCAAAATGAATTTCAACATTAAAGCTTGACTTAACAAGCAGACGGTGTGGATAGCAGATTGGGCTGCAATTTGCTGATCTTGGTTATGTTGTCCGCAAACGCCCCTCAACACCTGCATTGATTTTTTGGCCGATATTGACCCAAAAATAGGGGGAAATAAAGCGAAGTGCGGAATATCTAGTCTCTTTGTCCGCAATGCACAGACTGAACTAGATTCACATATATTACTATAAAAAAGTACCTTTGATATTTTTAACTACTTTGTCAGTACCTCGTAGACAGTTCCTAAACGCAGGTCAAACATCTTGGACTGGGCGTGCACCGTCAGTCGTCTGTTTTAATCCAGATTGTCACGAATCTACGTCAACATTTTCTCTGTAACTTTTGGTTTCCGCCTTCGACCCATCCGCTCTTGAATCGAATCTCCACTTTCCTGAAACCTTCTGTACCACTTGAAAACAAGTGCAAGATTAAAAGAAATCTTTCTTTGTGTCTCTTTTAATCATCTGATATGCTTCTGTTGGACTTTTCCTAGGATCTCGGCAGAATTTGATAACTGTACGATTTTCGATACAATCCGCCGCCACGACGTAACGTATTGGCATTAGTATCAGTGAACCTTTAAAGCTGTTTTCTTCCGTTTGCAACAGTCAAAGGAAATCATTTTTTCGGAAAAAGTTGTAATGACGTTAGATTTATTTTTTGAATAATTTCAAGCAAATTCATCGGTTAGCAACCTTTTCATAAGTTGTGAAAGGTATACTACCAGAGCAAATACTTGGACTGTCCCGTTACCATGGTAAAATAAACAGCCCGTGTGCCTAAAGTATCAAGATAATTGGTACAGCAAAAAGATGTGAACCATACTATGAGAAAAGGGGGCCTAATGCATCTGCGAAAAGTATCATCTAGTTTAGTCTGAGCAGTCTGCGCAGGGTGACCTTGGTCAAAACTTTTTTGCTATTGGTCAATTTTCTGTATGTCCAAGGACCATGATTAAGTCGGTTATTAAAAAGATGTGGCTATTATGGATCCATAATTAAAACAATGCATCACGGAGATGCATTAAGCCCACTTTTGCCAGAGAACGGCTCATGTTTTTTTCTTGTGACCCTTTGTCGACTAGTGGGCTTTTGAACATCCCTCGCTAAGAGTAACACGGCAGAATTTTCGGCGTTTCATGATCTCTGCGTTCGTTTTCGAAAGCTGTTCTAATTAAAGCCCCAATAGGGGCCAAAAATAAACAATTCTGGTGTTAAAATGCATCTTGATTTAAATTATATCTTTAAAAAGTATGGAAAGTATTGTGAAGATGACAATCTGTTATTGTAGGGTCGGTCCATGCGTTTGTCTCTTACAGAAAAATTAATTTTAAGAGTAGGTCAAAAATTGCCAGGTCGTTCTATCGTTTGTTTATTTTTTATCTGATTGTAAAATTCATTTTTCTGCTTGACAGTCACACTTGGACCGAGACCGTGCGATAATAGATTGTTATCTTCACAATAATTTCCATACTTTTAAATGGTATGATTATTATTTAAACCGCTTTGTTTACTTTTGGCCGCTACTGGGCCTTTAAGGAAATAAAAATACATTCGGAGAATCCGTTCCCAATACTGTAAAAGAATAAGGCTTAAACAAGACAGAAATCATTGTTTTTAGAAACATGGCAAACCTACGACATTATGAAAATAGACAATTTATGGTAAACTTATTATATGAAGGTATGAATTTACTGTACATGCCCAAAGTATATATGGCTGCTGCTAAAAATTATAGTCACACCAACTTTATAGGACTAGTATCGTACAGGTTTAAATCTGAGAGAAACTATGGTTACTTTAACATGAAGCATTTAAATTATTTGACTTTATGATCAAGCTTTTTTTTTTTATGTTATGAGCCACATATGCCCATGAACCCTGCAAAATCACAGAAAGATCACCTCAAATTAATAATGGTCAGTTCGTCATAATGACATCATGGTTTGCATAGGTTCAATCGCTCAGGGTAACTTTGCTCCCAAGAAAGGGTTCGTTAGCACTATATTTCCATTTGTTCGCCTGAAACACGTATCTTTGAATCGTTAAACAAAGCTTCTCTTTCCGACCCAAAAGTTGGTCGGAATTTAACTGGCCATGGGTGATCAATTCGAAAACAGGCTAATGACCTTTGAGCCATTTTTCACTGCCTTATATGTAATCTAGTGGTCTGTTGTCGTAATTTTGCTTAAACAACCTCAATTCCTTAATCAAAGACAGGAATCCTATCTGGCCTGCTTATAGTAACAGAAACAGGAAGCACTTTCCAAAAACTGAAAAAGAACAGTCTTGTTTTTCTCAAAACTGAGAAGGTTTCTATATCAAAATTGTTATTAAAAATCAGTTAATGATTCTTTAATGTCAGCGTATATAGACCATAAGCCAGTATGGTGTGTCCCCCCCACCCCCCGAGAAATTTTGGGACTATCATTTTAGGGACTATTATTTTCTTAAACCCTTATATCTCCTGAGCACATTCCCTAAGTCTGCCACCTGGCGACTGAGGCTTTTCCAAGTTATAGAGACCAAAGGTCATCAGGTGCACCTCTGACCACAGGTGAACGGCGAGCTACAATAGTAGCAATGGTTAGCGGAAACATTATTCCACCAGAAAATCGTGTCACAGTTTGAGCCATTTCAAGTTGCTAAGAAATATCTAGCTCGAAACTGTCAAACAACCCAACTCGGAAGAGATCTGATTGTATTGATTCGCAAAAATTTTCAAGAGATAAAAGCCATTTTCAACGCGAAAGCCGTTGAAAATTTGACAAGTATGATTTCGGATCCCGCAACATTAAGACATATTAACCTGAAACAATAAAATATTTGGTGTGAATAGGCTGTACAAACCTTATTTCCATCGGTGGATCTGTCCAGCGCTCAGCTGCCTGCCATTTGGACTTACTACGCATGCTCGGTTTGTTTTTCAAAACGTCTTTTCTCATTGGTTATCGATGAAGGTGTGTCTGGACCCGGCCAATGAGAAAACGCGATACAAAGGCATGCTAAGTAGGCCATAAAAGAATGACAGTTTAAACTGTTGGACATTTTCAGATGAAAAAAGGTTCGTAAAACACAAAAAGATATTTAAGTTCTATTTTCAGTGCAGATATACTTTTCAATTTGTAGTCTTCAAATGCACCTTGCACAAGAACGGACATTTTTCGCGTCGAAAATTTCTCCGGGGGTCTACTATAAATCTGTGTCGTTTAGGGACCTTTGAAATCCGCTCTCCTAAAAACAAAACAAAACAAAACAAAACAAAAATATTCTTGGTATGTAATTTTACAATTTTGCACTCTTTTTATACATTGTTGTTTGTCCATGTGTCATACGTTACTGTGTATTTAGCGGGATAGAATGGCAGGCGGTCGATATATTACGTAATCTGCGTTTTCTACTCAGGCGCTTCACAACTGATTTATTTTTAGTAACAGGAAGAGAAAAACCATATCGACTTCAAACTGCTTATGTTAAAACTAACATTACATTTTATCATTAAGCAATTGACGAGAAGCATTTTTGCTCAAGTCAAAAGAGTGTATTTTGTAGACTATTAAACTATCACAAAGCTTGATTAAAAATCTTTCCGATTTTTTTCGTTTACTTAAGGATTTATCTGTTCCGTCTAAAGAACTTCGATATTTTCAGGTAAATAGAATAGCTTTTGTTATTCTTGTTCTTTAGTCTTACGACATATTATGGGTAGTATTTACTGAGCCATTGCATGTGTGAATGTGCATCCAGTATTTGTGTTACTTTTATACTACTTGGTCAGCTGAATGTACATTGCTTTCTTTTACTCGTATTGTCTCTCTTACTGTTCCTCAGCCGAGCCCAAGTAGCTCAGTCGGTAGTGTACAGGACTTGAGAACGGGTGATCGCTGGTTGAAATTTCCAGCTGGGCGAATTTCTTTCCGAGGATTGATGACAATCATTGCGACAGGATTCATTCTTCTCTCACCACTTATCATTGTTTCGACGATAGCTATGTGGGAAAGCAGACAGTGGCTTGGAAAGAATAATGTGCGAAGTACTGGTAAAAAAACTTAAGGAAAGCATGGATAAATGCCTTTATTTGTTTGAATTGAGTTTAACGCCGTTTTAACATCTTAGGTCATATTACGGCGGCCAGTGCAACTACCCATGTATTTCCTGACTTGCTCAGACCAGCACTAAGATAACTTTCTTACCTAGCCACCGGCTACTTTTATCACATATATACATGATGCAAATGTGAGAGGCGAAAGTTTGCAGTAACCGGATATGGAACCCGCGACTACCAGGGTCCGTATTCACCAACCATTCTTATGAGTATTCTTAGTCTTGTTCTCCAAGATTTTCTGCATTTGAAAGTAACACAACCTCTGATTGGCTAAACCAAATGGTTCAGCCAATCAGATGTTGTGTTACTTTCAAATCTATAAACTTTTGGAGAATAAGACTAAGAACGCTCTTAAGAATGGTTTGTGAATACGGACCCAGGTTTTTCTTTCTTTGTTTTGTTATAGTTTAGGCGTCGGTGTATGACAAAATGGACACAGATTCATCCTCCTCGCTCCCAAAAGTGTCTCCAGATGACAAAGAGCAGTCCGACCAGCCACTCAGCAACTGTATCCTTATGTTGTTCGAATCTGAGATTTTGACGGATGTTACTTTCCGGTGTAAGGACCAAGAGACAGAAGACACGGATGAGAGAATCCACGCACACAAAAGTATCCTTGCGGCCCGCAGTCCTGTATTTCGGGCAATGTTCACTGGTGCTTATAAAGAGGATGAAAATGAAATATACCTAAGTGACATAGAGAGTAAAGACTTTAAAGTATTTCTAAGGTGAGAAACATTTCTTGTTTTGAACAAAAGTGATTTTTCTTTGAAATAAACCCAGCAACCATGTAGCTTAATGTTGTAAGGTGCCGCAGTAAAAAGTGCAGAGTTGTCACCCTCCCTCTTAGGCTCCTGATCAAGGTTCTCGGCTGACCTTCTGTCCACCGAACACACGCCAAACACAATTCCTTCAATAAGAGGTCTGAAGTATCAGCCTGAAATGATAAAGAGCAATTAAATACAACAGCATAATCCTAATTCTTAAGATTTTGTCAAGAAATTATGTTCAACTTGTGAAATAGTGAAATTACTGACCAATACAGGCAAGTGGCATGGTCGGAAAAAATTACCAAAATAAGCCATAGCCTATTTTCCAAAATTCACAAAATCCAAACCGAACCCAGGAGACTAGCCTGAAAGTGCTAAGCTAAATTGAAACTCAAAACAATACATAAATTGGGGGTAGAATCAAAAATAGCACGTTACCATGCCGTTTTTTCGCAATCTTTCACGGCATCAGTCCACCATTATTTTTGTGACTAAAGCTAGCCACTAATTCCATGAAGCCTCACTTTCGCATATGGGGTCAAAACTAATGGAACAAAGAAGGAAAGTCATGCCCTCCTGTTTTGAAGACAAACTAAATGCTTTTTTTCAATAGTCTTACACAATTCATGGGTGTAAAGACTACTCTTCTTATCAAAATTGCATTCAAAACTAACCTTTCTCCATTATTTCTAATTTTGACCATGGCCAATTCGAAACAAACTGTTTACATGTGCCTTAAGGCAATGATGAAATTGTTCACACATGCCAAAAAACACTTTAAACAAGTAACATGCCTTGATACTGACTGATCTAAACCACTTGAATGAGTCTCATTTGTACAGAACTCATTATATATGGATTTTTAACCCGTATGCAATTAAGCATATTTTACCCCATTTTCCTGGCAATTCAAGCTCAAAGACAAGTCCAAGGAGAGTCACTTGAACTTCACCTTTACAAACTCGGGCTAGTTTCTATTCCCTTTCTGGACCTAATCCTTACCTCAGGTATTTGTTCAGTAGCAAAAGTACTGGTTTTTCCCTGTCTCGGGTTCTATTTCTGTTCAAAATGTCACTTTTTTCTAAACCGACCATGCCAAATTGCCTGTCTATTACATAGAAAATCAAAATTTATAGAAATTGCTGCAACAAGTTTAAGATATCAGCTACTTGAAATACATTTCAGAAGCAAATAGAACACTTAAACTAAACCCTTTCCCCATTTTTTTTACAGAAAATTTACAGAAATTTCCCCTTAGTACTCAAATTCTATCCAATCAAAGGGAGGTAATCCAAATGCTCAAAGTCAGAACTGAAAGTTTTTAATACAATGAGCCAATTGCTAATATTCCTAGTGTGGTGAAGTAAATGTGTTTGTGAAATCTGATACTATTTCTGATAAATCCACATTTTTGAGAGCCTAATTGGTCAGTTTATCTCTTGTCCTATCAAGAAAACCAAGAAATATATGCACAATCTCCCACTTTCTGAGTTGACTTTGTCAAGAGAGGAAGGTTTTTTCAAAAGTTATAGTGAAATTTCTGTGTTTACTACCAAAATGCCTGGAAAATACAGGAAATCTTGGATTAGTTGCAACAAATCTTTTAAAAAGAGAGCTACCCAGTTTAAAAAGGGTCATCGGGCACATTGTAATACGAGTGTGAAAACTACGTCAGATGTCATTCCGACGACACGAGACGCACCAATCACACGCCTTACAAGTCAGGAGGCTCGAGATCTCGAGTCAATGTCTTCTTCGTCTTATCTTCCTTTCAAGCTTAGACCGCGGCATGAGAAAGAGCCATTCTACAATGAAAATGTGGATTTATCGGAGAATGTAATTATGAACATGGGAAAATTAAGAGAACTGATCAACCTTGTGCACGGGAATTCCTGCAAAAACCCTAGGGTTAATGTTGTTATTGTTGACCGCACAGGCCTCTGTGTATCTGTGTCTGTGAAGTGCAGTGTGTGTCGATTCAGTCTACAACTACTGCAATTATCAGACACTGTGAAAAAAGCTTCCGGACCACCAGCCGGTGAACTCAACGAATTGGCTGTATTGCCTGCAGTCAAGACAAAAATGGGCCTGGCAGACATTACCACAGTTCTGACATGTCTAAATATCAAAGCTCCTAGCAGAACACTGCTTCAGAGAAAATTCAGCACATTATGTTATAAAATGGTCGACTTAAATGAGCGCCAAATGGAAAAAAATCAAGAATATTTGTGACATGTGACTTCGCTGATACCAAATGAACCTGCGGTTGATGAACAATTTGATGTTTCATACTCGAGAAGGCCTCAAGGTGGCAGTGAAAAGGCCGAACAGAGTTTTGCCGCCATTATAGAACATACTACTACAAGAAAATTACCAATTGCAGCAGCTGTTGCCAATAAACATTGCAGAATTAGAGACTGTGACCACATACAAGCAAAGTGTAAAAAGACATATAGCTCCGACAAGTCGATTGCAGCTAGTGAGCGCTCACTTCTACACGGTATGTTAAACAACGTGAAAAGGGCCGGACTGGAAACGCTTCGTTCCATCACCACTGATGCCAGTACACAGCTTGCTAAAGCAATGAGGGACTGTAATTCCCAGAGTGGTTCAAGAATTTCCCACTATAGATGTTTTGTTCACAGATTAAGGACACTGGAACGACATGTCAGAGCTCTTCCATTGTATAGCATTCCAAAAGCATACAATAAACAAGAATATATTCAGAAGTTGGCCAGCTGTATAAGAACTCGTGTAAGAATGGAGCTAAAAAATGCACGGGCACTAAAAAGAAGTGATCAGCTGTTTATTGAAAGTGGCACAGCAGTAATTCTTAACATTACAAACTGTTTATCGGATGACCACCGACAATGCCGACAGAAGTCATTGATATGTAACAGCCACCTTTCCACATATAATACAAGCATGCTGCCATATGGTGTACACTTGGAACGGACTAATAAAGATTTACATTTAATCCAAAATGAAATGAATAAATTGTTTGATGAAGATGGCCTGAAGAGTATGGGAAAACTTTATAATACAAACATGTGTGAGAGCCTGCACTCCACAGTATTTCGACTTGCTCCAAAGTCCATTTGTTGGAGCCGGAATTTTCCAGCCCTTTGCCATTCAGCTGTACATTCGACTTCACTTGGACCATGTCAGTCTACGATGGAATTGGCGCAAGCTGCTGGCATCAGTGTGCGCAGGAATTCTCAATTTTATAAGCAACTTAAACTAAAAGACCGCTGCAGGAGGTACGATTCCAAGCGAAGCGCTTCGAATGAGTATAAACAGAGGAGATACTTTTTGCGGAAAAAAATCAAATCGATCCCTATTTGCCGATTCCCTGTACAGTGTCGGAAATGCAGCCTCTCTATCTGCTCAGCAGCATAATTACGGCCTTTCTTCATAACAGAAAATTAACATTCTCCATAACGGCCCTCCTCGCCATTCTCTCCCTCCTCCCTCCCTTTCATTAAACAAGAACTATCATGATGAAACCCACAAAACCAACCAGTATCATGATTTTAAGCTAATTGATAGTTAACAAAGATGCAGTCCTGGAAACCTGTGACGAGTATATTCTCCATTAAGATGACAAACTTCATGTGAATTGCTGCTGGATTTGTTTTCATATGACAACTGAGCAACACTAGTGCATAATCTGTTGTGACACATGTATGTCACTGCAAAGCTGGATTGGACTTTTCTCAGTAAAGTATGCAAGTCAATGAACCAGCAGTTTCAACCGCTTACTATCAACCGAGACTCAGGATACACCATAGCCATATAAATCGGTTGGGCCGGTCCAAACTACACGTTCATTGCAGGCCACAGACTTGTCGGATAAAGCATTTCGGAACTTGGCAACACTTTCCGGACACAATGGAGACTTAAAGAATGCACTGGCCATATAGGTATGTGGATTTGTTGCTGTAGTATCAGAAATGGTTTAAATTTACCAGAATTGCCTAAATCAAACCCATTTCATGCAAAAAATCACTGAAAAAGTCCAAAAATAGCAAAATACGGCAGCACGACTGCAAGCGCCAAATTCGCCAAATTCGCCTTTTTCCGCATTTTGAGTTACCTCCCTTTTTTAAATCAATTTTAGCCTAAATTTTCTGGCTTAGGATCAGCTTAAGTACTATTTCCAGACTAGAAATTGATGGAATTACTAGACTGAATGCAATTTACTCACAAAATACAGACTTCATAAAACGCTAAATTACCTTAAGGCTCCTGACCACGATTCTCGGCTGACCTTCTGTCCACCGAACACACGCCAAACACAATTCCTTCAATAAGAGGTCTGAAGTATCAGCCTGAAATGATAAAGAGCAATTAAATGCAACAGCATATTCCTAATTCTTAAGATTTTATCAAGAAATTATGTTCAACTTGTGAAATAGTGAAATTACTGATCAATACAGGCAAGTGGCATGGTCGGAAAAAAATTGTCAAAATAAGCCATTTTAGCCTATTTTCCAAAATTCACAAAATCCGAACCCAGGAGACTAGCCTGAAAATGCTAAGCTAAATTGAAACTCAAAACAATACATAATTTGGGGTAGAATCAAAAATAGCACGTTACCATGCCGTTTTTTCGCAATCTTTCACGGCATCAGTCCACCATTATTTTTGCGGCTAAAGCTAGCCACTGATTCCATGAAGCCTCTTTTTCGCATTTGGGGTCAAAACTAATGGAACAAAGAAGGAAAGTCATGCCCTCCTGTTTTGAAGACAAACTAAATGCTTTTTTTCAATAGTCTTACACAATTCATAGGTGTAATGACTACTCTTCTTATCAAAATTACATTCAAAACTAAACTTTCTCCATTATTTCTAATTTTGACCATGGCCAATTCGAAACAAACTGTTTACATGTGCCAGCTTAATGTCGTAAGTGTGCCGCAGTAAATAGTGCAGAGTGTCACCCTCCCTCTTATGTACCAGAGATTCTGGCTTCCTTTGATAAGCGGGTTGAATCCTTTAGATTACCAACATTTTATCTCGAACTCATTAAAGTTCGGGTTTGCGGAAACAATCTGTCAGGCTCATTACGTTAAGAGCGGAAGCTACTCTTGTTTTTACACTATTTAACTCTAAAACGCCGGTTAGTCTGGGCTAGAAGCCCGGGCCACATTTTTGAGTAAAAAATCAGAATTATTCCAGTGAGGCGGGATAATTCAGCTTATTTCGCCTTGATGTGCAATGCATAATTAGGGAGGCATGCTGTACATTTGTAACAAGATATACATGTAGGTCAAGTGTAGTATTTAGCAGACGATCTTTTACAACATGTTTAAACGTGCTCCTTCATATACATAGTAAGATCCAGCTCAAAGGCAGCAGACGACGTTCTTAAGTGATGTGTTGGGAACAGGCTTCTTGATATCAAAACTGCCTTCCCTTTTCTTCAACTTGTCATTGTTGTTTAAAAGCATATCATGATAAAAGGAATATGCAGCAAGTAACGAAAGGTTAACCTGTTAATGTAAACACTATATGGCTGTAAAGTATTGAGTGACACGCCTCGGTAATATTATAATACCACACTACTGATGTAAAGCTTTTTTTTTTTCGTCTGCTTATTCTCGCCCGGATTAAAATTATGATCTAAAGAGCGTTTCTGTCGTTGAAAATGTAGTGTATTTATGTAACAAATATCGTCTACTGTTTTTCAATATTTTTATGAACCAGAGAGCGATAGCCAAACGCGTCCGCTCTCACAATCTCCGAGCAGAGTTGTCGTTCGTTACTCTCACCATACATCTCTGCAACGGGCTATATGACAAGAATCTTGTCAAACCGAGGAAAACATGTTTTGTTACTGTTTAACTGTTTCATGTGTAACATAATAAAGTAAACAAAGGAAATATGATTCTTGATACATTATATGTGCATTCAAACTGATGAATTTACCTGTATACAATGGAACTATTTTTTTCAAGCTTCTTTACTGATCAGAATCTTACGCCAATTGTAAAATTGTACTTACGCCCATAAATGATGACAATTTAAACAAAATTAAAAAACAAGTTATCGTCCTTTAAAAGACATTTAAGCTTTTCAGAAAATACCTCTTTTTCACATTTCCTACCACTAAGTCTGATTGGCCGTATGCTGTTTGAACAGCACACAAAACAATCGGTTGGTCTTTCTTTCACCGGCGTTCGTGTCGCCAGTTTGAGTCATGGTCATGTGACGAAAATATCACGTGATGACGGACTACTTTCTGAGCCAACTACAGAGGTGAATGGGAATGATCCGTAGTGCAAGAGAGTGCCGCTCTGACTGGAGGTTTAAACCACACTGATTAGATGTGAAAGTATTTATCTTGCAGACGAGTCATGCGTAACGGGTGAGCAGGTAGTGTTTATCTGTATAGTGCAATGAAACCAAATGAGGCATTGCATAACACTTTAACTCATGATTACAATAGGCTCGTCAAGTGAGCATATATATGGGGCAATTTTTTAGTAAGATTATCAGATCAGAAGAGAACAGAACATTTTAATGACTTGACCTACACAGGTCATCATCTCAACATTAATTATCTAACATCAAACGACAACGTGAATCATACAGGAGGTAATAGAATACTATTCAACAAAATGTACGTATATTTACAGTTTACCCTACTTTCTAAACCAATCAAAAGGCCGGATTTCATTCAAAACTGCTGGATTTAATTCCATACAGACTCAATATCTCGCAATATGCGACCATTTCATTATTAAATGGTTGACGTGTAAACTTACATTTCCCGCTTAACATGAACCTCCGCCCACAGTATTTTAGCCGGTCGGTGTACAAGTAAAAATTACTACAATGTGTGCACTGTCGTGAAAGGGGCGGGGACTATTGCAACTTTTGGGATCCTGAAAAGTTAACTAAGTCAAAAACACGTACGAACGAGTTACCTTTATATTTATCCAGTATTCAAAAAACACCGTGGATTTTGGCCTTTTACGAAGATGTAGTATAACTGGCGAAATCTTTAAAACTGAAAGCATTTTGAAATTTATGAGTTTAAAATTATGAACATGTAAATAGGTCAAATGAAGGGACAGACAACTTAGTCGACTATCAGACAGCACGTACTAGTATGTGCAGACACCATTTTATCTTCGGTGCTTGCATAAGCGGGTCCTGTTTCCAAGTGATCAGCAGAATAAGGGTTATTATACTGGTCTATAAAGAAAACAATATGATTAAACATAGAAGGTTCTACGCTGTTTTGAACTAAGTAAATTGAATAAATTTTTGAATAAATTCTTTGTAAAATTCTTCGTCGTCAACTGGTCTAAAGGATGTGTCCATGGCTGAATCAAGCGCTTGAGTGAATATGAGCGTAGATCAAGTTTAGCGCCACAGACAGTTGTCCTAGATCAGGTTCAGTGCCAAAGTAAAGGTGACACAAGACGACTCAGTGCGCATGTTAGTACCTCCGTCAACCACAAGAGGCGTGGCGACCGCGTTCTCTGTCCGACTTGTATGGCTCTTTCCTCCGAGAGGCTGACCGTCTTTTGGAAACTTTATGGGAAAAGGAGAAAATGGAAAACACTGATGACCATAGTTTTTAGCTCACCTGAGCACGAAGTGCTCAAGGTGAGCTTTTGTGATCGCCCAATGTCCGTCGTGCGTCGTGCGACGTCCGTCGTCCGTCGTCCACAATTTCCTTAAACATCTTCTCCTCCTAAACCACTGGGTCAATCTTGATGAAACTTGACAGGGATGTTCCTCAGGTGAAGCTCTACCAAAGTTGTTCAAGAGATTGAATTCCACCAATAACTCTGGTTGCCATGGCAACCAAAAGGAAAAAAATAGCAAAATCTTTAAAAAATCTTCTTCTCTGAAACTAGAAGGTGTAGAGCTTTGATATTTGGTGTGTAGCATCTTCTAGTGGACCTCTACCAAGTTTGTTCATATGATGTCCCTGGGATCAAAACTGGCCCCGCCCCGGGGGGTCACAAGTTTCGAACATAGGAACAAAGAAGGAAAACTTTAAAATTCTTCTTCTCTGAAATTGGAAGGCGTGGAGCTTTGATATTTGGCATGTAGCATCTCCTAGTGGACCTCTACCGAGTTTGTTGATATGATGTCCCTGGGGTCAAAACTGGCCCCGCCCCGGGGGTCACAAGTTTCAAACATAGGAACAAAGAATGAAAACTTTAAAATTCTTCTTCTCTGAAACTGGAAGGCATAGAGCTTTAATATTTGGCATGTAGCATCTCCTAGTGGACCTCTACCAAGTTTGTTCATATGACGTCCCTGGGGTCAAAACTGGCCCCGCCCCGGCGGTCACAAGTTTCAAACATAGGAACAAAAAAGGAAAACTTTAAAATTCTTCTTCTCTGAACTGGAAGGCGTGGAGCTTTGATATTTAGCATGTAGCATCTCCTAGTGGACCTCTACCAAGTTTGTTCATATGACGCCCCTGGGGTCACAAGTTTCAAACATAGGAACAAAAAAGGAAAATATTAAAATTCTTCTCTGAAACTGGAAGGCGTGGAGCTTTGATATTTGGCATGTAGCATCTCCTAGTGGACCTCTACCGAGTTTGTTCATATGATGTCCCTGGGGTCAAAACTGGCCCCGCCCCGGGGGTCACAATTTTCGAACATAGGAACAAAGAATGAAAATTTAAAATTCTTCTTCTCTGAAACTGGAAGGCGTGGAGCTTTGGTATTTGGCATGTAGCATCTCCTAGTGGACCTCTACCAAGTTTGTTCATATGATGTCCCTGGGGTCAAAACTGGCCCCGCCCCGGGGGTCACAAGTTTCGAACATAGGAACAAAGAATGAAAATTTTAAAATTCTTCTTCTCTGAAACTGGAAGGCGTGGAGCTTTGATATTTGGAATGTAGCATCTCCTAGTGGACCTGTACCAAGTTTGTTCATATGATGTCTCTGGGGTCAAAACTGGCCCCGCCCCGGGGGTCACAAGTTTCGAACATAGGAACAAAGAAGGAAAACTTTAAAATTCTTCTTCTCTCAAACTGGAAGGTGTGGAGCTTTGATATTTGGCATGTAGCATCTCCTAGTGGACCTCTACCAAGTTTGTTCATATGACGTCCCTGGGGTCAAAACTGGCCCCGCCCCGGGGGTCACAAGTTTCGAACATAGGAACAAAGAATGAAAACTTTAAAATTCTTCTTCTCTGAAACTGGAAGGCGTGGAGCTTTGATATTTGGCATGTAGCATCTCCTAGTGGACCTCTACCAAGTTTATTCATATGACGTCCCTGGGGTCAAAACTGGCCCCGCCCCGGGGGTCACAAGTTTCAAACATAGGAACAAAGAATGAAAGTTTTAAAATTCTTCTTCTCTGAAACTGGAAGGCGTGGAGCTTTGATATTTGGCATGTAGCATCTCCTAGTAGACCTGTACCAAGTTTGTTCATATGATGTCCCTGGGGTCTAAACTGGCCCCACCCCGGGGGTCACAAGTTTCAAACATAGGAACAAAGAATGAAAACTTTAAAATTCTTCTTCTCTGAAACTGGAAGGCGTGGAGCTTTGATATTTGCCATGTAGCATCTCCTAGTGGACCTCTACCAAGTTTGTTCACATGATGTCCCTGGGGTCAAAACTGGCCCCGCCCCGGGGGTCACAAGTTTCGAACATAGGAACAAAGAATGAAAACTTTAAAATTCTTCTTCTCTCAAACTGGAAGGTGTGGAGCTTTGATATTTGGCATGTAGCATCTCCTAGTGGACCTCTACCGAGTTTGTTCATATGACGTCCCTGCGGTCAAAACTGGCCCCGCCCCGGGGGTCACAAGTTTCAAACATAGGAACAAAGAATGAAAACTTTAAAATTCTTCTTCTCTGAAACTGGAAGGCGTGGAGCTTTGATATTTGGCATGTAGCATCTCCTAGTGGACTTCTACCAAATTTGTTCATATGACATCCCTGGGGTCAAAACTGGCCCCGCCCCGGGGGTCACAAGTTTCAAACATAGGAACAAAGAATGAAAACTTTAAAATTCTTCTTCTCTGAAACTGAAAGGCGTAGATCTTTGATATTTAGTATGTAGCATCTCCTAGTGGACCTCTACCAAGTTTGTTCATATGATGTCCCTGGGGTCTAAACTGGCCCCGCCCCGGGGGTCACAAGTTTCAAACATAGGAACAAAGAATGAAAACTTTAAAATTCTTCTTCTCTGAAACTGGAAGGCGTGGAGCTTTGATATTTGCCATGTAGCATCTCCTAGTGAACCTGTACCAAGTTTGTTCATATGATGTCTCTGGGGTCAAAACTGGCCCCGCCCCGGGGTTCACAAATTTCGAACATAGGAACAAAGAAGAAAAACTTTAAACTCCTTCTTCTCTGAAACTGGAAGGCGTGGAGCTTTGATATTTGGCATGTAGCATCTCTTAGTGGACCTCTACCAAGTTTGTTCATCAATTGATCTGACAATTGGTCAGAAATTGGATTATGCATGTTGAGTGAATTTCGCCTATTGACTCAGGTGAGCGACCCAGGGCCATCATGGCCCTCTTGTTTTCTTTTTCATTGACATTTTCCACATTTCAAAGAAACCTCCCAAGCTTTTCACAAAATACATCTTGTTGTCTGCAAATGGTTTCAATATGGACAAGTGTAACATTTTGTAGTCTAGCACAGAGATAATGGAAGAAATATATATTTGATAACAAGTTCAAAAGCTGTGAAGTCTTCAAGTGCCTATTCAAGATGTGCCAACTCAACATTCCCTTTAATGTTTAATTAAAAATCAACAGGAATAAAAACATTTTGTTGACAGCCCAAAACTAAGTATATGTGACAATGCAGTCAATGGCTTGGAAAAAATATTGATGTAGATCTACTGATCTGAATAAAAGGAACAAATACAGATATTTTTGCAGTGATATAAAAATAACTACAGCAGGATATCTGTAAAAATGCAATCATTCAAATAAAATGACTGATTAACTGTATGGTTTTTAACTCCATTTTCAACATTATTTCAGTTATATCGCGGCGGCCAGTGCACCTAAGCATGCTTTCCTGGAGTTACTTTTACCAGTACTATGCACAATATTCTTCCCAAGCCACCGGCTGCTTTCCCACACAGCTACCGTCAAAACAATGGTCAGCGGTGAGAGACGAATGAATCCTGTTGCAATGACTATCATCAATCCTTGGAAAGAAACTGGCCGAGCCGGGGATCAAACTAGCAATCTCCTGTTTTCAAGTCCTATTCAAACACAGTTCACCTGTGACCTTGACCTTTGATCCATGTGACCCAAAACAATCGGGCAACTCCATGGGTTATGAGCAACACTTGTATAAAGTTTCAGAGTCCCAGGTCAAACTATTTTTGAGTTAGAGCACTGAAACAATTTTCAAACAAAGTTTACCTGTGACCTTGACTTGTGATCCATGTGACTCCAAAACAATATGGCACCTCCTTGGGTTGTTAGCGACACTTGTATAAAGTTTCAGAGTCCTTGGTCAAACGAAAATATGGACCGACAAACAGGGTGAAGCCAGTATACCCCCCTCTACTTTGTGGATGGGGGGGGGGGTTTACCTATGCCTATTTCAATTCCATTTACAATCATTTTATCACAAAGTAGAAAACATTCTGGAGAACTGTTTGATTGTATCAGATTGTCTGAGAACACAGTAAGTCTGAGACATATGAGGAAAGCCTCACTTTAACGTTTTTAGACTAGCAAGCTAGTCTATAGGCATCAAGATTGACCTAGAGTCAAAGTAAACAAAAAAAAAACCCACAGTTGGCAAATACTGCCTCACAGAAAAATACTTCTTTCTGTTAGAAATCTTAATTCTGTTATATAGGACAATTTTGACAAAAACCACTAAATCTCTACCAGTCCAGTTTGAATATGTCCTCTTACAAAGTAATAAACAGAACAAGATGTCATTTACAAGGTACAAGATCTTTGCTTGTATGTAAATCAAGTGACCTATGCAAAGCAGAGAATCACTTTTTCCTACACCACTGTAACATTATGAATGAATCTATTAATAGATACACCTAGGTAACTTGTAGCAAATCCCAGTTACATTAACGCTCACTGGATTGGGAACCCTTGTCATTCCTTCAGTTAGTCATTATTTAGATCATTGTGTACAGTTATACTGTTATGTTAAACTGTTATTCTAGTCTTGAATATCAACCCTTTACCAAACAATCCCAAGTTTTAACGATACTGGGGAAAATCCCTTTGAAAACATTGCGGGAAAAAGAGAAATGCTGGTAACCATCATTTTCTCCTTTTTCCACCTTGTTTTCTGCCCTTTTGGAATCAGGTTTCATTAGTTGAGCCACTTTTAATTTATGGTCTGCAACAGCCTTGAATTTGGACTGGCGTAAAATTTTTCGTTTTGTAAAGAGAGTTAAACAGTTAACTTCATCTTGTGCTATTGGATATTGACTAACTGACTGCATGGTGTTTAACTCCGTTTTCAACATTATTTCAGTGATATTGCGGCGGCAAGAGCACCTATCCATGCTTTCCTGGAATTTCTTTTACCAGCACTACCGCGACTCAATGACTTTTTGCGGACAATCTGGATTAAGATCAGACTGCGCAGAGCATGCAGTCTGATCTTGGATCTACACTGTCTGATAAAAGGGTATATTATTTTCGCCAAAATGTAACTTTGAAATAGCAATATTCAGGTGTTTACCATCGGCTTGAAAGTTTCGTTTAATATTTTTAGCAGGTTAAGGGTTACACTTAAACTGGATTACAGTTAACCCTTTACCACACAGTCCCGACTTTTAACGACCCTGGAGTAGAAGCCTTTTAAAAACATTGTGGGAAAAGGAGAAAATGCTGGTTACCAGCATTTTCTCCTTTTCCCACAATGTTTTCTACCTTTCCCAAAACAAATTTCAGTTTTTGTGTCACATTTATTTTGTCGTCTGCAAATGCTTTCAATTTGGATACGTTCAAGATGTTGTCGTTTGGTAAAGAGTTAACCAATAGCA
The DNA here is from genome assembly GCA_945859785.2 of Tridacna gigas. Classification (NCBI taxonomy): domain Eukaryota; kingdom Metazoa; phylum Mollusca; class Bivalvia; order Cardiida; family Cardiidae; genus Tridacna; species Tridacna gigas. Next base: position 35,507,299 of record OX244029.2, on the reverse strand, counting down.
CGCATAGCCCCAGCAGCTCAGTCGGTAGTGTACAGGACTTCGGAACAGGAGGTCTCTGGTTCGATCCCCAACTTGGCAAATTTCTTTCCGAGGACTGATGATAGTCATTGTGACATGATTCATTTCTCTCTCACGTTTCGACGATGGTTATAATATAAATGTGGGAAAGAAGCCAGTGTCTTGGAAAGAATATTGTGCGGAGTACTGTTAAAAGAAACTCCGGCATGGATATGTGCACTGTCCACTGCATCATAACTGAAATAATGTTGAAAACAGGGTTAAACACCATACAAACAATCAATCAAATTCGCTAGTCTTTCAGTACTTTGATTTTGTGTGTTTAATACTATTTTCAACATTATTTCAGTCATAAAGCAGCAGCTGCTGCACGTATCCATGATTTTCCCAGTCTTTCTTTTTCCAGCTGCTTTCCCACATTTTCGGAGTTTCCTTTTACCAGTCCTTCTCACAATATTCTCCCCAAGCCACTGGCTGCTTTCCCACATAACCATCATTAAAACAATAATCAGCAGAGTGAGAGGAATGTATCCTGTCACAATGACTACCAACAATCGACTGAAAGATATTGGCCAAGCTGGGGATTCAACCAGCAATTTCCTGGTCTTAAATCCTGCCCACCACTGTCTGCGTCACCCGAGCTTGGCTGTGTGCCAGGAAATTTACATTAGATGAGGCAAAAATACAATACATGTATATAGGTATCTATGTCACCTTTTATAATACATTTTCAGCTCTGTTCATGTGAAACTCTGAAATGAAAAGGATCATTCTTTCATCACTGCATACACACTAGTAGAAGTTCACATGACTAGGTCTACACATTTGAAAATTATATATTAAACATTTACATAGGCAGAGTAAGTGTTTTGGCAGCAATTTCTTTAAAATTGAGGCTTTCATTTACTTCTAATAAATATTCACTTTTTGAATCAAATAAATGCATCATTCTTTGTTTGAGGAAGTTAACTCTTAACCAAACAACAACATTTTAGACTCAACACAATTGAAAGCCTTTGCACACGAAAAATAAACATTTTGCTCAAAAGATTATTTATGTCATTGAAACTGTAGAAAATATTGTGGGAAAGGGAGAAAATGCTGGTTACAAGCCTTGTTTTGAAGAAACCCTTAAACAGGGAATATTGTGCGGTAAAGTGTTAAAATTCATTGAGTTAGTTACTTCTATATGAGGGACCACTGAGATTTTTTTTGACTTTAAGTAACCTTGACAAGACTATTTTTGCAAACTTGACCGACAATATGCTTGAACACTGATAATCCTTTGTCATATGTACAACAATTGCAACAGTCAAACTGCCGCACCCATGAATAATACAGCCTGTTCCAAAGACACAAATAATTTTTGCAAACGATGTTCTGTGCACTGTCTGATAAGGCTCCTCGTTGTGCTTGACCAGCCGTTTAACTCATTGCTACTATTTCCTGCATCAAAATTAGCTACTGTGTACCAATGTCATTTCAATAGCAACTTTGCAAATTACATTCATTGTATTATTTGAACTTTTAACACCTTCTTCTATACAGTAACTGACTTTAAAAACCCTGAGAAAAGAAGCTTTTGGAAATATTGGGGGAAAAGGAGAAAATACTAGTAACCAGATTTTTTTTCCTTTTCAAACAATGTTTTCTACTCTTTCAGACACAAATTTCACCAGTTCAAACTGACCTAGTGATTGTAACAATCACTAGTGCAGCAAGACAACAAGAGCACAACATGCAGGTGCCAACGCTTGGCTGAATTTGCTTTTAGTGAAAATTCTAAGAAAAAGGGCGTAACTGTGTCAAAAATATTTAGGTTCTCCTTTTGATTGGTAACAACTAGTCAGAGTTTGAAGTAAACAATTATCTTCAGTAATAACAGAGAAATCATAAGCACCCGGGGTTACCTGATTTAGCACACTCGGAGGGTCCGGGAACTCGGAGGTAAACAAAAATAGTCACGGTAGAGTAGGCTCGATGTTTATCCTGGTTTATTTTTAAAAGACAAACCCTTTCGAATATTAAATAACCATATATGTTAAGTTTAGAAGCCAAATGATCTATAATCGTCATTGATGTAAGCTTACAGGCCATTTTACAAAGAAAAAATTAATCTAAACTGGAAATTTTACTATTTTGAAAATCAATTTCAACTCTAACCGTCTCCTTGTAGGTTAATGGGTGATTTGTTGCAATACTTCTGTTAGTGTCTTATATTATAGGGTCTTTTTTAAGGATCTAACACATTTTCAGTCTCCAGTATGTAAAAAATCAAGTGTTTTATACTAAATGAAAGTGGGAGGTATGGAATTTTTGGGTATGGTAAATCTCGGAGGTATGATATGGTTAACTCGGAGTATTGTCATATTTATGATATGGTGAACTCGTAGGATCCATATACTGAAGAATGTGCTAGTTTGTCTCAGAACCTTACCAGGCTTTAATTCTACAAAATAGTGTCCTGTTTATTATAAGCCTCTGAAAATATACCATGTAATACAACCTGTAAGCAAATATCTCGTCCAGGTAGCGTACGAGTTAACACTATTCCAAACAACAAATTTTAGAATCGTCCAAACTGAAAAAAGTTTGCAGATGACAATTTAAACTAGATGAATATGACGGAACGTTCTCCAAACGGGTAGACAACACTTGGGGAAAAGGACAAATTGCTTGTTGCGAGCAATTTACCCTATTCCCACAGTGTTTTCAAAATGTTCGCACTACAGACATATAAAAAGGAGGGTTTGTTTGAGAAGTGTTAAAACAAAAATCTTTGTTAGATGAAATAGCCATTTTTTTTTTTCTGTCAATCTAGGATTACCTTTCGATTATGGAAAATTTTCGTTGTTATTACTGTGCTTTCAAAACAAACTGTGTCGACCAACTCCTGCAGCATATAACAATACTACATGAAAATGAAACACTCAAATACAGAGAGCTTTCACTTGATGAGGCCACTGGAAAATTTAGGTACGTCACCAAGACACACCAAGGTATTATTCCACGTGAGCTAAAAGACAGCGGGAAAACATTAACATCTTCAGACAATTCAAAAATTGTGGTAAAAAGTAAATCTGTATGTAAAAAATTAAAGTTAAATTCTCCAGTGAAAGAAGCGGAACAGACATCTGAAGATGAAAACTGTGATTCTGTTGACCTGGCTGATAAACTGACCTGGTATCGAACTCACAACCACCAGGTCATAAGACTCAAAATGGCAGAGAATGTTGTGGAAAAATTACAATTAGAAAGAGTTCATCGAATGGGAGCACCAAACCCGAAGTATAAAAGTAGAAACATTGTCTGCAAATTTACTTTCTTTAAAGACAGAGAAGAAGTAAGGAAAAGAAGCCACAACTTAAAGGGTACGGATTACTTTATTCAAGAGCAGTTCCCGAGCGAAGTGGTGGAAAAGAGAAAGAAACTGATGGTAAAGCTACGAGAAGCCAAAAAGAGCGGAAAGAAGGCCTGGTTGACATATGATACTTTGTACATAGACGGGAAACCGGTGAAAGGATAGGATCTAGAGGAGGATGTGAAACAGAAAGGAATTAACGTGTCAGTCTGGAACTGTAATGGGTTGACGGAAGACAAACTACAAAGCGAACATTTTTCATCTTTTTTAAAAGAGAATGAATTAATCATTATAAGTGAGGCATGGACGGACATTAATTCTAATATAGATATAGATGGTTATAAGAGTTTTAACTTTTACAGAAAATACAGACACCGGCGCGCTAAAAGGAATAGTTGCGATACAGTTATTTATGTCAAAAACAATATCCAAAAAGGAGTATCTGTTGTTAGAAACCACCATGACACTATAATCTGGCTGAAATTAGATCATGGGTTTTTTGAGTGTGAAAAAGATGTTTTTCTATGTTCCATATATTTATGGCCGGATGAGTCTCCAATTCATCATGTTTTAAATGTTAATTTGTTTGATTTGCTCGAACAAGATATTTTTCATTTTAATCAGTTAGGTTCCATTATGTTGGCAGGAGACTTTAACGCGCGTGTTGGTCAAATGAAAGATTATATTTTACATGATAAAAGAGTCGATGATCTCGATTCTAGCGATTACTGTTCTGATGAGCCCCTAGACAGGGCCTCCTTAGATTATACATGTAATAGTAGAGGTAAATTACTTCTAGATTTGTGTAAATCAACATCGCTCAGTATAGCTAACGGTAGACTCGGGGCAGACAAAAATACAGGAGCGTTTACGTATTATTCAAGACATGTTTGTAGTACAATAGACTACCTTTTGTTAAATAGGTGCGATTTCCATTGTATTGATGATTTCAGAGTCGGTGATTTTACTATATATAGTGATCATGCACCGTTATTATTTAATCTTAGCTTCCCTATTACTCCCCTTGAAAAACGTAAAAATGAGAATTCGAGTCTTTGTTATAAATGGGTCGATGGGAAAAAGGATGAATTTCGGGCCCAGTTAATTTCTAACTAAGCAATTTAAACCATGTTATATTTGATACAGATCAGACAAGTAGATGTTCTGTAGAAAAAATGGTCGAATCCTTTTCAGAAATTATTTGTAATACGGCAAAACCCTTTTTTCAACGCACTGTGAAACAATATGCAAACGTGAACCAACAGCGGACAAAAAATAAGCAATGGTTTGATAGCGATTGTATTTCAGCTCGACGTAATTATCTCGAAGCTTTGCATTTATTCAATAGCAACAAACCTAATGAAAATAGAGAATCACTATGCAGTAATAGGTTAACTTACAAAAAATTAATTCGTGCTAAAAAGCACCAGTTTAAAATAAAACAATCACGTGAATTTGAAAATCTGCGTAGAAAACACCCCAAAGACTTTTGGAGTTATTTCCGAACAAAGAAAATGAATATTAACTGTGATATAGGTATAGATGATTTTCAAGCTTATTTTTCTGATCTCTTTAACGAAATTAAACGAGTAGACATACCGGAAGTAGATAATTTTATATCTAGTCATGATTTTAACTCAGACGATTGCATCTATCGGGAACTTGACAGACCCATTTCTATACTAGAAGTTCAGTCAGCAATAAAAAAGTTAAAGAGAAACAAGGCCGTCTGTCCTAGTGATAATTTATTGAACGAATATTTCATAGAGTCGTGTGACATCATTTCCGGTCATCTCACAGACATGTTTAATATTATATTTGACACTGGCATATTTCCAGAATGTTGGTCTAAAGGTTACATAGTTCCTATTCATAAAAAGGGAGATACTAACCAAACTACAAATTATCGAGGAATCACATTGACAAGTAACCTGGGTAAACTTTTTTCTAGTATTTTAACTTCTAGAATCGAATCATGGTTCGAATCCAATAATTTTATTTCAGACTCGCAATTTGGCTTCCGTAAAAAGCGCGGCACGACAGATGCAATTTTTGTGTTATCGAATCTTGTTGAACATATTCTAAACTATAATTTACGCATTCCGTGCGCGTTTATCGACCTGAAAAAGGCTTTTGACTCCGTTAACAGAGAAGCACTGTGGTATAAACTTTTTAATATGGGTCTAGGTGGTAAAATTTTAAATGTTTTTCGTTCCATGTATGCTTCCGTAAAATCATGTGTAAAAAATTTTAATACATTTTCGGACTTTTTCGATGTTGCGATAGGGTTAATCCAAGGCCAGACGAGCTCACCGGCACTTTTCGCTCTCTTCTTGGAGGATTTAGAACTTTTTTTACAGGATAGTAACAGTTGCGGTCTTACATTAAATGAAATATGTTTCATCGTGTTATTATTTGCAGACGACATGGTAATTATTGGAAACTCTAAGGAAGACCTACAACATAGTCTTGATCTTTTATATGAATATTGTTCTAAATGGGGACTGGAAGTTAATATTGCCAAAACTAAAATTGTAGTTTTCAGGAAGCGAGGCAGAATCAAGTCAAGTGAAAAATGGTATTACAATAATGACGAAATAGAAGTAGTTGATAATTTCAATTATTTAGGTGTTATACTGAACTATACTGGGTCATTTATATTAAACAATCAGTATGCTGTCGGAAAAGCTCTTAAGGCAATGCATGTTTTATATAGTAACATTTGTAAACATTTTGTAAACCCAAAAGTTTCGTTAGAATTATTTGATGCCTTTGTCAGTCCAATTGTCAACTTTGGGTGTCAGATATGGGGGTTCACTAAATCCAAAGAGCTTGAGCGAATTCATCTTAAATTTTGTAAAATGATTCTCGGGGTCAAACAGTCCACTTGCAATGCTGCCGTTTATGGCGAATTAGGACGTTATCCATTGTATATAAATAGATATGTCCTTATGTTAAAATACTTTTTTAAAATAATAAAGACAGAAAACATCTTAATGAAAACCATCACTAAAGTTATGTTAAATGATATGTTTGTTAGTAAGGTAAACTGGTTATCACGTGTTAAATTACTATTAGAAGAAAATGGTTTTTTATATGTTTGGGAGAATCCCGAAAGTGTTAGTCCTGATCATTTTATTGAAATTTTCAAACAACGATTGAAAGATTCATTTTTACAGAAATGGTATTCGGATTTATCAACAAGTGCTGTTCTTTCTCCTTTATATGGCCACTTGAAAGAAGAATTCAAAATTGAAAGTTACTTATCTATTATTTTAACAAAACGTCTCAGAATTTGTTTAACTAAAATCCGCACGTCTTCCCATATTCTACGAGTTGAATCCGGAAGACACGGGCGTATACGAATCCCTAGGAATGAAAGATTTTGTATATTTTGTAACATGAATTGCATAGAAGATGAATATCATTTCATTATTGAATGTCCTTTTTATTATAGTCTTCGTAAGAAATATATAGATAAAAAATACTACGTCAAACCAAATATGTTTAAATTTGTAAGTCTTATGAAATCTGAGGAGTACAATACCATTTTGAAAACATGTACTTTTATTAAGTTTGCATTCTATAAAAGGAATGCTAAACAAAATTAATAGCGGAAAGTGCAGTTCCAAGATAGACTGCACGTGTTGTGAGGTCTGATCTGACTCTGCACTGACCGCACAAGTCAGTAAAGTTCTGTTTGACACTCCTGTGGTTCAAATGTTATTTTTTTTTTTTACATCTTCCTGTAAGTACCTTATGATATATAAATCTAGCCAAAGTTTTCCTCTCTCTCTCTCTCTCTCTCTCTCTCTCCAAATGTATGTCACTGTTGACTATTGTTGATCTTTAAAACATAGAATGTTGTAACATGATGTATACTATTATGTACAAGTGAAATAAATATCTATCTATCTATCATAAGTCAGACACGCTCACCACTGAGCCACCCGGCTGGGCTAAACCTGAATTAGGACTAGCCTTGAATCACATGCACCATTTTATTACCAATACGCGAAATCACCATAAAAACCTTTATTGAGACCAAGTAAGTACACACAATCGTCGATGTTCAGTCGGGTATCCGAACTGTCTAACAAATTGAAAATCATGCGGAATGCTTTTGTTTTATTCGTCATAAACGTTTTGCAAAAATTGGCGAGAGATCTACATGAGGTATCGTCAGATCGCACGAAAATGTGTCAGCTTGTTCATGAAAGAATGTTTGCATAAGAGTTTTGAACGGACAAACAGCCGCAATGAAAATTCTCTATCGGACGTTTAATTCACGGTGAAGCTTTCTTCCCAAGCTACCACTTTTATTAACCATTTCCCAAACAAGCCCTGGTTTTTATGCGTCTGGAATAGTAGCCTTTTCCCACAATGTTTTCTACCCTATCATAGACAGAAATCACCTTTTCAGCAAGAGTTGAATTGTCGTCTGCAAATGCTTTCAATTTGGTCTAGTCCAAAAATTTGTCGTTTGGGAAAGGGTTAAGCGACTAGCTCTAAATTACCCCTTTCAAAAGTATAAAACTCTTAACTAAGTACAAGGTTGTCCGGGGAAAACATGTCGAACCCGCGTGACCTTGGGCCTACGTGAAAAAATAAATATTTCAAATGGCACATCTACTCATGATGGAGAACAATTGTTTAAATTTATATTGAAATTCATCCAAAATTGTAGGAGTTATGTGTCAAATTATTTTGAAATCCATCCACAATTGTAGAAGCTATGATTCGGACGGACGGACGCACGGACGCACGCACACACGCACACACCCACACACTGAACTGTCATTATACATTACAATAGACGTCTAGGCAATATACAACAACTTTACAGCTTTGAAAGTGACAAATTTCCAGTTGATTTTTAACCACAAATGAAGTTTTAGCCTGTAGACTAGAACAGCCTCTATGAGCGGTTCCGACAGGTACACAAAGCCGTAATTAAGAGCAAAAATATGAAATAGTAATGTACATTCCAGTTTAACAAAGGTGGGATGCGAGGCTGTCTACATAAAAAAGACGAATTATCCTGTCGGTTACTCATCTACTTTCACTGCATACATTGAAAACTTACCTTCCCTTAATACCTACCTCTGCCTACCTACCTACCGAGACATTCAGATAATCTCACATTAACATTTTCAAAAACAATCAGCTCTTCGAAAAGTTAAAACCTCCGAGTTTCCAAACCCATACCTCCGAGTTCACAGAATTACATTTAGAAATTACTCCGAGAATTCCCATATTAAATTTTGTGACACATCGTTAATGTTTTTATTTATACAGAGATTATTATTATACATGAGTGCGCGATGACGCCTAAGATCTGTAGTAAAATGACTGGATTTTGATTTAAAGATGGCAGTTTGTTGCTAAAATGGTATATTCGTTCAATATTAACCAGTGAATACGAATAATCTCGTCGCAGTAACATAATTCCGAGTTCAAAATAGTATATTATCTTTAAGTGACCACATAATAAGAAACGATGTTCATAAACTGTTTCATTATTATGTTGGCCAATAACCTACAACACCAATAATATCCGATAATACTTTAACATCATATTATAAATGATTTAATTCAGACCCTGGTCTACCGTGACTATTTTTGTTTACCTCCGAGTTCCCGGACCCTCCGAGTGTGCTAAATCAGGTAACCCCGGGTGATAAGATGTCAAAGCTTTTGCACGACAATGTCGACAAAGATACAGATGAGTCGGATGACACAGATGATGCCAGGGCTATGACAGTGCTGTACCTCAATGTTTTCTTCGAAAAAGGCAGAGCTAAAAATAGATGTGCAATTTCACAGTATTGTGTAAATCATATCAAAGTTGTATTCAGCCAACAAGTAAGTTATAGTCTATCATCCATTTACAGATGCCCACGTGAATAGTGGTAATTGCAAGCAGTCTTAAAACCTTTAAAAATGGCTAATATGGATATAAGCCAAAAACTGGATATAATTCTCTTGTTTTACAATTATTCTAGGTGGGAAAAACCTAAGCTCAACGGCATAAAATTTTGGCCACTACAGTTAGTTTTTTTAAGTTGTTTGTAGTTAAGCATAATGGACACGTATCACTCTACAAAGTTACCATGGCATGAGACTATGTCTTATGATGACAATGGTCATTTGTTTTTCCCTAATGTAGATTCAAGTTAGAATTTAATAGATCTTCACTCAAATCATTATTTTTAACATGAGAACAATATTATGTAAACAAGCGTACACATATCATATTAAACTGGGGGAGAGTTTTGACCCAAGACCGAGTTTTCTTTGTGTCGAATCTTCTCCGGAAAATCTATTTTCTTTCCTGATGGTCGAACCTTCTTAGGGTCAAAGCCATAGCTCTAAACAAACTGCAGGCCTATGCGTTGCAAAAATAAATTATGACATGCAGCCACATTTATCTATGTAAATTACGTTTGAAGCTATTATAATTCGATCTTTTATGTAGTCTTTTAACGCAAAAATTTACACGGCGTGATTTACGATCAGATACATGTATATACTTCATTCATAGTGTGCGATTGGTCATGAATACGTTCGAGGGCGAGTCAGTGTTACAAAAGAGCAATATCGTATAAATTATATCAAAAATAAGAAATCCTTCTTACCTTAGTTATTCATGCAAAGTAACACGATTTTGCTTTCTTGTGCTGCAGCAACTTCTCGTCTCCAAGCTACAGCGTCGGCGTATTTTAGAAGAAAAAGGGGAGGGTAAATTCACCGGATGGGATAGGTTCGGGTCTGTGTCTTATTTACATCTCTTTTTTCAGAAATATTGTAACGTAACAAGAAACTTTTCGCATGTGGTTTCCATGTGATGCCTATTTCCAGTTGTTTCGAGGTCCTTGCAATCCTTAATTTTGAATATCAAATGTAAAATCCAACGACACGTTCAAAACGGAGGATTTCCAATGGCCACCGGTATGCTCGGAACTACCGTGCGGTACCGCTAGCACCGAGTACATTAGCTTAAAATAGTTTTTGTTTACTAGTCATGATAATTTTCTTACATTTTATGCTTACCATAGATATCTCAAGAAAAATGTACTGTAAACGAGGAAAAAATGTGAAAGCAGAAGGGTAGACTGAAATCATGTTGATTCCGGTCCAGTCCGGTGATTTTTTACTCCCCCCCCCCCCCGGTCAAACGTGAATATGAATTGAAAATGGTACTTTATCTTTCAAATGCAACAACGACAACATAATGGCAAACGGTGTTCTCAATGACCAGATTGTACTCTGAAGTGCAATTTCTGTTATTTAAAGTCTGTCCATGTACACAAATTGTTCGAAAGTCTTGCAACAAATCGGCATCTAGGTAAACTTTCACAGTGGATGAATAAATAGTACTGAGGTTCGATCAGCCAATCAAATCGATGGTTGCATTTTTAGCCAATCAGAAACCGTAACTGCATATATTCACACATGAAGTTAAAGGTGGTTGCGGCGTTTGTGCAAAATTCTGAAAAGCGGTATTACAAAGGGCTAGGCCCCTGATGGGCCCCTAACCCCAAAAAGTGAAATATATGATTAATAACTATACATGAACTATATGGAAACTGAAATTAATTTAGACATAAGCATTTAAGTTTTCAAACTTCTCGGGCCTACGGGTAATATCTGAGATGTCACCTTAGATAGCTGACATTTCTTTTTACACTTTTATTTAAAATTTATTTACAAGTATTTACATTCAAATGATCATACAAAGGGTATCATTCAAAGTCAGATGCTTTCACTCAGTTATTGAACTTGGTTGGATAATATTTCCACTTTACGAAATATTGCTTATTTCGTCCCTTGCCTATAGTTTTGAGTTCTTCTTCTATTTTCCACATTTGACTGGGCTTTATGTCCACTTTTTGTAGTTCACTTTAATAGAGTGTTCCTTTGATTTCTTCGTTCATCAAATCTTTTAATCTGTACACGGGTAGGCTTCCTCTGAAGTAGCGTTTTGACATCTTAAATAGTTCTCCAGTGTACATTTCGTCGTAGGCACGAGTAAACTTTATTGTCAGGTGGGATATTCGCACATGATCACCAACTTTAAGCTTGAAACGTTTCTTGAACGGCTTGCTGCCGTCTGCTGCTTTTCATGCGAAATAGGATGATAATCGCACTTCCTCCTGGTTACTATGTTTCACATCGACAGGACTAGCTAGTACCGATAGTTCTGTGATATGTTTTGTTTTAACTATCCGCTACGTACTATAGAATCGGTAGATAAGTATAATCCTCGGTGAAAGTGAAATATCGGTAAATTTTCGTGTTGATGTTTTTAACATTCCTTTCAAAGACACAAGCTTTTGTCTCATTCTGTGTAGGAAATTAGAGAAAATTTTTCTCTCTCATCAACTGCTGTACTATTTGTGCGTTGAATTCCTGACCCTTGTCAGGCGTTCAGGTTTGCTGTTCGATTTTGAAAATATGTCCGTAAATGCCTCAGCCACAAGTTTACCAGTCTTGTTCGCATCCACACGTACTTGGAAAAGACATCTATTACGAGGAGTATGTATTTATTTCCATCATTCCAGGTCTCAAATTTCGCCATATCGATCAAATCACACATCCACAAACGTCAATAGCTGCACTTATAACGTGATTACGCGTAAAACGACGACTCACTGGTTTGTGTAGACTGAATGCTTCCTGCTTCTGCAGAAACTTGCAAGTTCTGTGCATAACAATTTGGTATTTTCCTTCATTTTTCACAAATGCATACAATTTCTGTGGTCTTGCAAAGCCCGCTGGGTGTGACGGATTGTAATAAATCCGTTTTAAGTAGTTTTCCCACGAAGTCGTATCCTGACTGCAGAAGGCTGTGCTGATAAATGAACTAAATGAAAGAGTTTCTCTGAATTTATTGTTTCAGTCTCTACTTTCATTAGTTTCTTCAGCTTCACTCTCGTCATTTCAGATGTCAAATAAACTGTGAAATTGTTCGGTGTTTCTTCTAAAAACTTTCTTCGTCACATTTGTTAACGATGGCCCTTTTGAAACGAGATGTGTTACTTTCTTGGTGATATGACGGGTATTCCACTTTTGTTCATGGGTATAAAATATTTCTCAAGCAGCTGTGTTTATAAACGGGAAAAATCCCTCTCATTGTAACGATTGCATCCGCTTTTCCGCCATATCTGTAGCATCTTTTTCAACCCCCCACCCCATCAGCCAAGTAACGCTCTTTGAATTGTTCGAATTTCTTTTCCCCATTTTCCTTGGCTTTTTGCCACAAGTTTATAAAGCCTTCTGACTGGTCTCATGGTCTGTTCCTGAGTCCTCCAATTTTTTCTTTTTCTTTCGTTGCGGTTCTTCCTTTTCAGAACAGTGTCCACGTTTGATATGTCTTTGTACATCATGTGGAGTGTCAAAAAGAATACCACAGTTTTCACAAGCATTCATTTTCTCAGCCATCTCGTTTTGTAAATGATCAAAGTCAGTAGAGCGTTCACCGTCGATCTGATCAGTCTGAGTTTCAGCACAAGAATGAAATATTTGTTCATAGTTTTCCTTTTTCGTAGGATGTGGGTCCGATACCAGGCTCTGATTGGTCAGTTTTTTTTTTTTTTTTTTCCCGATTTTTGTCCCATTTTACATCTTGTAGCAATCTGTTACATTCCTTAGATAAGGTTTAGATCTGTTACATTCCTTAGATAAGGTTTTAGATCCACAAATAGACACCCATAAGGATCTCTGGTGGCTTTATTGAAGGTTTTCATAAATAAATCTATATTGCCCGGGTATACTTGCTTTGCCAACGTAATAACTAATTGTTTGTCCACCGAATTAATAAATGACACCAGGTAATGACAATTTCTTCTCTGGGTATGATCTTTTTTGGCATACAAATGCTGGTTTATAGCAATGACAGACACATTTCTATGGTGTGATCCTTCGGTAAATAAATCGTCGATTCGTTTGTCTTTGCTAGCCATCGACATCAAGTCATCCAGAATGAGTGAATTATTGACTTTCGGATCAAAATATTCGTCGTCCTCCAAATCTGATGGAATGCCCTCAATAAATTCCCCTTTTGGTGAGACTATGTTTTGCATTTCTTCATATGTGAGCTGCCATCGTCTATATAGCCAAACTATCCTACGTTTTTTCTGCTGAATCTTAATTTCGTGGTGATGTAATAGGTCCTTGGCTAAAGATGTCTTTCCACAGGCTGAAAATAAAGTAATTTATATATTGTTTAATCAATAACCACCAGAATAGTTCAAATCTTCTGTGCTGTTTTTTCAGCACTGTCAAAATTGTGAGTACCTATAAAATCACAATTAAGTATTTATTTACAACAAACGAGTACTCTTTTTATCTTAAGAGCAAGCGTTAATGTCAGTACTGTGTTTCTGGTACATATAGTAATCCAAAAATGAAAATAGCAACTTGAATGTATATGCAAATCAAAAATGAAAGATTATACAAACACAAGAATAATGACACAAATTACCTGTGGGTCCCGAGACTATCATGGTAAACGGATGGTATAGGATCAAAGCGACATCACTGTGCGTCACGAAGGTCGTTGGTGGTGGATACGTTTGGCTGCCTTGCTGTGCCGGCGGCGGCATATAAACTTTACCTCCCTGCGGCGGCGGCAGCGGTGGCGGCGGCGGCGGTGGCGGTTGCGTATAAAAGCGGATACGCATCATTGATTTCTACATGCTTCTTCCGCATATGTCTTAACATGATATCTCTCCTTGAGAATTCTTGGTGGCAATCTGGACACTGTGTAGAATGCATGTTGGGTATTTGACAGCTAGCCCCGATATGACCAATTTTACAGAACCTGCCTTATAAAATAGTTTACCTGCTCTGTCCTTCTTTTTTAACAACCAATCAAAATGTACCATTTTTACGCAGTCGAACAAGGGCATTTCCGACATCTATAAGTTGGTGTTAGGAAGACATTTTCATTCGAATTAGATTGTCGAGTAGAGGAATACTGTTGCAGGAATCTTTTCCCAATGACAGGGAGTGTTTTTTTTTTTTTGTCTCGCCTGACATTTCTTTGGTCTCGCCTGGCTCTGATTTTGAAGACCATTTATATCATGTCGACTTGTAAACTTAGATTTTACTTTCATTATCGTATAAAGGCAGAAAACTAATGTCAGTGTCTTATTATAATTCTAGAGTTAAAGCCGTTAAGACGGCATATACTTGCGAACAATGTGACGCTAGTTACCCAAAACTGAGCCAGCTTCTTCAACACAGAAGGATAGAAAACCGCTGGAAAAAATTCATTTGCCCAAGTTGCAAGAAGACTTTCACTCGCAGGCAAAATCTTGACAGACACCTGAAAGAGCATGCTAATGGAAATGCACACCACTGTCCAGAGTGCCTTCAAGGAAAACTGAAAAGTTTAAGACAATGGCTTCCTGCTACATCATCAGCATCAAGGACCTAGAAGTGAAGGATTAACCTAACATTTTAAAAACGCGGAAGGTGGTATTTCAGAGCATTGTGACAAGAATTACAGAAAGCATACCGGCCAAGGATTTGGTGAGAGTTTCTATGGACAATCCGGAATTGGACTACCCAGGTGCGTTGCCATTCACGCCGAGATCGTTTTTAATAGTGGATAGACTTCTATCATAAACAGAAAGAGTGTTACAGTCGTATGAACAGTTTGTCGTTGACGAAAGTTTCGGTATAGAATTGGTTCATGTTTCAAACGTTATAGGTTCTGGATATAGAATGAATGAATGAAGCGTACGGTGGACATTACACAAATGTTGCAGAACAAGAAGAGCATTATTCAAATAAAGAATACAGATGAAAATTGTTGCGCGAGAACCTTAGTGACAGCTAAGGCACGCGTGGAAAAGCATCCTCAGTGGAACAATATTCGCAAAGGTCTCCAGATTCAAGAAGAACTAGCTTCAGAGCTTCACCATTTCTTTGTCACAATTTTAAGGGATATGAAAGTTACCCTGTCATGAAATTTTTGTTCGACAAAAATTTTTGCTATTCTACCAGAGGTGATCACAACAGGATCAAAATACATGTCAATTTCAGTGCCTTTCTTCAAAATCAGATTAGTTGATTCCCTGAGTTTTATCCCCGTGGCCCTTGCTGACATGCCGAAAGCATTTGAAGAAACTGAACTGGCAAAGGGTTACATCTGTATAATACAGCTGAAAATCAATTGTCAGAACTCGACCATTTAGCTGACATAAAATATTATAACTCTGATAGTATGAAGCCCGAAGCACGCAAGAGCTTTATAAAATGGTACAGTGCCGATAAAAAAAAAAAAAAAAAACATTTGTACTTCAAACTGAACTTTTGCGTTACTGTCAGTCAGATGTTGATATACTTAGGAAATGTTGTCTTAAGTTTAAGATACTTTTTAAAAACCTGACCAAAACAAAAGAAAATAAAATGATGGGATAGACCCATTTGAGAAATGCATATCAATCGTTTCAGCTTACAGTCTTGTGTTCAGGGCTCTTTTCCTTGACCACGAAACTATTGGCATCATCCCTTCCCATGGTTATCGAATTGAGGCTAAACAATCTGTCATGGCTTATCAGTGGTTGTCTTTAGTGGTTGTACTTTAGAAAAACAGAAATACATTGAGTCACAGGGATATCTTTATGAATGCATTTGGGCACGTGAATTCAAAAAACAGTTGAAAAGTAATCAAACTATGCAGAAATACATTGATTCGTTAGGCTTTGTTTCACCCATTGAACCTAGAGGTGCGTTTTATGATGGACGTACTGAAGCATTTAAAACGTGTGCAGAAGCCACGGAAGACAAACTCATCAAATATTATGACGTGACTTCCCTTTACCCCTGCATTAACAAAACAGGACATACCCCTCGGCAATCCTCACATTATCACTGAAAATTTTGAGGACATAACCCATATGAGGGTTTGGTTAAATGTAAGATTCTGCCACCAAGGAACCTTTATATTCCTGTTTTACCAACAAAGTGCAATGGAAAACTTATTTTCAGTCTTTGTCACACTTGCAGTGAAACATGTGAAAATAATGTTTGAAAACACATACAAGATGATAGGGCCATTACAGGAACATGGGTTACCGATGAAGTGAAAATTTCACTAGCCCAGGGTAAAGAGCTGCTGAAATTTTAAGAAGTTTGGCATTTTGATGAAATAGCACAATATGATCCTAGCACCAAAACAAGTGACCTCTTTACCGAATACGTCAACACATTTCTGAAGGTTAAACAACAGGCAAGCGATTGGCCGGACTGATGCAAATCAGAAACAGAGAAACAAATGTCCATTAACCAGTATTTTGAAAGAGAAGGCATTATGTTAAATTATGACGAAGTAAAAGAAAATCCGAGTTTGAGGTTGCTAGCAAAAATAATTTTAAACTCATTCTGGGGGAAATTTGTCAACGTTCAAACCTGACACACACGACTTATATTGATGACCCTGTGCAGTTCATTGACATGATGACTTCTGATCAGCAAGAAATTAAAATGTTCGTTTTATAAACGTTGAGGCAGTGCAGCTTGACTGGGCATACAGTAAAGAATTTATGGAAGCTTCGTGCAGAACTAATGGAGTTGTTGCAGCCTATACAACAGCATAAGCTCGATTAAAACTTTATAGTTACTTGCAACCACTAGGTGAAAGGGTTCTTTATTGTGATACTGATTCTGTTGTGTTCACCTCTGCCCCTGTTGAGTGGGATCCTCCTTTAGATGATTTCCTTGGTGACTTAACGGACGAAGCTCCAAATAATAAAATCACAGAGTTTGTGAACGGGGTGGGGGGGGGGGATGACAAAAATTATGTATATTTTTCTGGCAAGTCCTAAGAGAAAAGGTCAATCTTCTATTTGCAAAGTTGAGGGGATAACCCTTAATGTAAAAAATCTCCTGATATAAACTTTGACACGTTACAAGAAATGGTTACCGCTCAAAAGCAAAACCACTGTATTAAAGTGTTAGAGAAATATAAAATTGCTAGAAATACGGATACATGCAACATCATTACAAAGACCGAAACGAAAGATTATAGAATTGTTTTTGACAAGAGGGCTATCTCAAAAGAATTCATTTCCATATGGCTATTGAAAGTGAAGCATTTGAAATCAGATTATGTATGTTAATTTAAAGATTCTATTTGATAGCTTTTTAGCTCACCTGAGCACAACGTGCTCAAAGGGAGCTATTAGGACGCTGTGTCCGTCATGCGTCGTGCGTCGTCCGTCGTGCGGCGTCAACAATTCTTTAAACATCTTCTCCTCCTAAACCGCTGAGCCAATTTGGACCAAACTTGGCAGGAATGTTCCTTGGGAGGTCCTCTTTAAAAGTTGTTCACAGAATTTGATTTCATCAAAAACTCTGGTTGCCATGGCAACCAAATGGAATTTTCTAAGCAATTCTTTAAAAATCTTTTCCTCTGGAATCGCTGGTCAGATTTTGGAATAATTTCACAGGAATGTTCCTTGGGTGACCCTTTTCAAGAACTGTTGGCGAAATTTGGATCCGTCGAAAAACATGGCTGTCGTGACTGGGGGCTACTTGCACTATACGGATATGAAGAAATTCTTTAAAATTCTTCTTCTTTGAAACGGCTCGTCAGATTTCAAAATAATTTTACAGAGATGTTCCTTGGGTGACTCTTTTCAAAAAATGTTTGCAAAATTTTGATCCGTCAAGAAACATGGCTCTGGTGACTGGGGGCTACTTGCACTATACGGAAATGAAGAGATTCTTAAAGATTCTTCTTCTCTGAAACGGCTGGTCAGACTCTGAAATAATTTCACAGAGATGTTCCTTGGGTGACCCTTTTCAAAAAGTGTTTCCGAAATTTTGATCCGTCAAGAAACATGGCTCTGGTGAATGGGGGCTACTTGCACTATAAACTCATGAAGAAATTCTTAATAATTCTTCTTCTCTAAAATCGGTGGTCAGATTTTAAATAATTTCACAGAAGTGATTAGTTATCAATAGGGCCTGTATCTGGGTGTTAACCACCTTTTTTTATTGCTGTGTCGTGGAAAAAGGGGGCTTGATGTATATTTTCATT
This sequence comes from Tridacna gigas, assembly GCA_945859785.2. Taxonomy (NCBI): domain Eukaryota; kingdom Metazoa; phylum Mollusca; class Bivalvia; order Cardiida; family Cardiidae; genus Tridacna; species Tridacna gigas. The sequence continues at coordinate 35,488,865 of OX244029.2, read as the reverse complement.
GTGGACCAATATCTCTTTAACTACAGGACAAAATGTTATGAAATTTCATCTTTATATTGTTTATTACAAGACGTCATACAACAGTTATTTTATTTCATTTCATGAAATGCCATGACATGAAAAATGGGGGCTAAATGTTTAATTTCATCATGGACCAATGACCATTCATACAGGTGTTCCTAATGATGTCCGCCGATATTTATTGTTTTTTTTTTTTTTTTTTTTCCTTTTTGATATCAAATACGATCTCATAGGAAAAAGGGGTTTCATGTATATTTCTGTTACGGATCAATATACATGTATCTTCAACACAAAATCCTGGACAAAAATTTGTTAAACTTCATACGTGTGTTCATTATGATAGTCCACCAATATCATTATTTTAGCTTTTTAGCTCACCTGAGCACAACGTGCTCAAGGGGAGCTTTTAGGATCACGCTGTGTCCGTCGTGCGTCGTCCGTCGTGCAGCGTCAACAATTTTTTAAACATCTTCTCCTCCTAAATCGCTCAGCCAATTTGGACCAAACTTGGCAGGAATGTTCCTTAGGAGGTCCTCTTTAAAAGCTGTTTACAGAATTTGATTCCATCAAAAACTCTGGTTGCCATGGCAACCAAATGGATTTTCTATGCAATTATCTAAAAATCTTCTTCTCTGGAACCGCTGGTCAGATTTTGGAATAATTTCACAGGAATGTTCCTTGGGTGACCCTTTTCAAGAACTGTTGGCGAAATTTGGATCCGTCGAAAAACATGGCTGTGGTGACTGGGGGCTACTTGCACTATACGGATATGAAGAAATTCTTAAAAATTCTTCTTCTCTGAAACGGCTGGTCAGATTTTAAAATAATTTCACAGAGATGTTCCTCGGGTGACCCTTTTAGCAAATGTTCGCGAAATTTTGATCCATCAAGAAACATGGCTCTGGTGACTGGGGGCTACTTGCACTATACAGCCATGAAGAAATTCCTAAAAATTCTTCTTCTCTGAAACGGCTGGTCAGATTCTGAAAAAAATTCACAGAGATGTTCCTTGGTTGACCCTTTTCAAAAAGTGTTCGCGAAATTTTGATCCGTCAAGAAACATGGCTCTGGTGACTGGGGGCTACTTGCACTATACGGCCATGAAGAAATTCTTAAATATTCTTCTTCTCTGAAACCGCTGGTCAGACTTTGAAACAATTTCACAGAAATTTTCCTTTGGTGACCCTAATCAAAAGCTGTTCGCAAAATTTTGATCCGTCAAGAAACATGGCTCTAATGGGGGGGGGGGGGGGGGGGGGGGGGCTACTTGCACTATACGGACATGAAGAAATTCTTAAAAATTCTTCTGAAACGGCTGGTCAGATTCTGAAATAATTTCACAGAAATGTCCCTTGGGTGATCCTTTTCGCAAATTGTTCGAGAAATTTTGATCCATCAAGAAACATGGCTCTGATGGCTGTGGGCTATTTACACTATATGGACATGAAGAAATTCTTAAAAATTCTTCTTCTCTGAAAACGCTGGTCAGATTTTGAAATAATTTCACAGAAATGTTCCTTGGGTGACTATTTTCAAAAATTGTTCGCAAAATTGTGATCTTGTCAAGGAACATGGCTCTGGTGGTGGGGGCTACTTGCACTATTAGGACATGAAGAAATTCTTAAAAATTCTTCTTCTCTGAAACGGCTGATCAGATTCTGAAATAATTTCACAGAAATGTCCCTTGGGTGACCCTTTTCGCAAATTGTTCGAGAAATTTTGATCCATCAAGAAACATGGCTCTGATGGCTGTGGGCTATTTACACTATAATGGACATGAAGAAATTCTTAAAAATTCTTCTTCTCTGAAAACGCTGGTCAGATTTTGAAATAATTTCACAGAAATTATCCTTGGGTGACTATTTTCAAAAATTGTTCGCAAAATTGTGATCTTGTCAAGGAACATGGCTCTGGTGGTAGGGGCTACTTGCACTATAAGGACATGAAGAGGAATTTCTTAATTCTTCTTCTCTTGAACGGCTGGTCAGTTAATGAAATAATTTCACAGAAATGTTCATAGGGTGACCCTTTTCAAAAATTGTTAGGGAAATTTTTTATCCGTCGAAAAACAAAAGCCAGTTGTTGGCACCTGCATGTGGTGCTCTTGTTCGACTTATGTTTTTTAGCTCACCTGAGCACAAAGTGCTCATGGTGAGCTATTGTCATCGTGCTGTGTCCGGCGTCCGTCGTGCGGCGTGCGTCGTCCGTCGTCAACTTTTTACCTTGTGTACGCTGTAGAGGCCACATTTATGGTCCGATCCTCATGAAACTCAATCAGAATGTTTGTCTTCATAAAATCTCGGACGAGTTCGAAATTAGGTCATGTGGGGTCAAAAACCAGGTCACTACGTCAAATCTTAGAAAAACTTTGTGTGCGCTCTAGAGGCCACATTTTCAGTCAGATACTTGTGAAATTAGGTCAGAATGTTTGTCTTGATAAAATCTCAAACGAATTCTAAATTAGATCATGTGGGGTCAAAAACTAGGTCACTAGGTCAAATCTTAGAAAAAACCTTGTGTGCGCTCTAGAGGCCACATTTTCAGTCAGATACTTGTGAAACTTGGTCATAATATTTGTCTTGATAAAATCTCGGACGAGTTCGAAATTGGGTGATGTGGGGTTAAAAACTAGGTCACTAGGTCAAATTAAAGAAATACATTTTGGGCATTCTAGAGGCTATATTTTTCGCTCAATTGACTTGAAAATTTGTCAGAATGGTTTTCTTAAACAAATCTCAGATAACTGTGAAATTGGGTCGCCTGGGGTCATAAAGTAGGTCACTAGGTCAAATTAACTCTTTACCAAACGACAAAAATTTAGACTGGTCCAAATTGAAACTATTTGCAGACGACAAAATAAATGTAATTGACAAATTGAAAATTGTTTTGGGTAGGATAGAAAACATTGTGGGAAAAGGAGAAAATGCTGTTTACCAGCATTTTCTCCTTTTCCCACAAGGTTTTCAAAGGACTTCTTTCACAGGGTCGTTAAAAGTCGGGATTGTGTGGTAAAGAGTTAAAGAAATACCTTGTGGACACTCTTGAGGCCACATTTTTTGCTCAATTGACTTGAAAATTGGTCGAAACGTTTGTCTTAATCAAATCTTGGGTGAGTTTGAAATTTGGTCACCTGGGGTCATAAACTAGGTCACTAGGTCAAATTAAAGAAATACCTTGTGAGAGGTAGAAAGGGCCGATTCTGGCACAAAATGAGAAATTGCAGACTATGGACTAGAAACAAGACGGGACAGAAACAAGACAGAGACAGAAACAGAAACAAGACAGAGACAGAAACAGAAACAAGACAGAAACAGAAACAGAAACAAGACAGAGACAGAGACAGAGACAGAAACAGAAACAAGACAGAGACAGAAACAGAAACAAGACAGAAACAGAAACAGAAACAAGACAGAAACAAGACAGAGACAGAAACAGACAAGACAGAACGGCCCCCGCATCAACTCCTGCCCCTGCCTCAACCCCCGCATCAACTCCTGCCCCTGCCTCAACCCCGCATCAGCTCCAGGGCGCGATAAAATGAGATAATGAGAAAATGAGAAAATGAGAAAATGATATAATGAAATAATGAGAAAATGAGAAAATGAAATAATGAGAAAATGAAATAATGATATAATGAAATAATGATATAATGAAATAATGAAATAATGATATAATGAAATAATGATATAATGATATAATGAAATAATGATATAATGAGAAAATGATATAATGAAATAATGAGAAAATGAAATAATGATATAATGAAATAATGATATAATGATATAATGATATAATGAAATAATGATATAATGATATAATGAAATAATGATATAATGAAATAATGAAATAATGATATAATGAAATAATGTTTTTTTGTTTTTTTATAATTTTCTCTGTTTTCTCTGTTTTACAATATATACAATATTATAATTTATAATTTATAATTTATTAAGGGGAAATATGGGGAATTCTAAAATTCTCGAACTGGCGCGCAGAATGCGGGGCTGGGAGTGATTGAATAAATAGGGCATAATCTAGTTATAGTATGGGAGCTATAAGTAGATTTTTTAATTTAGAGTATCTAATAATCCGGTTTTATCTGCTTTCCGTCACTCTTAAACAATAGTGTATTATCAGACATTACCACCGCGTAAGCTGTAGTATTTGCTGGTACCCCTCCCCTAAATTTCATTTCTACCGTTATATTTGTTATAGCAGTTTTAAGTGTTGCGCTCTGTTTTGATATATCAAACACAAACAAAGGATATAAAAATTTAAATTCCACCGGATCAATACCAAAATTTGAAACACAGGAAGGCAGGCCAGCAGTCAAACATCTAAAATTTGCCGCCATATTATAAGCATCCATATAATTATTATTTGTAAAATCCATTGTAAAATCTAACGCTGGGTATCTCTTAACATTATTTAAAAATACGTGCAATTCTTCCACGTTTGCATGATTAAAAACTGAAGGGTTGGCTGTTTGTGCTGTTCTTTCTCCAGTTTGAAATGATACAATAATAAAACGCGGTTTTTCATTTGACGCTTTCGTTGTTAAATTCCAAGTATAAGATCTTACAGCGTCAGGAATTACAACACTGAAAACCTGCCTTTTATCAAAATCAATTTTAAGATTTATATTTTTACTCATGTCTGACATAAGATTATTTAGATTTGATATTGCAGGCTTCACTATTGGAACGAACCAATACATGTTTTTTATATGAATTTTAATATTTGTATCATTGTCTGCAGCATTAACTGGTGCCAATGCTGTATAAATTGGCTCAAGGTCTACTTTACGAGTAAGTAGTAGCTCATGTTTTACTCCATATATAATTTTATCGTAATCATTACAAAATCCGAATATATGACTTAAAGGAATATTAATAATAAATTTTCCCTTGTCATCGTCTGCATCATTTGAAAAGCTTATATAATCATGTCTTAATTTAAAACCCGGGTTGTCTCTTGTGTTTTCATCTGAACCAAAAACTTTATTATCTTTTACCCATCCCTGACTTAATCCTGAAGTTGTATTAAAATCTTCTGTATAATTAAGTAATCCTAAAATCGCCGTTGCTTGTCCAGGAAATAGTAGCGTTTCAACTTCTCGGCCTGCTATCTCATACCTTACCTGATTAAAAAGATACATTAAACCATTATTAGCTAGTGCTACATTATCACCATTTCCAAAGTGTGCATTATTTGGTTTTGTTACTCTTCCCTCTATCTGTAAATATGAACGGTGGGGATGAGTGAAAATATCGCCACTTTCTATTGTAAACCTAATCTGTCCGGCTTGGTTTAACATGGCCTCCCCTCCAATTTGTGGGGGATATCTTCTATATTCGTATTCTTCTATTGTCTCATCAACTGGGACTTCTTCCTTCCAATTTAGAATTTCTCCACTTGTCATTTTTTATATTAATTATTTTATTTAAATTAAACATAATTTAAACCCCGTCCTTTATAACTCGGTTTTATTACTGGAATGTTTATATTACCACCTGCCAAGTTTGCAATTTTACCCATTGCCATTTTTAATAATTTATCTCCATGTTTTCCTGCTTGCTTTTTAGCCTGTTTTACTCCTTCAGTCTTTACAAAATCAAGCGCTCTATTTTTTGCAAAGTTTAAAACTTGCGGTGCATACTTTTTAAAGGTTCTTTTTATCTTCTTGAATGCATCAGTGAATATATTACTTCCACCTCTTACATATGATTTAATAAATGCGTTTTTACTTCTCATTTTATTATGGTTTATATTCTTTTAATATCTTATTTTTTTGTTGTCTTGTCATGGCGTGCATTCTTATTAATTCATTACATATATCTATAATTTCATTATTAACTCCAGTATTTCCTGCTTTTTGACTTGCACATAGTAAGGTTAAACGATCAGCCAATACGTCAGGATTTGATGATAAAAAGACCGCTTTATTTTTTGTGGTTTTTATACCTTGGCCACTTGATGAAGTCGAAGGTTTGGGTTTTATTTGACTTTTAACTTGTGGTCTTATTTTTTCATATTCAACCATTAAGTTTAAATCTTTCCATTTAGGGAGATTTTTTAATTTTTGGTTTGTTGTTACTTTTTCATCTTTTGTAATTTGATATAAAATATCAGCATCTTTTAAAATACTTTTATAATCATTTACAGCTTCGGGGTTTATATTTGCTTTTATATTATCTTCTGTTGTTATTAAATCTACAAGGTCAAGAGTGAATTTATAAGTTTTATCTTTAAATTTTATTCCATCTTTTATATTAAAACTTATTGGTTGCTCTTTTATTCTATATACTGCATTTTCAGGATCATAATTAAAAAATTCTTTATATTTATTATGTTGTAATCTTTTAGCAATAAATGCATCTGCGAAACGGTCACCAGTTGACAATTCTTTTATTTCCGGTTGTTTCGGTTGTTCCGATTGTTCCGGTTGTTCCGGTTGTTCCGGCTGTATTATTTGAGGGTAAACATTAGTAATTGGTGCAGGTAACGCAGCCAGTGCTTTATTGAACTCTTCCCCCGTCATTTTACCTATATCTTGGGGTAACGTTTCAACTTTCGTTTTTATATCTGTTAATGGTTGAATCACAGGTTTTAACAGCGGTTTATACGTCTTTAATAATTCCTTCTTTCTTTCATATTTTCCCGTTTTATCTATGCTATCCTTGGCTCTCAGATACTCCCGCAACTGAAGGTATTTTTTAACTTCATCTTCTCGGTTTCCCGGTGTTTCTATTGTGTAAAAACTCATATTTATTTTTTATAGTAAAATATATTAAGTTATTTAAAACTTAATATATTCATAAACTCCGAATGTTTAAATCTTCCACTTCTTCATTACTACATTTACAATAACAAGTATAATATATTTTAGGTATTTTTATTATAGGGTGGCTGGTTGGTTTCTTTCTACTAATCGGCGGAATTCTTCCCTCGCTTCCCTCTTCCCTCTTTCTATTAAATCGTTTTTTTCTTGTTCCTTTTTTGACTTGTTTACTTTAGTTCTTACTTCATTTTTTAGTTCCTTGTATTTCTCCAATTCCTCCATTATTAACGTGAACTCTTCATGTGAAATTTTATTATCATTTATAGCTTGTGATATATGAGTATTAACAGTATTTAATTTAGAAGTTGCCAGGTGTTTAATTTCTCCGTGTTTCTCTGCCTTTGTTCTGGTTCTTCTTGTAAAAAACTTTAAAGATACCGCAGCAAGACCTGAGACTAAAGCGCAAGCCTCCAATGCAAGCGTTGCAGGTATTAATACAACGGTTGAAAGTAAAGCAACACCACCACCTCCCAATCCAAGCGTTACAATACCAAGCCCAGCCTCTAATCCATCCCCAACATTTGTATATTTCATAAATTTTTTTTCAAGCTTTCCCCTCTCTTTTATTTCATCTTCTAGGAAACGCTGAACATCTGAAATTTTAGTTAATCTGAAACTTTGCCCCGTATCTTGCATTTCAATAATAGCAACTGGAGCCGACGGATCATTCATTGCAATATTTGGATATATAGCACTCTGTCTATTATCCTCTTTTATCTCTGTCATTTTATAAGGTTATTTATTATTTTAAATAATACACAAAACAAAACGGCACACATTCGGGAATGAAAACCGGAGCATTTGAAAAATTAAACAACACGATTTTTATATTATCTGTTTTATTATCTCCATGTATTAGTGTTTTAATTTCTAGATTATTTTTTATGGTATCAGCTGCAAAGGTTAAAATCAACCCTTGAGTCATACTATAACCAAAATTTAATAATATATTCTTTTTTTCATTTGACTCTATTTTTAAAGTCTCTTGTGTATATATTAACCAACAAATACCCGATTTTTTCAATGCTGGATATTTTAAATTTTCTTTAGGCATCCAATAAATACTTTTAGGTTGTGTCATATTTTATATATTAAATTATACTAATTTAATTCATTTAAATTAAAACTTTTAAAAGATCGCCAACTATTGGAAGACTTGTTAATATTCCCCTTCCGTCTTGTATCTGTCCATCTTGAACAAGAAAAACACCAGATCCTGGCATGCTATAATTTACAGGTGAAAGATAAAGACCGGATCCGTCCGTTTCAATTCTTGCAGTTCTTCCTTCATTACCTAAAAATAGGCCATTCCCTAATATTCCACGTACCGCTTTATCACCCAATGCGGTACTAGCACCAACTCCGAAAGCTTTGCCTAGTGGTTTAATAGCTGGCAATATACGAGGTAATACTGACGCCCCAATTCTAGCCAATGCACCCAAAAATCCGCCATGCTTTAAATTAAACCCAATCTGAGCCTTTGACAGATTAATATTTACACATTTGTCATTATTAAATGCTTTATTCATTCTGTTAATCTGTCCCTTGGTAAAATAAAAATCAACGGATCCCTTCATATCTTCAGGCTTAAAACTTACGCTCACTTTTTGGTTGTTTTGATATGCAGCCGTGATTTTTTCCTTTTGTTTGTCTGTCAAATTTACTTTTTGATTTACGTATTTATTACTTTTTGTCATGTTTTAATATATAATTTTTTATTTAAATTATATTTTATTTAAATATTTTATTTTTTTAATATTTTATTTCTTTAATATGTAATCTTAAAGTCAAATTTTCCCCCCTCAAGTCGATAATTTCCCCGTTTTGATCTGTTAGTGTGGTTTTTATACTGTGTATATCATTTAATATTATGGGGCTATAAATCGGAAATGGTGGACGCTCTATAATTTTATAACCTGGGTTAACATTAGGAAAAAATGAGTGTATCGTGGTCCCCATTTGCCCCTTTACATATGAACCACTGCATATATTAAGATTAACCAATATGCTATTAACATTTAAAATATTTACTACATTTTCGCTTTCGTGAATTTTTCCATTAACTCCTTTATATCTTCTACTTTCAAAACCCAGGACTTTATTTAATCCACCTCGTCTAAAATCAACTATAAAATCCTCTTGTATTTCCATAATAGCCTTTAACGTGTTAAAATTTGCCGATATATTAACCGGGTATTGTTCGTTTTGATCAATCAATCCATTAAAATTAAAAATTGTTTGTATTGCTTTGTTAATATCATTTAATCCATAGCTTCCGGTCGGAATTTTAACTTGTAGTTTTAACCCTGTTTTATTATTCTCCAGAATAAAAGAATTTATACCATCTTTAATATTTGGTATGCTATAATATGTTTCTAAGTTTACCAGGGCAATTTCACACGGTTTATTAAGCTTTATTGGTGGGTAAAATTGCGTTGTAAAATCTGTTTTATTATCACTTAAAATAATCTGTATAGACGTCATATTTTAAATTAACTTTTAAATATTTTAAATTAATAAAATTTAGTATAAATTAAAAAAAGTAATGATACCAATTAATAAACTAAACTCTATAATTGAGAACAAACACAACCACGCATTAACTCAATTTAAAGGTGATAAAGAAGAATACACAAAACTAAAATACAAGTTTAAAACTTCTCGTATTTGTACATATGAAGAATTTGAGAGATTCAATAAACGTTTTTATTCTTATCTCATGTATCAATGGTCTAAACGAAAACATGAGAATAAAACGTTTAATATGTGGGTTTCTTGTCTTGTTGTTGAAAATCAATATATACATAGATACGACGACGTTTTTTTATTTGATGAAAGTGAAACAGAAGTATTTAAAAAGTCACAAGAATTATTAAATATTTTAAATCATTTTTACTTTCCAGATGTTGAAGTATATTTTTTTATTGAAGATGGAGACGATAAAAGAGAGGATAAAATGCATTTATTGGAGGATGTGCAAAGAATGATACAAGAAGATTTTTTAATAACTTATGATTTTTGTAGTATTATTAAAGAATATGTGCACACCTTGAGTAAATAGTGAAACAATTATTAAACCTTTAAACAGGTTTATTAATTTATTATATGCCTGTAATCATCAATAAATGGCAGGTTGTTTTTATCAAAATCAAACCTTAAATACATTGCAAGCGTAATATGGAATCTTTCTATGTGTTTATGTGATGAGTTAAACAAAATACAGAAACTACTGCATGCGTCAATTTTATAAAATCCAGGAATAAAACCGCAAGCGTAACTTATAACTTTTAAATTATCCCTTGGTTTTACTGTTGCCGTAAATTCTAGTTGTTTTTTAAATGATAAATCCCGAGCGTTGAATGTGTCGCCTGGATTGCTTTTATCTAGTTCCATTTCAAACAATAAAAGTTTTATATCTTCCTCTTCTTCACGTCTTACATTTTCTTTAAATTTTACCATTAATGAATAATAGAATATATAAGAATTCAAAGGAACCGAAAATATAGGCGTCCTTTCTATTTTAACGCCTTGATCGTCTAAATTTTCCACGTCTTCGTTGTCTTGATAATATAGCCCGCCGCTGTATTTGCCAAAGTATACCTCTGTAAAGTCTATTTTTTGACCTCTTACATCTGTAAAATACCCGTGCTTATGATTAAATGCAACTCTTCCTAATTGATCCAAACCTGGTATATTTGTTTTATCAAGTCCTACAATTGGCCCCATCGCTTCGGCTCTTATTAATGTTATAGATGAACCGAGAATATTTAATAATAAATTTTCAGGAAGTAATGAATTACTGATTACATCATCAACATATTTTTTATTTACTACATTCCCATCTTCTACGGGATTTTTAACATTTATTAATCTTTCAACTAAATAATTTTTATTTACTGCGTCGTGTGGTTCGATTGGATCCTTTAAATTTGTTATTCTTTGTCTTGACATGTTCAGGTGTTCCTTGCTTCTATATTCGTTATCTTCTCTTATGAATGGCTGGGTGATTTTTTCTATTTCCTCATCTACATATTTTTTATTAACTGCGTCATCATAAAGGACAGGGGCACCAATATTTTTAATTCTGTTTGTATTCATGTCTATACTATCAATTGATAAGAAACCCCCATTTTTTCTTAATAATCCACTATCCATATTTTTTATACTTTCATCTATATATTCTTTTAATTCTTCGTCTTTTTCATCGGTGTATGCTTTGGTTGTTGCGTCGTTTTCATCTGTTGGTTCGGGGAGATTAGATAATTTTTTTTGTCTCATATTTAAATTATTTTTAGCGTTGTAAGTTTTACCATTACGTGTATTAAAAGGTTGGTTTTTTTCTAGTTCTGCTTTTAATGCATCAACGGCTGCCTCGTCTATATTTCCCCCACCATTTAATGCTGAAGCTTTAACTTCGTTTATCTTTTCATCAATTGATACTTCGAGATCTTCGAGTTTTTTATCAAGGTAAAACTTAGGTATAGCTTCGCCTCCTGTTACGGGTTCCTTTAATCCACCTAATTTTTTACGGCCCAGATAGACGTGATCGTTTGCAATGATTCCCCCGTTTTTTCTTACCCAGTGTGTGTTTTCTTCAACATAACCAACGGTTGCCACATCTTCAGGATTTACTGGAGGTTTCAGGTTGTTTATAGTGTAACCCATCATATTTAAATTATTTTTTACTTGATATTCACCATTAACATTTAAAAATGGATTATTAGCTTCTATGTTATCTCTTACTTGGTCGGTTTGTATGTCTACGTATAATTTATTTGAGGCATCCAAGTTATTATTTGGCATTCCTACATTAGTTAATTTATACTCACCCATGTTTAAGTCTTGACTTGCAAGGTAACCCTTACCAGGTGAACGTCTAAAAAAACTGTGACCCTGTAATGAATCAATATAATTTTTAGTTGCTGCGTCTTGTGTATTTACTGGATCAGGTAGATTTTTTATAAAATTACCATTTAAATTTAAATCACCTGTTAATTCGCCGCCTTCTTTTGAAATAAAATTATTAACAACAAAGGGCAACCCGACCCCCTCAGTTTGTGTTTTTTCTTTTCTTACTTCTCCAAATTTTGATACTTTACTATATGACATTTTAAATAGTATTTTTATCTTTTAAATCTAATAAATGATTAATAACTGGTTGTATATGCCAGCCATTACTTAATTTTTCTAAAACATAAATACAAAGATGCCCACATATTACACTGTTTGGATCTTGTATTTGATCCGTTGAATAAAGAATAGGAGACTTTAAATAATTTTTAATTTCAAGTGGTGGAGGTAATCCGTAACTGTCAAAATAAAATTTTAATTTTTTATTTCTATGATATGCTACCCAATGCGTGCCGGGTCCTTCGCTATCGTCTAAGTTAACAATTCCACACTCATATAAATTTAAATTTTCGGGTAATGTATCACGTGAAAATACACCGCGCCATCCTTTAAAATTTTTACATATATCATTTAATTCTATATTAGTTAAAGATTTTATAGGTATATTTTTTAATATATCACTATCTAAGTTTTTTATATTATCTAATCCTTGGCCATCTTGAGATGTTGAAGGTTGGGGTTCCGTTTGTTGTTTCTTTTTTTCTCTTTGTTTTGCTTTCTTTGTTGATTGACGGGCCGCTTCTTTGCTTACCTCTTCCTTTCCAATCATTGCGTTATTTTTACTCCTTGGTATTTTATAACCCATGTCTGGGGTTATCTTAAATTTTGTTTTTTGTAATTCTTCCCTATAAAATGGCCCCTTAATTTTATGATCGTTTGCATCTTTTAAATAATATGTAAAGGGTAGCGTGTTTTTTATTTCATCAATTATAAAAATTTCTTTACTCCAAAATGGAGTGTATCCTTTCTCGTTTTCTTTTTTTTTTCTTTGTATTCTTACCAAATCGCCAACTTTTAATTCTGTTTTTTGTGTTATGTGATCTTTAAATTTTGTGGGTCTTGGGTTTTCATAATATAATTTATAAATTTTATCTTCATTTTTCGGATCTCTTGCTTCGGTTGGTGTATAATTTCTTTTAAAATTACTGTGTGGTGTGTTGTTGTATTCTTTCACCATTTCCTGAATATGTGGTAAGAAATCGGTCGAGTCGTTGTTTGTCATCCAACGCGCGATTTTTTCTTTTAATGTTTTTATGAAACGTTCGGCTATACTTGCCTTATGTCTACCATATGCAAAGTATATTTTAACACCTTTTAATTCAGTTGGTTCTTCTTTTGCTTTTGATGTAAATAAAACCGGACAATTATATTTTAAATGAGTTGTTAAGGCACCCCGAGTTTTTACATATTTTCCGCAGTGTTGACATTGAAAATCTGTTTTTGGTTGTTCTTTTGACTTTTCAATTAACCCACTAAATTCTCCCCCTTGATCAGTCCATAATTTTAAAGGTTTAGATTTTGAAGATTCGAATATATCATTTAAAGCTTTAAAAACACTTGAACTTTTAGTATTTGGTAAATGGCGAACCCAAGCGTAACGGCTGAAAATATCCAAGACAACAATAAAATCATTTTTAACGTCTCCCGTTTGTTTTTCACTTGCAGTTTTTCCACGGTCTCGTTGTTCTTCTTCTTTTTGTATTTCTTCATCTGCTACGGTCTCACCATATTTTATATTTTTCGGCATACTCATTAAATCAGCTGTCCAAGTATCATTTAATTTATCTACTATAATGCGACGAGTTGGAAAGTGACGCCTTGCTCTTCTGTGTAATTCATCAGCAAGTGTTATTTTTTCTTCCTTTTGTTTTGCTTTTTCTTCTGCTTTTTCTTTTGCTTGTCTCCGTTTTGTTTCTTTTTCTTTTAATTTTTCGGGAAACAAAACAGGACAATTAAATTTTCTGTGTTTCATTAAAGACTCATAAGAAGAATAATAATTTTTACAGTCTTTACATTGGAAGTCTTCATCAATTAATTTAATTTTTTTTTTTTATTTGATCCGCTATCATTTAGTCCCATTCCAAATTTTTTTTTACTTGCTATTATAGGTGTTACAATTGAACGATCGAAACGTTCCCGCATTGTGGGGTTATAAATTCCTTTTAATTCTTTTAACATGTTAACGTCGCATTTTTCATTTCTTGTTTTTGTGTCGTTGTTTTGCATGTAGCAGATATCGTGATTATACGCTGCCTTATCAACTCGGTTTATTGGTTGACTCCATGGCTTAGGTGTTAAGTCAGGATTTAATCTTTTTTTAAGATTTGTACCGGGTCCCGTGAAATTATGACCTGGTAAATGTAACTCAAAAGGTAAATTATTAATTGCTTTATTAACTAAACCACGCCCTCCCTTTGAATTGCTACGCTCACTCAGCGGGAGAAATTTAAATTTTTTAGTTCCACATATTGGACAGGTGCCAGTTAAAGCAGGCCGTCCATTTTTTAGTGTTACCTGTTTAATATTTTCAGTGTCAGTTTTACTTTTACACTTTACACAATAAATATTATTACTCATTTTTAATTTTGATTTTAAGTAAAAATATTTTAATTTAAGTAAAAGTAGAGAGAGAATATAAAAAATGGTGGTATATGCAGAATTTGTAAAAAATACAATAAATGAATTTGAAGAAGAAGTAAAAAATTTATTAGTTCAAACACAACAATTAAAAAAGGAAAAAGAATATTTTTTTAATAATATATATTATAACTTTATAAAATTAAAAGATTATTATAAAGATTCTGAGCTTTTCATTGATAACAGGGGAAGACTTGATTATTTAGACTCATACGTGAAAAAAACAGAAATTAACGAATTTATAACTCTATATACTAAACGTGATTATTGGATGGAAACATATTATAATTTAAGAGATAGTATAAAAACATTAAAAAAATATTTAAGTTAAATAAAAAAGAATATATAAAAATGGGATTTAAGGAAAAAGTAGAGAGCGATTTTAAATATTATGAGCAACTGGTGGATTCATCAATTAGTGAATGTTATTTTTTGTTTGATAAGATAAACGAAGACGACGAAGAAAGAATAACAATAGAAGAGATAATAATTAATTGTGAGGATATACTCAGAAATTTAAAGGCTTATAATGCACTTATACAAACATTAACAGAGAGAGAATATTATACAGGTTATAGTCAAGATTGGGAAGATTTAAAGACTGAGATGGGGGACGCTTTGTTGTGTCTTGATCATCTAATAACTGAAAAGGAAAAGGAAGAAAAGGAAGATTAAATAAAATAATTTCTTAATTTAGTTTTTTATTTTCTAAATTAAGAAAGAATAAATTATATCATGCAAGTTAAAAATTATAGTTGCAATTTAAACAAGGTAAAAAGAAACAACAACCCACTCCTACCTCGTAATATTAGAGGTTTAATTATTGGACAGTCTGGAAGTGGTAAAACTACAACGATGTTAAATTTAATATTACGTCCCGGTTGGCTTGATTATGACCATTTATTCATTTTTGGTAAGTCTATGAAACAACAGCCAGAATATCAACTTTTAAAAAAGGCAATGGATGAAGGACTAAAGAAGGAAACAATAAATAATATTTTTAATGAAATGGCAAACATTGAAAATTTGGGGTTAACATATGACAATGTAATCAATGAAGCAAAAACACAAGAAAAGAAAAAGAAAAAAGGCGGGGAGGTTATAGTTCCATGTTTTGATGAAGAAGAGGACGATGTAATAGATCCGAGAGAATTAAACACTGAAAATAAAAATTTAATGATATTTGACGATCTACTAAAAGAAAAACAAACAACACCAGAAAAATATTTTATAAGAGGGAGGCATGGAAACTGTGACTGTTTTTATTTGAGTCAATCATTTTTTAGTTTACCAAGGCATACAATAAGAGGTAATTGTAATTTTTTAATTTTGTTTGAATTACCAGAGAAGGATATTAATAATATATATAATGATTATGTTAATAAAGACATGAGTTTAAACGAATTTAAAAGTTTTTTATATGATTGCTGGAGTGTTCCTTTTAATTTTGCAGTTATAGATAAAACGAGCCATAGAGATAATGGAAGGTATAGGTCAGGGTTTGATAAGTTCTATTTTCCCTATTATTAAGTAAAACAAGATATTAAAAAATTTATATATTACATTTTCAGTAGTTGTAATATATAAAAAATGGTATTATCTCAGCAGTTAGAACAATAAGTAAATATACAATAATGGAAGATGTGATAATATGTTTTAATCTGTTGTCTCGTCGTCGCTTTCATTTAATCGTTCCATGGCTCCCGCTATTTGCTCATTTCTTCGTCTTTCTTCGTTTATTGTTTCCTCTTCCTCTTCTGTTACATAACTTTTAACAATAACACCACATACATTAATTTTTATTGCGCTTGTTTCAGTTCTATATTCCCCTCCGTGCATCTTTTGACTTCTCCAGCATCCGCTAAAATTAAGAATATATACAGCCTTTGTTATCTTGTCAAAATTAAAATCAGGCGATGTTAAAGGTTCTAAAACTTTTTTTCCTCTCTTCTTTACAATATGAGAAAAAAAGGAAGGTTTTACAAATTCTGAAGGTATCGCTTCACATTTTATATATTTTTTATAATCACAAGTATTAATAAAATCTTCAAAATTATAATCTTGATCTAGTCGGTGTTTTTGTTCTGGGTTGAAGTTGTCATGTAAAGAATAAAGAAAACTTCGTAATTCATCGTTAAATTCAATATGAATATAATTTTTATTAAATGAATTAATAATTGTTTTTTGATTGTCTGGTGTTTTACTTACAATATTTACATATAATCCGTTTTTTCTATTTTGCACGAAACCGGAAAACAAGCGGCGCTCCGTTCTTGAAGGTGCCGCGGTTACCTTTTCAGTTGAAAAACTGATTAATGGGATTCTTTCGTTTTCTGTTGTATTGTTTGTATTGTTTGTATTGTTTGGCATTTTCAGCACTTAATTTATTATAGAATTTTTAAAACTTAAATCAAAATTTTTTATTAAATTTTGATTTTTTATTAACTATAATATGTATTTATTAAAAAATACATGATGAAACAAAAACATAAAATTGTATATAAAAATGGTTATATGCAAATAATAAGAGTTAAAGATCCGTCTTTATCTCATGTTAATATTGAGCCAAAGGTTACCGTTGAAGATTCCGCGCTTAATGGCTACTTTCAAAAAGTTAAAATTGAAGTGCCGGAGACGTATAAAAGCGTGAATCTTGAACAGTTCATAATAAAATTTAAAACCCCCATTTTATCATCACTAGAGAACCACGTAAATTATAAAGTGGTTTTATCTGTGTGTGCATTAATGAGTAATGGGGAACAAAGAAAAAAGTATTATTTTAATTCAAAGCCACACGTAATATATAGCTTTGATAATAAGAATAATTTACTTAAATTAATGATAAACGAACTAATAGATAATTTTAATAAAAAACATTTTGAAGGGTCAGGTTGGGCTTTTTTAAACTTTGAGCATGTGGAGTTAAATTATGGGAAATATTCACAATTTAAGGGAGGGTGTGGAGATGCGTCGCCTCCGTTATGGTTAGCAACAAAAAAGGCGTTAATAAATATTAAAAGTAATAATAACAAATGTTTTTATTGGTGTATAATGGAACACTTCAACCCTTCAGAAAGAAACAGGGGAAGAATAACAAAAGAATTAAAAAA
The DNA here is from genome assembly GCA_945859785.2 of Tridacna gigas. Taxonomy (NCBI): domain Eukaryota; kingdom Metazoa; phylum Mollusca; class Bivalvia; order Cardiida; family Cardiidae; genus Tridacna; species Tridacna gigas. Next base: position 35,471,345 of record OX244029.2, on the reverse strand, counting down.
GATTGAGAAAGAAGAACCCAATAAATACGCTAATTTTGAGGGTGTCAATTATCCAGCAACAGCTGAAGATTTGGAGAAATTCCAAAGACAAAACCCAAATATTCACCTAGTAATTCATGGAGTAGCAGAACGAGAAGAACGGACGCCTGTAATTTTTGACGGGTACCCTAAACGTTACGATGAGAAAAAAGAAAAAATCCATTTATTACTATATAATGAACATTATTATTTAATCTCTAATTTATCGCGGTTGTTATCTTCTCAGGTTAACAACCACGGTCACCAGTTGCACTTTTGTTATAAATGCCAGAGAGGCAATAAAGACGAGGAAGCACTAAATAAACACCTTAAAAAATGTAGTGATTCAGTCCTTTTAAATTTGCCAGAAGAAGGAAGCGATGAGTCAATAGTAAAATTTAAACCAAAAAATGTAAAAGCTCCAAGTGTTACGGTTTACTTTGATTTTGAGAGTTTATTAATACCATTAAAAAAAGAAGAAAGCGAAGCAAACAAAAAAATAAATATTCATAAACCCGCAGCTTTTAGTGTTGTGTTTGTTTCAAGTGATGAGTCAATATATAAAACTGAAACAATCAGCTATACAATGAAAGAAGAAAACGAAGACGTGGCGGAGGTGTTCATAAAAACATTAACTGATAAATTAACCGAAATTTTATTTTTGTTTAAAGAACATAAAAAAGACTCGGCATATATTCCAGTATTTGCTCATAATTTGAGTGGTTACGATTCCCACCTTTGCATTTTACAATTGGCTAAAAGTAGGGGAGACCTTCGAATTTTACCATCAAGTGAGGAGCGATACATAAGTTTTAGTAAGTATATATTAGTTAATGGTAAAGCTCGAGAAATTCGATTTTTAGATAGTTTTAAATTCTTGAGTTCTTCATTGGATGGTTTGGTTAGTTCCACAGAAAAAACAAGGGAAAACTTCAAGATTACAACCGAAACATTCCCCGATTTATCACTTGATATATTAACTAAAAAAGGCATCTATCCGTATGAATGGATGGATAGCTTCGAAAAAACAAAAGCCCAACAATTACCAGATATTACGGCGTTTTATTCTTCACTCAAGAAGGAAGGAATAAAAAAAGAAGAATACAACCACGCAATGAAAGCATGGGAAGCCTTCAAATGTGAAACCATGGACGACTACCAAAAAAATTATTGTTTATTAGATACCGTATTATTAGCTGATGTTATGGAGAACTTCCGAAAAATGAACAAGGCAAACTTTAAACTTGACCCTTTTATTTATGGTTACACATTACCCGGTGCATCATGGCATAATATGCTTAAATTTACAAAGCAAGAAATAGAACTAATAACAGACCGGGAAACATACGAAGACTTCAAGCAAGGAATACGTGGCGGTGTTGTTCTTACAGCTTCCCGATATTGTAAAGCTAATAATAAATATTTAAAAGATTACGACCCAACCAAACCATCGAATTTTATTTTTTACATTGATAAAAATAATTTATACGGTGAAGCTATGAGTTCCGAGGTTCCCCATAGAATAGAGCGAAAAATGACAGAGGAAGACATGAAAAACTGGCGAAGTTTTAAATCTTGTGCTTTACTGTGTGATTTAGAAATTGTAAAAGAAAATAAAGAATATATGAAAGATTACCCGCCATGTGCTGAGCGTTTAGTAATTGATGGAGTGGAAAAGTTAACCCTGAATTTAAACGATAAGACGGAGTATTTAATATATAGCGAATTATTAAAGTTTTTTATAGATCATAACATGGTAAAAATTAAAAAGATTCACCGCGGTTATATCTTCAATTCTTCGCGTTGGTTGGAGCCATACATAACATTTAATACAGATAAAAGAGCAAAGACAAAAGAAAAAAGCGGACAGAATTTTTTTAAATTATGTAATAATGCAGTCTATGGAAAATTTATAGAAGACACCGCAAAACGTTCAAATGTGGAACTGGTAACTAGCGAAGAACGAGCCCGTAAACTTACAGCAAGCCCAGAATTTACAGGTTTTAATATATTATCCGAGGATTTGGTCGCTGTATCAAGAAAAAAAACAATGGTACCAGGTAATAAACCCCACTTTATAGGTTGGTATATCTTGGAAATGTCGAAGTTGTACATGTACCGGTTACTTTATGATTTCTTCATCCCTAAATTTGGAAATCGTGTAAAAGTATTATATAGTGATACGGACAGTTATATTTTAGAAATTCAAAGCTTGGACCTTTACGAAGAAATGAAGGAAGCGGTCCCGGTATGTTTTGATACTTCCAACTATCCAGTCAATCATCCGCTATATTCTGAGAAAAATAAAAATAGATTGGGATTTTTTAAAGATGAAACAAAGGGAACGCCTATTATTGCCTATGTCTCAACCTGTCCGAAATCATACGCTATAAAAACAGAAGAAGAGGAAAGTTTAAAATTAAAAGGTGTGGTTAAGGCGTGTATTAATAACCGAGATATAACTTTTAATGATTATATAAGCTGTATATTTGACGATGAAATAAAAACCGTAAATTTTAAAGGGTTTAAAAATGAAAAACACCAGGTATATACTGAAGAATTAAGTAAAATAGCACTTAATCCACTGCAAGATGTGCGGTTTATTTTAGAGGATAAAATCCACACTGTGCCGATTGGTTACTTTTCAGAAGAGGAAGAAGCAAGAAGAAGAGCAGAATTGGAAGAGAAAAAACAAGAGATAAAAAAGAGAATAAAAGAAATAACAAAAGATAATAATTAAATAATAATGTATATATATTTTTAATAATATATCTACATTTTATAAATATGCTTTTAATTTTTTCATCATAAAAGGTATTCCTTCCTCTTCCCCACCTTCCCAAGTTCTCAATGTATTTTTATAACATTGGTGTATAAATAATTTAACGGACGCTGGTTTTATATCTATAAAACTTTTCATTGTATCCTTTAAACATTCTTCTAATATTTCTCTTACTTCTTCTAATTCCAAATCAAAAATATTTTTTTCTCCTTTTATTTTATTTCTTATTTCAATACTTAAAAGTTCTTCAGCATTTTTTTTAAACTTTGAAAACAACAGAGCGCGGAGGCTTTCATTTGTTGTTATTTTTTCTATTTCTTCTTTATACCTGTAAAAAATAGAATTCAACCATGAAATACAAAACATGCCTTCTATCTTGTCGCATTTTACTTTTTTATTTCGTTGTTCTCTGTATTTTTCCTCTTCTCTTTTTTCCTCTTCTGTCTTCTCCATTTCTTTTTTTATTCTTTCTTTTTCCCATTCTATAAGCCGCCTATTATATAAAATCTTTTTTATCTTTTTGTATAACTCTTTTTCTTCTTCTATACTTATTATATTTTTCCCCTCTTCTATATTTATTATTTCTTCCTTTTCCCCATCTAAACTAATTATTATTTTCATATTTTAAATAATATTTTTTACGTTAAACCAAAACTACGGGCTCCCCACCTATTAATAGCCTTGTTCCATAGCTTGCAATACTATGAATTAAACAAGTATTAAATAACGCCTTTATGTCTTCTTCTGTCATTTCATATATATTTTTTCTTTCAAGGTTTAGTCTGTAGCGAGTGCTTCCATGTTCTACTAACTCGTAAATGTCAGAGCTGAATTTTTCGTATATTTTCTTTTTTAAAGCTTCGGATGCTTGTTTTAATACTGAATCAACCAGGTTTAAATTTTGGTTGTATATTTCCTTTAAAAATTCATCTCCTATAATATCAGGTTTTAATGTTTCGTTTTCACTAGTCATAATTTTTTATTAATAATATTTTTATTTAATAACATTTTAAACTTTTCCCTATTTATTCAATCACTCCCAGCCCCGCATTCTGCGCGCCAGTTCGAGAATTTTAGAATTCCCCATATTTCCCCTTAATAAATTATAAATTATAAATTATAATATTGTATATATTGTAAAACAGAGAAAACAGAGAAAATTATAAAAAAACAAAAAAACATTATTTCATTATATCATTATTTCATTATTTCATTATATCATTATTTCATTATTTCATTATATCATTATATCATTATTTCATTATATCATTATATCATTATATCATTATTTCATTATATCATTATTTCATTTTCTCATTATTTCATTATATCATTTTCTCATTATATCATTATTTCATTATATCATTATATCATTATTTCATTATTTCATTATATCATTATTTCATTATATCATTATTTCATTTTCTCATTTTCTCATTATTTCATTATATCATTTTCTCATTTTCTCATTTTCTCATTATCTCATTTTATCGCGCCCTGGAGCTGATGCGGGGTTGAGGCAGGGGCAGGAGTTGATGCGGGGGTTGAGGCAGGGGCAGGAGTTGATGCGGGGGCCGTTCTGTCTTGTCTGTTTCTGTCTCTGTCTTGTTTCTGTCTTGTTTCTGTTTCTGTTTCTGTCTTGTTTCTGTTTCTGTCTCTGTCTTGTTTCTGTTTCTGTCTCTGTCTCTGTCTCTGTCTTGTTTCTGTTTCTGTCTTGTTTCTGTTTCTGTCTCTGTCTTGTTTCTGTTTCTGTCTCTGTCTTGTTTCTGTCCCGTCTTGTTTCTAGTCCATAGTCTGCAATTTCTCATTTTGTGCCAGAATCGGCCCTTTCTACCTCTCTTGTGGATACTCTAGAGGCCACATTTCTTACTCATTTGACCTGAACATTGGTCAGAATATTTGTCATGATGAAATCTTGGATGAGTTTGAATTTGGGTCACCTAGGGTCATAAACTAGGTCACTAAGGTCAAATTAAAGAAATACCTTGTGGGCACTCTAGAGGCCATATTTTTTGCTCAATTGACTTGAAAGTTTATCAGAATGTTTGCCTTAATTAAATCTCGAATGAGATTGAAATTGGGTCATCTGGGGTCATAAAGTAGGTCACTAGGTCAAATTAAAGAAATACCTTGTGGGCACTCTATAGGCCACATTTTTAGCTCACCTGAGCACAAAATGCTCAGGATGAGCTATTGTGATCACTCACCGTCCGTCGGCGTCCGTCCGTCCGTCTTCCGTCCGTTCACATTTTTTTTTGTTTACAGCCTTGCATCTACAAATTTTAACCAATCAGCACCAAACTTGGTCAAAATGTATATGACCATAAGATCTCAGATGAGTTCGATTATGGGTGTAATCGGACCAGAACGACTGGAGTTATTTGCCCTTGAATTAAAAAAAATGCTATATTTGACTTTGTTTACACTCTAGCATCTACAAATATTAACCAATCAGCACTAAACTTGGTCTAAATATATATGACTATAAGATCTCAAATGAGTTCGATTATGGGTGTAATCGGACCAGAACGACTGGAGTTATTTTCCCTTGAATTAGAAAAATTGCTATATTTGACTTTGTTTACACTCTAGCATCTACAAATAATAACCTATCAGCACCAAACTTGGTCAAAATGTATATGACCATAAGATCTCGAATGAGTTCGATTATGGATGTAATCGGACCAGAACGACTGGAGTTATTTGCCCTTGAATTAGAAAAATTGTTATATTTGACTTTGTTTACACTCTAGCATCTACAAATATTAACCAATCAGCACTAAACTCGGTCTAAGTATATATGACCATATGATCTCAGATGAGTTCGATTATGTGTGTAATCGGACCAGAACGACTGGAGATATTTGCCCTTGAATTAAAAAAATTGCTACGTTTGACTTTGTTTACACTCTAGCATCTGCAAATTTAAACCCGTCAGCACCAAACTTGGTCAAAATATATATGACCGTAAGATCTCGAATGAGTTTGATTGTAGGTCTAATAGGACCAGTTATTGCTGTGTCATGGAAAAAGGGGGCTTGACGTATATTTTCATTGTGGACCAATATCTTTTCAACTACAGGACAAAATGTCATGAAACTTCATCTTTTTATTGTTTATAGCAAGCCACAGACAATAGTTATTTGTTTTTATTTCATGAAACGTCATGTCATGAAAAAAGGGGGCTAAATGTTTAATTTCGTCATGGACCAATGACCATCTGTTTGTCCATCTTTTAGGACAGATATCTTCTAAAATCCTTGACAAAAACTAATAGAAATTCATACAGGTGTTCCTATTGATGTTCGCTGATATTTATTGTTTGTTTGTTTGTTTGTTTTTTTTTTCCTTTTTGATATCAAATACTGTCTCATAGGAAAAAGGGGCTTCATGTTAAGGATCAATATACATGTATCTTCAACTCAAAATCCTGGACGAAAATTTGTGAAACTTCATACATGAGTTCCTTATGATAGTCCGCCAAATATCATTAGTTTAGCTTTTTTGATTAAATGTCGTGTCATGGAAAAAGGGGGCTTCACATATATTTTCATTATGGATTAATATCTCTTTAACTACAGGACAAAATGTTATGAAACTTCATCTTTATGTTGTTTATCACAAGCCACAGACAATGGTTAGGCCTGTGAGAAATAAGGCTCTTGAAAATATTGTGGGAAAAAGAGGAAATACTTGTAACCAGCATGTTTTCCTTTTTCCACAATGATTTCCACCCAACCAAAATCAAATTTAAATTTTTGAGTCACATTTATTTTGTTGTCAGCAAATGGTTTGAATTTGGACAAGTCTGAACCCTTTAAGCGCCTTATACTACTATAGTTGCCTTTGTGTCTAGTGTAGATCAAGATCAGACTGCACGAAATGTGCAGTCCGATCGTTGATCTATACTGTCTGCTTTGTTGAAACACTGCAGACAAAAGGCACCCACGCAGTTGTTATCATCTTGGACTCATTCTGGAATGGAAATGGCCTTTGGGTTTAAGGATTAAATTTTGTTGTTTGTTAATGATTTGAGCCAAGCCTGTTAGCTCATTACCTACAGGGCTAGCTATGCAGGGATGTCAAGTTTAAATCTCAGTTGTGCCAAGCACTCAGGTAACCAGGATTTTTTTTTAACTTTTTCCACAATGTTCTCTACCCATCCCAAATCTAAGTTCATTTTTTGAGACAAATTTATTTTGTTGTCTGCAAATGCTTTGAATTATAGACCATTCTAAAATTTTTGTTTGGTAAAGAGATAAAGATAGACCAAGTAATATGCATTTCAAGACTGTGTTGTAGGCAATACTATCTTGCAGAATATAAGGCATATGTATCCAAGATCCAACTGCAGTCCGATCTTTATCTACACTGTCTGATAAAACATCCTGTCTTGCGTACCCCTAGCCTTGGTTCCCACCTGATCAATTTTTTTCCTTTTATCTATTCAGGAAGGACGGATGCAGTTTAAATTTGACATGAAGCCCCCTTTTTCTATGATACAGCAATAAATTCCAAAACCCTGACAATATGCGCTAGGTCACTTGATGTGTGAAAATTTCATCCAAATCTGTTGAGATATGTCCAGTAATTAAAGAGATATTGGTGAAAAATGAAATATAACATGAAGACCCCTTTTTCCATGATGCAGCTATAAATTGCAGAACCTTGACAATATGCGCTAGGTCACATGATGAGAAACATTCTGTGAAAACTTTTGAAAACAGTAACCAGCATTTTCTCCTTTTACCCACAAAGTTTTTTACCCTATCAGAGAAATATTGTGTCACTTGAGCCAATATGAAAATGTTGTCTGCAAATGCTTTCAATTTGGACAGATCTAAAATTTTGCCATGTGGTAAAGGGTTAAAGGCTTTGACAGCATTTTTCTCTCTGGCTGTTAGGATATATCTTTGAACATTGTGTTCATTGTATTTTGAGTTCATTTTTGTTCATTCATTTAACTCTGTAGTACAGATTTTATCTTGTAAATCTTAGCATATACTCCACCATGAATTGAAGTACCATTTGAAAGATCTGTTCAGGTAGGGCCAAGGTCAATGTCACACTTGAAGGTCAAATTTTTGTAAGCTGGACGCATTGAAAGGTTGGTGCAAGACTATTGCAAGTGTAAATACATTGTTTATGTGTTTACAATAGCAATTAGCCATGAACATGTCCCTGGACAACCACTGTAGTTGTTGGTGTATTTAACAACATTATAATACTAACTTGTATAGAAAGTCTTGAATCGGCAAACATTCTCTACTAAGTTTGTTCAAATCAGGCAACTTTTTGCCACACACCAAAAGGCCTAGGGCTTTGTTATTATTCCTTCAGAACTCTGTTCTGGAGGTATATAGGAGTCAGCTTGTCGATCCATCCATCCATCCATCCATCAGTCTTTCTGTAGCAGAGCTAGTTCTCAACAACTACAGGACAAATTTCATTCAAACTTTAGAGAGACTCGGTGCCAAGCAAGAATGTGCATATTATATTTTGGTGACGGTTCATTGAAATTTTACAAAGTTATTTTCCTTTGATGAAATTTCTTGTTCTCCCTATTTTTCAACAACTATTGGACAAATATCATTCAAACTTCTTACAAATATTTATATAACCGGGTTTGGTTAAGAAAGATTATCTTCTTGTCTAAACCAAGAAGACCTAGAGCTTTGGCCTTGCACTTGGATATTTGGTATTTATCTTCAGTGTAGACCTTTACTGCTTGGTACTCAGATGAGCGATATAGGACCATCATGGTCCTCTTGTTTGTCTTGATGATATCTCGGAGGAGTTCAAAATTGGGTCACATAGGGTCATAAACAATGTCACTGGGTCACATTGAAGAAATACCTTGTGGGCACTCTAGAGGCCACAATTCTAGCTAAATTGACCTGAAAATTTGTCTACATATCTGACTTGATGATATCTCGGATCAGTTAGAAATTGGGTCTCATAGGGTCATAAACTAGGTCACTGGGTCAAATTAAAGAAATGTATTGTGGGCACTGTAGGGGCCACAGTTTTTGCTTAACTGACCTGAAAATTTGTTAGCATGTTTGACTTGATGATATCTTGAATGGATTTGAAATTGGGTCACATAGGGTCATAATCTAGGTCACTACGTCAAATTACAGAAAGACCTTGTGGGCACTCCAGATGCGGCAGATCTTGCCCAATTCACCTGAACCTTGGTCAACAAGTTTGTTTTGATGTCTCGGATGAGTTTGAAAGATGGTCACATAGGGTCATAAACTAGGTCACTAAGTCAAATTGAAGAAAGACATTTTGGACACTCCGGAAGCCACATTTTCAGCTCAATTGACCTGACAATTGGTCAAAATGTTTGTCTTGATAATATCTCAGATGAGTTTTAAATTGGGTCATTATGACCCTGGAGTGAAATTTCGCCTATTGACTCAGGTGAGCGATCCAGGGCCATCATGGCCCTCTTGTTAGTAAAATATATGTATATGTATAAATATTAACGCAAACATGTTATGATATTATTTAAATAAAGTTTGTAAATCATTTATCTCGTTATTAGTCTTTTTTTAAGACCCCCCCCCCCCCCTCCCCCCAAAAAAATGTCAACCGATTAAAAAAAAAATCCTCATAAATAATGCGACCACAAGGATGACACACTTGGTAAGGTTAATGATTATCGGCTAAAAAATCACAATCACATTCATTTGCCCAAGTTACCCAATATTAGTAGCCCTTTGTCGAACGAATGAAAATTTACTTGTATGATGCTTAACTCCAGTAATGCTGCAAAGGGACTCCATATAAAAGATATTTCTGTTTGCTTAATGTCGTCTGCTAGCCCGTCCTGCAGAAGGTTTAGCTTTTCCCTTTCCCATGGGTCATGTATGAGCCTCACTGGAATCCCTGTTGTTCTTTTTTTTTTTTTTTTTTTACCGTGGAGTGTCCTTGGGCAAGACACTTCAGAGCCCGAACCTGGTATTGGTCAAATAATATATACATGAATAAGTGAGCTGTTGTCGGGATATAACTGAAATAATATTGAAAGCGGCGTAAAACACCATTCAATCAATCAATTAATCCTCCCTTTGATACCGTGCTTAACCGCAAAAATAAACAACTTCTAGACAATATCGTCTGCTAACATGTACATGTATGTTCAAAGAACATCATCTGCTAGCGGCCACGCACAAATACACAGGTAGGAATATCATAGCTAAAATAGAACTAAAACTGGATATTTCCTTTCCTGGTGATACACTGCATAACAAGGCGAAATAAGCCGAATTATCCCGCCTCAGTTGAATGATTCCGATTCTTTTCTAAAAAATTTGCCCCAGGCTTCTAGCCTAGACTATGATTTTTTTCTGTTGTTTCCTTCAAAAGACTGAAATCCTCTTTTCAAATTTTCTTTCAGTCAGAGGCATTGTAACGTTATGCTTCTGTCTAGATCGTATAGTGGATTTTTCCTTTAAACAACGAAGTCAAAGGTTTGCACAAACAACATTTATCTTAAAACATTTTCTTGTATTTTCCCAAGTCCTTCTTTCCAGATCCTATCACGCAACCTGATGGTACCAATCTCTATGTCTTCACATCTCTCTCCACTAGATCTTGTCACGCAACCTGATGGTACCAATCTCAATGTCTTCACATCTCTCCCCCGCGATCGCGCATCTCACACTACATTTATAGGGAGTCAAAACACTCCCACGGTCAATATCAATATTCATAAGGCATCATTAGCCAAACTTCTAAGCAAACTAGACTCTCTAAACACACGCCTATCCGGAGAGCCATAGAGTTGTTGATAACTGAGTTTTCACTCAAACGTTACAGCATCAATGAGACTTAAGCTTTGAGCACAATCACAGTTGAGCACGAATCCGAAAGTCCTAAGCGTGGACACAGGATGTACACGATAAAGCTAAGTCCTTGTAATATAAGAACAGCGAAATATTATGGAAGGTTAAATACTCGTAGATAATTTTACCAAAATTGCGTGACACATAGCTCTTTGCCAGTACCCTTGCTTCAGCCACTTCCTTCATTACATCAGTCTAGAGCATATCTCTTGTCTGTTTAATAATCTATGTTAAAACCAGTGAACATATACATGTAGATTATTGTTTTAAATTTGAACGTGTTTTTCTGAAAGTTACAGTGCTTTATTGCAAAGGTGTAAAAGTTTACTTTTTAGTTCGGCTGAAAACGAAGAAAACGTTGAGGTATTGTCATGGGCCAGTCGTACACGTCTGTGTCTCTGTAGTGGTCGTGCTGCGAAAACTTTGACCTTTCTTATATCTCAGCCAGCACTGAAGGTGTTTTTTCTTCAAACTCAGACTAGTTGTTAACTATCTATAGGGGAACCTGGCACAGTTTTGCCCCTTTTTCGAGTTAAAATTAACACTGAATAAAGTTTTCACTATATAAGCCCTTGTAAAACTTGTGACTCCTGGGGCGGGTTCAACTCTGACTCCAGGGCTATAATTTGAAGAAATTTGGTAGAGGTCTATTAAAAAGCAACTGAAGTTTGCGCCAGCATGCGCTGCTCTTGTTTATATTTTCGTCCATATTTTAAGTAATTGAGATCCATCGCCTTCGGGCAAGTTGAATATCTACAACAATACAAGAAAAGGAAAAGCTGGTTGGTAACTCGCCATACGTTCAGCCCGGTAATGTCTGAATTATTGCTGGTATAATGACATTTATGTTGCAAATAAAGAATATTCTAAATATGTGCACGAGATAACATCAAAGACACTACAATCTTCCATTTTAGATCCATATATAGTGATGAACTCTCATCAGAGGTCGACAACCTTGTGCAAACTCTCAAAATCGCCCATAAATATCAAATAAACCATGTCGTAGATAGATGTTTTTCTCAACTGTCTGAAAATCTTACAACTGAAAATTCTTGTTCACTCCTTGATCTTGCGCTATTCTATGAAAATGAAGAATTGACGACATCAGCCAGCAGATTTATCGACGAGAATTCAGTAGAAATTCTTGAAAGCGAGGGATTCCTTGAAATTTCATTGCAATGTCTTACATTTATACTTAAGGGTGATACCTTTTTCACTGATGAAACCCAAATATTTGAAAGATCTATGGAATGGGCTGAGAAGAAATGTAACTCTAGTGAGGGAACGATTCTTAGACATACCCTCGGTGAGGCTTTCTTTTATCTCAGAACCCCAGCGATGACCGTGAAGGAATTCATAAGCTGTACAAAAAGGAAAGGTTATTATACAATCCAGGAAACGGAGGATATTATTGAAGCCATCGTAAACAACGACGACGAAGAATGTGACGATATACTTTGCAATTCTAGGACTGCACGTATCCCTCCACAGATAGATATCCAAGTATCACAAAGCAAGCACAGTGTATCATGTACATATGTTTTACGTGCCACCGAGTGCATGACTTTGGAGCCGGCAAGCGACATTATTTTGACGAGCATCCAGCTGTCTGACCTTCAAAAAGGAGGGATCAGAAATCAGTCCTCTAGGTATGGCACAAACCACCAAAAGTATGATATGGATGGACGTCAACTGAAAGCCACAGTTACAGTGGAAGAAATTGATATATTTCAGGAATATATCGTTACTGCCCAAAAGAAACCTCTACGTATAGAGCTTGAAAGCCCTATTTCACTTGAGTGCTCAGAGGATGAGTACTGCCTAAAGATTGAGTTAGAACCGGTCAATATGAGTTTTATGGAGTTACAGGTACAAACAATACAAGAAGGTTCATTTGAAGATATTACAGATGACTCTGGAAATATAACAATACGATACGATTCTAGTTCGACATGTCACGCTATTGTTGACAGTTTAACATTTCAACATTTGTCTAATAGGGACGACTGAAATATCCTCACGTGATTCAAGAACCCCCGAGTTTTCAAGCAATTTCTTCTTTCGAGTACAAAGATTTCAAGACTGGTCCACCTACGTCCACAAGCTATCCGATTCATATAGAAAATCTCCTAGCAGACATAGAATCTTCATTGGAATAAGAAATCGTTATGTTTGTTTGGTGTTTAAGGCTGATTCAACAGTGTTATGTTACAATGGTGAATGCGATCATTTATAAATACTTTCGAGGAATAACCACTTAGAACATTCTGCTCTAGCCACTGACCGCCTTACTACAAAGACAAACTCGTAAAAATGTTCAGCGGTGACAGAGTAGTGAGTTCTGTAGAAATGACTTGATAATTTGAGTAGCCAGCTGTAATGTAAAATTCCGCTCTTTCTCGTATTTTGACTGTTAATACTAAACTGGACGTGGCATAATGTATTTTAAAATTAATCCTTTACCATATATTCCCAAGCATTAACAACCCTTTAGAAGAAGACTTTTGAAAACATTGTGGAAAAAGAAGAAAATGCAGGTAACCAACAATCTCTTCTTTTCCCACGATATTTTCTATCCGTGGATAAACAAATTACCATTTTTGAGTCACATTCATTTTGCCGTCCGCAAATGCTTTCAATTTGGACAAGTGTTAATTCTTTTCGTTGGTAAAGAGTTAAAACACTAATAATACTTTCAACAAATATTAGTGGAATAAGCAATTGTAATGCTTGTTTGTTTAATCATTTTATTGTGGCGCCGCATGAGCGGCGACACTATATTTTTATTCGGTTTTGTAAAGTGCCTATGGAGGCAGCCATATTGAACTGGTTCCATGCTTTGTTTTAACATCCACCTACATGTATATCGGGGTCCATAATAACTTTTTTATTTATTTGTGGGGATTTTTTTTTTTTTTTTTTTATTGCACTTTCATTGTTAGATGGATAAAAACACGGATAGTAGACATATCAACATTTTCCTTTCGAAAAATAAAAAGTGCATTTCGAATAATAACTCACGTGATCAAAAATTATCTGTCACAAATTTTCGAAGCCACCATTTTAAATATCTTACGCTGGAAAAGGTTAAGAGGCATTTTCAAGCTCTTTGACCCTAGAGCACCCTATGTGGTACTTGTGACCCCACTTATATTTTTGTTCTAGTATTGTATGGATTGTAGAAATATTGTTTTCCTTTCGCGATCGTGTTTTTAAGACCAGCTAACTGTAACTAGAATGTTGGGAGTGACAGATGCTTCGGTAACAGACGAGTTCGGTAATTTGGACTTATAGAGTAAATCGATTGGATGTTTCGGTAACAAGGTAATTATATAGTGGTAATGCAGCGTGACGTTTTTCACACCAAATAAAGTCTTGGTTCTGATTCGTTCAATGTTTCTCTTTTTTCTTCCACACACTTTAAGACATAATATTTTTGTTATGTTTCTACTGTCATGCTGTACGTAAAATGATACCCGAATCAAAGTTGAGGTAACGAATAACAACACCCAATCCTAAACTTGAAACACGTTGTATCTCCTTTTAAATCAATGCTTTATGATCCTTTCAATGTGAAAATATTTTCTTACTGAAAGACTTCCAAACCAGCCGTTAACCCTTAGAGCGTCTGTCATTACTGCTGTTGCCATTGCGGCCGGTGCAGATCGAGATCAGAGTACACCAAACACGGAGTTTGATCTTTGATCTTCATTTGTCAATTTTGCAAGACATTCTGAACAAGAAAACCTTGACACTGCTAAAAATAGGTTTTATATCTAGAATGAAAATGACCGTTGGGTTTATTCGACGCTGTTAGATTTAAAATTATGGATAGTTAAATTTAGTTCAGAAACACAGGTAATACAGGTAAAAATATTGTGGCAAAAGAAGAGAGTGAGCGCGAGAGATAGATAGTAGCAAATACTTTTTTTGACAAATACTTTTTTCAAACTGCACGAGCAGTGTGTGATCTAAACATGCCCAATCCCCATAACTTTTACATGCAGTCTGATCTGCGAGTTTCTTCTTGTCCATTGGTGTTTCAGGTTTTCATAAACCGGGGTTATTCTTTAAGATCTACGGGAAACTTCTTTATCTTGTTGGCAATGGGAGGTGTGAAGACAGGCTGTAAACGCGTCTATATACAATATACAGTACTCCCTTCGCTCTCAAATAGTACGCATATGATTTTTTTTATGCAGTGTTGTATTGATGAACGCACTTTAAAACCAGCAGACGCCGATTTTTGTGCACCAGACCAGATTTGAAAACTGTGTGGAAAATGGAGAGGAACAATACAGAACAGATATCTTTTAGATGGGCACAAATGTTCATGGTCAAAATCACAAGAAGTATGCACGAAAGCATTATTGTCAAGGCCTCTCTCTCTATCTCTCACTCCCTCTCTTCATTTGCCACAATGTTTCAAATGTATTATCTTTATTTCTGAATTCAAGTTAATTATCCATAATTTTAACCTTTAGAGCATCGAAAAAAGTAAAGGCTATTTTCATTTTAGAAACAGAACAATATATATATTACAATATACGATCCCTGGTCTAATATTAGCTATTTCAAAGCAAAGTTGTCCTTCCTCATAATGTCTTAGAAAAGCTGGCAGCGTAAACCAACGATCAGACTCTTGTTTTTTTTTTGCTTTGCAGTTTGATATTTGTCTGAATCGGTCGCAAGGGCAACAAGAGTGAAAGGTGTTCTGAGGGTAAATGGCTGGTTTGGAAGTTGACCAATTTGTTTCCGGAAGAAATTATTTTTCACACAGAAAACGTTGACAAGAATAGCGTCATTTTTAATAAAACATTTTTAAAAAAAACTTGAGGATTGGCTTAAAGTTGGAGTCTGTTATCTGTAGGACGATTAAGTAATACGGGTACAAGCTTAGGGCTGGGTTTTATCAGGGATCGTATATTATTCATTACATGAATCAGCTATGGGTGAAAAACGAAAATAAGATATGGTGATCAAAATTTACTAATTTCAGGTATTTATTTATACAGCATGGAAAGAACAACAAATATATTTACGTCAGAAAACGAGTGAGAATTGCAAATTAAAAGAAAAAACGTTTGCACAAACAGAAGCCATGGGTGTGAAAAACGTCACGGCACTATATTACTGCCTTGTTACCGAAACATCCAATCAATTTACTCTGTAAGTCCAATTTACCGAACTCGTCTGTTACCGAAACATCTGTAAATCAATGTTGGAGCGCCTAGCATGACTGGTATCATACAACCCCTCTAGTCTATATAGATATAAGGACTTCATTCAAGTCTTTATTAAATCTATAATAAAGAGGGGTTGTATGATACCAGACATATGTGTTGGAGTGTCAGATTTAGCACAATCCGATAACAGACTTTTCTTTCGTTAATGTAAAATCTTCCTGTTCAAAATCAGACGGTCGAGAGTTTTGATATTTCATGTGTAGTATCGCTACAATGACCTCTACCAAGTACTAGTATGTTCAAATGGTGGCCTTCGGGTCAAAAGTTGCCATATGCTCCCCTCCACCCAGATGTCACAAATTTGCGCATAGCCATATTTGTTGCACACTTTTCAAAATCTTCTATCAAATATCAGAAAGGCAAAAGCTCTAACATTTCTATCTACCAATTGTGTCCAAATGATGTCCTGTGGATAAAGAAATGGCCCAGTCCATGGATAAGAAGTTTGCAAATAGCCTTCAATGATATTGAAAAATTGCTCTCAAAGACTTAAATAGAGACCCAAGTGACACGGCTCGCCATAATTATCTCACAAAACGTAAAGATTACAAATATTGCTGTAGAAATAAAAAACTACATTACAACAAAGTCTTAGCTAGAAATATGAATGACATGAGACGTCTAAAACCGCGGCAGTTCTGGAACATGTTCAAAAAAACTAAACCCAAAATACAAAATTCTGATATACCTATAGAAGATTTTTTGGAACATTTTAAAAAATTGTCTTCAGACAATGATGCGAATAAAATGTTAAATCTGGTTAATGAATCCGAAGGGAATCTCCCGCCAAAATTTGAAGAACTAGATCAGCCAATAACATTATATGAGATTAAAAAAGCAAGTCAGCAGCTGGGGTCAAACAAATCCTGTTCAAGCGATGATATTATATACGAATATTTCAAAGAGAGTATCAATATAACAGGGAACGCATTATTATTACTATTTAACTATATTTTAGAGACCGGTAAATTTCCTCAATCTTGGTGTAAAGGTTTAATCATACCGATATATAAAAAGGGTGATACGTGCGACCCAAACAATTATAGAGGGATTACGCTAACAAGCTGTTTCGCAAAATTTTTCACAGTAATTCTGAACAATCGATTGAAAAACTGGGCAGAACAAAACGATATTTTAACTGACGCACAATTCGGCTTTAGGAAAAGTTTTGGTACGACCGACGCAGTATTTATTTTAAACGCTTTAATAGAAAAACAGTTTAACAGCAAAAGTAAACTATATTCGTGTTTTATCGATTTTAAAAAAGCATTTGACAGTATAGATAGAAATTCACTCTGGTATAAACTGTTCAAGTCTGGCATAGACGGAAAAATGCTTAATGTCTTAAAATCAATGTATCAAAATGTTAAAATGCAAGTCAAGCACATTAACAGTCTTTCGCAGCTCTTCGAGAGCAATATTGGATTGTTTCAAGGGGAGACCACTTCGCCTATAATGTTTTCACTGTTCCTTAATGATATTGAGCAAAGTTTTCAATTAAATCTCGACGGCTTGACTCTTGACCAAATAAATATTTTCCTATTGATGTTTGCCGACGATGCAGTGCTACTATCGGAAACAAAAGAAGGATTACAAGATCTATTGAAAGAGTTAGAAAATTATTGCAAACGATGGAATTTAACTGTTAATATTGAAAAAACAAAAGTTATGATATTCAGAAAAGGTGGTAGATACAGTCAGGATTGTTCATTTACCTATGCAGGGGAGACAATTGAAATAGTCCAAAATTTTAATTATTTGGGTGTAGTATTCAGCAGTGGCGGATCTTTTCAAAAAGCCACAGATACACTTGTAGGGAAGGCGCTTAGATCTATGTGCTCCTTACACAATATAACAAAAGGATATGAGGTGCCACCATATATATTGTTCAATTTATTTGACAGCTACGTAGCCTCTATCTTAAGTTATAATTGCGAAGTCTGGGGGTTCAACCAATCAGAAAACGTAGAACGAGTACATAGAAAATTCTGTAAACAAATTCTTAACGTAAAAAAATCAACAAACTCTAAGGCTCTTTTAGCTGAAGTGGGTCGCTTTCCTTTAATTATTAACAGGCATATCCGTATAGTAAAATATTGGTTAAAATTGTTTCAAGAGAAAAGGGGAAACTGTATACTATCTACCTTACTCAACCACCAATTTGCCGTAATACGTATTAACCCAACTGTTAAATACTGGACCAACCGAGTCAAAACATTATTAGAAAATACAGGTTTCAACGAAATATGGTTATTCCCCGAATCAATCATTCCAGAAAAATTTTTTCCCTTATTTGCAACACGTCTCAAGGATATTTATATTAGTAGCTGGCGAACCGGCATTTCACAAAGCTCATCCATGCAGCTGTACGCGAATCTCAAAACAATTTACGAAAGTTCTAGTTTTATATCGGTTCTTGAAAATAAATACCAACGAAATATGATTGCAAAAATTCGGCTTTCATCACATGAACTAAAAATAGAAACGGGAAGACACAATAAAACTGAGAGAAAAAATAGAATTTGTGATTTATGTTCTTTAAATGATATTGAAGACGAATTTCATTTTACCTTGATTTGTCCCATTTACAAAGACCTTCGACTGAAATATATCCCTAGATTCTATATTAATAAGCCAAGTATGTATAAGTTTATCGAATTACTGAAATCAAGCAATAAGAGAGTACTATCAAATTTATCATTGTTTTTTCGTAAGGCATTTCTAATGAGAAAAAATGAATATTTAACAGTTACTTAGCCTTAGGCTACTTATCGAGATTCACGGACGGAGCAAAATGAGATCAGACGACACAGAATGTGCAGTCTGATCACCCTTTTCTACAATGTCCGAAATACGAGAAACTTCTCGCCACAAATTAGCCTTGAAATAGAAAAATCTGTATTATTACAGATACCTCTAAAGTTTATCTTACTTATTTCGCAGGATATATGTGTTAGAAACTATACCTACAAATAGCCGACAGTGTCTTTTTATTGTCTTTGTTACCTTTCGTATTTTTTCCTGTTCAGTTTATTTGTTATACATCTATGTAGTTCCCTTTTCGTGCAGAATCGATCGGAGACCAGGCGGCATAAAATTTGCAGCCTGATCTTTGATCTATGCTGCACGGTTACAAAAATAATGCTATTAAAAAATTGCAGTAATATCGGATCGAGTAATGTAGTGGTAAATTGCACATTAAATTTTATATTTTACACAATACCTATGTTGTTTCCGCTTCGTGTTACTGTAGAGTGGACCGCGGATCAGGTCGTACAAAACTTGTAGTCTGATCCTCGATCCACTTTGCCCGTACACGGACACAATGAAATTATTGTATTATTTCTTCCAATAATGACTTTAAATTTACATTTTCCCATCGAGTAATTTAGTGGGGATGTGTTCATTTTACTTATGTAAGTACTCCCTTTCTGTAGGCTTCCATATGATTTACTATAATATGAAATACTCTCACATCTATGAACATCTATGATCATCTACCATTTGAATTAACTTTTAACGAAATTGCATCTATATCATCTGAAATAGTAGAGAAACATGAAAAGATTGTTAAAAATTTATTTGTCTATTTATTTTGTTTACGAATCAACCCAACACCTTTATGTCTTTATATTGCTTCCACGCCTGTATTGAATTTATTTGTATTATTTGATAATGAGCTATATGCTTCAAGTCGAAAATAAAATGTTATGTTATGTTATGTTATGTTATGATATGAAATTTAAAAATCTTGTCAAAAACCAGATGGCCCAGAGTTTAAATACAGTATCACCACTTGGACCTCTGCGAAGATTGTGCAAGAGATGCGTATTAGGAAATAACCCAATGCATTGTGCCCTGTTACAGAAACAACTAGTTTGCGGCGCCATTGATGTTCAGCATCAATATTTTCTTGTTTAACTTTTGTAATGTAAAGGTGATCAGTGCACCAATCCACGTGCGCGTTCCTGGGGATATTTCGCTATGACCACTATGAATTTTCGGAAAAAAATCGAGCATGTTATGTGTCAATTCTTATTTACATGTTCTCCCCTTAGTTTGGTGTGCTTTGCAGAAATAAAAACGACTATTAAATACTTTCTGAGAAGGTTGGTAGATAAATATACATGTATAAAGAATATAGATTTTATCTTTATCCCATTACCACACAATCCCGAGTTTTAACAACCCTGAAGAAAAGGCCTTTTGAAAACATTGTGGGAAAAGGAGAAAATGCTGGTAACCAGCATTTTCTCCTTTTCCCACAATATTTTCTGCCCTTCCAAACAACAGATTTTAATTTTTGAGTCACATTTATTTCGTCGTCTGCAAATGCTTTCCGTTTGAACCAGTCTAATATTTTGTCGTTTTTGTCGTCTAATATTTTTAAATATTCAATGTGATTCAGGCCCGGAGAGCAAGCCGGCCAGGGTGAGGCGTTAATAATAGCGAGATAAATACATGTTAATATACTGGTGTGCAGCCAGGCGGGCGCCCAGAAGCCCGGGCTTCAACATTAAGCAGCGAAGCATAAAAATAGACGAAATGCGCTTTCTCAATCAGGAAAAGAGACCAAATCATCTCAATTTCAAATTACTTTTGCCAGACAATAAAAACTACCATGACGGACACTGTAGACCAAAGATCAGATTGTTCGTTCTGTGTAGTCTGATCTTGATTACGTTGTCTAAATAATTGTCAAAGATAAGTTTGGCTCTTCGAGGTGCTGACATCTATTTTGCTAGAGGAAAAACGACGATAGAAAAAAAAAAACATAGAAAAAAGAAATAAACTTGGTTTCATCTTTACTACATTTTTAGGTACTCATCTGGTATTACAGTATGCCGTCTTGCATTACCATGCACAGTTCTGTTAGCAGAAAGAAGCAATAACCTGAGAGTAAAACTTGGTCAACTTTTCCATGATAATGCTCCGCCAAATACTGCTAAACTTACTAGGTATTATCTCGCTAGACATATCGTTAACGTCTTACATTGGTCGGCTTATAACCAGCATTTTCTCTTTTCCCCGCAATGTCAGCAAAAACTTTCCTTCTCCGTCGTTTAAACTTGACTTGTGTGGTAAAGGGTTGAGAGATTTAAAAAAACAAAACGGACAGTTTCACATTTCTGTCTATTTCAATAAAGTTGCCAGCGTAAACATAAGATCAGACCGTACTTTATGAGCTGTCTGGTACTGCTCTACACTGAAAACGAAGGTTTCTTTTCTTGTGATCGGGAGTTCGAGGCTTCATTTTTCTTAAAGCATGGGTAGTAAGGGAATTAACTCTGCAATAAGAACAATCGTTTGTCAAGTTAATTCCCTTTGGCCAGAAGACCAGTCGCACATATTCGATAACTCGATGAATTACAGTTTTTAAATGAAAGAGTATCGACAAATTACTTTAACCTTTGACCCGACTCAGTTTTTATAAGATGCTTAAGATGAAGGCTTTGATTCCATTGTGAAAAAATGGAGAAAGAAAACCTAGTGACAAGCATTATACTCGTTTCCAATACCCTAGTGTTTCCTCTACTCTTCAACGGCAAATTCCGTCGTACAAGCCACATTTAATATTTCATCTGCAAATGCTTTTAATGTTGTGATCTTTGAAATACCATCATAGCATTTTCTCCTTTGCCCACAATGTTTCTATCCTTTCGAAGACAACTCCCTTAATTCAGCCTCATTGAATTTGTTGTATGTAGAACTTTGCTTTTAACCCTTAAGCTGCCAAGCGTGACTCCAACACCTTTTGCGGACAATGTAGATCAAGATCATACCGCACAGAACGTGCAGTCTGATCTTTGATCTACACTGTCCGATAAGGGGATATCTTTCCTCCAAAACACCTTTCAAATAGCAAAATGTGGATTTTTTACTATTGGCTTAACTCTTTCATTACCAATGTCACCTTGGACATCTTTTGCGGATGGCGTAGATCAAGATCAGACTGCACCAAACGTGCAGTCTGATCTTGGATCTACACCATCCGCTACCTGATACCCATCTTTGACCAAAATCAGCCTCAAAAGCAATGAAAATATACTGTTAGACCTCCGAAATTGTCAAATCCATTTATATGGCAGTGAAAGAGTTAAAATATTTCTTTTCTATTATTTACCAGGATAAAGGTAAACCTAGACGAGCCCATAAATTTTGTCATCTGGTAAAGAGCTACGCACCAAGTGAATAAATTCATTCTTTTCAAGAGCTCTAAAAGTACGATCCTCTTTCAAAAGGAGCGGTTTTTTTTTTTTTTTTTTCGAAAATATTAAAGAGAAGTATCATGCGATGTAGATCTAAGATCAAATTGCACGTTAAGTGCAGTTTGATCTGGATCTACATCTTCTGACATTAGCCGCTTTGGTCGGTTGTTGTGCCGAAATATTTAAAGATGTAAATTATTTCATTACATTTCTGGTCTAGCTTGAGTTGTTTCCCTTCCATTAAATCGGTGACAGCATTCAGACGATTTGAATGATTCGTTACTTTATGGTAAATTTTCAGCCAACAAGAAACATTTAAATACTGTAATTTCAAAACTGTTTGCAGCCCAAAAACACTCACGGTGTGTGACAATGCAGATTGTAAGATCAGAATACACGTTTGGTGCAGTCTGATCTTGATCTGCATTTTCCTCAAAAGCGCATTGAGCTGCTAAGCCCGATTTACTGACCTTTTGCGGACAGTGTAGATCAAGATCAGACTGCACAGAACGTGCAGTCTGATCTTGGATCTATATTGTCCGATAAGTATATATTTTTCTTCAAAAAACAGGTTTGAAATAATATTATTCGGGTTTTTACTATCGGCTTGAAGGTTTTATTTAACCCTTTACCGCACAATGCTGTCTTTTGACGCCCTGGGAAAGAAACCTTTTGAAAACATTGTGGGAAAAGGAGAAAATGCTGGTAACCAGCATTTTCTCCTTTTCCCACAATGTTTTCTACCCTATCAAAGAAAATTTGCACCATTTAAGCCACATAGAAATTGTCGTCTGCAAATGCTTTCAATTTGGACAAGGCTAAAATTTTGTCGTCTGGTAAAGGTTTAAGTTGTTCAGCAGGATCAGGGTTAAGTTGACCTGAGCAGTCTCAGAGTAAATAGTTGGCCATAATATTACTTCTGTTACGATCTTGCATCGGCATAAAAACATTGTAGGAAAAGGATCAGTAGCTTATTACGGGCGAAATTCACTTTTCATTCTTTCTATTATTTCTCTATTGTTCGCTTGAAATATTTCATAAGTAGTTTTGACATTTTAAACCATCATTTTCTTTTCCAGTTTGCATGATGATAGAGATATTTTTTTTATAAGTATTGTTATTATTATTGTTGTTACTTAAAGCTTTTTAGCGGACGCAGAAGAGGGGAGCGGACAGCGGGCAGCGGACTGCGGACTTTTATGCGGGGATTTCTCAAAAGAATTACACACTTGCCAAAATTTACGAGTGTTACAGATTACTCTTTCGCTTTCTTTCATTAATTCTACATACTTTTTCTGTCAATGAAATTGCCTTGTTTTTGAAATATTATCTGACCTATTTCTCACTCTTTCAAGTATTTCGCCCTTGTTCGCTTGAAATATGTCATAAGTATTTTTGACACTTTAAATTATTATTATTATTATTTTTCAGTTTGCTCGGGATCGTTAAGAGTCGGGATTGTGTGGTAAACGGTTAAGCCATGTAGCCGTGCAAGGATCGTGTAAGGATACCCGAAGATGCTTGTTTGTTTGTATCCTAAAAGACCACGTTTAAAAACATTGTTGGAAAAGGAGAAATTACTCGAAACATTTTTTTGTGGCATTTGTCGAAGACAATGCCACAATGAGTTCAATATGGTATTTTGAAAATCATGTATCGTAGTTTGTGCAAAACCGAAGGAAGTAAACCCAATTAAATTCAAATTTTCTAAGACAAATAAGTGTTTTGATAGCACTCAGATATATAATTAACAACGGGGTACTAAAATAAACTGGATTGGGCCATCGATCATGGGAATACTTCTTTTTTTATTGAAAATATCTATACCCGCTATGGCTTTCTATTTGTGCAATGATACACACAACCTTTGTCTCCTAACCATGTTCGTCCCAAAACCAGCTCATCCCTGGGCCTGTTCGTCCTTTGGCTTGTTCATCCGGGCTTGTTCATCCCACATTATTGTTTGTTTACTTTTCAAGTTATTTATTCCATTACAATGGCTCCCTTGACAAATGCCGCACCAGTGCTTTCAACGCTTTGATTTTTTTTTTTGAGTAATTGCATTCTTCAATTTTATATCAGAAAAAAAATACTTTATTTTTTCTTTATATTGGACTTTAACCCTTTACTGCATAATGCCGCCTTTTAAAGCCCCTTGGAAAGAAGTATTTTGAAAACATTGAGGGAAAAGGAGAAAATGCTGGCAACCAGCATTATCACCTTTTCCTACAGTGTTTTCTATCCTATCAAAGAAAAATTGCACTATTTGAGCCACATTGAAATTGTCGTCTGCAAATACTTTCAATTTGGACAAGGCTAAAATTTTGTCGTCTGCTATAGGATTAAAGAAATATTGATGAGATCAGGAATAACTTTTCGCAACATATAGACCAGTTTAATCTAAAAATAAAATAACTGGAAAAGTCGTTCTGCCAACAAGAATCAAAGACGGAATTTACTTATTTTTGTAAATTATTTAACAATTCACGCGTTGTATAATAGAAATTAGTGAATTTCACGGCTTTCATGTTACCTTCCCTGCTGACTGATCTCGGACAATGGTCACTTTGTAATAAATTGTCCACTTGGTTTGCTTATTTGTGCCCTTTTTTATCTGATGTCAAAATAAACATAATCCACTTTTCTGCTGTATGCCCGCGTTGATTAATTTTCCGTTGGCTACCAATTCTATTACTATTGTATTAATCGTATTTTGTTTTCATTTTTCTTTCATATGATGATAATTTTGATGGATGATGATGATGATGATGATGATGATGATCTAGATCTCCTCTTCCCCCTCCTCCTTCTTCTTCTTCTTCGTCATCATCGTCATCTTCTTCTTCTTCTTTCGCAATAACAGCACGCTCGTATTGACTGATTTTCCATTGACTTCCAATTGTCGTTGTTGTTGGTGGTGTTGTTGTTCTTCTTCTTCTTCAATCTATTGCCACAATAATTTTTCTCTTCTCCTATGTCCCTATATGCTGCAACACATACCAGTCACTTACTCCATTTACGCATATAACTCTTTACCAAACGACAAGTTTTTAGACTTTTCCAAATTGAAAGCCTTTGCAGACGACAATTTAGGTATAAATCAAACAATGCGATTCGTATTTGAAAGGCTGAGATTAATTGTGAGAAAAGGAGAAAATGCTAGTGACCAGCATTTTCACCTTTTCCCACTATGTTTTCACATGTATTTTTTCTTCGGAGACGTTAAAACTCGGGATTGTTTGGTAAAGGTTTAATATAAAAGAAACCATAGAATAGAACAGAACAACAACGTTTATTCGATGTAGTCTTTAAAGTCTTTAAAAAAGGTTTATAGATCTTCATACATATTAACCATCCTCTTGCAAAAGGTGATGCATTATAGCAAGCAAGTCACATATTTATGGATCCATAAAGTTCATTTTGCCTAACAACCGGCTGAATCCTGAGGTAAAATGGTCCTTTGACAGGCGGAAAATTGACCAAAAGCAAAAGTTTTCGACCGAGGTCAGCCTGCGCAGACTGCGCTGGTTGACCTGAATCAATACTTCTTGCAGATTCATTTAGCCTCCTTGGTGAAAGAATGACCTACGAATAGAGAAATACTTGGACAAGGGGAAAAACAAAATTACCGAAAAGATTTGTTCCACAATCGTTCTTTTCTCTTAAAGCTTGTGGACGACCGTTTGACGCATGGGTTTTCTTGCACGTGACATTTGTTACATCTTCTAAGACGAAGGGACAAAGACGAAAAAAAAAAAAGTTAAACCAACCTTTTACCTAAGAAGTAGCCTTTAACGTATCACTTTTACTGGCAACATTAATCAACCGGATTTCATACATGATGGATGGCGAGCGCTTTTCTTCTAAAGTGTACACCTAAACATTGTTGAAGAAATGCAGTTGCCTGTCACAAGTAATTTCTCCTTTTCCCACATGCTTTTAAACACTTGTTGACAGTAAGAGTGCATTAAGTTGTATTTTGTGCTGCAATAGGTTAAAAGTACAAACTTTATAGACATGTGTATGTAGAGACAACTTTTGACCGAAAAACAACTTTTATTCGATCTCCTTAGTCTGTGTATAGCAACTTCTTCCTTTTTCCATAGGCTGCTAAGCGCCGCTCAGTGACCTTTTGCGAACAGTGTAGATCAAGATCAGACTGCACAGAACGTGAAGTCTGATCTTAGATCTACACTGTCCTATAAAGAGATACTGGTATCTGTTCCCCCAAAATACCTTTGAAATAGAAAAAAATCTTGGTTTTAACTACCGGTTTGAAAGTTTTATTTCACTTTTCTATCAGGATAGGGCTTAATATCAGTGTAGCAACACCTCACTTAGTCTCTGTGTCGAAACTCCTCACATAGTCTCGGTGTCCCAACTCCTCACATACCCTCGGTGTAGCTAGGCCTACTCCTCACTTAGTCTCGCTATAGCAACTCCTCACACAGTCTTCCTGTAGCAACTCCTCACATAGTCTCTGCGTCGAAACTCCTCACATAGATTCAGTGTCCCAACTCCACACATAGTCTCGGTGTCCCAACTCTTCACAAAGTCCCGGTGTTCCAACTCCTCACAGAGTCTCGGAATAGCTAGGCCTGCTCCACACTTAGTCTCGCTGTATATAGCAACTCCTCACTTAGCCTCCCTATAGCAACTCTTCATTTAGTCTCACAGTAGCAACTCCTTACATAGTCACGGTGTCCCAACTCCTCACATAGTCACGGTGTACCTAGGCCTACTCCTCACTTTGTCTAACTGTAGCAACTCCCATCCTAGTGTCTGTGTCGAAACTCCTCACATAGTCTCTGTGTCCCAACTCCTTCCATAGTCTCGGTGTCGAAACTCCTCACATAGTCACGGTGTACCTAGGCCTACTCCTCACTTTGTCTAACTGTAGCAAATCCCATCCTAGTGTCTGTGTCGAAACTCCTCACATAGTCTCTGTGTCCCAACTCCTTACATAGTCTCGGTGTCGAAACTCCTCACATAGTCACGGTGTACCAAGGCCTACTCCTCACTTTGTCTCGCTATAGCAACTCCCCACCTAGTGTCTGTGTCGAAACTCCTCACATAGTCTCTGTGTCCCAACTCCTTACATAGTCTCGGTGTCCCAGCTCCTCACATAGTCACGGTGTACCTAGGCCTACTCCTCACTTTGTCTAACTGTAGCAACTCCCCTCCTAGTATCTGTGTCGAAACTCCTCACATAGTCTCTGTGTCCCAACTCCTTACATAGTCTCGGTGTCGAAACTCCTCACATAGTCACGGTGTACCAAGGCCTACTCCTCACTTTTTCTAACTGTAGCAACCCCCCTCCTAGTGTCTGTGTCGAAACTCCTCACATAGTCTCTGTGTCCCAACTCCTTACATAGTCTCGGTGTCGAAACTCCTCACATAGTCACGGTGTACCAAGGCCTACTCCTCACTTTGTCTCGCTATAGCAACTCCCCTCCTAGTGTCTGTGTCGAAACTCCTCACATAGTCTCTGTGTCCCAACTCCTTACATAGTCTCGGTGTCGAAACTCCTCACATAGTCACGGTGTACCAAGGCCTACTCCTCACTTTGTCTCGCTATAGCAACTCCCCTCCTAGTGTCTGTGTCGAAACTCCTCACATAGTCTCTGTGTCCCAACTCCTCACATAGTCTCGGTGTCCCTAGGCCTCCTCCTTACTTTGTTTCGCTATAGCAACTCCTTACTTAGTCTCACAGTAGCAACTCCTCACATACTCTCTGTGTCCCAACTCCTTACATAGCATTGGTATACATAGGTCCACTCCTCACTTACTTCCGATGTACCAACTTTTTACCAGATGACAAAATTTCAGTCCAAGGTTAAAAGCATTTGCAGACGACAAATTAAATGCGACCCAAATGATGGATTCTTCCCTGTAAAAGGTAGAAAGAAAGGTAGAAGAAAAGCTGTTAATCAGCATTTTCTTCGCTTCCTACTTACGTCTTTTTTTCTTTTTTTTTTAATTCATGCGTTGTTGAAACGCAGGAATATTTGGTAAAGGGTTTACTCATCAGTTGCTGGCACAAGTTCGCTGCAGACGACATTGATGACAACAGAAATGAGCCATGCTCTTTGAAAAGGGGGCTTAATACATTTGCTAAAAGTATCGACCCAGGTCAGCCTGCGCAGTCCGCGCAGACTGACCTGGGCTGAAATTTTGTGCTTATGGTCAATTTTCTGCATCTCAAAAGACCAGTGTAACTCACGATTCAGTAGATTGTTATATACAAACTGGATTCTATGGATTTATAATGTTGTCTATAATATTGACTTGTTTGGTATAATGATATTACGGAGATACATTAAGACTCCTTTTCCCAGAGCATGGCTCAAATATTTTACCTGAATTAAAATGTAATGCAAAAATACTTGAAAACATGGTTGCAGACGGCAAAATAATTCATTACGAGCCACTTATTTGTTTGCGACAATGCTGCCGCAAGGGGTAGGATATGAGACGCAAAAATTCGTTGGCAATGTTTTTTTTTTTTGTTTAACCCTTTACCAAGAGACCCTGTTTAACTCTTTGCAAAACGACAAATTTTTAGGCACGTTCAAGATGAATGCATTTGTAGACGAAGAATTAAAATGCTAATCTAAAATGATTATTTCTGTCCTTAGATTGGTACAAAACATTGTAGGAAAAGGAGAAAATGCTGGTTACCAGCATTTTCTCCTTTTCCCACAATGTTTTCAAAAGGCTTTCTTCTCAGGGTCGTTAAAACTCGGGATTGTGTGGTGAAGGGTTAAACGATCCCGAAGAAGAACGTTTTTGAAAACATGATTAGGAACAGAGAAATTGCTGTTTACAGCATTTTATCTTTTTTTCCCACAATGTTTTCTGTCCACTCAGAGTCAAGTGTCACCATTTGAACAGAATCTTGAATGTCGTCTGCAAATGCTTCGATATTGGATAAGTTAGATATTTTTCTCGTCTGGAAAAGAGTGTAAGATCATCATCATATTGGTATGAGAATATTTTTTTTTTCCCAATATTTGCATAAATTTTGAATACGGTAAAATCTATATAACACCTGTATTCCTCAGAATATTGTGCAAACACCCCCATCCATTTCTTCGTTAGGAGTAATTAGCTTTTTTCCCCAGATGAATTAAAAGAGTGGACCACATTTAAAATGGAGGAATAACATTCAGGCAGTACGGCTAAGGATGACTAAAAAGGTGATCCGAACGTATCGAGGTTGACTTCGATTTGTTTACTTTTTAATCTTACCATTTTAATTGGATTTTATATACGGAATAACAACAACAGACCTTTCCCCTTTCCAAGTATTTTTTCATGCATATGACTTAATAAAGTTTTGTGAAAAGGTGGTTTAATGCTTTTGCAGGAAGTATCGACCCAGGTCAAACTGTGCAGTCCGCGCAGGCTTATATTGGTCGAAACTTTTCGCTATTTGTAAATTTTCTGCATGTCAAAGGACCAGTCTACCGCGTGATTGAGTCCGTTGTTAGACAAAATGGATTTTATGGATCCATAATTATGTGATGAATTACTTGGTATAATGCATTGTGGAGATGCACTAAACTCCGTTTTGCCAGAACATCTTATCTTGATGACTCATTTGAAAATGTGTTTTATGAATGTAGTGAGCTTTCGCTACAATGTTTCAGTCAAAGCGTTGAAAGCACTGGTGTGGCATTTGTCAAAGGAGCCAGTGCGTGGAATTAACAATTTAAAAGATGAATAAACAAACAATAATGTGGGACGAACAAGCCCGGAAGAACAAGCCAAAGGACGAACAAGCCAAGGGACGAACTGGTTTTGGGACGAACACGGTCAGGAGACAAAGGTTCTGTGTATCATTGCGCCAATAGAAGGCCATGGCGGGTATATATATATATTTTAATAATAATAAAAAAAGAAGTATTCCCATGATCGATTCCCTAATCCAGTTTGTTTTAATATCCTATAGTTAATTATATATCTCAGTGCTATCGAAACACTTAGCTGTCTTAGAAAAGATGAGCTTAATTAGGTTTACTTCCTTCGGTTTTGCACAAACTACGATACACGATTTTCGAAATACCGTATTGAACTCATTGTGGCATTGTCTTCGACAATTGCCAAAAAAAAAAATGACTCCGATTGGTAGATCTACCACTTCAGTTGAGTCTTCAGAAAACGACAAAACTTAAGACAAGTACCAAATTGAAAGCATTCACCGACGACAAATTAAATGCGGCTTAAATGATAAATTTGTCTTTTAAAGGGCAGAAAACAAATTGGAAAAGGGAGAAAATGCTGGTTACCAGCATCTTTTTTTTTCCCTAACGATGTCTTTCAAGGCTGTATGGTTCTGGGTCCTTGAAACACCGGGTTGTTTTGCACGGGTTGAAACGTTCTATTACACAATCTCGAGTTTTAAAAAGCCTGTGGAAGAAAACATTCGAAAAAATTGCTGGTAACCAACATTTTCTCTATTCCCCACAATGTTTTCTACCTCATCCATGGATGAAATTCTGCTCATTTAGTGTATCAGTAATGATTTCAAATTAAAGGAACCTAATATCTGTCGTTTAGGAAAAGATTTAGGCAGATCGATCGATAGATTTATTACGGTTATAACAAATAATAGTAGGTACGTGAAAGGAAATGGAATTTGAATATTACAATACATAGGAATAGTTAGCATAACATTTAGAAGAAACAAAATCGAAGTTCGCGTGAAGGATGTTGCCCCAGACACTGTCAAAAAGGATAATTAAATCTAGCGACGGACTTGAAGTTGATCCTCCATTTATCCTAACGAACGCGTCACGTATTTATCTTCCATCGATTGAAAAAAAGGTCTTGGAACATATACTAATCTCTCTCGATTTTGCGTCCTGGAAAACACACCAGTACTCCTGTCGAGTGTATAGGCCTATGAACAGTCCAGTAGTTGACGTCCGCTCCTGGGAATCGACCTTGGTACCTTACGGTTGCAAAGCCGACGCCCATGGACACCAAACGTCACATTCAATGGTGTGGAACGCATAGCACGACTGATAATCTCTTATTCCTGGCGAAACTTTGTAGAATACCTAAAATTAAAAAAAAAAGACATGCCTACCGTAAAATCAGTCATGCTCTGGTAAAAGGGTATTTGGCGTGCAACACACGAAAAGGGGCCTTCTGACATATGCGTAAAAGTGTGTCGTCCCAGATCAGCCTGTGCAGTCTGTGACTTATCCGAGACGACACTTCCCGTTTCTGTGTGAGTTTCTGTTTCACGAAAGTCTCCTGTATGAAAAAATCTTATGTAGTCGTAAAGTGCCGTCTCGGATTAGCCTGCGCGGACTGCGCAGGCTAATCCGAGATGATACTTTAAGCAAATGCCCGAAAGCCCCTTTTCGTGTGCTGCACGCTATTTAATGTTTTATGCTAAAGAAAGTCATCACATAATAATGGATCCATAAAACTCATGTTTGATAAAAACCTACTGAATCATGAGGTATACGCTGGTTCTTAGACATGCAGAAAAATGACCAAATGCAGAAAGTTTCTACCCGGGTCAGCCTGTGCGAACTGCACAGGTTGACCCGGATCGATACTTTTAGCAGATGTTTTAAGTTCCCTTTTTACAGAGCATGGCCCATATAGCTTTAACACGTAAGCTATAAGGTAATGGCTACAAAGTAACTTTGCGAACACAATTACAGCTGACGTCCTTGCTATATCGTTACCAAATTCCACAGCTTATCAGACCCTTCAAACAACAAAGAAAGATTGTAGTTGCAGCGGATACATCAGAATTGTTGATTTTGTTTTAACCTTTAAGCTGCTAATCGCGACCCACTGACCTTTTGCGGACAGTGTAGATCAAGATCAGACTGCACAGAACGTGCAGTCTGATCTTTGATCTACACTGTCCGATACGGTATTTTCTTTCCGGTGAAATCAACATTGAAACCGCAATGTTTGGGCTTTTAGTATTGAGTAGAAGTTTGCGTTTCATTTATTCAGCAGCTCAAGTGTTAAACGATGAATTCCAAATAAATTTGGAATTACTTGTTATGCTTTGCATAAGTCAAATATCGAAGATCGCGGTTTATTTGTGTCAACTTTACGAGGAGTGTTGAAACATGGATGCATCTATGCACCTAAAATTTGATTCTTCATAGGTTTCACTGAAAGTGTCTTCATAGTAATACCTAAAAAAGACCATGAAAATGCCTTAAAAGATTGGATTCGGGGACTGAAACTTTGTATATCTCTTGGAGGTGAATACTTTGAGGGAACAAAATAAAAAATTCAGTGAAACTATGAAGAATCAAATTCTAGGTGTTCAGATGCATTCATATTTGAACACTCCCCGTACTCGTTTTTCCACAAAATATTGTTATCTTTTGCTTTGCTTTTCCAATGTGGTATGTTTTTTTCACACCTGAAAGAAAATAAAAACTTATTGTCATATCATAAATATTTGACGGTCTCGAAGAATGTTTCACAACCCTTACCGAAGAAGATGTGACTGAAATGTTACTAAAAAAGAAAACGCTTTAATATAACAAAAAAAAAAACAACCAAGATTTAACCATCACGTTTCTTCCGTGGTCACGTGTTCTGATTTCAGCTACTTAATTGACCAACAGTCTCTTGACCCTTTGACAAAAGATCTGCGTATTTCTAATCCTGAGAAAGTAGACTCTTAAGAAAAAATCTGAAAAATAAAGAAATTGCTGTTAACCAACATCTTCTTCTTATAGAAGAACTTTTTCTACCTTATATAAGATTGCGGTATTTGAGTCATTTCGAATTTGTCGTCTGTACATGCTTTTAATATGGACGGGTTTAATTTTTTCCCGCCTTATACAGAATTAATCCTTTCACAGACGACAAAACTTTAGACTGGTCCAAATTCAAAGCTTTTGCAGATGACAAATTAAATGTGACTCAAAGGATTTAGTTTGCTTTTGAAAGGGTAGAAAACGTTGTGAGAAAAGAAGAAAATGCTGGTTACCAGCATTTTCTCCTTTTTTCCACAATGTTTTCAAAAGCCTTTTGCCTCGGGGTAGTTAAAACTCGGGATTGTGTGGCAAAGGGTTAAGTAAGGGGGTTATTACAATAAATCGACCATTGTGTCCTGGGTACTAAACGTGGAGACCGTTTTGTGGTAATTATATTGACCGTGTTTCCTACTTCATAGATTCACCTTGAGATTCAGCTCAGATTTTAGCCTCGACTAAACTGAGAACATTTACATACTATAAATCATATAGCGCTCAAATGATGGAACTCCTCCTTGAAAGGGTAGAACATTTTGTTGGAGAAGGAGAAA
The DNA here is from genome assembly GCA_945859785.2 of Tridacna gigas. NCBI lineage: Eukaryota > Metazoa > Mollusca > Bivalvia > Cardiida > Cardiidae > Tridacna > Tridacna gigas. Next base: position 35,437,932 of record OX244029.2, on the reverse strand, counting down.
ATGCAGGTTTATTTATAGTCTAGAGATCCTGGGCTTGATCCTCATGAGATACACAGGGTCTTTTTATGGGACTAGCTTCCAAAGCCCAGTATCACGAAAGAACTTAAGTTACAAAGTAACGGTCCCAGGTTCTGACATAAATTGAGTTCACTATTTGTGACGCATTTAACCAACACTAACAGACTGTAGTAACGTTCTCATATCCCGAGTTGACACTACTTTTCAGACTCAACTAAGCAAAACAAATGGACTTCAAGTCAATTAACAGACTTAAGTCCAGTATTTCGCTGAGTTGAGTCTGAAACCTTGTGTCAGCAAAGGATTTGACAATGTAACATAATCTGTTAATGTCAGTGAAATGCGCCTGGAATAACAAAGTCAAGTTAAGTCGGAAAATAATTCCGATGGCGGATTTGAGTAAAAATAGAGACTTGATTCTTTTCGGGCCCAGGATCCCAGCGTGGTGATCCTAATATCCGCAAAACATCAATGATCTGTCGGCGTGTTGGAAATGGCATCAAACATCCCTCAGTCAAACTTTCTTTTGGTGACGAATGGTCTTAATGGCAGGGTAAAATTAACTAGTTTGTTGGGTGCAGAATTGGCTTATTTGGTAATGAACCGTAACTATGTTTTCAGTAATATTACTGTGGCCATAGCAGCTGTCTATGCTTTCCTGGAACTTCTATATCAGTGTGATACACAGACCTCTCTCCCCACCACGGGCATTTTTTTTAAACAAATGCTGTCCTCTATGTCCTAATGTATAAGACACTGAATCGTGTTTTACATCGCTTTCAACATTATTGCAGTCATATAACGGCGACAGCTCACATATTCATGTATTTCGTGGGTTCCACCAGCAGTAGGCGAGGGCTCTGAAGTGTTTTGCCCACGGACACCCCCACGCAAAACCCAGTGGATCCAGTGAGGCTCAAACCTGGGGCCTCCGGGTCACGAGTCTTACACCTTACCACTGGACGACGAAGGACCCAAATGTATAAGACAATGTATCCAACTATATGACTTTCCAAACCCGACCCCAAGTCTTATATCTGTAGTGTTCAGGTATTTCTTCATGGGAATGGGGAAAAAAAGTGTTTGAACCACGTTTTGTGAAATGGGGGCTTACTGCATCAGCGAAAAGTATCGACCCAGGTCAACCTGCGCCGTCCGCGCAGGCTGATCTAGGCCGAAACTTTTCGCTACTGGTCAATTTTTTTGTATGTCTAAGGACAGTCTACCACATGATTCATGTTACCCCTTAGGCTGCTTATCGCGACCCATCGACATTTGCGGACAGCGTAGATCAAGATCAGACTGCACAGAACGTGCAGTCTGATCTTTGATCTACACTGTCCGATAAGGAGATATCTTTTCTCCAAAAATACCTTTGAAACAAGAAAGTTTTGGGTTTCTACTATCTACTATAAAGTTTCATTTCTTTTTATTCAGCAGGATAAGGGTTAAATCATAAGAGGCGATTATGGATCCATAGTTATGTAATGGTTTGATTGGTACAATGCATCACGGAGATCCAATTAGCCTCCCAGAGCGTGGCTCGTTTACTTTTATCGTGTGCTGTGGTCATTTATCTTCGACCTAATTCATAGAACACAACAAACGGATAAATATTTCAAAGAAAAAAAGTCGAGAAAGTATCAGGTTGGTGGGGAAAAACGAAACCACGACTTTTATCATTTCAGGAGCTTTGGCCGTGCCGGAACTTGAACTTTTAACCGCCAAGGAACAAAAGTCCAGCGAGTTACCACTTAACATCCACGGTTCAACGGAAATTGAACCAAGCTCACTTGGTAGCATACAGGAGTTGAGAACAGGACGTTACTGGTTCGATCCCCGGCTCGGCCAATTTATTTCCGCGGATTAAAGATAGACATTGAGACAGGTTTCACTCCTCTCTCACCGTTATCCATTGTTTAAACGATGGTTACATGGGAAGGCAGCCAGTGGTTTAGAAAGAATATTGCACGCAGCACAGGTAAAAGGAACGCAAGAAAAACATGGATATGTGCACTGGCCACCGTGATATAAATGAAATAATGTTGACAGTGGCGTTAAACACCATACAATCAACCAATCGACGGCAGTGGAAAACAAGTTGGTAGCAGTGAAAATGTATCATTGAATTTTGGGCTTATGCCCGAGGGCAGGGACTTGGTTACCCTGAGCGTGACTATCCATGCATTGAACGAAATAAATACCAGATTGCAAATTAAGTTTAAATATACACACATAAATTAACCTTTGCGTTGTTATGTACATCCTTAGTCGTTTTGTAGACAATTTTGATCAAGACAAGACTGCCTTTTGCGGACAGCATAGATTAATATCAGACTGCACAAAAGGTGCAGTCTGATCTGAGATCTATGCTGTCGGCTAATTGAACACTGGGTATTCTGACAAAACATCATTAAAAAGCAGTATTTTTGGTTCTTCTTTCCTTTTCAAGAAAGACATGTTTATCTTAGAGAGTCCAATGCCTTTCAGGGCATTAGGGTTATTATGGACTTTTGCAGATGACAAAGATAAAGATCAAGATCACTCTGCACAGAACGTACAGTCTGATCTTATATCTATACCGTCCGCTTGTTTAATCAAGCCTCTCGGACAAATAAAATCTTTCCGAGTTTCATTGGATTGAACTTTCAGCCCTTGCATGAGGTTGAGTTTATATAATTTGAGCCATGCTCTAGCAAAAGGGGGCTTAATGCATCTCCATGTACATCACATCAATTAAGTCATCACATATATATAGGAATCCATAAAATCCATTATGTCTAACAATCGACTGTATCATAAGGTAGACTGGTCATTTGACATACAAAAAATTGACCAAAAGCGAAAAGTTTCGACCCAGGTCAGCCTGCGAGGACTGCGCGAGCCTGGATTACCTGCCCCTACCACTACGTTATTGGGTCAGGCAAAGCGCAATAATAGCGGCCTCCTAGTGTCCTCAAGCGTACCCCGACATGCTTCCCCGTTTTCCCCAATTTCATGTGATCCAGTTTGATCAGTTAATAAAATTAAATCAATTTTGTACAAAAATACATTACCGAATACAAAACGTGCTGTTGGGGTATGGTTTAAATATAAATTTGACTATGAATCATTTTAAAAGTAGCCCTGTTTTCGGAAGTTATATAGGTCCGTTGACATTTCGGATACTTAAAGCATTGCTGATATGTAGTTTTTCTCGCTAAATAAGAACAACATGTAGAAAAACTCACTGCCATGACTTTATTGCAAGCGATCTGTTTTGAATTCAGCCTATGATCCCATTTGATCATGTGAAATAACAATTTATCACATAAAACCTCCTCCGGCAACGTATTAAACCCATGACTCATTTTCGATAATACTGTAGTGTATTATCGTTTTTTGGGTCCCGTTTCTGATCAATTGTTAGTCATGAGCGCGTGAAGCCGAAGAAACCAGCCACAGCACGTGCCGGAATTTATACTACTACGCCGTTTCGCGGAAAAATGACGTCATTGTTGCTAAGCGTATACGCGTGAAAAGTTTTTTATTTTCATGTGTAATAAAAACCCCCCAAAAAATTTTAAAAGTCAACAAAATTGCGGAAATAGGTGGAATTATCCCCTCTAGAAAATGTTTCATTCTATTTTCCATGTAAATGTCAAAGACCTATCTACTTGTGTATGTACACATTTGAAACCGAACTGCAACTGTAAACATGGACCCGTGAACGATATAAAGGCTGAAGGTGATGATGCAGGATAATTATTTGTCTGTCATTCGTTTTATGTGATAAACAGACTCTCACATTCGTGTTTATGTATTATCATTTTTATCAAACTCGTTGACTAAAATGTATATGACGCTCGCCAAGGCTCGCGTCATATAATTTTAGTCAACTCGTTTGATAAAAATGATAATATATAAAATCTCATGTAAGATCCTCTATATCTCGTCTCCTCTGCATATTACACATATCGCACTTCCCGTGTACAGTCTGATCCTCACCAACTTTGTTCGCAAAAGCAGTTTAAGCTTGGATTTCGTGACTGAAACATTAAAAAAAGAATCGGATAGTGTGCACCGAGATCAGACCGCACGAATGTAAGGCTGATCTTACCGTACATTATCTGAGTCAAAAGGGGGTTTCACGCATCTGCAAAAAGTACCGTATTGACTCATGTCAGCTTTCACAGCCCGCGCAGGTTTACATGAGTCTAAGCCTTTTGCCAGTTGTAAATTTTCTGCATGTCCAAGGACCATTCTACCTCACGAATCAATCGGTTGTGAAACAAAATGGATTTTTATAGATCCACAATGATGCGATGTTTTGCTTTGTATAATGCATCACGGCGATGCACTTAACCCCCTTTTGCCAGAGTATGGCTCATAATCATTATACTGTTATAGAAAGATAAGGGTCAGAGGGAGATTATTTTAGGCTATGGGAAGCCGGTGCATTAGGATAAAACGTAAACCCAAATCAAAAGCATTTTACATAAGGTTTTGCTTATTTGTATATGTCCCGGAAACCAAACATACAGGTTCTGTTTTTAGAGAACTTGGTATTTTTAGTTCAACCAGCTTTCCCTTTACAGGGTAATACAAACAAAGCTCTCTCCCTCTGAAACATATACGGTGATCATTGCGACAGGATTCATTCTTCTGTTATCGCTGATCGTCGTTTCGACGATGGTTATGTGGGAAAGCTACCAGTGGGTTGGGGAAGAATATTGTGCGAAGTCATTTAAAGAAATTCCAGGAAAGCATGCATAGACGCACTGGCCCCTGCAATATAACTGAAATAATGTGAAAAACCGCATTAAACATAATACAAAATTATAACGTAGGCTACAAGATAATACAGTAATAAACAGCATTGGTTGCTCTCTTTATTTAACAGATTTGAATAAGATACTGAAGACTGTTTTAACCTTTAGGCTGCTAAGCGCGACTGACACAGAAGGATACAGGTCTATATTTTTGTCGCACTGTAATATACTTTTCTTTGTTATGGTATTTTACCGGCTCCCACCAGTTTATGAACCGTACTGCCAGTGTAAATGTACAGGTACTTCTACGGCGTAGATTAGTAACCTCCCTCTGATAAGCTAACGACGCTCTCTCACTATTGCGTATCGGCTTGCATATGTACGGCGTATCGCGATAAGAAAAGAACGCCGCGACAACGCCGCAGTAACGTCAACTTAAGTGGCTAATACTCTTTGGTACGTAGGACGACCTCCTTGCATGCGGAGTCGCGACGTTTTTTAAGTCTTCACTTAAAAATACGTAGCACTTACGTAGCAGCTCCGATACGTCATGCTTACATCACACATACGCTGTAAAAGCGAAAACAACGCAGCAGTGACGCCGCGGGAACGTAGCTCGAGCACTTATTACGTCACGCGAAGATTTTGGTTAACATGGAACATAACCGTGGCGTAAGAGTGCGTAACTGTGGCGTATGTGTGGCGTAAAAAATGTTTTCACTGCGTACCCTAGACTTTCTTTTTGCATCCGTTACGTATTAGTTGCCTACGAATGATATTCCGCGCATTTACGGCGTACTCTCCATGTACATTTCGCTGCTGAGTCATTGCCGCTGCGTAGGTGTTGCGCTGTCGCAGTATTTGTGGCGTTCAAAGGGTACATACGACGTTTTGTGTTTGACTTATTCCTTTTCACATGTAATGTTCTTTGCTTTTTCTCATTATTTCATTATTGGATCAAGAAGAATCTGGCGTTCAAGTAGTGTTGTTGGTCTAACTTGGACATTTTTATGCCTTGAAGAAATAGAACAAATCTCAAATAGCTAGGCTAAGAAACGCCAGACTTGATGCACAAGGATTTCTATGGCATCCTCCTTTGACTTCTTTTGAACGAATGACAGCAACGAAGTGAGCACATCCGTTTTACATCAGTGACCGCCGTATTTACGCAACGGCAAGGCCGCACATAAGACAGGAACGTCGTGCTAACGAAGCGGTCACGCCACGGCAACGCGTCATACGCCACGTTTACGCCTCAGAACGTCGTACTTTACGTCCCTTGAACTCCATACGAACACAGATACGCCACAGGAACGCCACAGAAACGTTGTATATACGCCGTGTCTTTGATTTTGAACGAAATACGCCTCTGTTCGTAGCGATTGACCCGGGTAAAGAAATTTTGTTTTGCGTACGCTGCTGATTAGCAATAGTGAGAGAGTAGCGTTACACGTAATATGTAATATGTAATATTTACAAGGGGGACCAGTTTATCTACGGCGTTGCCCTGTTGCAGCCCGCGGTGAGCCGATTTGAACATCCTTCCCCGATCCCGGTGACCCCCGATTGCATTGGATCTTTTTTATAAAACTGAGACAAAGAGACTTCTTGCTCTCGTATGCAATGTAAGATACATTAGAGTCGTGCTCCAAGAAAAGGTGGTCTAAGGCATCTGTTAAAAGTATCCACTGAACTTTCTGCAGTTGGTGATTTTCTGCAGGTTAGAGAACCGTTCTAGCCTTTGATCCAGTCCGTTTTAGAAATCAAAGCGTTGAAAGCACTGGTGTGGCATTTGTTAAGGGAGCCATTGTCTGGAATTAGTAATTTGAAAAAAAATAAATAAACAAAAAATAATGTTGAACGAACAATCTCGGACGAACAAGCCAAAGGACGAACAAGCCCAGGGACGAATTGGTTTTGGGACGAACACGGTTAGGAGACAAAGGTTGTGTGTATCATTGCGCCCATAGAAAGCTATAGCGGGTATAGATATTTTCAATAAAAAAAGAAGTATTCGCATGATCGATGCCCTAATCTAGTTTATTTTAATACCCCGTTCTTAATTACATATCTGAGTGCTATCGAAACACTTGTCTTAGAAAAATTGAGTTTAATTGGATTTACTTCCTTCGGTTTTGCACAAACTACGATACATGATTTTCAAAATACCGTATTGAACTCATAATGGCATTGTCTTCGACAAATGCCACAAAAATGGATCCGAATTATCCGACAACTATCGGTATAATGCATTGCAAGACGCGTATCATCTAACCCCTTTTTCCAAGGGTGCTGCTCGACTATTCTTCTTAAAATGATTATAAAGATGTAGGTTATAACGCAGAAATGTTTGCGAATGGGTATTCACGCCCCGGTAATGGTTGTTATTTGGAAATCTCGCCACCCAAATAGATGATTTATTAATTGCCGAAAGGTCCGAAATGTGAGGATTTTTCGTGTGCAGTATCCGGGTAACGTTGCCATTCGTGTGAAACGCTACAGTTTATAAAGCATACAAATCTAAACACTGGAAACCCCAATTTCCTGTGCAATTATTATCCTTTTTTCTATATCAGGAGCAGAGTCCGGTACCTCAGGCGGTAACACAAATGGGCGTGAAACCATGGGAGTCGCTGGTTCGACTCTCCAGCTCAGCGAATTTTTGCCGAAGACTAATAAAAGGCTTTGCAAAGGGATTCATTCCTCTCTTAACGCTGAAAATTGTTTCGGCGATGTTTATTTTAGGTAAGAACTTGGGTGATAAGATAGCATTGTTGAAATGTTGCGACAAAGATGATTATGGTAACTTGTATCCAATTTTCTACTCAAGAAGAACCAAATTTTCTCCTTTTCTCACAATATTCTCGATCATGTTTTTCGTCCATATTAAAGACAAGTTCAATCCTTTGAGTCACATATAAATTGTCGTCTGTAAATGCTTTCAATTTAGACGAGTCAACTTTTTTATCGTTTGGTAAGGAGCTAACACATTTACTTCTAATTCGCTCTGCACAGTAGGATGATTATGTTGTATGGTGTTGTATCATAGGCCGTTGGTCTCAGTACTAAATAAATTGTCTGTTCTGTTTTGGTCTATAATAAACTTAATCGACGGCTGAGAACACAACCCACTGTAACTGTGAAAGGTTTTATCTAATAGTATTAACCCTTAACCTGCTAAAGAACTTTAAAAAAAAAAACTTTTAAAGCCGATAGTAACAACCATAATTTGGCCCTTTAACACTTAAGCTGCTGAATAAATGAAACACAAATTTCTACTCAATACTAAAAGGCCAAACATTGCGGTTTCAAAGTTGATTTCACCGGAAATAAAATACCGTATCGGACAGTGTAGATCAAAGATCAGACTGCACGTTCTGTGCAGTCTGATCTTGATCTACACTGTCCGCAAAAGGTCAGTGGGTCGCGATAAGCAGCTTAAGGGTTAAAATATTTTTTATCAGAAATATCTCCTTATCGGACGGTGTAGATTCAAGATCAGACTGCACGTTCTGTGCAGTCTGATCTTGATCTACCAGTCCGCCTTAGGGTAAACTAAACAAGCGGGTATAGATCCAATTCTGTGTAGCCAAATCTTGATCACACAGTACGCAAAAGCCCCTGTTGTTTGCTTATTACGCTGAAAGGGATAATGTACCAAGTTTACTAAGTGGGTGAACTTTTGCAAAAGTACACGTCGAGTTTTTTGTTTTTTATCAACAAGATGATCTTTGGAAACATTTTTATTTACCGTTATATTTGCTGGGCTACAGTGTCACTTTAAGCCAATGGCGACTGCGGTAGATTTCAAACGATATTTTGAAATCGTTCGGATTTAACTTTTAGTTGGTCTTTCACAAATATGGTTCCTTGTGCAGGTAGTGACGAGCAAGGCTCATTTTGATCTTTGATTTACACTGGTTGCTTTGTTAAGGGAACTCAGGTGACGCAGCCTGAATGTTGAGAGAGAGAGAGAGAGAGAGAGAGAAGAGAAAGAGAGAGAGAGGTAAAGAGAGGTTGAAGGATGGATGGACAGGCGGACGAACTGACAGCCTGACGGACAGAAGAACTGACGGACGGACGGATGGACGGACGGACGGAGCGGACGGACGGAGGGGCATTTTCTTGTCAGAAAGTAGAGCAAACACAGGAAGCTTGAGCGGAGATGGGTTAAACATACAGAAGGATAGACACGTACAGAAAGACAGATTCATGCGAAGATGGTTGTCTGCGCATGTCATATTCTTCGAAGATTTACCTATTTGCTGGGACGCATCACTATCCTGTAAAATATGAATATTAATACGCGTTACGTAAAGTAAAAACTCTACCGCTTAAAAAGGAGCAAGTGGAAAATGGCTAATAACAATAGATCTGTGGAAAGATCAAGCTTTTTTTTCCGCTCAATTTTTTTTTAAAAATATAGTAATTTTAAACGAGAATAATTATTTTAAAGCAATACCATTGTTTACTGCAAATCTTTGTATACGGTTTCTAAATATAGGGAAATCTAGGATTTTTGCAACAGTCTCTGACGACAAAAAATAATAAACCCACAATATTTGGCTCATATCATGGTTATTTCTCAAGTTAATAGGGGCAGTGTTTATAATTGTCTGGTGCATAGGTTATATGCTAGCTAACCTTGTCTGGATGAATTATAACAGGTAGCGTTTTATTGAGGAAACGTTTTTTTTTTTTTAATTTCGCTGCATGGATTGGCTTCTTAGAAAGTAGTGCGCTCTGTACAAGAAAAAAGTGCCACCTAGCGGAAGATAATGATGCAATGATATACTCAGAAACACACATGGTGGTAGAGATGTATCCTAATTCTTGTTTAACCCTTTCCCAAACAAGCCCTGGTTTTCACGTGTCTGCAGTACAAGTCTTTTGAAAACACTGTGGGAAAAGGAGAAATTGCTCGTAACGAGCAATTTCTCCTTTTCCCACAGTGTTTTCTACCCTTTTTGATAACCTTCTGTCATTTTCATCAAATTTAAAATTGTCGTCTGCAAACTCTTTCAATTTGGGCCAGTCCAAAATTTGTCGTTTGGGAAAGGGTTAATCAAATAAAATCTCCTCCATCTGTGCATTAAACCCGTGACTTATTTTTGGTACTACACTAGTGGATTAACGTTTTTATGTCCCGGTTCTCGTTAAATTTCTAGTTATTAGCGCGTGAAGCCGGCAAAAGCAACCACAGTACGTGCCGGAATTTATACTACTTCGCAATTCCGCGGGAAAATGACTTCGTTGTGCTAATACGTATACGTGCTGATGATATTATGGTTTCATGTTCAATAATATGCTGCATAGTTTATTAAAAGTCAACAAAATTGTGAAAACGTTTCGATTTCCTCCCTTCATAAATTATCTTATCCTTAATTCGATAATAATGTTACAGAACTATACTCTTCTGTAAGTACATCAAACCGAACTACATCGGTAAACATGGACCCGTGAAAGATACATGTATATAGGCTAAGGTGATGGTGCAGATTACTTATAATTATGTCTGTCATTCGTTATATGTGATAAATAGAAAATCAAATTCGTGTTTATGTATTATTATTTATATGAAACTCGTTGTCTAAAATGTATATGACGCTCGCCAAGGCTCTAGTCAACTCATTTAATAACAATGATAATACATAAACACTCATGTAATATCCTCTATTAGGAACACGCGTTCTGTTAAAATGGATGTAATGCCCTGTTTACACTGCCGATCAGATCAACTCGATCAAACCCGATCATGCGGTCGGGGGCCGATCGAGCTTGTTCGGCGGGAGCGGTCGGGACGGTCTACTTTGGTCGGCATCACTCGGGCTTCCTTCCCGAGAATTTTTGACATGTCAAAAATATTCGAGTAGGGATCGTGTAGCAAAAAGCTCAGGAAACCATCGAGAATAAATCGAGAATCAGTCGAGTAGAGGTCGGGTCAGCCGAGAAACGATCGTGTAGAGATCTACCTATATCGGGATTGAAATACTTGCCGATCAGACCACGATCAGCTCGACCTCAGTTCGACCACTACCCGATGCTTACTCGATCAACACGATTCATACTCAAGCCGATGTCCAGATCAAGACGATCTCTATACGACCGTACTCGATCGCTCCCAGATCCATACCCGATCCCTTTCGATTTCACTCGATCGCTACCCGATCGTACACGATCACTACTCGAGCATACTCGATCGCTACTCGAGTGTACCCGATCGCTACCCGACCTTACACAAGCGCACTGACCTTGAATACGTTCCTTCAAAAAAGGCGCGAAGATCAAGCCGTCTCTCATTAGTCGCTTGGTACTCGGAGGCATAAGTACACACTGATGCCGCGAAAAGGTAAAAAGGCGCGTCTTGCCGTTGCTGCTGAGTTAGCAGCAACGGCTTCACCAGACCCCAGCCCGCAGAAGGTTAAAAAGGGGAACCAGCGGTTGAAATCGCATAGCAAGTATCGCAAGCGCGTTTTCTACAACTCTTCTGGCCTGGGACAGCCTGAAAAATGTATAACAGGATACAAAAATACAATTTAGGTTATTTTTATTATAAAATATGATGCTAAGTTACATGTAATAGCTGGCAAAACAATTTTGTTTGTATCATGACTATTTCCATAGTAAATGAAATGTCCTTGTATTGAATGTTGAAGACGCCACAATAAAATGACCAACCTGTAATTAAATATGCGCTCCTCGTCGGTCAAGTTGCGCCTGGCGTACGGTTTCATCATCCACGTCCTCAGTGGGAAGGCGTCATCTCCAATCAGGAAATATGGAGTGTTTAGATCATCACCAGGCTGAGGATCTGGGGGTGGCAGACCAAGGTCGTTTTCCTCCAGCAGAGTTTTGAGTTCACAGTTGTTAAAGATTTTGGCATCTGACGCGCTTCCATTTGCACCAACACTGACCCAGATGAATCTATAATCAGCATCGACGAGAGCCAGCAGTATAACAGAGAAAAACCCCTTGTAATTATAGAACATAGAGCCGCCATCCTTCGGGTTCTTTATCCTCACATGCTTGCCATCAAGTGCCCCACAAACATGGGAAAAGTTTCACTTTGTTTGAAAGTCAACAGCAATTTGTTTCCACTGCTCAGGGGTCACGATGGCTGGCATGACTTCTTCAGAATACTCTTGTATTATGGCTTCCAAAACTTCCGGTACAAACAAACTAATGGTACTTTTGGACACTCGGAAGGAGTACATCAGCTCTGCATAAGAAGCACCGGTTGCAAGATGGCGAAGGGTGACAGCCAGCTTTAATCCAGGATCCAGAGATTCTCTGAAATTGGAATATGTTTCAAAATCAAGGGTGGCAAATCTGCCATGATAATAATTGAGCAGATAAACAGTCATTTCAAAAGTCCATACAGTAAACCATTCAGTGCGCATGCCGAACTCTTTTCTGAGCTCTCAACCTTATTTCTTTTGGCTGAAGTTTCCTACTCGGTCAATAGAAAGGTTCTGGCGAGGCCTTGTGGATGCGCAACATTGCTTTTAGCGTATGCAGTAACAAAGTACTATTGTGTGTGTGGCACATACATGTATATGACCACGGAAGTACCGTCATTGCACATGGCCAGCCTCTTTGAGAGGCTACAACATCCATTCTTTGGCTGAAGTTTCCACTTGGGCCTTATATCACTTGCGCAAATGGCAAATGTTTTCGTAAGACTGTGCAAAGGCGCCTAAACATTTGCGTTTCACATTAGTTGTTTTCCTGCGTCGCTGCTCAATTATTCTTTGGGGCATTCATGTTTTTTTTCTTAATGTAGCCCATTTTCGTTCACTTTCTACTGACTTATGAAAAAGTAGCAATAATGTATTACGTGTACCTGAAATTGGTGCTCTGCTTCTGAATCCGTGGTGGTATCCGCTGTACAAGCTCCTCTAACAAAACAGCGTCAACCCTTAGGAAGTTTCTGTAACCTCTAGGATCTTCTCTGTTCAGTTCTTGCAGTAGATGTTCATACTGCCCATACAATGGTCGCCGCGTCAGCCACTGCCTCACCCAGATTTCTCGACCCCGCCATTGTCTGCGTCTTCTCATACGCCTATGACGCTCCTCAGCTTCTTCTACCTCCATAATGGCCACCACCCTGTTTCTTTGGAGCTCTAAATACCTAGCATATACCATCAACTGCTCTATTTCCATCTTGTTATTACTTCCAAATCTAAATGTTCTTTATAACTTTCTTCATCGCACAAATCACAACACTCTGACGCATGAAGGTCAAGGACTCAAGGTCGAAATAGTTGTGTAGCGTTCGAGTAGCGGTCGAGTGGAGATCGAGTAATGGTCGAGTTTGTCGAGTATTGTTCGTGTAAGAATCGAGTATTAACCGAGCTGTTCGTGAACAGATCGTGAAGGGATCCTATTGAGATCGGTATGCTCGAGTAGCGATCGGGTTGTCAGTCGGGTTGAAGTCGTGTAGGAGTCTTGAGCGCTCGTGTGGCTATCGGGTATGATCGAGTAGCGCTCGAGTAAAAGTCGTGTACAAGCCATTGATCGCATTCGGTCGGGAACTTTTGGCAATCGGGACGATCGAGTTGATCTGATCGGCAGTGTAAACCCAGCTTAAGGCAAACTCGTCATAGTTTGATGGGAAGAAACAGACAAAGAAATGGCGCCGTGTTAAACACTGGCCCGTATATTACCGGAAGGGGAAACCAAGACAAGAAAGCGGCGCATTGACAATTCTACTGAGCAATATAAATGAGCAGTGCTCTGACAAAAAGGGATTAACACATCTTCATGGTGAACGATACCAAGTCATTACATAATAAGGGATCCATAAAAGTCCATTTTGTTTAATTCTTTACCAAACGGCAAAATTTTAGACCATTCCAAATTGAAAGCTTTTGCAGACGACAAAATAAATGTGACTCAAACATTGAAATTTGTTTTGGGAAGAGTAGAAAACACTGTGGGAAAAGGAGAAAATGCTGGTTATATTTTTTTTTTACTCTTCACAAAACAAATTTCAATTTTTGAGTCGCATTTTTTATTTTGTCCCTGACCCTGAGGAAGAAAAACTTTTGAAAATATCGTGGGAAAAAGAAGAAAATGCAGGTAACCAGCATTTTCTCCCTTTTCCACAATGTTTTCAAAAGGTTTTTTCCTCAGGGTCGTTAAAAGTCGGAATTATTTTTGTAAAGGGTTGACAACCGACTGAATCATGAGGTAGACTGGTCCTTTGACATGTAGAAAATTGACCAATAGCAAAACTTTTCGTCTTGTGTCAGCCTGCGCTGTCCGCCTGCGCGGACTGCACAGGCTGCCATTGGATGATACTTTTTGCAGGTGCATTAAGCCCCCTCTTCACAGAGCATGGCTCAGTTGTTATAATAACGACTATATAATCGCTGTTTTAAAAGTCCTTTTTGTATAGAACAGGTTACAAGAAACCCTAGACATGTCTTTGGGGTTCAACAATCCTGCGTCACCTAGGTTTGAAACTGTGAAATATCACACGCTACTGAGAATTCCCGCAGCGCTGTCCGGCCTCCTTTGCGCCATTGAAGTACATTGTTTATAGCCGTTGATAGTTCATGTGACTAAGAAGCTGTCAGTGAGTGAGCAATAATGTCAATATAAGCATGTTTATCTCGCGGACAAAATCTCGGATTTATCTTTTATCGGGACGCTTTTTTAGTGTTTAATACGTTTAAATATAAACAAGTCTTAACGATTAGAAATTCTCGAGAGAATCTATAGGAGAGAGAGAGAGAGAGGCAGGGACAGGGACAGGGACATGGAGAGACAAAGAGAGACAGAGAGAGAGACATAGAAGAGATGGATGAAAAGGAGAAGGGATGATAGACATAAGAGAGAGGGAGGAGAGAGAGACACACACACACACACACGCACGCGCGCAGAGAGAGAGAGAGAGATAAAGGGGGGGGGGGGAGGGAGGGGGCAACATTTGCTGTGTCAGATCTTCTCCTCTACAGCGTCCAATATGATGAGATTTTATTGGCAAAAAAGCTTCTGTGACACAAAAATTGAATTTAATTCACGAAAAGTAGGAAAATCGAGAGAAAAGCAGAATATGTTGGTAACCAGCATTTCTCCTTTGCCCACGGTGTTTTCTTAAGCCTGCCCCCTTCAGGACGTTATAACATAGGATAGTGTGGTAAAGGTAAATTAATTTTGCACGTTAATTGTTGCTAAGCGCCAGTCAATGTACTTTTGCGAACAGCATAAATTAAGACCCGACTGTACGGAATTGTCCGGAAGGGTGAAACTTTTCAACAACAAGAACAACAACAACAACAAATTTGAAAAATCGCAATTCAATGTATAAGGATTTTTTAATGGATGCAGATTTTCATTTCTTTTATCTTGTAGTGTAAGGGTTAAAAAGAATATGGAACTTTTTCCCTTTTCAGTGCCACTCCTTTTTGTTTTTGTCAGTAGGACTAGTAAATGCAGTCTGATCTTGATCTATATCATCCGCAAAGCCCCCCACCACCACCACCTCCCCCTGCTCTCCTTAGGCTCGGATAGAGTCAAGCAGAAAAATGGTACTAAATAAAACGACGGATTGACGAGTCATCCTCGTCCCATAATTTAAAAGTTTGATAATTGCGTGCTAAATATAGCAGGCGAGTGTTTTACAGGAAGTACCTATCACGAGTCGGTGCATGGAGATTACGTTTTATAGGTTTAAATAAAATATTTCATTAAATAATAAATGTGAGGCTAACAGAATTTATAGGCACAACTTAAATAAGCCACGCTCTGACAAAAGGGGGGCTTAATGCATCTCCATGGTGCGTTATACCAATCAAGCCATCACATAATTATGGATCAATAATAGCCATTTTTTTTTTGTTTTATTCGTGAGGTAGACTGATCCTGGAACATACACAAAAAGAATGACCGTTATCGAAAAGTTTCGGCTCAGGTCAGCCTGCGCGGACTGCGCAGGCTGACCTGGGTCGATACTTTTCGCCGATGCAATGAGCCCCCTTTTCACAGAGCATGGCTCAAATTTATGAGGCGTTGATTGTGACAAGCCTCATGGGAAAAGCATAAAAAATATCGTCATCTTGTATAGAGTTAACCGGTAAAGCACCCAATAAACGCAAGATACATTTTCATTCTAGAAACGAGAGACCAAAATGAGTGTAATTCCAAGGTTTGCCTTTCACTAAATTTTTTCAGCTGAAAGGAGGGTTTAGATTATAGATCATACCGCCCGGTTTGCGCAGTCTGATCTTTGATTTACACTGACCGCAAAGGTAAAAGTAGTTGTGGAAGGCACTCCAACCCCTAGGTTGCTAAGCGTGACTCAAGGGCCTTTTTTGCGGATAGCGTAACTCAAGATCAGACTGCACAGAACGTGCAATCTGATCTTAGATCTACACTGTCCGATATGGAGATATCACCAGCCTTCCCCCCCCCCCCAAAAAAAAAAAAAAAAAACTTTGAAACTTTGAGGGTTGTCAAAATGAAAGATGGGATCTCACCTAGACGGAAAGACCACAATTTAACAGCTATTATCGATTGTTCTGTGCAGTCTTATCTGCGTCCACACCGTCTGCAAAATCCTCTGACGTCATGTTCAGTTAATTGCACCTCTTTCCCAGACGACAACTTTTTAAACTTGGTCCAATTTCGAAGCGTTTGCAGACGACAAATTAAAATTGACCGTTCTTCTTTAATTGTGAACAAGCCTAATTTATGAGTGGATTACCTAATTCACAAAACTTAGTATAATATTTCTTCATTTATAGCAGCTACTTGTTAATTTCTTCGAGTTCAATTCAATCTTAATTCAATACTTATCCATTTTTATACCAGGTGAAACTTTCGTTTCTTTTGCAGACAGTGTAGATAGAAGTCCATTCTGCACAAAAATCGTGCAGTCTGATCTTGGATCTTGGCTCTCCAATACACTTTAAGATTTTCAAAACGGCCTTGAATTTACGATATTTCTTTAGCGCTAAGAATTTCCGTTTTTTATTTGTGTCGAAGATAAAGGGTCAGAATATTAACATATCAGCAATAATTGCTTGACAGCCCAATTTTATGTCAATTTTTCTTTCTGATAAAAAATAAAACCGCACCCCACTAAACCCTTAAGAGCTAAGCGCACCGTTTTTCAGTATTTGCTGACAGTATAGAACAAGATCGAATTGCACAGGAAGTGGACATTGGTCGACATTTTGTAAGATATCCCCCCCCCCCAAAAAAAAGGGTCTCACCTTGAAATCGTGTTTTGGTCTTTTTCAGTACCTGGAAACGCTTTTTTCTTCTCTTTTCTTTCTCATGATCGGGGTTAATATTACAATTGTATAAAATCAGTCCTCCAACAGACGACTCTCTTTTTTACCGCAAAGCAGATCATGTTTGAAAACGTTGTGACAAAAGGAGACAGTGCTCGACAGGAGCATTTTCTCCTTTTGTTACAATTTTTTTCACACGTCTTCGTCTACCAAAGCTTAATTCATAAAACAACAACTGCTATCTGACATCTTTTTCCCAAAAGTCATCTGCTTCAAGTTTTAAATTTCAAGAGGCAAGACACAAGTTTTTCATAAAAAATGCATGTTCAAAGTTTTCCACGCTCTCTCTATTGTAGGGATCGTAAACTTATTTGATTTTACATAATTTATTGTAAAGAATGATTGACGCCCCGTTGTAAAACTTTTGAGACGCTTTTCAAGCGTCGGAAATTGCTGTTATTAGAATAATGATAAGATTATCTTGTCAATCGAACGAATGAATGAATGAATGAACAAACGAATGAATGAATGAATGAACGGACGAATGAATAAAAATCAGACCGTGTTGAATCAAGATCAGAATGCACCCTGGGCGTTGTATTATTCTTACATTTGTTTGCTTTTTGGTGTTTAGTGTCGTTTTCAACATCATCTCAGTTACCTAAATCGCGGCGGCCGGTACATCTATCCATGCTTTCCAGAACCTTCTTTAACCTGTAATTGGCACAACGTTTCTCTAAACCCTAGGTTGGTTTTCCACTAAACAGAGTGAAAACAGTCATTGGTGGTGAGATGGGACTAAAACCTATCTCAAGGAGAGTTCGGCTGAGCTTGGGGTCGAACCACATACCCTAGGTATCTATTTCTGTACTTAAACGACTGAGCTAGCGGCTGCGAATATCCTTGCGTTGATCATTTCATTTTATATTTACAATATCTCTTTTTGATCCTGTAGGCTTGATTAACTCTCTACTAATCGACAAAAATTTAGACTTGTCCAAATCGGAAGCATTTTCAGATGACAGGTTGAATGTTGTTCAAATTATGGGATTTGCATCTGAAAGGACAGAAAACATTGTGGGGAAAGGAGAAAATGCTGGTTACCAGCATTTTCTCCTTTTTCCAAAATGTTTTCAAATGCCCTTTTCCCCAGAGTCGGTAAAAATAGGGAATTGTGTGATAAAGGGTCAAAGAACCACACAGTATAGATTCAGGATCAGATTGCATGTTCTGTGCAGTCTGGTGTTGATCCGTGTCGACGGCAAAAGTCCATTTTTTAAAGCTTTTTGTGTTGAAAGCGTTTTATCATCGCAATCTATGTTAACAATTTCACCTTTTTTATCCGCATGCTATATGATATCGATTTCTGAACCTCAGCTCAAGTCACAGGTGTTTCCATTCAATTGCTATTGGAAAGAATTCAAGTGTCTTAAAATTATCTACCATATCTACCCGTTATAATTATGCTCAACCAAATTCCATTTTTTCCCTCATGAATGGGAAGTAACAGGGAGCTGATTTCACTAAGCATTCTAAATTCAGTGTCGAATTTTGAATTTTGAGATTAGCATTCTGATTGGCTGAGACAAAACCACTCGTCCAATTACAATAGCCATGCTCTGTCAAAATGGGACTCAATTTATCTCCGTGATGCTTGATATCAAGCAAGTCACCACAGTGTTATGGATCCATAAAATCCAGTTAGTCTAACAAACGACTTAGTCATGAGGTACACTAGTCCTTTGACATGCAGAAAATTGACCAATAGCAAAATGTTTCAGCCCAGGTCAGCCTGCGCGGACTGTTCAGGCTGACATTGGTATTGGTCGACATTTTTTTTTTTTTTTTTTTTTTTTTTTTTTTAAAGATTCATTAAGCCCCTTTTTCAAAGAGCGTGGCTAATGTACTTTGTCTTGAAAGTAAGAATTAGATCATCATATCGATTAGTTGTTGAATTAGAATCCTATTTCTGTGATAAAGAAGCATTTAGCACCCTCATTTATACCATATGACATAACTCTACACTTGTCAAAATTGAAGGAATTTGCGGATGACAAATTGGATGTGGTTGGAGAAATACATTTAGCTAATGGAATTGAGAATTATCTTTGAAAAGGTAGAAAACATTGTTGGAGCAAGAGAAAGTGCCGGTTACCAACATTTTCTTTCACAATTATGTTTTCAAAAGCATTTTATCTTGGGGTTAGTAAACACGAACTTGTTTGTAGAAAACATTTGAAACGGCCACTGCAGGAATTGCTTTAGCCTTTACCATACAATCCCGAGTTTTAACGACCCTGACGAAAAAGGCTTTTAGAAACATAGTGCGGAAAGGAGAAAATGCCGCTAACCATCACTTTCTCCTTTTCCCATAATGTTTTCTATTCTTTCAAATAAAATTTTATCATTTGAACAACATTTAGATTTGTAAATGCTTTCGATTTTGACTAGTCTAAACTTTCGTTGTCTGGTAAAGGGTTAAACATGCGATTTCTCCATCTGTCACAAGGTTTTTCTGATTGTCGTTACAACTTAAGAAGTTACTTTTTGTGACGATGACATTTGTCTGATTTATCCTACTCTGGAAATCTTTTACTTGAGAAGTGCATACATGTAATAGGTCTTGGGTATAACTGAGAAAAGATGGAGGAGCAAGAATTATAACCCCCTCTTACAAATGCAAATGAGATCAACAGGGTGAGTATTCACCAACCATTCTTAAGAACATTATCAGTCTTATTCTCAAGAATTTTCTTATTTTGATGCTAAATTATTTAGTTTAGCCAATCAGAAGTTGCGTTACTTTCTAAGTCCAGAAAAAGACTATGGATGAAACCAAAGAATGGTTGGTGAATACTGACGCTGATGGTTGAAGTGTTGGGCTATTTGCACCTGAGGCTGAAGGCATCTGTAAAAAAAAATGTCGGGTGCCCCAGTCTGTTTTCTCCAGCGGGTGCCCCACCCATGCATCAAATTGTAAACTTGTCCATATTTATAAAAAAAAAAAACATATTCAGTATCAATGATAGAATTTATCTTTGAGTGTTGTAGATTTAAAAAAAAAAGAGTAAAAACCGTATCTTCTTGAGCATTTTCAAACATGAGGTCTTTTGGGGGAAAAGGGTAAGACGACCAAATGGCATTGAATGAAAATAAGACGCTAATCGGTCGAATAATTTGTCAACTATCAACCCTTTACCACACAATCCCGACTTTAAACGACATTTAGGAATAAGGCCTTTGTGAAAACATTGTGTGAAAAGAAGAAAATGCTTGTAACCAGCATTTTCTCCTTTTCCCTCGATGCTTTCTTTCCTGCCGAAAAGAATTTTCACCTTTAATTTGTCGCGTGGGGACAAGTCCAAAATTTTGTCGTTTGGTAAAGAGTTAAATAATGAAAGGCAAACCTTGGTGTAGAATATTAACACGAAACTTTGGGAAGTGTCAAAAATTCTTTTTATCTATGATATGTATATATTCATACCTGCATGCAGTATATTACTTCTTTTGGAAGATTCGATTGTTTTACCTGACAAGTGTCAACATTGGTGTTTGGCAAGCGTCCATTATGTGGAATCGTAATCAAATAAGTATGATGACGTCATATCTGATATCATAAATGTAAGGTGCTGCCCAGATTGCAGACGACAATTTTCATTATTTGAAAGGCAGCTTAGAGAATGGTGTGACTGGTACGAAACCTTTGCAAATGGGAGACAGAGGTCCATGGGTTGAGCGTTGGTCTCTGGGTTCAAATGCTGTAGTGATTGGATCAGCTTTTTGAACTACCCACATTATGGCGCGTGAAATAGTTAAAGTTAAAAAAAAAGTCACCGAGAACGATTGCTTTAATTCTCAGAGCACTACACACAATAGTGACATATGTTTCTGTTTTGGGCAGTATAATTCTAGATGAGACTTCACATAAATTCATTCTGATCTTAGATATACACTGTCCGCTATTGTGAAACATTATTCTGGTCTAAACAACCTTGAAATTGTAAATTTTGAGGTTGCTTTTTTTTTTTACTGATTCAGCTCTCAAAGCATTAGGTCGTTAAAACCAGTCATGCTCTGACAAAAGGGGGCTTATTGCATCTGCAAGAAGTATCGACCCAGGTCAGCCTGCGCAGTCCGCGTAGGCTGACCTGGGCCGAAACTTTTTGCGGTCAGTAAATTTTCTGCATGTCAAAGGACCAGTCTACCTCATGATTCAATTGGTTGTTGGACAAAGTGGATTTTGTGGATCCCTAATTATGTGATGTCTTGCTTGGTAAAATGCATCACATAGATGGATTAAGCCCCTTTTTGCCAGAGCATGGCTCACTTGTTTTTCAACGGATGTTGAATGAATGATCACTACACTTTAATGAGCGGTTCTCTTGGAAATTTGGGTAAATATATCTTCGTAATGTATCATACCAAGCAAGTCGTCGCATAAAATGGACTTATTTTGTGCAGAAATAGACTAAATAATGAAGTTGAATGTTACTTCGAAATTAACCTATAACAAAAGGTTTCGAACCAGGTCAGCCTACGCGGATTGCATCAAAGACCGTTTGACACAGCATGATAGTTTGAAACTCTACCCTTGCAACTGTCGTTAATTGCCTGTATTTGAACATTATGACTGTACACATGCCGTAATCGAAAAGAAAGGTACATGCAACAGGTAAAAAAAAGCACAGTGTATTCTTACCGCACATATTTTAGACCTACGCCCATTTGCATAAATATTCGGCAGATGGATCGATATCCAATAAGAAAGCCATCGATTTCGGTGATCGAGTTCTTTAAGATACATTTTACAGTAATCCCCACTGTTGTATGGGGTTATTTATTACACTCGAGAGTGTGAATGCTATGGTTGTCATAGAAAAATGACTAAGATGTACCGCCAGGAGAAACTTTTGGGATTCTAGCGGTTGAGTTCTGTTAGTTCCTCGCCCAAACCTGCTCTGTTGGTACTCTTTATAACTGTCTCGTGGAGACGATTCTGAGCACTGCAACTTAGATTATAGCATAAATATAGTGTTTATATGAAAAGTATTACTTTTTACTCATTCTTTTATTATAGATCTATCATTATAGAGCTACGCAAACAGCTTTTGCTGACGGCGCAAGATCAAGATCAGACTACACAGAAGCTATTTTATATGGCTTATACTGCACAACTTGTATCTTGTCCACTCTAAGTCATCGATTTATTTAAAACAATCGTTATCTTTAAAAACAGTGATTTGTTTCTGCTAATCAGAACCCTACTTCCAGAGGAAACGAGGATATTGTCGAACTTATGAGCCATGATCTGTAAAAAAGGGACTTAATGCATCTGCAAATAGTATCAACCAATGTCAGCCTGCGCACTCCGTGCATGCTGACGTGAGTCGAAACTTTTTGCCCTTTGTAAACTTTCTGCATGGTCAAGGATTATCTTACCTCATGATTCAATCGGTTTTTTGACAAATGCATTTTAGCCATGCTCTGTGAAAAGGGGACTTAATGCATTTGCTAACAGTATCCACCCAGGTCAGCCTGCGCAGTCCGCGCAGGCTGACCTGGGCCGAAACTTTTCGCTATATGTAAGTTTTCTGTATGTCTAAGGCCCAGTATACCTCATGATTAAGTCGGTCCTTAAAATTAGTGGATCCATCATTATGTGATGGCTTGCATGGTATAATGCATCACGGAGATGCATTAATCCCCCCTTTTGCCAGAGCATGGCTTCTTTTTATGAATACATAATACAGTGATGACTTGCTTGGCACAACGCCTCACAGAGAAGCATTAAACTCCCTGTTGCAATGTATACTCGGTGCAATGCAAGTAATTACGTCCGTATTCAGGGTCGCTAAACTCCAAACCGTTAATATAAACGTTGTTTGATCGCGATGTTTGTGTCGTACATAGCCAGTTTTCGGGACACTTTCATGGAAAGAGTGCACGGTTCATATGAAAAGAGGTACTTGTAGTACGCCTTCATTTGAGGAAAATGAATTGAGACAGGTGACATAATCGATTGGAAGTCAAATAGAGGCTGCATAATTTTACCAATAAATATCACATATAGATTTTAGAAAACACATATAAGATTAACCTGCATAAAATGACACTAAATACCTAGGCAAAGGTGTATATTTATATACAGCTTTACGGAAAATATATCCGATCCAAACCGGAAGTGGAGAATTTCGCGAGTACAGCCTTATTTTTTAATCACCGCGAAAAACGTTTGTGCCAGATTTCATGCGTGTACCATTAAATACAGTAATCCCTTTTTTTTTTTTCCTTTTTACAATGTCAACAGGACTAATTATTTATCAGATTAAGCCAAACCTAGCAACTGCTCTGTCTGGGTCTTCTTAAGCAGGTTTAATTTTCCGATCAGTCTAAAATCCACAAGGCATTAACAGAACATAAAATGATTCAACACTAGTCATTAATTCTATATAAAAGAAGACAGAATACGCAATTCCGTCTAGACAGTGCGCCGTTTTATTATAACGGAATCTTTGAATGTCAATGAAAAAAATCAGCTTTCGTTTCTGGCCAAAACAGCGAGATCGGACCGATTCTGTTCTTTGATTTACATCGTCCAATATTCTATGGTACATTTTTATATAGCTGTGAGACTGAAATAGTCTATCTGGTTTTTTTTTCCTCAGCGAAGTTTTGCCATTCTCTTATCATTCTCTTATATTTGGCATATAAAGGGTAAAGGTTTTGTATTGCACTACTGTGATAATAAAAAAAATCACAAAAGAAAATTATAGCTTATCACATTACCGCCTTAAGAGGGCTTATTGTGTCCACATTTTGGAAACTTTGTGAAAAGTCGCAGAAGCTGCTCTTCTAGAGCGTTTTCTCCTTTTTGACATGTTTTCGCATATATTCAAAAATCAAACTTTAACTCAATTTATGATTATTTTATCGGAGTATTTTTTCTCATAATGTTATACGGTCGTCATAATCATTTTAGGAGTTACTGCTTTAGATTTGAAAGATTTTGATAATTCACAAATAATATGACTGGGGTATAATTTACATATGCAGCGGTTGAGATATTTTCAATTAAAAGTGCTGGTGACACATTGTGATATGCACCACATAAATTCGCTCCTTACCCAGTTTTATCGTTAATTTATGACTGGGCTTTCAGTACGGTTAACGTTATTTAATGGGTTTGAAATGAACAATATCGGTTTTCAATGTATTAATTGAAATGTCACTTTCCGATTTTCGTTAATAAAATCTCAGATAGGTATCAATGAGTCACACACGTCTAACTGTTTATATTCTTTGCGAGCACCATGCCGTGAAATTTAAAGCGATGAGTATCGAAATTTTCAGTTTTGCTTCCTATTGCTTAAAATTTTATGACAATGTGTTTGCAAAGAGTATGAATTTTTATGACACCACATAATTATATCTGAATATTAGCTTGCTGGACTATGATGCATAAATTTATCAATAGAACTAAACACAGAAGACAGGAAAAGTCATTTACACTTGCATTTCGTCAAAATTCCACCATTCTAATGTGCAGTGTATGAAAATATCAAAATGATTGTACCTCGTAAGTACAATGAAAACAAGAGGTGTAAAGTGATAAACCGACGATTCGTACGAATACCCTTGTCTGCTTTTTATTTGAATCATCACAGATAAAGTAGAGGTTTGTTGATTTATATTTGATCTACGTCTTCTGCCAAATTAGTTGAAAGTTCAAACATGAATTCTTTTGAATTGCAGCGGAGTTGTATTTAACTGTAAGCAATGCATCGAAAACGTGTGTCTGGTAGCAAAAGTGTCAATACATATATAAGTATTCTGGTGAGGGTGTGGAGACCATCGTGTTCCTCTTGTTGAACAAAAGAAAGTCTTCATTATTACGTATTTTGTTGAATTTCCTTTGACTTCAATTGTAAATAACGAATTCTAAATGAAATACCGTAATTGAAAATGACGTTATCCTTGAAGTAATTTCTGAAATCTTATTACAAATACAAGAAAAAAAGTAATTTCATACTTTAAATGAAATTGTTTCCTCTTTAAATCTTGAGTTATTATTTTAGTTTTTCGAGATGAAAACGTCATCACGGTCTGTTAAAAAAATCTTCTAGTTTGCATAAACATGAGACAGACGGATAGACAATTAGGCAGAGACAAGAGATAGAGTCAGAACGAAAAAGACAGAGAGAGGGAGAGAGCGAGTGTTACCAAATTAAAATCATGCAATATGTATGCACTTCTACTCATACTAAAGCTTATCTTATTGCCGCAGACTACTAGAAAGTATCTGTATAAAACGCAGGCAAACAACACTAAAATAAGGCTTAAAACAAATTTTTATTTGAAAACGTTGCGGTCAAAGGAGAAATTGCTCGTAACGAGAAATTTCGCCTTTGGCCACAAAGTTTTTCAAAGTGTTCTACAGTAAGTCTAAACACAAATAAGTCGTCCAGAGGTAAAAACCGTGTTACGGGTTAAAATCCGGTCGTTATTAAGTGGTTTTGTTAGTTTCTATAATGGCGATGCACTTCATATACCCATCTAATAGTCATTTCATTCATCAGATATTGTCCATACAATAAAAAAAGTAATAATCGTTTATCGATGAGTTTTGAAAGCTGCCATTTTCTATAACAATAATAATAAAAGGAAAATATAGGCTGAAAACAATCTTTTGCGATATTCGAGACGACGACGACAATGACGATGACGACGACGACGAAGAAGAAATAAAGTCTTCCGCAATAACAATTATGAAACAAATACGAACCATTTTGGCCAATCTAGTGATCGGACTTATCATAGCCAGTTCTAAACACACACAAAGCCTGTTCTAAACATTCTTAGAACTTATTCTAAATACACACAAAGCCAGCTATAAACATTCTCAGAGGTAATTCTAAACATACACAAAGTTAGTTGTAAACACATACAAAGCCAGTTCTAAACATGCACAAAGCAAGGCAAGTTCTACTCGTAAGCATACACAAAGACAGTTCTAAATGTATACAGAATCAGCTAGAAACATTCTCAGACTTTATTCCAAATACACATGTACACACAAAGTCAATTATAAACACCCACAAAGCCACTTCAAAACATTCTCGTAACAGTTTCTATAGACACAGAAAGCCAGTTCTAAACATACACGAAGTTAGTTCTATACACAGTCAATGCAAGTTCTAATCACACACAAAGCCATTTCTAAACATACAAAAAGCCAGATCTAAACATTCAAAAAGCCAGCACTAAACACACTTTGGAACACATAAAAGGCCAGTTCTAAACAAACACAAAGCAGTTCGCAAACATACAAAAGGCCAGTTCTACTCGTAAGCATACACAAAACCAGTTCTAAACATACACGAAGTCATTTCTAAACAAACACAATTCCATTTCTAACAGAGAGAGAGAGAGAGATAAGTTTCACAAATAAAACAACAACTGATCCCCATTCTGAGTAATGTCT
Source organism: Tridacna gigas (assembly GCA_945859785.2). NCBI lineage: Eukaryota > Metazoa > Mollusca > Bivalvia > Cardiida > Cardiidae > Tridacna > Tridacna gigas. The sequence goes on along the minus strand of OX244029.2, from coordinate 35,411,440 downwards.
GCATTTATTCGTCTGTAACAGTTACAGATGCGGGGCGACAAACTTTTCCAATGTAATGTAAGGCAAAGAAGCCGAAATGCGATCCCTGCCATCAAGAGGTACAGTTCTTGAAGAGCGAGCAAGACAGATTTCCTAATAATGGAAAACTATTGCCACGTGTGTGTTGGTAACGGTGCCTAGAAATCACATTAAAACCTACACATTCTGTCCTGATTTATTGGAAATCGGATATGCTCAATGAAACCGGGCCTATGGAGGAATATTTGAGTGTCTTCAGAAACATTTTGAATGCCTAGATAGAGATTGTGACAATACTCTGAGATTTGCTCATCTATCTTTTCAGAATTTTCCAAATGTTTTAGACTGTTAAAGACATGATGCCTATCTGTGGCTTTTCTTTATATCAGGCAACAATACATGAAGTCGCAGTCAGTTTGATCCCTGCCATCGAGTGCTACAGTTCTTGTAGAGTTTGCTAGGTAGATTCCACAATAGCAATAAAATAAAGTCAAGAGCTTGATGATTATTTTGCCCAGAAATAAAATCAAAGCCTCAACATTTTATGCTGAAAAATTGTGTACAACATAAAGTGCAAAAAAAGGTACAAAAATTAGATGAAATTCGATCGTTAAGATAGCTATTGAAAACTTTTTACAGTTGCCACAATTTCCTCATATTAAGCAATATCAGCATATGTAACAATGCTCTCTAAATTCGACTGTAACAAATGCGGGGCGACTTCCTTTTCTATTTCCCATGATTATGTAAGGCAGGAAGCAGAAATGAAATCCCTAACATCGAAAAGTACAGTTTTTGTACAGTTTTAGACTCCCAAATAATTGGAATATAAACCCACGAGACAGCAGTTTACCTAGAAATTGTGTCCAAGCTTTTAACATTTTATGCTGAAATTTTGGGATCGCGTACGGAAAGCAAACTGTGCCAAACAAATGAATTAAAAAAGCAGCCATTCGAAGAATTTTGATCGTTAAGATAGATATCGAAATCATTTTGACAAAAAAAAAACAAACAAACAAACAAACAACAGGCAATTTCTTCATTTGTCTCAGTGTTTTAAACATTCGACGGTTACAGATACGGGGCGGTTATCAAATTCTTACTATGTAAGGCAAGAAAGCAAGAAGCTGTAGTTCTATTCTTACAATAAAGACAGAGTTCTTGTAGAGTGTCCAAAAAAAGAACATGTGCCACAAGTGTGCTGGTTATTTTACATAGAAGTCAAATCTAACCCTACACATTTTTGCTGCAATGTTGAAAATCACGTTCGCCAACTAAACCGGACCCAAGGATGAAATCTAAAGCGTTTCTTGAAAAGTTTCGAAGAATGGGATGGAAACTGGGAAAAAAAAGCGACAATTCAGAGATTTTTCATGCTGTCCATAAAGAGGTCGCCAGAATGTTTTTAAACTTAACTGTTAAACGTTTATACGTAATATCTAATATTTTAGCATAAAATGCGTAGGCTTTGATATGACTTCTGGGTAAAGTAACCATCAAACTTGTGGCATAAGTTAACCATTATCAGGAAATCTGTATTGGACACTCCACAAGAACTGTATCTCTCGATTACAGGGATCGAACTGCGGCTTATTGCTTTCTTGCCATACAGAGTGAGTAATTGATACTCGACTCGCAAGCGCAACTCTCAAACTATGAAACGCTGTGACCAATGCAGAAATTGCTTAAAATGGGGATTTTTAACATTTGTGAAAATGATTTCAATTTATATTACAACGTTGAGAATTCTTCGAATGACTATTTCTTTTTTTCATTCATTTGATGGATTCGTTTTCCGTACGCAGTTTCGAATATTTCAGCAGAAACTAATAAAGTTTTGGCTTCATTTCTAGCTAAAGTAAATAACAGGCTCGTAACTATTCACATTTCTTCGTTAGGTCCGGATTCGTTTTGCGTACGTGATTTCAAGTGTTATGGCATGAAATATTTAGGCTTGCATGTGACTTTTATGGAAAGCAATCATCACGCTTGTGGCATTGGTTTACCATAATTAGAAAATCTGTGTTGGCCACTCTACAAGAATTACATCTCTCGATGGCAGGGATCGAACCGCGGCTTCTTGATTTCTTGCCTTACATGATGAGGAATCGATAGCCATCCCGCATCTAAAACAGTCGATTTTTTAAAACATTGTGACAGATGCAGAAAATGTTGACATCGGGATTTTTTCCCCATTTGTCAAAACGATTTTAATTTCTGTTTTAATGTTCAAAGTAGTTCGAATGGCTGAATTTTATTCCTCTGGTTGTTACAGGTTCGTTTTCTGAGAGTGATTTTTAATATTTTAGCATAAAGTGTTGTAGCTCTGACGTAATTTCTAGGTAAAGTAATCAGCAGTCTGGTCACTTTATATTTCCATTAGTAGAATCTGTCCCGTCGAACTGCAAGAACTGTACCTCTCGATGGTAGGGTTTGCACTGCGGCTTCTTGATTGGAAAGGCAGTTGTGATGCATCTATAATAGTTGATTTTAGAAAACATTGTTACAAATGCACATATTGCTCAATATGAGGAAAGTTTTGCATCTGTGACAATGTTTTCAATAGCTATCTTACGTTTGAAATTCTTCTAATTCTTGTAATATATATATATATATATTTTTTTTTCCATTCTATGAACCAAAAATCTTTCAGCACAAAATGTTGAGGCTTTAATTTGATACCTAGGTAAAGCAATTCAGGCTAACGGCTTTTTCATTACATGGAATATGCCCGCCCGGGTAGCTCAGTGGTTAGCGTAACTGACGCGTGACCTTGTGGTTGTGAGTTAGATACCCGGCTGAGGCAAACTTTCTTTCCGGCTATTTTTCGCCACTCACCTCTGATGCATGTGAGAAAAGTAGTCAGTGACTTGGAAAGCAAGTTGTGTCGGTACTGGTCTGAGAAACCCAGGAAACACATGCTTAGATGCATTGACCGCCGTGATATGACCTAAGCTGTTAACACGGCGTTAAAATACAATACAATCAATCAATACTGTGGAATCTACCTAGCAAACTCAATACGAACTGTCGATGGCAGGGCTCCAACTGCGGCTTTTTGCTTCTCACCTGGCATAATAATGCAACAGATAGGTGTGACACAGCTATTACAGTCTAGCTACAAAACATTTTGACAAATTCCTATTATGGACAGAGTGATTTCTGCGTATTGTCATTTTTATCTCATCGTTCGATTCTTATTTTCTAAATATTCTTCAAATTTCATCCACGATTTCGGATTTATTGTTCATACATGCACATGATTTCTAACTGGAAAGGTCATCAAACAGACCTCTCCGACAGTGGTGAGTTTAAAAGGCAGACTGCCTCAGAAACTGCTGTCTCAATCCAATCTTACTGCGAAATTGTTCTGGTACACAGTTTGTTCCGTTATGGTTTTATAAATAAACCGAAATAAAAAAAGCTGAAATAGGAAATAGACATGGTTTGTATTTATATGGCAGATTTCAAAAAAGATTTCTTACATTAATTTGATTGCGAATTCCCTGTCTAATGATTGTAATATTTTATTAAACAAATAAATCTAAGCCAAAAAGAAGGGGGAAAAAGAATTTCGTTAAAAAAAGAGAAAGAACACCGCGGGAGAAGATCACGCGACTTGACAACGCACAAAGAAGGTCGTGTGATTGTCATGTAATGCATAAGAGGCCTCGACGCAGCGTTAATCATTTAATGCCTTACTTGTTTGTTTACATACAAGTACCAAAATATATTGAAATTAAAGGCCAATAAACTATTTGAAAACATTGATGCTGACCTTTCCTCGCTTCTTTTTTAAAGAAGCCAACTTGTAGCATAAAATGTAACTTTAATGTGACTTCTGGGTCAAATAACCACCACGCGAGTAGCAATAGTTTACCTAGGAGATCTCCCAAGCAAACAGACACTAAGCAAGCATTTCCTTTACTCAATAACGACATGAATTTTGGTTTAATCAAGAGTCGAACTCACATTTCCAGAATTATTATCCTTAGGTCATACCGCTGAGATTTCGTGGCTCGGGAGAGAAAAAGGGAGAATGCATTTGTTCTACGACAGATTATGGACAATAGAAATGGTAGAATTCATAGAAGTTTCAACTCATTAATGATTTACAATGCATTGTGTTGAAAAGTTACTTCAGTACATCAGATTTTATGATACAAATTTTCATCATACTTTCCCACACAGAAGTAAATCATTGTTTCTGATAAAACCGCAATGATTTGTAAAATTTGGTAACTGATTATCAACTGTTTTCATTTTCATCATGACGTACTGCGAATATACTTATACAAGTAAATAAGTGCGTTTTTTAGATAATGATTTATATGTTTATACATACATTATCATTTTTAACATAATTATGTATACATGAACTTTTTCTTTTTGGATTATGATTTATTATGTTTACACATATATTTTCATGATAATGGTTTATATCCATGTATCTGAGATCGTAATTGTTCGTAACGTCTGTTTATATTAAACCTTAGAGCGCTTTATAGATCCTGCTTTAGCAGACAGCGTAGATCAAAATCAGAGTGCACAAACGTGTGGTCTGATCTTGGATCTATGCTACCTGCTGTTTTCTTTGGCATCATCGTTTCAAAAAGAGCTCTGAAACTGCAACATTAGGTTGTTTGTCCTAACAGAAAAAGAACTATTTTCATTTACTTATTGAGTACCAAGTAAAAAGAATGGGTATAGATCGGGACAATCCAAGTCCAGGCCACTTTTTTGGCCTTGAGTTCGCAAAAATAATCGGAAGTGAATATGCATGATTCTAAGCAGTTTGATCTTGATCCGCATTGTCGATAGGAACAAGTACACCTGGTCGTGACGCACAGGGTCGTTCCTCAAACTGCTCAAGATGTTTATATGTATTTCAAGACAACATGAAAGACCACCTTAACCCTTATCCTGCTGAATAAAACAAATGAAACTTTACAGTAGATAGTAGAAGCCAAAAACTTTCCTGTTTCAATGGTATTTTTGGATGAAAGATACATTCTTATCGGACAGTGTAGATCAAAGATCAGACTGCACGTTCTGTGCAGTCTGATCTTGATCTACGCTGTCCGCAAAAGGTCGGTGGGTCGCGATAAGCAGTCTAAGGGTTAATGGTATCGGAAATTATCGCAAAATATCGCAGAATTCTTTTTTGTTTGCGGTGTGGCCCTACACAATTTTTTCTCTTTTGGGTCCGAAGATGAGATTATCAGTTTGACATCTCTGTTGAAATTACTGTCTTTACCCATGTCAGAAGCAAAATATGATCCTTTTATCTTGACAGCTGTGATGATAGTGTTTGTGGTGGTAGTTCAATGGTAGTGGTGACTGTCCTTGGTGTTCATAATACTGTGGCTGGTCTTGGCTGTGGTCCTAGTATTTGTAATGATGGGCTTGCAGCGGTTGCGGTTGTGACGATGTTCATCAAAGCAATGATCGTGCTTGTTGTGGTGGTTGTAGTGGTTGAATTCATTGTCATTGCTTTCAACTAAATAAATGAGTTACAGCGAAATATTTGTTTTTTCTTTGACAGAGTTTAAATATGCTTGAGTTGCTAAAAAAATTCATTCGGCTGGTAACAAATATTCTTATATAATGGAAACTTCTTATCTTTCAAGCGGTGAAGAGAGTAGATCTAGTTCAAGATCAGCCTGAAGGTCTATGAAAATCTTTAACTCTGTTGGTGCCATGGGCCGTGAAAATGCTGTTTTTTGCGATCGACATAGATCAAGATCAGACTGCACGGAAAATGCAGAATGATCTTGGATCTATATTATCCGTTTGTTTAGTCCAACCTGTTTGATAAAAATGAGCCATGCTCTGGAAAAAGGAGGTTCAATGCATTTCCGTGATTCATTGTACCAACCGAGCCACCACGTACATGTAATTATGGATCCATAAAAGCCCCCTTTTTAACAACCGACTGAATAATGAGGTAGACTGTTCCCTAGGCATACAGAAAATTGACCAAATATTGAAAGTTTCGGCCCAGGTCAGCCTGCGCGGATTGCGCAGGCTGACACGGGTCGATACTTTTCGCAAATGCATTAACTGCCGTAATAACAGAACATGGTTCAAATCTTTCCTTGTTTTAGCGGGTTTTATTTTCAGCCGTCTACGGAGGTCGACTTTTATATAACTGACGCTGCAAGAGTCAATTTCTTAACGTCCATTTGAAAAGATTTAACCCTTAACCTGCTACATAAGTGAAATGAAATCTTCGAACAGATAAGCCAAATTTCGCTATTTCAAAGTTTTTTCTCACGGAAAAAGTTCTCCTTATCGGACAGTGTAGATCTAGAATCAGATTGCAATTTCTGTGCAGTCTGATCTTAGTCTACGCTGTCCGAAAAAGGTGTTTGATCGCACATAGCAGCCTATGGACTAATAAATAAACCAACGATTCCTACAGAAGCCTTCCGGATCAATATTCAAGGTACATGTATTCTGGTACCCCGCGTACTTCAGGATAACGTAGTGTTAAGGGCAAGTAATCCTGACTATAGTCAATACAATGTTTTGCGATCAAGACCTCTGGGTTCGATCTCTGTTGCAGCGATAACTGCATTTAGTGTCTTTTGACACTGATCTATTTAGCTAAAGCCTTGTACTGGTGAATCCTTGGAAACGCGCGGTACTATATGAAGCACCCGTAATACTTGTATATCTGACGTACTACTGAAAAAGGGGTGAGGCACCATTTTATAATTATGAAAGATTTCTACCAAAGAAATGTTTGCGTTTCTTCTGTATAGGGAGAATTTTTCAGAGCCGTAAATCAATCGCTGTGGTCGGAGAAAATCAAAGTTAAGGTAAGAGGTCAAAGATGGTTATCAGCCAGTTGAAAAGGTTAAATTTTAACTCTTTACCAGACGACAAAATTTTAGAGTAGTCCAAATTGAAAGCTGTTTCGGACGACAAAATAACGCTGACTAACTGATGGAATTCGTTTTTGAAATTGTAGAAAACAATGTGGGAGAAGGAAAAATGCTGACCGTTCAGCATTTTCATCTTTCCCATCAGAATTTTCAGAAAAGAAAAGAAGCCTGGTTCACCTGCGTAGAAAATACAAGGGGCGGTTCTATAACAGGTGAAAAGGTGAACTTTAAATTAGAAAGAAGAGAAAAGTAAATAGTTATTATAACATTAACAATATAACAAAAGAAATTGAATGCAAATATATTTATATAAGATGAAACCCAAACCTTCTATCTAAAAGGCGAATGGCATGGTTCAAATAACACCCCCCCCCCACCCCACAATAATGTCCCCCCCCCCCCACACACACACACAATTGTGTACCCGATCAACTTGATTAGAACTGATAGTTTAATTAAATTTGTTACCTTTTACGTCTTAATTCAGACAAATGTCAAAACCTTTGTAGCAAAGGGTGATATTGCTCGTTAAGATTCATTTCTCCTTTTGCCGATATTTATATGAGTCATGCTCTGTGAAAAGGGGCTTAATGCATATGCGAAAAGTATCGACCCAAGTCAGCGTGGGCAGTCCGCGCCTGAGCCGAAACTTTTCGCTATTAGTCAATTTTCTGTATGTCAAAGGACCAGTCTACCTCGTGATACAGTTTGTTTTTAGACAAACTGGACTTTATGGATCCATGATCATGCAATGACTTGCTCGGTATCATGCATTACGGAGATGCATTAAGCCCCCTTTTGCCAGAGCATGGCTCATATTTATGAATTACACCTTAATTATCCATCTTTCAACGATGTTTTACAATGTTCTCTGCTTCCAATTTGTTTCAAGAGGTTATGATTTTTCGTCAGTCCTCCAGATATTGTTTTATTCAAGATTGGTTTAGATCTATAGACCTTTATAACCTGCTTAAGCCTTTCCCAAACGACAAATTTTGGACTGGTCCAAATTGAAAGAGTTTGCAGACGACAATCTTAAATTTGATGAAAATGGCAGAAAGTTCTCAAAAAGGGTAGAAAACACAGTGGGAAAAGGAGAAATTGCTCGTGTTTTCAAAAGACTTGTACTGCAGACACGTGAAAACCAGGGCTTGTTTGGGAAAGGGTTAATAACTCAAATGAAACTTTCACACCGATAGTGAAAACCCAACTTTTCCTACTTCATTGGTATTTTTGGGGGAGAGAAAACATCTCCTTATCGGGCAGTGTAGATCTAAGATCAGACTGCACGTTCTGTGCAGTCTGATCTTGATCTACACTGTCCGCAAAAGGTCTTTGAGTCGTACTTAGCAGCTTAAGAGTTAACAGAGGTTCCGTTTTAGTAGAGTATGCAGGTTTTTAGTTAATGAATTTTACTATGTGTGCCATACTTCTACAAACATTCTAAGCCCGCCCGGGTAGCTCACTGGTTAGCGTTATCTGACTCGTGACCTGGTGGTTGCGAGTTCGATATCCGGTTGAGGCAAACTTTCTCTCACCTCTGAGGCAAGTGAGAAAAGTAGCCAGTGGCTTTGGAAAGAAAGTTGTGTTAGTACTGGTGTGAGAAAGCCAGGAAACACGTGGATGCGTCACTGACCACCATGATATGACCTGAGCTGTTAAAATAGCGTTAAAATCCAATACAAACCAAACCAAAAGGACATTCTAAAATATAGCTTCGACCATTTCTCACCATATAGGCATCAGAAAGCTGGACATAATTTTTGCTTCGAAACAGGGCGATATTCTATCATCACTTCCCTACCTAGAAATAGTACTTTAAACCCACTAGCGGCAAACTGAATTCATACCCAGAGTTCCAGATAGAGGGAGTGATTTTGATTTCAAAATTAAAAAAACATTAATTATTCTCCACTAAACCCTATGTTATGGGTACTCATTAGAATCGTGTCACCGAGACAATTCTAATGAGTACCCACAACATAGGGTTTGGAAGAGAAATAATGGATTTAGAATACCATTACTCCCTCTTATCTGGAGCTCTGAATTACCATTTAAAAGTATGGGTATCGTTATGAAACTGACACTGTGCTATAGTATGGTCTGTCAAAATCCGGTCGCTGGCAGGAAAATGGAATGTAGAGTTTAATTTGTTTACTTTAATTCTAGTTTTAAGATTCTTTTTTTTTTTGCCGGCGACAGGAGCTTTGAATTGAATTTGCCTTAAACCTGACTCGCGAGTCGTTTACTTTTGACAGCTAGTAGGCCTTTAAAGTTGTAAAACCCAACATATCGAAGACGTATATTATTTTCTTTTAAAATGTCACTCTTTTAAAGATTTAATGATCGACAATATATAACTTATTTTCAAGTCATTCTCTCCTTCCTAAAATATTTCAATCTCTTCACCTCTACAGATCAAGGGGTTCCATTGGCTACAGTTTTTTCCATTCTGTTACAAAATGGCATCTAGCTTTTTGCAAAGACTTTTGGTGGGTTTCAAAACATCCTGTTTTTGTAATTAGTTATAATGTGAAGATAATACGTTCCTGGGCTAGTTTACCCTTTACCACACAATACCAAGTTTAAACGACCCTGAGAAAGAAGGCCTTTGAAAATATTGTGGGAAAAGAAGAAAATGCTGGTAACCAGCATTTTCTCCTTTTCCCACAATGTTTTCTACCCCTTTAAAGATAAATTTCAAAATTTGAGGCACATTTATTTTGTGTCTGCAAATGCTTTCACTTTGGTCAAGCCAAAAATTTTATCGTTTGGTAAAGAGTTAATGGATCAGACGTGCTGTTAGTTTTCAAAATTAACGTTTACATTATAATTTACCATGACAAGTAGCAGAAATCACATTGAAAACATCGTATCGCTTTCAAAACCGCAATTAACTTTTCCGGATCAATTATTGCGAAGATACGTAACATTGACCCTTGGGTGTCATTTTAACCTCAGAGGGCCAAATCAGAGAGGTCAGAGGTCGATCCTGACCGGTAATTGGTGTAATGAAGGATAAGAGTTACCGTTTCAAATTACTGTTTACAGAGACTGATCTTAACCCTTAACCTGATACATAAGTGAAATGAAACTTTCAAGCCGATCGTAAAAACCAAGATTTTGCTATTTCAAAGGAAACTTTTCTGGAATAGATGTCTCCTAATCGGACAGTGCAGATCCAAGATCAGACTGCACGTTCTGTGCAGTCCGATCTTGATCTACACTGTCCGCAAAAAGGTCCTTGAGTCGCGCTTAGCGGCCTAAAGGTTAACCCTTATCCTGCAAAATGAAAACATGAAACTTCCAAACCAATAGTATAAATCCAAACTTTCCTATTTCAAAAGTATTTTTTGGAGGAAAGATAACTCCCTTTCGGACAGTGTAGATCAAAGATCAGACTGCACGTTCTGTGCAGTCTGATCTTGATCTATACTATCCGCAAAAGGTAAGTGAGTCGCGCTTAGCAGCTTAAGGGTTAACGCTCTACCAGACTAGAAAAGTTTTGACTACTTCAAATTGTACATTTACATTTACAGAGAAAAAAATTCAACGTGTGTCAAATGATGAGAAAGGATAAGAGAAAAAAGGGAACATTTCGGGAAAATAAAAAAAGATACTTGTGACCATTCCCAAATAGATATGCCTCTTTTAGTGTCTCTGCAGTCAACATTTTTTTAAAACGACACGACAAAAGTGGACGGAAGTGCTTGTAAAAAACTGGTACATGAAACACAGAGAAGAACCATTTAACCATATCATCTCGACTTTTAACGAGCCTGGGGCAAAAAAAAGGGGGCTTTTGAAAACATTGTGGGAAAGGGAGCAAATGCCTGTAACCAGCATTTTCTCCTTTTCCTCACAATGTTTTCGATCATATCACAGATAAATAAGATCATTTCGGCAATACTTAATTTGTTGTCAGCAAATGCTTCCAAATCGGACGCGTCTAAAATTTTGTCGTTGGATAAAAAATCTAAAGGATAGGTAAAGGGTTGGTGTGAGGGTATAAACTTAACTATTTACCAAACGACAAAATTCTAGACTTGTCCAAAATGAAAGCATTTGCAGACGACAAAATCAAACGTAGCCTAAATGATGATTTCTATCTCTGAAAGGGCAGAAAACATTGTGGGAAAATGAGAAAATGCTGGTTACCAGCATTTTCTCCTTTTCCCGCAATGTTTTAAAAAGCTGTCTCCCTCGGGACTAACTCAGTCGGTAGCGTACAGGACTTGAGAACAGGAAGTCGCTGGTTCGATCCCCGGCTTGGCCAATTTCTTTCCGAGGATTGATGATAGTCATCGCGACTAAGATTAATTCCTCTCTCACTGCTGACCATTGTTTCGACGATGGTCATGTGGGAAAGCAGCCAGTGGCTTGGAAAGAATATTGTGTGGAGTACTGGTAAATGAAACTCCAAGAAAGCATGGATAGGTGTACTGGCAACCATGATATAACTGAAATAATGTTGAAAACGGCGTTAAACACCATACAATCACTCAACCCTCGAGATTAACGGATATTTGTTGTATAAGATAACAGGAAATAAAAACAATTTGTTACGACCTCAGAATGAATAAAATCTCGTCTGTATCTTAGCTGTTCCAGACGACATTTTCATGTTAAAAATAATTGCTATCAATTTTCATCAACTTGTTAATCTTAATCCATATCTACAACTAGCAGACGAAAATAACTCCGCTGCTAGGTACTTTTGGCAGTTACCTGGCAGTTAGATGTTTTTGTTTATCCTGTCGTAAAAAGTGAGACATGGCGGTACGGTGGCATATTTCTGCCACGAGATACGAGATAGCGATCATGATAATTTTAGAGAACTAAAACAGACTTTCCTGGAAATATTATCTAGCTAACAAAAAGTTTCACGATATAAATATCGCGATGTTTCTAACTGTTATCACGATTTTTTTTATGCTCGTGCCCACTACTGATATTCACAGTATTTATATTTAGATACTGTTTCGGATCATCTTTGTCTCCTGTACAGTCAAAAACTTCCGAGTTCATCCAAATGTTGATTTTTCTATTCATAGATATCGAGAGACAGGTAGAACTATCGTGATAATTTTACCTCGATGTCAGCTTCGTGCACGAATGAGAAATAATCAACATAAAATTTTCTAGATAGCAAAGTTTATCGTGATAGTTTTTTCAGAAAACTTTTTACTATCTAGATAAAATTTCCAGGAAACTTCGAATTATCGTGAAAGTTTTCTCAAATTATCACGATAGCTATCTCGTATCTCGCGGCAGAAATATGCCACCATATGGCGGGGAAAAAAAAGAAAACCTTACCTCTTTACCGAAGCAGAAAATTTAAGACTTGTCCAAATTTAACCTTTTGCCACACAATCCCGAATTTTAACGACCCTAAGAGAAAAGGCCTTTTGAAAACAATGTGGGAAAAGGAGAAAATGCTGGTGACCAGCATTTTCTCCTTTTCCCACAATGTTTTCTACCTTGTCAAAGACAGAAATCATCATTGGAGCTAGATTTAAGTTGTAGCCTGCAAATGCTTTGAATTTGGTCGAGTCCAAAATTTTGTCGTTTGGTAAAGGGTTAAGGCAGTTGCAAATGAGAAATCAAACGTGGCTAAAATGATGAGATTAATCTTTGAAAGGGTACAAACCATCGTGAGAAAAGGAGAATAGTTATGCCGGTTTCGTAAGGTTTTCAAACACTTTTTTCTAGAGGGTCGTTAAAATCGGGATTGTTTGGCACAGGGTCAATACCTGACTATTGCGTTTAGCAGCAGGATAATTTAGAATGCATTGTGGCAAAAGACGAAATTACATTTAACACGCATTTCTCCTGTTGCAACAATGTTTTCACATGTATTCATGTATCAAATTTCATTCATGATGATCCCAAATGTACAGGAATTGGGTTTTTTTTTTTTGCAGTTGTCTGTACCATATATGTTTCAAAAAGTAGTGAATTATAAATGGGTTATGCTCTGCGCAGGCTCAGCTGGGTCGAAACTTTTTGATATAAGTGAAATTTTCTTTATGCCAAAGGACCATTTTACCTCATGATTCGCCCGGTTGTGAGACGAAATGGGTCCATGATATTGCCTGGTATAACGATACAGTGTTATTACGAAGAGATATAAATCCTCCTTTTCCGAGTGTGTCTCTCAAATGACTTATTAACATCCTCGTGGCTTTGATATTGAATAAAACCTTTATTTTAAACTTATGCAGTTTACGTCGAATGTAAAAGAAGTTCTATATTTGGATCAGTCACGCTCGATAGTTACTTTCATGAAACCTAACCAGTGCCTGCGCCATGGTGGGTGTACTTCCGAAGCTTATTCCGATGCATCATGGGAGTCGAGCCAAGAAGATGTAAGACATTGACGATGTACCCCTACGCTAGTGTCTCCTACGATGACTAGAACTGTCGAAAAGCGGACAAATACTCCCCCTGGCACCTTGTCACTGAAGCAGCTCAATCAGAGAAAACAAAGTTCACATATGACCTTGACCTTTGACCCATGCGACCCAAAAACGAAAGGACACTTCCTTGGGTCATGAGAACACTTGTATAAAGTTTCAGGGTCCTAGGCCAAACAGCTTTTGATTTTGTGCGCAGACAAAAAGATGGACGGATAGACGGACGGACGATCGAACGGAGGGGTGGACAGACAGATGGACAAACATGGTGAAACCGGTATACTACGTAGGTGGGGGTATAAAAACAGAACAGACCACATACTTACCAACCATTTTAAATTGCTTTCTTTGTTCTGTTCTAGATGAAGGAAGTAAAGCAATTTCTGATTGGCTTAAACATTTATTTAACCCAACAAAACTTTAGACCAGTTCAAATTGAAAGCGTTTGCAGACGAGAAATGAAATTGGGCACAAACGGCAGTATCTGTCTTTGAGATCGTTGAAAACATTGCGGGAAAAGAAGAAAATGCTGGTTACCAGCATTTTCTTCTTTTCCCACAAGGTTTTCAAAAGCCTTCTCTTTCAGGCTCGTTGAAGCTCGGGATTGTGTGGTAAAGAGTTAAGACAATCAGAAATTGTCATTCTTTTAAATGTAGAACATTCTCGAGAATTAGGCTAAGAAAATTATTAAGAATGTTGGTTCATACGGGCCCAAAACAGATTTTTAACATCCCTCGTTTACATTCAGGTACCAAACGGGGTTATGATATTTTACCTAAAACTCAAATGATTATTTTTCAGTGTCTTTCCGAACAGAACAAAAAAAGATATTCGGACATTAATCTGCTGTAACCAGAAGAAAGGGATCGGCAAAGAAACATCCTGATATATTCATTAATCAGGTGGCCTGACAAGCCTCGTTCTCATTTTACATCATAAGAATGATAATGAATAAATATTTGGTATACCAAACGACACCAAGAACAAAAAAAATGTGAAAAAATGTTACGAGTACCGGAATGGTTTATTGAAACCTTTCTGTCAAATAGAACAGATCTACGTCTCTGAACACCTGTTGTAATTTAAAAAAGAAAGCATTGTTACCGATGGAGAGATAATCTATAGAAAGAGATAAACTTCTCAGCTCATCCATATTGATAACATTTGCAGACGACACATAAAATGTGGCTCAAAAGGTGGAATTTTTCTCTGGTAAAGCATGAAACATTTGGGTGAAAGGAGAAAATGCTGGTTTACCAGCGTTTTCTCCTTTCCCAACAATGTCCTAGAAAACTTCGTTTTCAGGGGCGTATAATCACAGCCATATTTATTAAAGGCCTACAACCTATTGACCTTGACAAAAAAAAAACTATCCCGTTGAATAATAAAGGGAGGTAATACTGATACATTTTTCAGACGAATACATGTCCTCGTACAATTTAACTTTGAATATCTTAGTTGACACTCCTTTCTCGCCGCTGATCATTGTTTGGACGGTGGTTATGTGGGAAGGCAGCCAGTGGCCTGGGGAGGATGTTGTGAGAAGTACCGGTGAAAGAAACTTTGAGGAAGCATGGATAGGTGTACTGGTCGTCGCGATATAACTGAAATAATTTTGACTTCAGCGTTAAACACCAAACAAACAAACCATATATTTTCGACATTCTTTCCAAGCCACTGCCTGTTTTCTCAGAGAACTTCAGTGTCGAGGGAGTAATTCATCCTGTCATCGCGAATTTCATTAGGTCTCCTGCTTTAAGCGTTGCCCTGGCTCAAGGATTAACCCAGATTCTCCCAACTTTTTACTTTTAGGTTAATTGGCACTTGATTGGGATTTATAAGCTGTAAAGGGTGACCAGCATTTTCTTCTTTTCCCACAATGTTTTCAAAATCCATTCTCCTGACGTGTCGATAAAACACGGAATAGTTTGGTTCAGTGACTTGGCATTTGATGGGGATTTACAGATGTGCGTGTAAAACTATATCAGAGTGTTACACTAAATTTCGAAACCTAGTCTTGATCCACACGCTCCGCAAAATATTTTTCGGCGCGGCTTTTTACATTGGCTTTTGACATACTTTCTTGGTATCGATATACTGGCATGAAGTTATAGTAATTTTAGTCTGGTATCTCGCCATACTTCAAAAGTACGCCAGGCAAAGCGCAATAATGGCGGCCCGCTTTGGTAATATGCAGAAGTAACGGATTATTGTTATTTCACTTGATCAAATCCTTCTACAGACTGAACTGAAAACAGATCTGTTGCAAAAAAGTAATGGCAGTTAGTTTTTTTAATTGTCGTTCTTATTTAGCGACAATAACTTCACATGAGGAACGTGTTAAGTATCCGAAATGTAAATGGACCGGTATAACGTTTGAAAAGAGGGCTAATTTTAAAACGATTCATAGTCAAATTTATATCTAAACCATACCCCGACGGACCGTTTTAGATTCAGTAATGTATATTTTTGTACGAAATTACTCTCATTTTATTCACTGATCAAACTGGATCACATAAAATTGGGAAAAACAGGAAAGCATGTGGGGATAAGCTTGAGGTCGCCATAGAGGCCGCCATTATTGCGCTTTACCTGACCCTATAACGTAGTGGTAGGGGCAGGTAATCCAGACTATAGTAATTTGCGATTGCTGAAAAATGCTGACATGTTTACTCTGCGCCCCCCTAACATGCCTACTAGAAAGAAGAAACATCTTTAAAAAAAGATTTACAGACAAATTCATAATATGAGCCATGCTCTGTGAAAAAGGGGGCTTTATGCATCTGCGAAAAGTATCGACCCTGGTCAGCCTGGGCCGAAACTTTTCGCTGTATGTCAATTTTCTATTTGGACCAGTTTACCTCATGATACAGTCGGTTGTTAAAAAATATGGCGACAACGGATCCATAATTATGTGATAGCTTGATTGGTACAATGCATCACGGAGATGTATTAAGCTCCCTTTTGCCAGAGCATGGCTCATATTTAAGCTCTAGTATCTCTTACGCCGTCTGTTTTTCCTTTAAAAATATTTCATTTTATGGCCGTAACGGGCGTGAAAAGGGTTAGAAAAAAAAAGGTTAAGAAAAAGACAATGTTAACAGAATGCGGAAGTAGGATGAAGGAGGATAAAAAGACTGAAGACGTTGTTATCAGTTATGCTTCCGTTAAACCCTTTAACCGACGACAAACTTTTAGACTCGTCCATATTGAAAGCATTTTGCCGACGATAATTTAAATTTGCCTCAAATGGTGGTACTTGTCTTTAATAGGGTAGAAAACATGGTGGGAAAAGGAGAAAATGCTGTTTACCAGCATTTTCTCCTTTTTCCACCTTGTTTTCAAAAGGCTTTTTCCTCAGGGTCGTTAAAACTCGGGACCGTTTAATAAAGAATTAAAGCCCTTTACCTTATACGATAAACTTTTATTTAGACTTGTCCATGTTGAATGTAACTGAAGACGACAAGATCAAAACTGGCACAAATGAGACGTAGTCCTCTGCTGTGCTAGAAAATATTGTGGTGACAGGAGAAAAGGCTGTTTACCGGCATTTTCTCCTTTTCCTATCCTGTTTTCAAAAGAACTCTTACTTATTGGGGTCGATAGATTACGATATTGTTTGATAGAAAATAAACTGGAGAGGTAAGACATCACTTCAATTATTAATCCTTAACTAAACAGTCCCTAGTTTTCACCAAATTGTGAAATAGGACTGAGAAAATGAGAAAATTACTAGTAACCAGTACTTTCACCTTTTTCCACAACCTTTTTTAATCCTTTACAACATGAGTACCATCATTTGGGCGACATTCAATTTGTCGTCTGCAAACTGTTTTCAGTTTGAACAAGTCTGAAATTTTGGTCGTCTGCTGAATAGTTAAAGTAACAATGTAACGTTATTCTCTTTTACATCGTTACATCAATATGACAATAACAATCATAACTGTGTTTACGTTAAAGTGATTGACAGTAATACAATGTGGGCGGTGGACAAACCGTTATTGATGATGATGAATTGGAACAACCTTGAAGGGTTTTATTGCCACCACAGAATAGAATTAACTTTCGTGACTCAAAGGCGATTGGAGCAAAAAAACTCGAATTTTCGAAATAAGAAGTGTTTGGTTTGAGAAGACATAATCTTTGGGTTATTGATGATGATGATGAATAAATATTCACAGATTTACGGGTTCTCTTCGAAAAGGGGTTTTAGCCAAGCCCTGTAACTCAGTCGGTAGCGTACAGGACTTAAGAACAGGAGGTCGCTGGTTCGATTCCCGGCTCGGCCAATTTCTTTCCGAGGATTGATGATAGTCATTGCGACAGGATCCATTCCTCTGTCACCGCTGACCATTGTTTCGACAATGGCTATGTGGGAAAGCAGCCAGTGGCTTGGAAAGAATATTGTGCGGAATACTGGTAAAGGAAACTCCAGGAAAGCATGGATAGGTGCACTGGCCGCCGCGATATAACTGAAATAATGTTGAAAACGGCGTTAAACACCATACAATCAATCAATCAATCGAAAAGGGGTTTTAATGCATCTCTGTGATGTATTATACCAGGCAAGCTGTCACATAATTATGCATTCTTAAAATCCATATTGACTAACACTCGGCTGAAACTGAGATAGAATGGTCCCTGAATATGCAGAAAATTGACAAAAAGCAAAAGGTTTTGACATAGGTCAGCCTGTGCGGACTGCGCGGGCTGACCTGGATCAATACTTATTGCAGATGTATTAAACGCCCTTTTCCCAGAGCATGACTCTTCTACCTTACACCAAGAAAAGATACATGCAAATAAAAACATGGTGAAATCCAAACTTTTACCTAACACCAAGAAAAGATACATGTAAATAAAAACATTGGGAAATCCAAACTTTTAAATTACACCAAGAAAAGATACATATAAATAAAAACATTGGGAAATCCAAACTTTTACCCTATACCAAGAAAAGATACATGTAAATAAAAACATTGGGAAATCCAAACTTTTAAATTACACCAAGAAAAGATACGTGTAAATAAAAACATTGGGAAATCCAAACTTCTACCTTACACCAAGAAAAGATACGTGTAAATAAAAACATTGGGAAATCCAAACTTCTGCCTTACACCAAGGAAAGATACATGTAAATAAAAACGTTTGGAAATCCAAACTCAGCCGTTGTCAACGTTATGAATTTAACCCTTATCCTGCTGAATAAAAGAAATAAAATGTTCAAAGCGATAGTATAAACCCAAACCTTTCCTGTTTCAATGGTATTTTTGGAGGAAAGAAATCTCCTTATCGGACAGTGTAGATCAAAGATCAGACTGCACGTTGTGTGCAGTCTGATCTTGATCTACACTGTCAGCGAAAGGTCAGTGAGTCGCGATAAGCAGCCTATGGGTTAAAATGTTTTGAGCGCAACCTTTGGTGTTATTGGTGGACTTGTAGATAAAAACATGAGGTTCTGGTCTTTAACCTTCACTGTTTGATATTCTGCCCTGAAACAGCTTTGAAACTGGAATGACTTCAAGAATCCCTGTCAATATGGATCAAAGTTTAGACTCCACGTTCTGTGCTATCGTATCTCGATCCAGACATTTTACAACAGCAGAGAAACTAAATTAAGGCTTAACCCTTAATCTGCTAAATAAATGAACAATTTCACATCAATAGAAAAAAACCAACAAATATTGCAATTTGAAAGTTGATTTTACCGGAAAAAACTACCGTATCAGACAGTGCAGATCAAAGATCAGACGGCACGTTTTGTGCAGTCTGATCTTGATCTACTCTATCCGCAAAAGGTCCTTCAGTCGCGCTTAGTAGTCTATGGGTTAATGGACAAGGTCAAACAACTCGATGACTGAGGTGTTTGTTTCATGACAAAATAAGATACCAGTGGCTTATCTACAAGTTACGACGTCAGTACGCGGTAGTCGTATTACTTTGACATCATTCACATTTTTTGCATGTTTTACAACTCACTCTTTGATCAGACTATAAAATGTTCGATTTGTTCAAGTGGAAAACTTAGTGGGAAAAAAGGGGAAAATACTGGTTACCAGCATTTTTTCTTTTTTACCCACAATGTTTTCGAAAAGTTTTGTTCTGAGGATCGCTAAAACCTGAGATTTTTCTCCTTTTTTTCCACGATGTTTTCGAAAACTTTTGTTCTGAGGATCGTTAAAACATAGGGTTTTTATAGTAAATGGTTACTATAGCAGTGAGTGAAGAAATAGTGATAGAAATTTTCCTTCCACGTCTAAATCTTACAAAGTTGTTTAAAGTAAAGTAGACAGTTACACGCAAAACGACTGATCCCTGAATCGCACTGTCCAACAAGGCGTATATACATGTACCGAACAGCAAAGTTTTCCATCTTGGACTAACCTAAACATCTTGATAAACGCAAATTAAATGAACAGCAACAACAAAACAACAACTCCTACTACTAGGACTACAACTCCACTAGCATTATAATTATTAGTATCATTACTACTTCTACAACTTTTACTACTTCAAATATAACAACAACAACAAGTTGGCACGTAAGTTAAGATCGTTTACATGTATCGATGGATTTCACTTTAATCCAAATAGGTTATACATGTATTTATTCTACTATGTTGGTTCTTAAAGAAATCGTCTGCATTTTTTGCGGGGAGAGGGGGAAGGGGAGGGAGAGGGGGGCTACGTTAACGATGGTGTATGGTACCTAATTACGACTGAATGGGCCTCCGGGGCCTCTAAATGGTTCAATTAAGTAGCGTTTGAAAATTTGCACTGTTGTATCAGAAAGGATTGACAGTCAGGTCTAAGGTTTCTTGTGTTTATTTTAGAATGGCGAAAGAAAACGAGTCATGCTCTGTGAAAAGGAGGTTAGATGCATCTGCAAAGGGTATCGACCCATGTAAGCCTGCTCAGTCGGCGCAGGACTACATGGTTCGAAGCTTTTTTTGATATTCGTAAATTTTCTGCATGTCCAAGGACCAGTTTACCTCATGATTCAGTCGCTTGTCAGACAAAATGGATTTTATGGATCCATAATTATGTGATGACTTGGTTGGTATCATGCAACCGGGGATGCATTACACCACTTTTTGCCTCAGCACCTCTCAAATGAATTCGACCCATACTCTTTGAAAAGGAGGCTTAATGCACCATTCCAAGCAAGACATCACCTAATTATGAATCCATAACATGCATTATGTCAAACACCCGACTGCATTATGAGGTAGAATTATCCTTTGACATGTCAAAACTTTAAAAATAGCGAACAGTTTCGGCCCATGTCAGCCTGCGCGGACTGCGCAGGCTGACATGGGTCGATACTTTTCGCAAATGCATTAAGTCCCCTTTTCACAGAGCGTGGCTCATTTAATTTTGACATTCTTTGTGTGCAAGAAAACATAAACAATCTATTGTGTTAATGACCCCGAAGAAGAAGGCCCCTAAACACTCTATGAAAAAAGGGAAAAAATTGCTGGTAGCCAGCATTTTCTCCTTTTCCCGCAATGCTTTTTGTCCTGTAATAGAAAATAAAAACCCTTGAGCCTCATTTGATTTGACTTGTTTAGGTCTAAAATTGTGTAGTATGGTAAAGAGTTAAAGGTCTGATACCTCTTTTAAAGTATTCATCATTTTAAACCGACCCCATCCTTCTTCCCCCCCCCCCCCCACCCCCCACAAAAAATGGGTGAATGGATAAAAAAGTAAAAAAGCTACCTTGACAAAACTCTTGAGCCTCATCTGATTTGATTTGTTTAGGACTAAAATTTTGTAGTCTGGGAAAGAGTTAAAGGTCTGAGACCTCTTAAATATTCATCATTTTAAACGGGCCCCCATCCTTCTTCCCCCCCCCCCCCCCCGAAAAATGGGTGAAAGGGTAAAAAAGTAAAATAAGATACCTTGACAAAAAAAAATTGAAGCGCAATAAAGATATCGTGTAATTAGACATACTGATTTATCACGTAATGTTAATTTGTGTATCTAATTAAATAAGTGATATATCTGTTTCATATCGAAACAGACCCCAGCATCCAGTTTCAAAACGAAAACAAACTTTACGATAACTTTTCTACCCTAATAGAGAAATGAGCGTCATTTGCCCTACGTATGTCATGTGGATTCGCATTGAAACAAGTACGATGACATCTCTGGGTCTGTATTCACCAACCATTCTTCAGAGCATTCTTGGTCTAATTATAGATCTAGAAAGTAACATAGCTTCTGATTGGCTAAACCAAATGGTTTAGCCAATCAGAAGTTATGTTACTTTCAAATTTAGAAATTTCTGGAGAATAAGACTGTTCTGAAGAATGGTTGGTGAATACGGGCCCTGATCTCATAAGAAGAGACGGGGTTACTAATTGCAAAATGATTTGATACCCTTTTCTAGAGGCCAAAATTTCACCTTGTTACTGAATATTACCGTCAAGATATTTTATGCTTGCAAAGAAAAATGTAGTATCTGGTAGCATTTATCAGCGTTTTACAAGATATTTGGCTGCACTGCAAAGATCTACACATGCGCAATTTAGAGTAGGTAACAAGAACCCAATGTCGGTCAACCCTTCATCACACAATTCTGAGTGTTAACGACCCTGAGGAAGGTGGCTTTTAAAAACATTGTGGGAAAAAGAGAAAATGCTGGTAACCAGTATTTTCTTTTTTTTTTTTTCCCTGAAACGTTTTTTACTTTTTCGAAAACAAATCTCATCTTTTGAGCCATGTTTAGTTTCTCCTCTTCAATTTTTTTTATTAATATGGATGTGTCTAAAATTTTATCTTGTGGTAAGCTGGTAAAACAATAAGACAATGTTTAGGTTGATCACTTTTTGAAGACACACAAATACCAATGGAAAACACTTCAATCTGTGCAAATCTACATCAAAATACTATGACACCTCTAGCAGACCGATCTTACTTGATCACTACAAAGCTATGCAAAAGAATGTGGTTAGTATTAGTATGGTGAACATGAAACTGAAGCGCCGAAACCAACTTGGTCACGCAAGAGTTTCCTTCGGTAAGGCACTCCAAAGCCCCGGCAAAGAAAGGACATGAATAGTAATTCAACTGTTGCGTGGAATACTGTTGATACGATCTTAAAACATCCTCGGTATTTCAGTCTAAGGTAAAAACTGTGACAAAAAAAACATGAAACACCAAACAAACGATAAGTACAAATTCCGCACATCGGATAAAAGTTGAAGGACGCTTGTGACATCTTAATTTCCTAAATAACCCACGCGAGAGAAGACGGCCGTGTTTTTGTCTCTGTGTCACGCTGCTTTGGTAGGACCTGGTCAGTCGTATTTATAACGCATAAATTTCACAACCGCAATAATTCCGTCGGAAAACGCATAAAGCTGTTTACCAAATGCAATTTATGAGCATTCTCTCCCTTCACCTCGCTAGCATTATGCGAGCTTCTCCATGTGTGCGACCAACATCTTTATATTTACAACCGAATAAATGATTCTCTGCAAAATCCTTTTCATTTAACGTTTCATTTTATGCTAGCTTTAATTATAACTAATCTTTTTTGTTTTCATACGGCAAAGATCAAGATCAGACTGCACAGAACGTGCAGACTACCTTCATTGTCCGTTTTTCCTCGTAGAGCCTGAACTATAGAAATAGCGTGAAGAACAACAAAAACAGTGATAGCAACTAACAAAATTTGGAACATTAAACCTTCAAGAAAATATCGAATCGAATCAAGAAAATGTTAATTGGAGCACTTTTTTTCCTGTTGTCACAACGTTTTCACGAGTAGTCTGCAATGCAGTTATTCAAAATATGGTGATAGAAAGAAGTAAAATAGTATGCTCAGGGCCGTTTTTTTTCATTGTTCGATAAAGAACAGGTAATAAACGTCGAACTTGGAGTTAACCCAGTTTTCAATGGACATTTTTTTTGCTGCGGAATATGACCTGTTGAAGGCCAAATTTAAGACGTCACCCGTCATTTCTAACTCTTAAAGTGCAGCAGTACTTGTCTTTGCGCACAGTGTAGATCAAGATCAGACTGCACAAAACGTGCAATGTGATCTTTGATCTACACTGTAGGCCTTGTTTAGAAATTCTGGACATTAGTAAAATTGAAAATGCTTGTATTAGGGTATAAATTTCTGGACGATAAAAGTATATTGGATTTGAGCCATGCTCTGTGAAAACGGGGCTTAATGCATCTGCGAAAAGTATGGGCTCAGGTCAGCCTGCGCAGTCCGCGCAGGCTGGCCTGGGCCGAAACTTTTCGATATTGGTCAATTTTCTGTATGTCAATGGACCAGTCTACCTCATTAGTCAGTCGGTTGTTAGACAAAATAAACTATATGGATCTATGATCATGTGATGACTTGCTTGGTATCATGCATCACGGAGATGCATTAAGCCCCCTTTTGTCAGAACATGGCTCAGTTATTTGGAGCTTTAAGGGTCGAGCGTCATCGTATCTGATACATTGTCTCGTGCACATGATTGTATCTGTAACCTTGTCCCAGAACAATTTGAATGCGCTGTGGGAAAAGGAGAACATGCTCGTGAAGGGTGATTTCTCCGCATAGCATAACATTTTCACACGATTTTCTTCTACGTTTGAGCCATGCTCTGCGAAAAGGGGGCGTAATGTATCCGCGAAAGGTCAGCCTGTGCAGTGCACGTAGGCTGACATAGGCTTTTCGCTAAATTGGTTAGTTTTCTAAATGTCAAAGGACCAGTCTAACTCATGATTCAGACGGTTGTTAGACAAAGTTTCATTTCGCTTATTTAACAGGGGAAGAGTTAAATCAATTAATACCGTTCTATGCGCCAGATCGCAAATGAATTACCACAGATGACGACGAAAGCAGATACCTTGTCCATCTACATTGACTATCGAACTCCGATTGTCGAACTTACTGCCAACTTCACACACCCGAGCGAATTTCGTCAAAAACCAAGTGAGCCGTGCTCTGTGAAAAGAGGGTTTAATGCCTCTGCAAAAAGTATCAACCCACGTCAGCCTGTGCAGTCAATTTCATGCATGTCAAAGTACAAGTGCACCTCATGATTCTGGAGGTCGCTGGTTCGATCCCCGGCTTGGCCAATTTCTTTCCGAGGATTGATGATAGTCATTGCGACAGGATTCATTCCTCTCTCACCGCTGACCATTGTTTCGACGACGGTTATGTGGGAAAGCAGCCAGTGGCTTGGAAAGAATATTGTGCGGAGTACTGACAAAAGAAACTCCAGGAAAGCATGGATAGGTGTACCGGCCGCCGTGATATAACTGAAATAATGTTGAAAACGGCGTTAAACACCATACAATCAACGATACAATCAAGCACCTCATGTTTCTGTCGTTTGTTATACAAAATGGATTTTAGGGATCCATGGTGACTTGCTTGGTATTATGCATCACGGAGATGCATTAAGCCTCATTTTGCGAGACGATGGCTCAAGTATTTGTACCTCGATCGTATTTCTTAACCCTCTCAGCGCCATAGGCGAACGATGGATCTTTGACGGAAGGCATAGATCATGAAGCACAGACGTCTAGTTTAGATTTACATTTACCAACTTTTTAATTATTAAGGCTGTATCTTATATCTTAATTTTTCAGTTGGTCAGTATCTTCGGCCGTGCAAACAGTCGAAATTAATATGACCCACGCTCTGGCAAAAGGGAGCTTAATGCATCCATGATACCAAGCAAGTCATCAAATAATTATGAATCAATAAAATCCATTTTGTATAACAACCGACTGAGTTTGGACATGCAGAAAATTGACCAATAGCGAAAAGTTTCGGCCCAGCTGACCTTGGTCGATACTTTTCGCAGATGCTTTAAGCCCCTTTTTCACAGAGCGCGACTCATATCTATTTAACGTCGAAAGACATGGTTTGACGACTATTTTCTGTAGTTTATTTCGGCTTTTTAAAGATAGAGAAATCACTGAGAACGGTCATGTCGATAGCGTTATATTTTTGACATGCCCGATGGGCAAACACATAAATTTTAACTAAAGTAACTTATCCTTACACAGCTAAATTGATAAAGTAGGCCAGACCTCGAGATAAAAGGGAGTGATGGTATTCTAAATCCATTATTTCTTTTCCAAACCCTATGTTGTGGGTACTCATTAGAATCGTCTCGATGAGACGATTCTAATGAGTGACCATAACATAGGGTTTAGTGGAGAGTGATTAATATTTTCAATTTTGAAATTAAAATCACTCCCTCTACCTGGAGCTCTGGTAGACAAACTCTTGTCGGGGCAAAATTTTTAATCATTTAAATTTCAGGGCTGCTTTTTCAAAAATATTTCATAAACAGTAGTGATCGCCGTAAATCAGAAACCTACTCGATGCTTGAGCTGTCTTATTTTAATCCACACAAAGTGCAAGAAGCAACAAATAGTACATTGTATAAAGCTACACATCTGTCCATCGCTCTTATAGATTAACAAGCGAACGGTTTGATCCAAGATCAGACTGCGCATTCAATGTAGTCTGATGTTGATCCATGCCGATCCTATTTAAGTCCTTATTTTCGCCTATGGCACTGAAAGGGGTAATACGCGATAACACAATCCTGGGAACATTTTTTCCTTTAGCGATTTTTTCTGCTTTTAGTGTTTTATTTCCGGTTTAACACTTTACAATACTATTCCGGCTCTTTAGGGCCCTGAAAAAAAAAAAGTTTTGATTTAAAGATGGCCTATTGGTTATCGGTGTTTTCTCCTTTTCCCATGTTTTCTACTTTTCTAAGTATAAATCCTACCATTTTAAACACACTTAACCGTTTACCTCACGAAAGAAATTTAGATTCTTCCATATTAAACCATTTGCCGAAGACAAGTTAAATGAAGCTGAGATGATGGTATTTGTAGTAAAAAAGGACAAACATTGTGGGAAAGGAGAAAATGCTGGTTACCAGCATTTTCTCCTTTTCCCACAATGTTTGCAAAAGCCTTCTTCATTCAGTTTGTTCAAACTCTGATCAATAAGTCTTCTTGTAAGATTATATCGTGAAGTTTCAAACTTTATCGTCTGGTAAAGAGTTTGGTAAATTGCCTCGTGTCAAACACGTCATCTAAGATAAAATCGCTGAATTGACAGGTTTAAGTTGGCTGAAGTATACCACTACCGCCAAATAGCGAATATGGTGACGTTTGCTTTCAAAATGTGGATTATCAAAATGTCGCTGTTTACTAATTAGTTTAAACATATTTATTTTTACATCCATTGAGAAACAAGTTCTTGCAACTTATACTAACCTCTCTCGATTCTGCTTCCTGGAAACAGTACTTGTGTCGCAATGGACAGTCCTAATGTTGACACCTGCTCCTGGGTATCGAACTCGAGGCCATATGGTTACAAGGCCCACCTTCCACCTCACAAATACGGACACCACACTAATTAACTGTTGCATATTCTGCACCATAGTGCCAATTTAGTATACCTAATGCATGCGCATGTATCTAGATGTCGATGACAAAATTTTAACAAAGCAGGGTGACGTAATTATAGCCAATATGTAAATAAGTTGATCTGACTGACTGGTGCAACAAGACCAATTCAAGTTTCTTCACAGGTTATTGTTTTTAATCAATTCCGACCAATTAATGGTAGAATTCGCAATCTAGAGATCAGATCCCGGGTTCGGTCTTCACCCGAAATTCTGGGCCTTTCATTTGAATGACCTCTGGCAACACACTTCAGAGCCTCAGCCTGGTAATGGTGAAGCCAAGGACACAGCTCAATAATTGAGCTGTCGCTATGGCATGATTAGTATAATGCTAAAATCAATGTGAATCACTGTACTGCCGATTAAAAGAAAATAAAATTGAAATACACTGTAGATTTATCGAGGTCCTTTCTATTGCCCGAATACATTTGTGTCATTATGTTCGTTATAACTGGTTGAAAATGCAAAATGTATGGAAAGTTATACAATAATTTCCCTCTATGATTTTAAGTTTGAGTACTTAATTGAAGGCATTAACATTCTTTTTATCAGGGACAAATTTTAACTTACAATAAGGGCAAAGTGAAATTCAATGCCTCAGACCATCACTGCGACAACAGCCGACCCACTCTCACAGCTTAACCTTATTTACAGAGCTCCAGACAGAGGGAGTGATTTTCATTTCAAAATTGAAAATATTTATCACTCTCCACTAAACCCTATTTTTGGGTACATATTAGAATCGTCTCATCGAGACGATTCTAATGAGTACCCACAACGTAGGGTTTGGAATAGAAATAATGGATTTAGAATACTGTCACTCCCTTTTATCTGGAGGTCTGCCGAATGAATATCAACCAATTCCTTGTGCAACTCTTTATCAGATGACGAAATTTCAGACTAGATCTAGTCCATATTGAAAGCTTTTGCAGACAGCCAACTAAATGTGACTTATATGATGGTATTTGTTTTGGAAAGGATACAAAACATTTTGGGAAGTGGAGAAATGTTGGATAACAGCATTTTCTCCTTTTCCCTCAATGTTTTCAAAAGCCTTGTTCATCAGGGCTGTTAAAGCACGGGATGGTTTAGCGGCGCTGATAATCAAGGCTTTTTTAGCCATTGTTAGAAAAGAAGAAAGGCATGCTCAATCAGACGTTATAAAGACCAAACCACGTCGCCAGACCTTATCAGGACCAAACCACGATACCGGTGCCTGTAAATTCGTGTTGAACATTTTTTTTTTTTTTCAAAGAAAAAAATAAATATGACACGAATAATGTGATCTTAAAGAATTAGACATGACTCGGGTAATGGTATTTTAACATTTACAAACGCCAAGTTTCTAAAAAGCATTCTCTTTTCACGAGACAGATCTTTGAATTTCGATGACAAACTTTTATCGCATAACCTCCTTTTTTTTCAGTGAAATATATAGCCAGTGCTACGAATTTTTTTACCCGCGCTTAGGATAAGATTGCGTGATGTCAGCGGATCATTAGTGACGTCATTGGTTAAAGCATTGTATCCTTACTCACTTTTTCCAGTCACGTCAGACACAAATTTTCTAGTTAATTTAACGATTATAACAGATGATCGTGGTCAAGTTAAGTTTTATTACTTTTTTATACTTAAAATTAAGTAGCTAAATCTACATGTCATCTTCTTTGGAACTATTCCATAACCGGCGTACACCCCTGTGAAAAGATTGAGTAGACAATTTATGAGCCATGCTCTGTTAAAAGGGGACTTAATGCACTTTCGTGATGCATTGTACCAAGGAAATCATCATATGATCATGGATCCAGAAAATCCACTTCGTCTAACAACCGACTGAATCATGGTCCTTGGACAAACTGAAAATGGACCAATGGCGAAAGGTTTCGCGGAGTGACCCAGTGACCTGGGTCGATAGTTTTCGCAGATGCATTAGGCCCCCTTTTTACAGAGCACGGCTCATACCCTGAGAAGCTGTTAGGTGATGAAGAGAATATGACATTCGTTAACTATCGAACTAACTAAACTCGTCTTGGAAAACTTCAATTTCGCTAAAGGCTCGCTCAAAAATAAAAACCACGGTCTGTTTTCGGAGGTGAGTGGGGGAAGGATTGTGACTCGCGGGAATGGACAAAAATTGAGGACACTTTCGGTTCCTTTTAACACTTTACCACACGATTAGAACCTTAAAAATCTTAATTACCCTAAAAAAGAAAGCTTTTGAAAATAATATAGGAAAGGCAGAAATGCTTGTAACAACACTCTATATGACCGGCGTTTTCCCCTTTTATCACAATGCCTGCTAACCTTTTCAACCAAAGCCAATCATTTCAGCCATTCGCCAGAAACAGCTTAAAATCCAGCTTAAAATCCGGCTTCCTAAAATTTTGTCCTCTGGCGAAAAAGTACTTCATTGTTGCGAAAGAGGCATCTTATCTTTTGTCACGTA
This sequence comes from Tridacna gigas, assembly GCA_945859785.2. Taxonomy (NCBI): domain Eukaryota; kingdom Metazoa; phylum Mollusca; class Bivalvia; order Cardiida; family Cardiidae; genus Tridacna; species Tridacna gigas. The sequence continues at coordinate 35,382,222 of OX244029.2, read as the reverse complement.
GCGTAACACTTGGTTGTTAGAACTGGAGAGTTTGCTAGTAAGGGTGTATTCACAAGCATTCGCGCACTTTAAAATAAGAGAAATGAAACTTTAAAGCCGATAGCAGACACCGATATGTTGCTTTTTTCAAAATTATTTTTTGGGAAAAATATTACCTAATCGGACAGCGTAGATTCAAGATCAGACTGCAAGTTTTGTGCCGTCTGATCTTGGATCTACACTGTCCGCGAAAGGTCCTTTAGTCGCGCTAAGCAGCCTAAGGATTATGTTGACTACCTTTTTTTTTAAAATAATTATGATCGTTATGATTACATATATCTTGTTTGTGTGGTAACGAATGAGGCCAAAGTGAAGGTCAAGCATTGTGACAGAAGGTACTTTGACTGTGACCGAGTTTTCAAGGAGAAATAAAGGACCTCTCAACCATTCTCGAAACAGCAGGGAGTTCAGCTGTCTAACTGTCATTTTATATAGGATAAGACCAAACAGCTTGAGAACTTGGTTGGTATGGTATATGTTTCTGTAGATATAAAGTAAAGTGCAGACTTAAACTCCTTTAGCACTATAGGTTAAAACACGAGCCTTTAGCGGGGCGACATAGGTCAATATCAAACTATTCCGTGCAGTCTGATCATGGATCTATCCAGTTTGCTTTTCTAGTTAAGCCTATGAAATTAAAAAGGAAAACGTTCGCTGGATTGTATTTTCAGTCCTCTATATATTTGGGGCTGAAAGAGAAAGAATGCTAAAAGCTATTTGTTGTTGAGCTTGTGGTTTGTGTAATCTATAGATCAGAGCAGGCCGTTTTTATTTTCGAATTTTTCATGTCTGACAGTTTTGGAGGCATAATGCCAGAAATCAATCAATCAGTCAATCAACCAATCGATCGATCACTCAATCAATCAATTTAGAATATCTATGCTTGTTTCTTAGTTGACCGAATTCGTTCATTTGGTAGGGCTGAGCCCCTGCACTGCATTCGGCAGCGTACAGGGCTTTAGAATAGGGGGTTGCTGGTTCAAATCCTAAACTCAGCCAATTTCTTTCCGAGGATTGATGATAGTCAATGCGACAGAATTCATTCCTCTCTCACTGCTGATCATTGTTTCGACGATGGTTTTGTGGGAAAGCAGTCAGTAGCTTGGGGGAAAATGTGAGTAGTACTGGTATAAGAAACTCCAGGAAAGCAAAGGAGCAAAGGCCGCCGCGACATAACTGAAATAATGTTGAAAATGGCGATAAACACCATATAGCCAATCATTTGGCATAATTTAGCGCTAAAAGGGTATTTATTAGCACACCTGAAAAAAAAATGTAGGAGAAGACTTTGAAAAGATCAGTGTATGACTGTTATATTTCGTTTTTTTTTCTCACTTACTTGAGGCAGGCTCTGGAAAAAGGGGGATTAATGCATCTCTGTGAAGCATAATACTGAGCAAGCCATAACATACCTTTGGATCCATCATAGCCACTCTTTTTAACAACCAACTTAATCATGGCGTAGACTGGTCCCTGGACATACAGAAAATGGACAAACAGCGAAAAGTTTCGGCCCAGGTTAGCCTGCACCGACTGCGCAGGCTAACCTGGGTCAATACTTTTCGCAGATGCATTAAGCCCCCTTTTCATAGACCACAGCTCATTTAAATAGAGCTTGTCGGATGCAAGAAAAGTAGAGGAGTGCTTGTGCTGTAATTTGTTAGCCCTTTACCAACCACTGGAATTTTAAAGGTCCTGGGGAGGAAAACAGTGCAAAAAAGAGCTGTTTTTCCCTTTTCCAACAATGTTTTGTATCCTTTCAGACACAAATCCAATCATTTTAGCCACACTTAATTTGTCGTCTGCAAATGCTTTCAAGTTTTGACCGGCCTGAAATTGTGTCACTTGGTATATATACGCGGTTGTACACGTTGTAAAATCCGTATCAGGACAATTCCCCCCTAGACAACTGCCCCCTGGACAACCCCCCCCCTGCAAATTGCCCCCTGGACAATTTCCCCCCCCCCGACAATAGCGCCCCCCCCCCCCCGAGACAATTCCCCCCTGGACAATTACCCCCAAAGGCAAATTGCGCCCCCCCCCCGACAATAGCACCCCAGGACTATTACCTCCTGGACAATCCCCCCCAGACAACTGCCGCCCAGACAACTCCCCCCTGCCAATTCCCCCCGGACAATTGCCCCCCCGGGCCATTGCCACCCGGACAATTGCCCCCGGACAATCCCCCCAATCTAACTCGAAATTTCTTCTGCTTTTGCTTTGGGACGAGGTCATTGTCGGCTTTCAGCGTCAGACCCTGGGTTCACTTCCAAGGCCGAGTTCAACTGGAACTAGATTAGATTAGATTACTAGATTTTTCATGTGATCACATTTGAAGTACGCACGTCGAGTAGGAGTTCCTCGCGAACAGAAAATTGAGTTCATCGAGTTGTGCATATGATGGTATGAACATCCTGGTGGGAATTGTCTGGAGGGGGGTTGTCGGGGGGGGATTGTCCGGGGGGATTTCGGGGGGGATTGGGGCATCGGGGGGGGGAGTTGTCCAGGGGGTAATTGTGGGGGGGGGTGTCCAGGGGGTAATGGTCCAGGGGGAAATTGTCTCCGGGGGCTATTGTCTTGGGGCAATTGTCGGGGGGGGGGGGGGGGAATTTGCAAGGAGGAGTTGTCCAGGGGGCATTTGTCTGCGGGGGGGGGAATTGTCCTAGACTCTGTAAAATCAACTAGGATGTCCCTTATGTAAGTGAAAAAATCTGGGCAAGGTTACAAGCACCAAAATGTTATCCATGGTCACACCGACTGTGATTAAAATTTCAACGAGCATTTAACAAATTCTTCAGTGATTCTTGACACCATAAGTGTCCTTAACCCAGTGAAGGTCGTTGACACGGTAAATTTCGAGGAACAGGGTGGGGTTTGAGTATGGAGGTAAATGCTCATTTGACCAATCATCACCCGAAGTATAAGCCAGAGTTTCTAGTGGATGGCACACAGTCATGTACAAGCATCTATTTATCTTATTTATTTGAAATGATTGCACAAGCCACCAGTAAGAGAGGTCTTCTGTCTTCAAGTACTACAAAAAAGTAAAAATACTTTGATGTAACATTTTTCGTGTCGGTGTTGTAAGTACGTGTTATACTGAGAGAGCTTTAACTCTTTACCACACGACAGAAATGTAGACTTTTACAAATTGAAATCATTTGCAGACGACAATTTAAATGTGGCTCAAAGGATAGTATTTGACTTTGATAGGTTAGAAAACATTGTGGGAAAAGGAGAAAATGCTGGTAACAAGCATTTTCTCCTGTTCCCGCAATTTTTCAAAAGTCTTCTTCCCCAGGGTCATAAAAAAGATAGTATGTCGGTTGCCTTTAAAAAATGTGGAAATAACAGACGTTGAAGAAAAATGGAAGATTCTTAAAAGATCAGGATACCGAATCACGCCAAAATAGATGTTTATTACAAAGGGATCTGTATTTTCGTATTTTACTCGGCAATATATATTCTTTTCATTCCTTTACTTCGCACTACTGCATTATATTACCTGAGCAAAAATGAAAAAGAAAATCTACACTAAGAAAAACCGGGGCATGTGTCCTTAAGATGGTGGAGATACCATAACTAAGTTGGCACATTTACACATGGTCCGGTCCCTATGTAACTAATCGGGGCAATGTTGGCAAAAAGTAAGTTTTCTAAGGGCAGGTCGACCATGACCGAGTTTACACGCAAATATGATCGAATATTTTAGCTGTTTAAGCACAGTAGGCAGTGCAACCAGTTGATAGTCATAAGCAAGAAAAAGATTAAGATCACAATGGTGGTTGTCAGATACTTTGCTATAACAAAACATCATTATTTTTAACACTTAGGTTGCTAAGCGCGAGTTTATGGGCTTTAGCGGACAATGTAGATCAAGTTCAGACTGTCCGATACGGTATTTTTCCCCGTTGAAATCAACTTTGAAATCGTACTTTTGGATTTTTAATATTGGTTGAAAATGTTTTGTTTCTTTTATTTACCAGCTTAACCCTTTACCACACAATCCCGACTTTTAACGACCCTGTGAAAGAAGCCTGTGGGAAAAGGAGAAAATGCTGGTAACCAGCATTTTCTCCTTTTCCCGCAATGTTTTCTATCCTATCAAATAAAAATTGCACCATTTGAGCCACATTGAAATTGTCGTCTGCAAATGCTTTCAATTTGGACAAGGCTAAAATTTTGTCGTATGGCAAAGGGTTAAGGGTTAACTTCTGACACAATTTTAAAGGTTCTAGACACTTAGGGAAATCAAAGTGCTTCAGGTGCTGAATACGATGTTATTCAAAACCTTGAAAAATCAAAGTACTGATAGTACTGAAGGCCAGGAAATCTAGTGATCTGTAATCTCTAAAGAACGAAGGATACAAACTCACACGAGACCTCATTTTCTAACTATCACTACCATACAGACAGTCAGGCCAATTCAATTATGCCAAAAGAATTCATTGGTAAAGGGGTACTGTCACGAATAATATGGAATAATACAATAATCAACAGGAAAAATTAAATTAATGCAAAAAAAAAAGCAGTGCTCAGAAGCCAGATTCTATAATTAAACCGAAGCAAAGTAGTGGATACCAACGCTCGGCTATAGGGTGCATGATAATGGCTTTAAAAATTTCTAAGTCGAAAAGGGGCTTAAATCAAGCAAATTTATTTTTGAGTTATTTGCCTTATTGGTTAAGGTTGATCTTTATGATAACGCACATATATTCCAAGTTTCAAATAAATATCGTCAATGATAAGAAAGATAAGACACAATTTAAAATTGGACACAACGCGAATACCAACGCTTAATATCGCGAACGCAGGGCAGGGTGATGTCAAGACATCGCAGTTTTGTTCTCAAACAGTCGATCTAAATCTATTCTTTTGACTATATCATACAAAGACGTCCACTAGCCCTTCTTGTCCCATTAGAGAGAGAGAGAGAGAGAGAGAGAGAGAGAGAGAGAGAGAGATTCCAACGACGGCTTCTGGCGCTTAAAATGAATTTGCACATTCGGGATGTATTTCAAAATAAATATTCTTAAACTTTCATTTCTCCTTTTCAAACAATGTTTCGGAAACTACCAGTTATGTGAATGAAACTCTAGGTATGTAAATGTGATGAATAACTGATAAATTAAAACCTAATTTTTTAAACACACCTTTTATTTTCAAATTATTTTGTTTGAAAGTTAAAAAATGTCCAAGGATCGCACAACACTTTCATGATTTCTAATCAATCAACAGTCGTCACAAAAAAAGAATATAAGCAGATAACATGGTTGATTATCGGAAAATGTAGATAGAACAAAAAATTCTTATTTTTCCATAATGTTTGCCTATTCTTCTGACAAAAAGAGAGATGTTTTAAATCGATTCACACAGAAAAAAGAGAGTATAATTTCTTTTAATTTCTGCATATTTCTTAATTCTATCGATTTTTTTTTTTTTTTTTTTTTTTTTTTTCTAAACATATAGAGAAAATCAAGTTCAGTTCTAAATGATTAAAAGAAACTGATAATAAATGCAGTTAATACACCAATAATCTCATTCAACTATCGACATTTCCATGGAAAATCGTATATCTCAATCTTTTCACCAGGCAGTCAAAGGAGATGCGGCGTGCGGTTCCCTTTGATCTTTATTTGAAACGCGGACAGTAACTAGCAAGTGACAATGGAAACTAAAAATAGAAAACTGGTTCTCGGGTTTTTCCCTCGCGCTAGTACACTAGAAAGTGATATCAGGGGCTGTAATCATGTCTATAATACGAGAGGATTTCAGTATTCAATCACAGTGATGGAAAAGTTGGTAGAGGTTAAATGTACACCGAATAAGTCTGTACACCGAATAAGTCTGATGTCAGTCATAATACGGCAACGCCTTAATGCACAGTTCCTGACAAGATTTGTGTAACTATAAACTCCGCCCATAGGCGGTATCGGATAAAAATAGACATCAGACTTAAACGGTGTACAGACTTATTCGGTGGACGTTAAACTTTTACCTGGAAAAGTTATTGACCGTCTGTTGTGTATTCAACAGGGACACAACCCTTAAAACACACTCGTTGGTTATTAAAGGGCTGTAATACCCTTGCAGTTCCATAGCACTATGCAGATGTCGGAAAGCTTTGAGGAAAGGAAAACATTCACGCCGTGTGATAAGCGATCTCTTACGAAACTAGTTGTTTTAGCGGACTCAGCGATATAGAGTGGACACACCGTTCAACATTTTGTCTGAAAGTAGTCCGGAAAAGTCAGCTTACGATCGCTATAGGCAAGGGAATCCCTTGAGAGGGATTCCCTGGCTTAAAAATGGGGATCCTGCGTGGCTCAGAGGTGAAGTTGTAGCGATAGAAACCTGAACGCCCTGGGTGGTAACACAAATTATGGGACACCCTGTAGATCATAACTGTGACACTTTTTCATGGGCAGTAATAGTGACACTGACACTGGCCGTAAGTACCGTAGAGAACTCCACTTGTAGTCTACCTATTTGTTTGAAAAGTTTTGGGACTTCGAATTTGTGTGTGTGTGGGGGGGGAGGTTAAATTTGGCATATGACCAAGTAAATATGTATATCAAGGCTTAAAATCGACCGACTAATTCCCTGCATACTCATACAGCCGGCTAGACATATTATAGGTAATTTAACTCTTCAATGGCAGTGACGACTATTCGCTGTGATGTCACAATATTGCAGACAATGTAAATTTAAGATCGGACTGCACGTTTTGTGCAATCTGATTTCGATCTACACTGACCGCAAAATAACTACAGATCATGAAAAAGAGAACTAACCAATTATGTACAATGTCAAACTAGGATGAACAGTTGTAACCTCCAATCAGATTCTCTCTAACAAGTATCAGCAGGCGCCCCCATTTGGCATACCTCGGGTGATCCTGTGATCAAATCCCTCGGCTGTATCACGTAGCTTGATATGCACCTACACGGTACATTTCGCACATCTCCGGAAGCAGGCCCCTTCACCGTTATTGAAATTGTAAGGCTCCTCTTAAAAAAGAAAACATGAGTAAATTTTCTGTGGTTATCTTTCTAAGAATATTTCAGTCGACAAACAGTTTGTACATTCAATTTTTAGCGTGGTTTATCAATTCCGTTGGGAGCTTTCATCGACAGATCGATAGAAGTGAATAACTTCACAGTGGTTGTTCATGTCGTTGCTAAGCGATCTACAGGGGCGTCGCCATGTTTAAGATCATGTGATTGGTAGTTCAAAATGAAAGCCTCCTTTATACAGACGAGGTTAGATGTAGGTACGGGATCGGCCGAGTTGTGACTAGTGAAGGCGCCCCATCATTGGTTTTGTACTTTAGTGCACGTTCTATTTCAATAGCTATTAAATAATTTACCAAGTGACAAAAATTAAGACATCTTCAATCTGAAAGTCCTTTCAGACGACATATACATGTAAGATATGGATGCATTTTTTTTTGAAAGGGTAAAATACTTTGTGGGAAAAGGAGAAAATGCCGTTTAATACAATTTTTTCAATATGCTCTTTGTTCAGGGCTGTATAAACATGAGATTGTTTGTTAAAGTGTTAAAGAAAGAAATTTGCAACAGAAAACTTAAAAATCATCTTTGTATGATATGGATAATGAAAATAAATTAAGATTTATCGAAGAATACACGTGAAAACACAGTGGCCAATAGAGAAAGTAGAATAATTTCCTCTTTTGTCACAATATTTAAAAATAGTGAGTGCTGTAATAAAGGGAAAAAAATCATCAGAAGGCGCTGATAAAAAAGCTGGATTGGGGAGGTAATCTAAACCCCTATCCTGCTTGATAAGTTAAATGAAACTTTCAAGCCGACTGTATAAGCTATAATGTTGCTATTTCAAACTTATTATTTTTTTGAGAAAAATATCTCTTTATCGGAAAGTGTAGATCTAAGATCAGACTGCACGTTCTGTGCAGTCTGAATTTGATCTTCACTATCCGCAAAATGTCAATGAGTCGCGCTTAACAGCCTAAGGGTTAACCCTTAAAGCGCTGGAACCAACTTAACTTGTTTTTGCTGACAGTGTAGATTAAGATCAGACTGCACAGAATGTGCAGTCTGATCTTTGATCTACACTGTCAGCTACTTCATTACACCTTCTGGCCAAAACAACCTTGAAATGACAACATTTCGGATGTTTTCCTTCACTGAAAAGGTTTATTTCATAAATTCAGCGCTCTAAGGGTTAAGACAAAAATAAAAAGAAACACAGCTCTAACTGAGGTCCTCTGGGAATTAATTCAATTGGATGACGCAGTTTGGCCCTAATGCTGTAAACCGGGTGGCAGTTAGTGACGTTATTTAACACTTAGTAACTTCAAACTCAATCTATGTACTTTGATAAAATTTTGTAGCATGTATCAATAACACATCGTATAATGCATGATGAAATTTTGGTACTAAAATGTTAATCATTACCATTAATCGAGTTACAATAATAAAAGTTCAGTACTTCTAGTACAACCCCGTGACAATAATTGGGCGGCGTCGAGATAGGCTTGTCTGGGTTCCAGTCTGATGTTAACTCTTTACCAAACGACAAATTTTAGACTGGTCCAAATTCAAAGAGTTTGCAGACGATAATTTTAAATTTGATGAAAATGACAGAAAGTTCTCCAAAAGGGTAGAAAACACTGTGGGAAAAGGAGAAATTGCTCGTTACGAGCAATTTCTCCTTTTCCCACAGTGTTTTCAAAAAATTTGTACTGCAGACACGTGAAAACCAGGGCTTGTTTGGGAAAGGGTTAAGAAGGCCGTGATAAAGCGAGTTATTAAGAAATTACTTAAGCCCAGACTTAGGATATACTGTAAGGCAGAACCAATATCCCCTCTTTTTCATTAAACATCCCATAAAGTTCTTGTGAGGCTCTTGCTGAAGTAGTTGTTTCATAAATATTTGCATTACTAAATATTGGAAGTGAGTTTTTCCACAAACAAACTCAGACTCAGAAAGATCAGCGGCAAACATAGGACATGGAGGATACTGTAATCAGACTGCACATCTCTGTGGTCAGGGCCCGTATGCACGTACAATTCTGAATAGCACCCTTACTCTGACTCTAAATTTAAAAAGCAACGTGATGTCTGATTGGCAAAATCATTGGTTTAGTCAATCAGAAATTGCTTAAACCATTTTATTAAGCCAATCAGAAATGGCTTTACTTTAGAAAGCTGTCGAGAATTAGAATGGTTGGTCAATACAGACCACATATCTTGGTCGGTATTGTACAATTTGCAGTTGGTTACACAGTATTGCTGACGTAACCTAGATGCACACTCTTTTGTCTTGTCCTATTTATAAAATTTGAATTTTTGGCATATCTATATCATGTTGGTGATTTATCCACGGTCGCTAAGTACATTCAGATACTCCTTTCGAAGTCAACGACACCTTGCTGCGATAGCTTTATAGTAACTCTCGAGGCTCTAAATCCAGCAGTTGTAAGTTCGAAATCTGCATTGGTCAAAGTTCTTTCCAAAGAATGATAAGTACTATGTAACAGAGACGAGTGACTTTTGACTGATTTTCGTTTTGATTTTATCGTCGCTACCGGTTGTCTTTAATAGACAACACCCACAAAGGTTGTTTGTTATGTTACGGGGTATAATGCAAGATACAGGATGAAAACGATTCTAAGTAACGCCTGATTTCGCATACACTGTCACACGGGTCCCAGGTTTAAGGTTTTATCTGAAAGACTACTTACTTTTCTTAGGTCATGGGAATGGAACTGATACCCTCAAGTAATAATTATAATTTGACTGCTTAAGCTAAGATACCAGCACAAGCACCCCAGCGTTTTGACTTAAGCCTATGTTATTTGCATTAATGAAAAGGGAGGTTATTACGCTACAAAAAACAATGTACGGAAAACAGTACCATAAGAAAATAGAAAAAGATACAAATGTCACCCATACAAACAATTTAATAAAATGAAAAAAAAAAAAGTACAACACTTCATGACGGAAATATTTCAATTCAAATGAAGAACAAAAAAAGTAGTACAGTTGTTACTGTTATTGCCTTTTAAACGTTACATCAAAGTGACAGAAATGCGGTTAACCCTTGACCTAATCACAAAATTTCAGACTGATCTACCCTGAAACTATATATATTATTATATATAAATTCAAATTGATACAATTGAACTGAAGTCCTTGGACGGTGTAGAAAATGTTGACAGAAAAGGAGAAAATACCGACAATCGGCATACTCATTTTTTCTCACACTTTTTTTCAATAGGCGTCTTCCTCAGGGTAGTTAAAACACAGGATTGTTTGGTAAAGAGTTAGATACCAACAAAATTCATGGAATGTGGGCTATTGAGGCAGGTGGTATCTATAGAGAGTATCAGTTCTGTAAGTTGTTATACCTTTTATCAAGGATGCAAATATGAGCATGGGGCCTTAGATGTCCACTTATAAATTTAAACCTTAACCTACTAAATAAGTGAAATAAAACTCTCTAGCCTATAGTAATCAAAGTACTGAAAGTACTGACAGACTAGCGAATTTGATTGATTGACTGATTGTATGGTGTTTAACCCTGTTTTCAACATTATTTTAGTTATATAGCGGCAGCCAGTGCACATACCCATGCTTTCCTGGAGTATCTTTTACCAGTGATCCGCACAATGTTCCTTCCAAGCCACTGGCTGCTTTCCCACATAACCACCGTCGAAACTTGAGAGAGGAATGAATCCTGCCGCAATGACCATCATCAATCCTCGGAAAGAAATTGGCCGAGCCGGGGATCGAACCAGCGACCTCTTGTTCTCATGTCCTGTATGCTACCGACTGACTTACCCCGGCTATGCATGCTATTGGTTGACTATCATCCAGTTTAGGTTTAACCCTTAACTTGCTAGAAGATTTAAATGAAACTTTCAAGCCAATGGTAAACACGTGAATATTGCTATTTCGAAGTTACATTTTGGAGAAAATATATCCTTTTATCGGACAGTGTAGATCCACGAAAAGACTGCTGTTCTGTGCAGTCTGGTCTTGTACACAGTGTCCACAAAAGGTCACTGAGTCGCAGTTGTGCTGGTAAAAGAAACTCCTAGGTGTATCTATTTTTAGATTCATTCATAATGTTACAGTGGTGTAGGAATAACTGATAATAGCCTGCTTTGCATAGGTCACTTAATTTACAAATAAGCAAAGATCTTGTACCTTATAAATGACATCTTGTTCAGTCTATTACTTTATGTTCAAATTGGAGAGGTCGAGAGTTAGTGGTTTTTGTCAAAATTGTCATATATAACAGAATTAGGATTTCTAATAGAAAGAAGTATTTTACTGTGAGGCAGTATTTGGCGACTGTGGGGTTTTTTTTTTTTTTTTTTGTTTACTTTGACTCTGGGTCAATCATGATGCCTATAGACTAGCTTCGCTAGTCTAAAAACCAAAATATTGCTATTTCAATATCATTTTTTGGGGGAAAAATATCTCCTTACCGGTTTGTGTAGATCAAAGATCAGACTGCACGTTCTGTGCAGTCTGACCTTGATCTTCTGTGTCCGCAAAAGGTAACTCAGTCGCACTTTGCAGCCTAAGGGTTAACTTTTTACCAGACGACAAAATTTTAGACTTGTCCAAAAGCATTTTCAGACGACAAATTCAGCGTGGCTCAAATGATAGAATTTTTGATAGGGTAGAAAAGCATTGTATTCGTTATCTGCATTTTCTCCCTTTTCCCATAATGTTTTCAAAAGGCTTTTACCTCATGTTCAGTAAAACCCGAGACTGTGTCGTAAGTTATCAAAATAATAGACCACTGGAGTGGTTTCCGGTAATCCTTACAGTCAGAAAGAAAAGACGCTCTTAAAACTTAAAAGTTTGTAGAATGGCTCAGAATTTGGTCAGCTGTGTAAACATAGATAAATTACCAGTATAGATGGTGTACAGGATAGAGAAACTCAAGGGATTTGTCCTCATTTAAAACCGGAAACGACAATGATGGTTTCTTTGAAGGCTGCCAAAAATGAAATGCACTTTCTATCCGCATTCGGCATACCTCGGGTGATCCGGTGATCAAATCCCTCGGCTGTATCACGTAGCTTGATATGAACCTACACAGTACATTTCGCACATCTCCGGAAGCACACCCTTTTACCGTTATTGAAACTGTAAGGCTGCTCTTTAGAAAGAACGCATGAGTAAATTTTCTATCGTCATCTTTCTAAGAGTATTTCAGTCGGCAAACAGTTTGTACATTCAATTTTTAGCGTGGTTTATCAATTCCGTTAGGAGCTTTCATCGACAGATCGATAGAAGTGAATAACTTCACAGTGGTTGTTCATGTCGTTGCTAAGCGATCTACAGGGGGCGCCGCCATGTTTAAGATCATGTGACTGGTAGTTCAAAATGGAAGCCTCCCTTATACAGACGAGGTTAGATGTAGGTACGGAATCGGCCGAGTTGTGACGAGTGTTACTAACCGTCGTAATCTGTGCAACCTTGCAGCCGTCAGCGGCACCAGTTGGCATGAAGATACAACAATGGTTATAGTTTCATAAAATATAAATTGAGTGGGTTAAAAACTGGTTCCTTATTAAAACACCTAGCGCAACTATAGATGTTTTGGCGGCCAGTGTAGATCAAGATCAGGCTGCAATATTAGGCAACAGTGTCTGCTTTGCTGAGACATTCTGGCCAAAAAGGAATATAAAATAGGCATACGTTGGATGCTTTGCTTGATTGAAAATTTTGCCTTTGTCTTTCGGGCGCCCTGTGGGGTTAATACAATTTCTTGATTTGACTGTAATTCACATAACTGAAACTGTACTCTATGTGTGGACTTGCTGCATCATTAACTCTTCACCAAACGACAAAGATGTAGATTTTTCCAGACTAAAAGCATTTACATACGACAATTTAAATGCAGCTCAAATGATGGAATCAGTCTATGATTGGGTAGAAAACCTTGTGGAAAAAAGGAGAAAATGCTGGTTACCAGCATTTTCTCCTTTTCCCACAATGTTTTTCAAAGACTTCTTCCTCAGCGTTTCTAAACCGCGAGAAAGTGTGGTAAAGAGTTAGAGGCACACGCGAATCAACAACAAGAACAACAACTACACCGAAAACGAAGACGACACAAATGACTATGTACAGCGACATCAACAACATCAGAAAACTTGTTGAGTATTTAAAATGTTGTCGATTGTACGGTTTATAATAGTTTTGTATTGGTATATAATTGCTTGGTAAAGGGTCAAATCACCACTTAGCCCTTTATCACACAATTCCGAGTTTTAACGACCCTAGGGAAGAGGCCTTTTGAAAACATTGTGAGAAAAGGAGAAAATGCTGGTAACAGCATTTTCTCCTTTTTCAACCATGTTTTCTACCCTACTTAAGGCAACTCATTTGAGTCACATCTAAATTGTCTTCAAATGCTTTCAAGCTGGATAAGTCTACATTTTTGTCGTTTGGTAAAGAGTTAAAACTGGTTCAGCTGGACTGGAAACATTGCAGAATAAGAACCAACTGCTTCTCTTCTTTTATCACATTAAAAAAATCCCGCTTCGTCAAATGTTTGTTCATAGTGTTGAGTCAACGTCCTTCACATAAACTGGTTCAGCTGGAACAAGAACTGGGGTATCAGTTCAGACTGACATTTCTAGGGCTTTCCTACTGCGTTGTGTTACAGATTATGGCGGCTTTTGTTACGGTAACAGCTTTCTATGGACAACATGCTGTCATTATCTAACAGCTTACCTACGGTACGGAAGGGTGTGTGGTCGATCTCCGGTCGAGCCCCCAGTTGGCTGGTGTTGACGCGCAGCGGTAGTAAATCAGGGAATGTCAGTTCGACCCAAGGCTCTGCAAAAAATACCTCTGTCCCAGAAATGATGAAGGCGTCGCTGCATTCCTTGTCCTCCTCCCCGCGGTCACCGGTCATCGTTAAATTCAACACTTACCATACGATCCTGTGTTTTAACGACCCTGAGGTAGAAGGTGTTTTCGAAAACATTCTTGGAAAAGTAGAATACGCTGGTAACAAATTGTTTTACCCGGCTTTCAAAGACAAAAAATTAACAGTTAGAGCCACATATAATTATTTGATTTGTCGTCTGCAACTTTTCTTTATTTGGAAAATTCTAAGCTTTTGTCGTCTGATAGAGAGTAAACATTGTCTGGACTTTGTCTATTTGAGAAAGCAGCCAGTAGCTTAGAAATCGCACTGAGAGTAGTACTTGCATAGCAACTGAAGGAAAACATAGTCAGACGCATTTGCTGACGTGATTGAACTAAAATTCTGTTAAAAATGGCGTTGTAAACGAGTTAAAGAAATAAATCCCGACTTTGCTATTTCAAAAGAAAAACATGGCACTTATGGTTGAATTCTTGGTGATTTAAGGTCCGGAGCCTGTATTCACCAACCATTCTCAATTGCATTCTTTGTCGGATTTTCAAAACCTTTGTGAATTTAACAGTAACTCATTTCTAATTGGCTAAACCAAATGGTTTAGCCAATCAGAAATTGTGTTACTTTCTGAATTTCGAAAAAAGACTAAGAATCTAATGTATAATCATTTGTGGATACGATCCATGGACATTTGGATTCATCCTTTTGTATTTGCTGAATGCATTTTACTACCAACGATTTCAATATATGCATGGCTTAAGAAACTCAAGGGACAAAAAAGGTATATTGTTGTTGTTAGTATTTGTCTCTGTTTTTAACATTATTTCAGACATTTCACGACGAGCAGTGCACCAATCCATGTGTGTATTGTCGTTCTGGCATACCAGCATATACTCCATTGCTGTAACTTTTGCCGACACAATCTATCGAATATTTTGAAAAGATAGAAGAAACTATTTAAACCTTCATTGCTTTAATCGTTTTCGAAACATTCAGAATTAACTACCTTTTTTTTTTGTCACATTGTTTCTCAAACGTATCCTATATTGTAGCTAAGAAACAAGCTTAACCCGGTAGCTCAGTAAGTAACATACAGGACAATTTTTCCTATGAAATGTATCATTTTAGCTTCCGTTCAGCCTGTCGACAACTGCGCAAATGTCTGGAAAGCAGACCACATGTAGTTTAATATTTTCTATACGTAATGCCATTTGTCAGCTTGCTTTGGCCATGCTTCTAGTTGAGGGTGACGCGTTTCTCCGATAGTACCTCTCAGTCCCGAGCTTTAACGACCTTTAGGGAGAAGGCCTTTGGAAACATGCTGGCAAAAAAAGCATTTCTCCTTTTCCCAAAATGTTTTATACTCTTTCAAAGAAAATTTTCATTGTTTTATCCATATTTAATTTGTCGTCTGCAAATGCCTTCGCTTCAGACAAGTCTAAAATTTTGTCGTTTGCCAAAGAGTTCAAGGGTGCTTCAGTTCCGGCAAAGAACAGCGGTCTTTCGAAGGACGTGCAGTCACAAATAAAGTTTTTACAACAGAAATTCGCATAGAACTGAAAGATTTCTGTGATACGGTGAACGTTTCGTCACGGTTAATAGCGGGTGTGCGCTAAGTGAACTTTTATACTAGGACGGTAAAATATACGAAACGTTGTGGTGGTCTGCATACGACAAAATTTCTTTGATGTTGTAAACATCTGCTTGCATCATAAATGGTAATAATGTAGGGCAATTCGATTGCTCTTTTATCTATACACGTCCTTTGTAGAGAGAGACGTTTAACTTTGTTAGTACCCAATGTAATAAACTCGATCTTTTTCGACGGTTGAAGATATGCGATTCACTCAGACTCAGAAAGATTTTTATCCTTTAGTCTTGACTAAACAAGCGGACGGTACAGATCAAGATAAGACTGCACGTTCTGTCTGATCTTGATCTGTGCTGTCCGTAAAAACCCGTGTCTTCGCCCTCTGGTGGCGACAGGATTAAAGCCCCATGTGGTTAGTTTTTCCATTGGTATGTTAAGCAACTGTGGGTGTTCTTCGTGCAAAAATTGTACCACCAAATCACATTGCGCAGAACGTGCAATCTAGGGTAAATAGGTATAAACAATGGACTACAAATCCGGAAGTCGGAGATACGATTCCCGGCCTGGGCATGGATTTTTAGATACATTTTTGTGTTTTGCACCCAACTAGAGGTAGCCTTGGTTCCAGTCTGATAACTGTTTTCTTTTACATATTCTGACGTTACTTTGTCAAAAATGACAGAACTACGAAAGAAACAAACAGCTTTGTCACGGATCTGTATAGACCGTGAAACGAGACCACAATAAGGAGTTATTAAAAAAAAAAAACCTGGAGCTAGGATAAACCGGGGTAGGGACAAATGCCCCATAGGAAAAAAGCCCCGTAGGACGAAAGCCCAACAGATTTGTTTGTTTGTTTGTATTGGTGTTTCACGCCATTGTAACAGCTTACGTCATATCATGGCGGTCAATGAGGCACATATGTGTTTCCTGGCTTTCTCACACCAGTACTGACACAACCTTCTTTCCAAAGCCAATGACTACTTTTGTCACATGCATCAGAGGTGAGAGGCGAAAAATCGGCGGAAAGAAAGTTTGCCTCAACCGGGTATCGAACTCACAACCACCAGGTCACGAGTCAGATACGCTAACCACTGAGCTACCCGGGCGGGCGCCCAACAGATAGAAACCCCGTGGGACAAAAGCCAAATGCACTTAACAGGCCCCATAATATTAAATAATGCGTATCTTCTTACTAATTGGCTTTTTACTGTATGTCTATGAAAAAGAGAGTAATAAAGTTTTAATTGATTGGGTGATTAAATATTGAGGATTACAACATCAATCCTGTCTAGGATTACAGAATACCACCGAATATAAAAACATAATTAGATAGCAGCATTTGATTTGCCAGTATGTATTCACTGTCTTTTACTTCTGATTAACCCAACCACATATTTGAAAACATACATGTAAAACAGAAATAAGTAATAGAAAGTAAGGTTCAACCTGTTACCAAACGATCTTGTCTGTTCTTTTAAAAATACGAAAGATCAGAAGTCACTGCTCATGTTTTCATTATATTTCTAATAATTATCGTTTATATCTCAGGCTGTTCACGAACACAAGGAAAGTGCCAGAAATTATAAATAGCTCATATACCACAATAGTTTCTGTGTTGTTAGAACGTAGAAAGTCAATCACTAGAACCAAATTTAGCTCGCAAATTTAAGGATATGTAGTAATTGCTCATAATGTATTACTTTTTTCAAAAAGAAATACATTATTGTGTTCCTTGGTGGATTTTGTTCTACGGGATTTTTGTCCATGGTGATTTTGTCCTATGGGGCTTTCGTCCAATGGGACTTTTGTCCTACATGCGGCTAAATGAGAGGCGAACTGCTCTGAAACCCAGAGGTAGCCTCGCCTATATTATATCGCCCTAGATTTTTTCTCTCTGACTGACGGTTAATACGAACTATGCCTAAATTCTATCACCCCCATATTCTTTCTCCCTGTCTGACAGTCAGTACCAAATATGCCTAGATTCTATCACTCTAGATTCTTTCTCCACCCTTCGAGCGGAGCATATATACCGTTCGAGCGGCTTCCTGGTTTGTTAATAATTATTGATGCCTCATCACAGACCTCTCACCAACATGGCAAATGTTTCCTCAAACATTCAAATCAGCCGCAAGAAAGTTCGAAACCACTGCATGTGCTTTTATCATTTATTTTTGATTCTATCATGTTTTGCTTTCATGCAGTCACCTAACCATAAAATGCAAGGACAAATTAACTATCTAACTTTATAGAATGCAAATCAAAGAATGTACAGATGGCAATCAAAATCAAAAATAAATTTCTGTTTCAGAAGTAGGCTATAACAAAATCTGATCTTTAACTTTTTTTACCATTATGTTTGCAGCAGACAAATCTGAAAATTATCTTGTGAATTCCGTAATTGTATGATTTTTCTTTTGGTCAAAATATTTTCACAAGCAGTATGTTGCAACACTCACCTCAATTCGACTAATTCTGTAATACATATAACTTTTTCCGTATCAGGTAGGTTTTCACCGACACTTCTTTCGGTCACATGATCTTAAATATGGCTGCGCTCTTGAAATTCTTTCAATCGACTACTAAAACTACAGAAAAGTTATTTACATTTATCAATTCGCCTGCGAAATTGATAAATTACATTTAAAAATGTGTATGAACAAACTATTTGTCAACGGAAATGTATTTAGAACGATTTTGATTGAATATTGTGACTCATCTTTTTCTTTATTATCATAGTTTTATTGTCCAACTAGTAATGTGCTTTATTTCCGGCGAAGAAATGTAGGGTGTACTAGAAGATCATATGTGTTACAGTCGATGGACTTAATCAACAGATCACTTGAGGTCTGTCTGGAGGTTTTCGAGAATGCATGTAGCAAAATTTACAGTTGTCTACAGGTCGGAATATAATAGGTGAAATCTTATTACCGTGAACAATGTCGCTAAGGCGAGTTGAACTCACTCAGCGAGAAAAATGATCAGCGTAATAAACAGTTGAAAGACGAAAGATGTAATAAACATGTGATAATCTGTCAATCAAATATGTCAACTGAAACACCTGGGCAATGGACAATCCACATGATCACCTGTCAACATTATATTTTTTGTCTCCCCGTTTTTATGAACAAGATTTCTGTATTTATAAACCTATAACTTCATTATGATATTCACACCTGTCTCATCTGTAACGTCTTGGGTTAAAAAAGGTTCAGTACCAATTCAAATAAACTACTTCCTCTACTACTGGTAGTAGTACAACTAGTATACTACTACTACTACTACTCCTACTACTCATACCAATAATAAAGATACATGTAGTTCATAGTCACAACACAATTATTTTATTTTTTCAGTATTATGTCAGTATTATTACGTCTGTTTCAGTAAGATTATATTTAAAACTAACCCTTTCAGCGCCATACGCGAATATGTGTTGCAATTTCAGATGGAATAAGACTGCACAGAACGTGCGAACTGAATTCGGATCTATAGTGTCCGCTTGTTTAGATGTGCCTAAAAGATAAAAACTAAATCTTTCTGAGTTTTTGTGAATTGTGTTTTTAGCCGCCGTCGAAAGAGGTCCTGTTTATAATTGAGCCATGTTCTGTGAAAAGTGGCTTAATGTATTTTTTAAAAAGTAATGATCCATGCCAACCTACGCAGTCCGCTGACATGGCTCGAAACTTTCTGCTTCTCGTAAATTTTCTGCATGTCCAAGGACCACTTCACTTCAATATTTAGTCAAAATATCGGACAAAATGGATTTTATGGATCTCTCATTATGTGATGTCTTGCTTGGTATCATGCATTACGAGAGGCATTTAGCCCCCTTTTCACAGAGAATGGCACTTTTTTGGCGCTGAAAGAGTAAATGCAGCCAAACTCAGACTAGAACAGATCACAAAGATAGTCAGGCAGATGATGATCCTCTCTGGTGTCACACCACTGTATCATTTTTTGTTAAATTGAAAAAGGAGTGAAAATCACTATATTTGGCCCTCTGGTGCACTTTTGTTTGCAAACCCTGAGCGAGCTCTGCCGTTTGCTTCTATCAAATATAAGTCCAATGGCTGACACAAGTAACCCCCCAAAAATGGCGTCTCAACCAATTCCTTCTTTGTTATGTTATTAACACGATAATACATTACATTTTCTTGACGGTAATGAGTCTTGAACTTCCGTTTGAATACCAGTTTCAATATCAGGCCTTAGAGCAACGAAATAACCTAGAAGACATTTTTAAGTCCAGATAAGATGCAGATGAATGCAAGTTCAATGTTGCTTTTGTCCAGAATGTCTCAGTAAAGAAGACAATGTAGGCTAAAGATCAGACTGCACGTTTTGCACAGACTGATCTTATATCTACACACCTCGAAAAAAAAAAATAAAGTTAATAAAGGTGGTTTGAGGGTTAAAATATGATATACCGTGTATGTTCTTATTTCATTTTTTTTTTTTTTCCACACGAGAGGGCTATTTATGAATTAATAAAAACAGAAATTTTGGTTTATAAAATGCTTTGTTACTTGATATGGAAAATTGGTGTTATTTAACTATCATTCATGCATTAAATTTTGTTCTTGATAAATATATTACGTTTTTGGGTCATAGATAGAAACTTTGAAGTGCTCAGTGAATAAATTTGACTCTTTGAAACTGACGCATTGTAAACCAGGGGTGTTTGGATCATGTTAGAAAAAAGAACGGTGGAAAAAGTGTAGTATCAATATCAGGTGCCACGTTCAGATACATGTACATTCGTAGAATTTAGGTCCCTCTGTGCTATAGGCATAATTGGTATGGACCGTTAATCAGAGTTATGCTGCGAGGAGGCCAGATTCAGAGGGAGGTAGCTGCAAATTTTAATGTGTCACAGAGTGTCATCGCATCACAAGACTCTGATATCATTTCTTTTATACTGACAAAGTCGTTTCCCGATTGGGTCATCCAAGGTCTACTTCCGCCAGTCAGGGCCGTTATTTGGCGACTTTAGCAGCCAAAGAAGAGGTTTAAATTAGCTGTAAGCCTCAACAATGACTTTCTGTCATCAACTGGAGTGCATATAACGTTACAGACCGTTGGAAACAGACTCCTTCTGCAAAGCTTCGTGCCAACTGACGTGTTTTTAGGCCAGGGAATCCCTCTCAAGGGATTCCCTTGCCTATAGCGATCGTAAGCTGACTTTTCCGGACTACTTTCAGACAAAATGTTGTACGGTGTGTCCACTCTATATCGCTGAGTGCGCCAAAACAACTAGTTCCCTAAGTACAGAGATTGCTTATCACACGGCGTGAATGTTTTCCTTTCCTCAAAACTTTCCGACGTCTGCATAGTGCTATGGAATTGCAAGGGTATTACAGCCCTTTAGTAAGTAACGAGTGTGTGTTTTAACAGGTATGGCTCCTGATCACAGTTCTTGGCTAACCTTCTGTCGACCAAGCACACGCCAAACACAATTCCTTCAATAAGAGGTCTGAAGTATCAGCCTGAAATGATAAAGAGCAATTAAATGCAACAGCATAATCCTAATTCTTAAGATTTTATCAAGAAATCATGTTCAACTTGTGAAATAGTGAAATTACTGACCTATACAGGCAAGTGGCACGGTCGGAAAAAAACTGCCAAAATAAGCCATTTTAGCCTTTTTTCCAAAATTCACAAAATCCAAACCCCTGAGGCTAGCCTGAAAATGCTAAGCTAAATTGAAACCCAAAACAATACATAATTTGGGGGTAGAATCAAAAATAGCACGTTACCATGCCGATTTTTCGCAATCTTTCACGGTATCAGTCCACCATTATTTTTGCGGCTAAAGCTAGCCACTAATTCCATGAAGCCCCACTTTCGCATTTGGGGTCAAAACTAATGGAACAAAGAAGGAAAGTCATGACCTCCTGTTTTGAAGACAAACTAAATGCTTTATTTCAATAATCTTACACAATTCATGGGTGTAATGAGTACTCTTCTTATCAAAATTGCATTCAAAACTAACCTTTCTCCATTATTTCTAATTTTGACCATGGCCAATTCGAAACAAACTGTTTACATGTGCCTTAAGGCAATGATGAAATTGTTCACACATGCCAAAAAACACCTTAAACAAGTAACATACCTTGATACTGCTTGATACTGACTGATCTAAACCATCCAAATGAGGCTCAATTGTACAGAACTCATTTTACATGGATTATTAACCCTTATGCAAATAAGCATATTTCACCCTATTTTCCTGGCAATTTAAGCTCACAGACAAGTCTAAGGAGAATCACTTGAACTTCACTTTTACAAAGTCAGGCTAGTTTTCTGTTCCCTTTCTGGACTTAAATCTTACCTCAGGTACTTGTTCAGTTGCAAAAGCACTGTTTTGCCTGTCTCAGGTTACATTTCTGTTCAAAATGTCACATTTGTCACAATTTTTTAACATACCATGGCAAATTGCCTGCCTGTTACACAGAAAATTCTAAAAATTAGAATTTTTAGAAACTTCTGCATCAAGTTTAAGATATCAGCACTTTACAACATATGTAAGAAGCAAAAAGAACACATAAACTGAACCCTTTCCAAACTTTTTGACAGAAATTTCCCCTTAGCATTCAAATTCAATCAAATCAAAGGGAGGTAATCCAAATGTCACAGTCAGAATTGAAGGCTTTTAAATATCATGAGCCAATTGCTAATGCTCCTATTATGGTGAAAGAATGTGTTTGTGAAATCTGATACCATTTCTGATAATTCCACATTCTTGAGAGCCTAAGTGGTCAGTTTATCCTTTATCCTATCTACAACACAAAGAAATATGCACAGTCTCCCCCTTTATGAGTTGACCTTTTCAAGAAAGGAAGATCTTTATCACAAATCATGGTGAGATCTCAGTGATAACTAACAAAATGCCTGTAAATTACAGGAAAACCTTGGATTAGTTGCAACAAATCTACCAAAAAGAGAGCTACTAAGTTTATAAAGGTCATCAGGCACACTGTTATGGGAGTTCCCAAAACATCATAATGATGTCATGCCTACAACATGCGGCACACCAGTCGATCCCTATTTAGCAATTATCTGAACAGTGTCGGAAATGCCGCCTCTGTATCAGCTCAGGAGCATAATCAAGGCCCCTCTTCATAACAGAAAATTAACAATCTCCATAGCAGCCAAACACCCACCCCTTCCCCCCCCCCCCCCCCACACCTTTACTATGTGAGAAGAACTATCATGATAAAATAACAAAACCAAACAGCAACATGGTTTGAAGAAAATGGTTTAAATGTACCAGAATTGCGTAAATCTAATCCGTTTCAAACAAAAAGTGACCGGTAAAGTCCGAAAATGGCGAAATATGGCAGCATGGCTTCAAGCGCCAAATTCGCCAAATTCACGAAATTCGACTTTTCGCAATAACGTATGCAAGTCGATGAACCAGCAGTTTCAACCGTTTACCATCAACCAAGACTCGGTATACACCATAGCCAAATAAATCGGTTGGGCCAGTCCAACCTACACATTCGTTGCGGGCCACAGACTTGTCGGATAAAGCATTTCGGAACTTAACGACTCTTTTCGGACAAAATGGAGAATTGAAGATTGCACTGGCCATATAGGTATGTGGATTTGTTGCTGTAATATCAGAAATGGGTTTAAATTTACCAGAACTGCCTAAATTAAACTGGTTTCAAGCAAAAAGTCACCAGTAAAGTCCAAAAATAAAATAAGGCAGCATGACCTCAAGCGCCAAATTCGCAAAATTTGCCTTTTTCCGCACTTTGAGTTACCTCCCTTCTTTAAATCCATTTCAGCCAAAATTCACAGTCTCAGGATCACCTTAAGTACTATTTCCAGACTAGAAATTGATGGAATTACTAGACTGAATGCAATTGAAGGACAAATTACAAACTTCATAAAACGCTAAATTACCTTAAGGCTCCTGATCACAGTTCTTGGCTAACCTTCTGTCGACCAAGCACACGCCAAACACAATTCCTTCAATAAGAGGTCTGAAGTATCAGCCTGAAATGATAAAGAGCAATTAAATGCAACAGCATAATCCTAATTCTTAAGATTTTATCAAGAAATCATGTTCAACTTGTGAAATAGTGAAATTACTGACCTATACAGGCAAGTGGCACGGTCGGAAAAAAACTGCCAAAATAAGCCATTTTAGCCTTTTTTCCAAAATTCACAAAATCCAAACCCCTGAGGCTAGCCTGAAAATGCTAAGCTAAATTGAAACCCAAAACAATACATAATTTGGGGGTAGAATCAAAAATAGCACGTTACCATGCCGATTTTTCGCAATCTTTCACGGTATCAGTCCACCATTATTTTTGCGGCTAAAGCTAGCCACTAATTCCATGAAGCCCCACTTTCGCATTTGGGGTCAAAACTAATGGAACAAAGAAGGAAAGTCATGACCTCCTGTTTTGAAGACAAACTAAATGCTTTATTTCAATAATCTTACACAATTCATGGGTGTAATGAGTACTCTTCTTATCAAAATTGCATTCAAAACTAACCTTTCTCCATTATTTCTAATTTTGACCATGGCCAATTCGAAACAAACTGTTTACATGTGCCTTAAGTCCCTGTTGAATACACAATAGACGGTCAATAACTTTTCCATCACTGTGATTGGATACTGAAATCCTCTCGTATTATAGACATGATTACTGCCCCTGATATCACTTTCTAGTGTACTAGCGCGAGGGAAAAACCCGAGAACCAGTTTTCTATTTTTAGTTTCCGTTGTCACTTGCTAGTTACTGTCCGCGTATCAAAATCAAAGGGAACCGCGCGCCGCGTCTCCTCTGACTGCCTTCCAAAAATTGAGATATACGATTTTCCATGGTAATGTCGATAGTTGAATGAGATTATTGGTGTATTAACTGCATTTATCACCAGTTTCTTTTAATCATTTAGAACTGAACTTGATTTTCTCTATATGTTTAGAAAAAAAATCGATAGAATTAAGAAATATGCAGAAATTAAAAGAAATTATACTCTCTTTTTTCTCTGTGAATCGATTTAAAACATCCCTCTTTTTGTCAGAAGAATAAGCAAACATTATGGAAAAATAAGAATTTTTTGTTCTATCTACATTTTCCGATAATCAACCATGTTATCTGCTTATATCCTTTTTTTTTTTTTGTAACGACTGTTGATTGATTACAAATCATGAAAGTGTTGTGCGATCCTTAGACATTTTTTAACTTTTTCAAGCTTAAATTAATTGTATTTTTTTCACCATTATAGACACACATGTATGTTCAAGTATCCCCTTTCTCTACCATTCAGTCTGCCCTACAGACAAGCATTCCGAACTATTAGGTTATTTTTACAGTCACGAGCTGATTATTACGATATTATCATACTTGGAGGATGGTGTGGATACTGATGGGTCTACACATTTGTGTAAACTGATCATGACCCACATTTCCTCTGCCCAGACAAATGTTCATGATTTATGTTATGTGTGTGTGTGTATGTGTGTGTGTGTGTCTGAAAGAAACAATAAACAAATAGTGTAACTATCTAACTATTAGAATGATTTTCAGACGCCTTTCCCGATTTCAAATAAGTTCTATGTCTATCGGATGGATGTTCAGTATATACGAAATTTGTTAATGTACAATGAAATCTGGGAACATCAATCAAATAAGGCCCATTCACTATAACTAAAATGTCAAGACCTTTAGTCTATTTCATGTTCTGACAAAGGTTACGGCCCCCAACTATTCCAACCCATTTTACTCCGTCACTATTTGTATGTTAGTTGTATTGTGTCTGTTTGTTCGTATATCATGTATATATATGATTTGAACAATAAACTTGATTGATTGATTGATTGATTCAAACAAAATAATTTGAAAATAAAAGGTGTGTTTAAAAAATTAGGCTTTAATTCATCAGTTATTCATCACATTTACATACCAAGAGTTTCATTCACATAACTGGTAGTTTCCGAAACATTGTTTGAAAAGGAGAAATGAAAGTTTAAGAATATTTATTTTGAAATACATCCCGAATGTGCAAATTCATTTTAAGCGCCAGAAGCCGTTGTTGGAATCTCTCTCTCTCTCTCTCTCTCTGTCTGTCTCTCTCTCTCTCTCTCTCTCTCTCTCTCTCTCTCTCTAATGGGACGAGAAGGGCTAATGGACGTCTTTGTATGATATAGTCAAAAGAATAGATTAGATCGACTGTTTGAGAACAAAACTGCGATGTATTAACATCACCCTGCCCTGCGTTCGCGATATTAAGCGTTGGTATTTGCGTTGTGTCCAATTTTAAATTGTGTCTTATCTTTCTTATCATTGATGGTATTTATTTGAGACTTGGAATATATGTGCGTTATCGTAAAGATCAACCTTAACCAGTAAGGCAAATAACTCAAAAATGAATTTGCTTGATTTAAGCCCCTTTTCGACTTAGAAATTTTTAAAACCATTATCATTATCATAAAGATCAACCGTAACCAATAAGGCAAATAACTCAAAAATGAATTTGCTTGATTTAAGCCCCTTTTCGACTTAGAAATTTTTAAAGCCATTATCATGCACCCTATAGCCGAGCGTTGGTATCCACTACTTTGCTTCGGTTTAATTATAGAATCTGGCTTCTGAGCACTGCTTTTATTTATTTATTTATTTTTTTTTTTTTTTTTTTGCATTAATTTAATTTTTCATGTTGATTATTGTATTATTCCATATTATGCGTGACAGTACCCCTTTACCAATGAATTCTTTTGGCATAATTGAATTGGCCTGACTGTCTGTATGGTAGTGATAATATGAAAATGAGGTCTCGTGTGAGTTCGTATCCTTCGTTCTTTAGAGATTACAAATCGCCAGATTTCCTGGCCTTCAGTACTATCAGTACTTTGATTTATTACCAGTTTTAACATGACGGTACCGAATGTCAAGGGTTAGCCTTTGTGCGAAACCACGTCAGCTGGCAACTCCTTCGTTGGACCCCAGTTCTCTGAACAGATGAGTCTTGCTTCTTAGTTGACTTTCATGATGGCCGAAGGCAGGTTTAGCACACAACTAGAGAACGACTCGATGACTAGTGTTACAGTACACAGCCTTTTTGAGGATGGATCTGTCATGGTTTTGACTGGCACCAATATTGATGGACATACAGATTTACAGGCAGTAAATGGCAACCTTACTGGTGTCGGATACAGGGACGAGATCCTGGACCCGATTGCCAGGCCTTATGCAGGTGCTACTGGAAACGACTTTTTCTTTATGAATCACGATGCAATTCCGCATAAAGCAAGATCAGTGAATGATTATATTCAAGCTACTTAAGAAAAAAAAAATAACCGTACTGCTTGGTGCAGTTGCTGGCTTGACCTGAAACTTATAGAGCATGCCTTGGACCTGCTGCTAAGGACAGTTTCTCTCCGATCAGTAGTTCCACGCAACCGACAGGAGCTCGAAGTTGCACTCCACCACCAGGAATGAGCCAGAATTCAGCCAAAATGCTTTTGGCGGCGCATCTAAAACCTGCAAAGGCGATGTGTGCTGTTGTTCCAGCTCGCGGTGGACACACAAAGTATTGTTCATGACTTATGGGTCATTTGAGGGACAATTGAAAATTTTATTATTTTACAGTGATGCTACAATCTTGAAATTCATCTTGGATTTAAATAGGGGATGTCTAACCTTTTCTATTTTACCGATTTGAATTTACCGAATGAATTTGTTAAATTTAAACCGAAACTGATCCAGTTATTGTTATTGAGTATTTATAATATATGGGCCATGCTATGGCAAAAGGGGGCTTAATGCATCTCCGTGATACATGATACCAAGCAAGTCATCACATAATTATGGATCCATAAAGTCCATTTTGTCTAACAACCGACTGAATCACGAGGTAGACTGGTCCTTTGACATACAGAAAATTGGCCAATAGCGAAAAGTTTCGGCTCAGGTCAATCTGCGCGGAGCCCACAGGCTTACCTGGGTCAATACTTTTCGTAGATGCATTAAGCCCCCTTTTCACAGAGCATGGCTCATATGTATGTTTCGTTTTCATGTTTTTCCATAGATTATAAATTAAATGACTACCCTTGACTTTTTTTGTCCAGTATATTTTTGCGATGATAATAAGCTACTTCCTCACACAATGATAAAATCTGAGACTCCTCAAAATTGAAAGCATTTGCAATTTGTTTGTATGGTTTATAACGTTTTCAACATTATTTAAGTTATATCGTGGCGGCCAGTGCAACTATCCATGCTTTCTTTGGGTGTATTTTTACAAGTACTCCGCACAATATTCTTCCTAAGCCACTAGCTTTTTTTTTTTTTTTAAATCCAGCTTAATCATCGTTGAAAAGATGATTAGCTGCGAGAGAGGAATCAAAGCTGTCTCAATGACTGTCATCCATCCTCGGAAAATAATTGGCCGAGCTGGAAATTCGAACCAGCGAACTCCAGCCCTATCGATTCAAGCCCTTATCGTTACCGACTGAGCTATCGGGCTTAGCTACAAATAATGGAAATTTACTGTTTGAAGCACAATATAAACGAAATACCAGGGTGTAGCCGCCTGTACGCAAATACGAAATTGTGTTTGAAAGGAAAAGACAGAAAAGAAAATAAATAATAAATTTATTTCTTGTTATGATCGAACTCCCATATTTCTTAACATTTAAGTCCTTACTTTCTCAAAATTTTGCCAAAAAAACGGTCACAAACAGCCATTTAATGGCTTCTACAATTCAAAATTTTTCTCGGGGGGACCCCCAGACCTCTCCCCACCCGGAAAATTCCCCTTCCCACACCCTCCCATCCTCTCGGCACTAACCACTTCGCGCCTCGGGAAATACCTTTGGTAATGCTTTTGAGTATACTTTATTTTATGCTAGCTGTGCCCCTGAATGCGTGTCTCGTCGATCCTGCCACATACCCAGGTCAGCTGGTATGGAATGTTTCAAATGCGGTTTGTGGCATTATGGGTAGCAAAGCTTTATGAATGAATTTATCCTGCCGTGGAGTTTAATGACGTCATACTTATTGAAATTTCAACTCATGGAATGTAAGCTGATCAATAACTAATGAGATCGGTATATAACTAACTCTGCGCCAGACGACAAAATTCTGGACCCATTCATATTGATAACATTTGCAGACGACAAATGAAATGTAGCTCTAATGATGGAATTTTTCTGTGAAATAGTAGTAGAAAACATTGTGAGAAAAGGAGAAAACGCTGGTTACCAGCGTTTTCTCCTTTTCCCACAATCTTTACAAAAGCTGTCTTTCCCAGGGTCGTTAAAACACGAGATTATTTTGGATAACATAACACTTACACTGATGAGTAGGACTCGATGATTTTTTTTTTCGAACTGTATACTTGTAGATTAAGATAAGAATTCAAAGAGATTGCAATCTGATTTAGGGTTTGCACTGACCATTCGACAATTTTACTCTTTTATTTTGTACTATAGCGTTTTCTATTCGGTAATTTAACACTCTAGGGGTCAAGTATATATGCATACGCATGTAAAATCAAACGATAAGAATTTTAAATACAGGACCTATATTAAAAGCATTGGCAGACGACAAATTAATTGTTCCTCAAATGATCGGATTTGTCTTTAATTTAAACATATTTTATCTGCATATTCTTATGAAAAGTACAGTATATAATAATTTACAAATGATTCAACATTTTTTTTTTTTTTGATAGGGAAGAAAATATTCTATGGAAAGGAGAAAATGCTTTTTAACAGACCTTTCATCCTCATGGCCGTTGAAACGAGATATTGTGTTGTAAACGGTTTAACTAAAAGTACGTTTATTACGAAAATTGAAAACACTTTCTCCATTTCCTACATTATTTATTTATTTATTTATTTCCTCCAGGCATAAACCAACATTTTTATGGTCGTATACAGATACCTTAAGGTCGAAGGGTCCAAAATTTGTCCCTTTGGGAAAGGGTTAATGGTAAGCTGTTACAGAAAAAAAGCTGTCTGACTTCAGGAGTTCAATGATAATTGAGTCTTGCTCTGTGAAAAGGGGGTTTAATGCATCTGCGAAAAGTATCGATCCAGGTCAGCCTGCGCCAGTCCGCGCAGGCTGGCCTCGGCCGAAACTTTTCGCTGTTCGTAAATTTTTTGTACGTACAAGGACCAGTCTACCTCATGATTAAGTCGGTTGTTAAAGAAAGTCACTATTATGGATCCATAATAATGTGACAGTTTGATTGGTACAATGTATCAAGGAGATGCATCAAGCCCCCTTTTCTCAGAGCACGGCTCATATTTTTTTTGTATTCTAATTGATTACAAGCGACCGCTGACCGCTGTAAAACATGAAGACATATTTATACTGTAATACCTTCGCAACAATATTACAGAAAGCATTCTTCTGTCCAGTAGTCGAAACCCGCCAATAACACAATTGTAAACGGTTGTCAAGAAGTTACCGTTCTTCGTTTGTCAGACTCTCTATCCGTTTAATGGCTACCGGTTATTACTATTGACGGCCGACTGCAATAAACACGATGACATATTTATAGGGCAACGCCTTTTCATTTAATTATGAAGATGTTACCTTGAAATCCGTGTTAGGCGGTCACGTGAAGGTAGTGGACACAATGGTAGCAGTATACTACTTCAAATCCTTTACCCGCAAAATGATCTTGCTCCAGCACAAAAACGTGAACGCTAGGATTTTTTACCCTTTACCGTAACAATCCGATGTTTTTACGACCTCGAGGAAGACAAACACGTAAAAACGCAGTATGAAGAGAAAATGCTGGTGACAAACATTTCCGTCTTTTTCACGATATTTTCGAGCCTTTCAAAGACATAGATCTAGGAGTATTAGCCATGTTCAGTTTGCCGTTTGCAAACGAGTCATGCTCTATAAAAAGGGGAGGGGGGTTGAAACTTTTTCCGACCGACATTTTGCTATTTACAAATTTTCTGCATGTCCAAGGACCAGCCTACCTTATGATACAGTCGGTTGTTAGACAGACATGGATTTTATGGTTACGTCATTATGTGAAGACTTTCTTGGTATAATGCATCACGGAGATGCACCAAGCCCCCTTTCGCCAGAGCATGGCTCACACATGTTCTTTAACACAGATCATCTTTGTATCTTTCAATCGTCGGGTTAACCCTTTACCACACAATCCCGACTTTTAACGACCATTGAGAAAGAAGATTTTTTAAAAACATCGTTGGAAAAGGAGAAAATGCTGGTAACCAGCATTTTCTCCTTTTTCCCACAATGTTTTCTAACCTTCCGAGAACAAATTGTAGTTTTTCAGTCACATTTATTTTGTCGTCTGCAAATGCTTTCAATTTGGACTAGTCTAAGATTTTGTCGCTTGGTAAGGAGTAAGGAGTTCAATCTCCATTTAGATGTGTCTGTCGAGAAATACAACAAAGAAAAAAACAAGTTCGGTGGGGAACAGGCGCGCTAGTCGCTACCCCTTTTTTACAGAGCAAAGTTCATCAAATTTCATTCAGGTCGGTTAATTTGTCCTTGCCGGTGCCGCTACGGAGTATTAATTAGTACATGCCCTCAGTATCTTTGGGAGGGTGGAAAGGGGGTATGAAAATACAGCTTTGTGCAAAATGAGAAAACCGTATGCTTAACACTTGCAGACATTAATTTTGCAATATGCAAAATCTGACTGTTCGTTCTGTGCAGTCTGATCTTGGTCCTTTATGTCAACAAAGTTATTGACATCCCTTTGGATGCCTATTTTTTAACCCTTAGAATAGAATAGACATAATTATTCAGTCTGTAATTCAGTGCTGTTGTAAACAGATAAGGTCTCAGAATATGGGATGGTGAGACCAAAGATCGACTGAATGTTCCGGGCATTCTGATCTTGAATATACATTGTATCTAATTTCAGATATTGTTTCTATAGCCCCATAAATTGCCAAATAAAGAATTGTCATCAGCTGATTGTTTTGTTACTATTAATAGATGAATGATTGATATTTTTATCTATTAAAATCTATTATTCTTTATCTTTTTAAATCTTTTGAATCATGTCTACTGTAAATTGATTGGAGTTTTGTTTAAGCCCCCAACCTTCCAGTAGACAATATTTATTCCTTGAAAACTGTATTATAGATCGCATGTCTCTTGTTTGTATTAATTGATTCATTACCCAATTTTAGTCCAATGCATCGAAGCAGAATTCTTAAAGATGCATCTACACTCGTTTTCAGCGAGTTTTTAACCCATTTCACCTTTATCTTATGAAACTATAACCTTTCTTATGTTTTCTTGCCAAATGTTGTCCCTGATGGCTGCAAAGTTGCACAGATTCCGACGGATAGAAAATGCATTTATGTTTTGGAGGCTTTCAAAAAGAAAAACCTGTTGTCATTTCCAGTTTCAAATGACGACAGATTTCTTGAGTTTCTTTATTCCTTACACCATATATATATACATGTATATTGGTAATTTATCTATGTTTACATAGCTGACTAAATTCTGAGCCATTTTAGACACTTCCAAGATTCAACAGCGTTGTTTCTCTAAAGATGTAAGGATTTATCTTTAAATAAAAGTCTACATTTTTGTGGTATTTACCCGTAATCTGCTAAATAACTAAGATGAGACTTTTAAGTCGACAGTAAAAACCTAAAATACTGCTATTTCAAATTTATTTATTTGGGGAAAATATCTCCTTATCGGACAGTGTAGATCCAAGATCAGACTGCACGTTCTGTGCAGTCTGATCTTGATCTATACTGTCCGTCAAAGGTCAGTAAGTCGCGCTCAGCAGCTTACGGGTTAATAAACGTTTCCTTTTTATGGTAGTTTGTGATTTAAGCCTTCCGTTTAAGAAATAACCTGAATAAAATATAAGTACTTTAATCATAATAGAATTATTCTGTATCTTGAATGTTTGAGCACAAATGAAGTCATCAAGTTTTGAGTTTATTTTTGGTCACCTGCAGTTTTCGTTTTAGTATGCAAATAAGATCTTTTACTGCTTTTGTGGACAGTGTAGATCAAGATCAGATTGCAAAAAACTTACAGAGTAGTATTCTTCATCCACCGTCCTATGTTTTGTAAGAATATATAAAAAAAAAAAAGTTTCTGAGAGTACACTTATAATGAGCGGCGCTCTGGAAAAAGAGGGTTTTATGCATCTCCGGGGTGAATAATAACAAACAAGACATAACATGATAATGAACCCATAAAATCCATTTTGTCTAACAATCGACTGAATAATGAGGTAGAATGGTCCTTCGACATGCAGAAAAACCGGGTAACAAAAGGTCTCGACCCAGGTCAGCCTGCGCGGCTAGAGATACTTTTTGCAGATCCATTAAACCCCCTTTTCACAGAGCATGGCGTGTATGTCATAAGTTAACAAACTGCATACAAAGTTATTGATTTCTTGAGTGAGTATGCACTGTTTTGCATTAATGTGTTTTTCCTCTTTAGTGTGTATGTGGCATAAATATTTAATTAAGAAGTAGCCAAAACTGATTGAAAAATAAAGTCATTGTATGTATTTAGCTTTCGGCCACAAATAAAGTCAGCTTTCTTTGAATTTCAGAACCTCTATTGCGTGTTTCACTGAGTCCTTAAACAAACCCCGTGCAGTCGAAGTCGTTTGTTTGTTTGTCTGTTTGTTTGTTTGTATGGCCTTTAACGCCATTTTCAACATTCTTTCAGTTATATCACGTCGGTCAATGCTTTCCCGGAGTAACTCGCACTAGTGCTTCGCTTAATATTGTTACCAAGTCACTGGCTGCTTTTCCACATAGCCATCGTCGAAATAAGGTTCAGCGGTGGGAGAGGAATGGACCCTCTCTCAAAGACCACCATCAGTCCTTTGAAATACTTTGTCCCATCATGAAGTCGAACCAGGGACCCCCTGTACTTTATCTGCAAAGCTACCCTGCTCGGCCTGTAGCGATCGAGCTTATTATGGCTTGGCCAGTGGGGATATGCATAAATAATTCGAAAAATGTGAGCTATTTCATTCTAGCGTAATTTTGCGTCATAAACATCACAAACACCCATTACAAGTTTGTTTTTTTTTTTATGGGTTTCAAAAGTCGGTGAACCGTCGTTTTCCTTTTTACCAAGAGAAAAAAAATAGACAAGTCCATGTTGAAAGCATTTGTATACAGCAAATCAAAAGTGTCTCACATGACGGAATAAATGTTTAAAAGATTAGAAAACATTGTGAGAAAAGAAGAAAATGCTGGTTACCAGCATTTTCTTCTTTTCCCATAATGTTTTCAAAGGTTTTCTCCCTAAAGGTCGTTAAAAAGACGGGGTTGTTTGGTAAAGAGTTCACTCTTACATCATTGACTGAAAAGAAAAATAATGCTTCGATCCAAAGTGAAATCCCTCATCATTTATATTTCCAAGTTGTTTGTTCTTTTTTTCGACGAAATATTTGTCAAAATATCGGACATGGTAGATCAAGATCGTTTCGCACGTTCTTTGCAGTCTGATGTTTATCTACACACGAAAGCCTGACTTTTACCTTTCTCATGGTATTAGTTAAGTATACGATTTCAGTTTCCCAAAAGTGCAAGTCTTTGGCAATCGTACAAATATTCGATTTACCTATTTATTTTTGCATGTAGTTTATCGTTAAAAATGAAATTCCGAACAAATTCCAATTGATCACTGTTAAAAGAAGCATGATGTTTCATTAAACAGAAGTTCTTCGTCGCCAAAACGCATTATATATTTGTGAGCCATGCTCCGGCAAAAGGAGGCTTAATTCATCTCCGTAATGCATTGTACCAATCAAGCCATCATATAATTATGGATCCATAATGGCAACTTTTTTAACAACCGACTCAATCATGAGGTAGACTGGTCCTTGGACATACAGGAAACTGACCAATAGCGAAACGTTTGGCCCAGGTCAGCCTGCGCCGATTGCGCAGGCTGACCTGCATCGATACTTTTCGCAGATGCATTAAGTCCCCTTTTCACAGAGCATGGCTTTTATATAAGAAGAAGTATATCGGAACAAGAAAGTATAAAATAAAAGAGAAATAACACTACAAGTTGTCTTTTAACGTGCCAACCGGTTTCTCTTTAAAAAGCGCTGCCCTGATGAGCTTTTTAAAGCGAAACCGGCGGGGACGTATGAGCCATGCTCTGGCAAAGAGGCTGACCCTACTCGATACTTTCTGCAGATACATTAAACCCCCTTTTTAAAACCTTAAGCTGCTATGCGCGACTCACCGACTTTTCCGGAAAGTATAGATCAAGACCAGACTGCACAGAACGATAAGGAGATATTTTTTCTGAAAAAAAAAATAAGTTTTAAATAATGTTATTCGGGTTTTTACTATCGGCTTAAAAGTGTCATTTAACTGTTTTAGCAGGATAAGGGTTAAAGAACATGGCTCGTATCAGTTTGAAGTATATACAGTAAATGTAGTGCCAAGGGGTTAGAATGCTTTTACTTTGGGTTCTTCGAATTGTTTCGATATCAGGGTCCATACTCATCAGCCATTGTTAACAGCATTATTGGTCTTGTTCTGGATTTTGAGAGAGCCACAATTTCTGGTTGGCTGAACTATTTCGATTTGCCAATCAGAAATTGCGTTACTTTGAAATCTAAAAATGTCTTGAGAATTGGACTAAGAATACCGCTCCGATTAATTGGGGAATACGCGCTCAGATTGCGCATTCTATAAATCCTATCTTGATCTATATTGTGCGAAAAACATCATATTTGTACAAATATGTTTCATATTTAAAGCCAGTAGTTTTTTTCTTTCAGCAGAAGCTTATGATGGTAAAATGCAGTAAATAGCCATATATAGGAGCAGTCGTGATACGAATAAAAATTTGTTTAACCCTTACGCTGCAAAGCGCGACTCACTGACCTTTTGCGGACAGCGCAGATCAAGATCTTACTGCACAGAGCGTGCAGTCTGATCCTGGATCTACACTGTCCGATAGGGAGATACCTTTCTCAAAGAAATAAGTTTCAAACTGCATTATTCCGGTTTTGATTATTGGCATAAAAATTCAATTTACGTTATGTAGCAAGATAAGGCTTAAAACGCTATTAAGAACCCGTACTAACGGTAATAACAGATCATATTCTTCCCCCATCGACTCCCTCCATGCTTTACTTTTACTTTCCGGAGCCCAGTTTGGGTCACATTTTAATCTCTTTTGGACCAAACAAGTGGAAAGAGATCGCCCAGTCGGTGACAACAATCATGGTGTTTGAATTTCAATGAACCTGTGACCAGAGTGTCTCATATACAATTTATTAGTCTAGATCCAATGATTACACTGCACATTCTATGCAATATGATCGTCATCTACACTATCTGCTGAAGCAATTTGTCAATAGACAAGAAAGAAAGAAGGAAAAGGATGGCTTATCAAAATTGTTTAAAGAGTTTGACGCCGACTTGAAGCATGCATATGTTTTAACCCTTAAGCTGCTAAATAAATGAAACGAAAATTTCCACCCAACAGTAATAACCCAAATATTGCAATTACAAAGTTGATTTCAACGGTTTAAATACCGTATCGGACAGTGTAGATCCAAGATCAGAGTGCACGTTCTGTGCAGTCTGATCTTGATCTACACTGTCTGCAAAAGGGTCCCGAATCGCGCGTAGCAGGCTAAGGGTTAATGATACCCACATCGGCTAGTGCGCATGTTAATGTTTCCCTGGAGTTTTCAAGCCACTGGTACCATCTCTCCACATTTGAGCAAAACGGACACTATATTCTGCAATAACTCTTTCCGAAGAGTGATTAAAGTATTTGCGAGAGGATTCGCCCCTCTATTACAGAGGAAAACCTTATTGCAACGACTTCTATCAATCGTCGGAAAAAGTCAAAACCGAATTAGTTATGGCCAGTGTACGCCAACGTGGCTTGCTTTGGTTCAACAATTCCTTATTTACCCACGTCGCCTTCAGTGAAGTAAGTCGCCACATTGGGTGTGAATTTTATATATGAGCCATGCTCTGGCAAAAGGGGGCTAAATGCACCTCGGCTGTGCATCATACCAAGAAAGACATTACACAGTCAGGGATCCATAAAATCCCTGTTGTCTAACAACTGACCATATCATAAGATAGACTGGTCCTTTGCCTTACAGAAAATTGACGAAAAGCGAAAAGTTTCGGCCCAGGTCAGCCTGCGCGGACTGCGCAGGCTGACCTGGGTCGATACTTTTCGCAGATGCATTAAGGCCCCTTTTCACAGAGTATGGCTCATATAATAACGATCTTTTGGTTCTGTTTATTTTATTCAAAGTCTATTTTTGAAACCACAAAGTCGGTCTCGACCTTTGATGTGGATTTTTATTCTAAAATGATAATATAAAAAAAAAGTTATATTCTAATGAAGATTATAAAACCTTAAAAAAAACCATTGATTGGAACGAGATAATCTTTCGTAATTTATGTTAATAAAAGTAAACACACAGCCCACCCTATACCTATGGAATACGGAAGTCGCAAAGGGCTTCTGCTTCTGGGGAAAAAAAAAAACCTTATCTACAAGGACAGAAGATTTGGATGACAAAACAAGCGAAGAGTATCGACCCAAGTCCGTGCAGGCTGACCTGGGCCGAACCTTTTCGCTATTGGTCAATTTTCTATGTGTCAAAGGATCAGTCTACCTTATGATAGAGTAGGTTGTTTGAACAAATGGTTTTTACAGAACCATAGTTTTATTATGACTTGCTTGATATAATACATCACGGAGATGCATTAAACCACATTTTGCCAGGTCGTGTTAAACTTTTCGCATTGTTTTGATCTCGTGTAATCGGCTCATTTGAAATTGTTTCGTTGACAGGTAATTCTTCACTGTTTATGTGAGAAAGCAGCCGGTGGCTTGGAAAAAATGTTGTGCAATGTACTTGTAAATGAAACTCCAGGAAAGCATGTGTAGGTTCCACTGGCATTTTACTTTCACATACTCTACCATGTATGACCTAATATAACAGACAAGGTGTCCGACTGAGTAACATACGGAACGCCCAAGTTATTGGTTTGAATTTTTCACATAGTTCTAATCCGGGGTGGGAAATCGTTACTTTAATGGCGTTCTGCGGTATTTTGTCTTCAAGCTAACGCATGGGACGTAACAACCGGATGAACATTAACACTTATCCTGTTAAATAAAACAAATGAAACCGATATCAAAAACCAAAATTTTCCTATTTCACATGTATTTTTGGAGTAGAGATATCTCCTTATCGGACAGTGTAGATCCAAGATCAGACTGCATGTTCTGTGCAGTCTTATCCTGATCTACGCTGGCCGCAAAAGGTCAGCGAGTCGCGACCTTTGAGGCGAACTCTGTTTTTTTTTTCCCGCCTCATCCCACTGTGAAATGCAAATGACAGTACCACGTGGTAGATATTGAACGAATCTGATAGGTCAATGAAAGTTAGTTCTTGACTTTTGAAATAACAGCGAGCTCCTAGAAGTAACACTGACTGCACGGATTCGTTCAATAAATTCATGATGGTATAAAAATCAATTGTAGATTGTACAGTCATCGCGTCAAAAACTTCGGGATGATTATATTTAATCTTGCCTATATTTGAGCCATGATCTGGCAAAAGGGGGCTTAATGCATCTCTGTGATCCATGATACCAAGCAAGTCATTGCACAATTGTGGATCCATAAAATCCATTTTGTATAACAACCGACTGATTCATGAGGTACATTGGTCCTTTGATATGCAGAAAATTGACCAATAGCGAAAAGTTTCGGCCCAGGTCAGCCTGCGCGAACTGCGCAGGCTGACCTGTGTCGATACTTTTCGCAGATGCAGTAAGCCCCCCTTTTTCACAGAGCGCAGCTCATTTTTATGATTTCTATGAAAGAGAAAACGTGATGATTATGGCAAGTTCTGTAAAGACATCAATGACTCAACAGGGCACTGCCTTCTATGGCGAGAGCTGCACTCCGTACTTTCTAGTTTTAGTTACTTCAAAAGGGAAACATATTTCATTCTCAAAAAATATTTTCACAATACTTTGTGGCACGTCTTTTCACATAATATTTGATGTGTGATTTTATGTGGACATTTGACGATTTATTGATTGGACGATTATCGTTTCTGACGTGTTCCATTTCTGACACACTGACCTACAAATCTAGTTCTGGTCCCTTATAATTTCATAACCTGGTATTGGTTGTTGGTTGTATTGGGGTTTAACGCCACTTTAACAGCTAAGGTCATATCATGGCGGTCGGTGACGCACATGTGTTTCCTGGCTTTCTCACACCAGTACTAACACAACTTTCTTTCCAAAGCCACCGACTTCAGCAGAGGTGAGAGGCGAAAATACGCCGGAAAGAAAGTTCGCCTCAACCGGGTATCGAACTCACAGCCACCAGGTCATGAGTCCGACACGCTCACCACTGAGCCACCCAGGCGGGCTAACCTGGTATTACTTACTTTCTCACGGCATGTGTATTATTCTGCAAACTTAATTATGTACGTACAGGCAAAATGTTTTAATTAAAAAAAAAAAAGAAAAATGTAAAAATAGCTAGAAAGAGGATTGTCTTGCTGAAAGAAGACAAAATTTGTCCTTATAAGGATTCAAGGTTATGTGTCTCTTCTTATGGTATATAGTTCTGGCCATTTTCAAATCGTACGGCGATAGAACGGCTGTCTAGAAACTACTTATACATGTACATCTGAATTAAACAATCCTCCTGAGGTTTTCCGATTCGATTGCAACCTCGCTTTGGGTTCTCTGGAGGAAGCACAAATATATCAGCTCTTAATCATGTGCTTTTCGACAAGAAATTATTTCTATTATGTTTAAACGCCCCTGTAAAATTTGTGACCTTCGTGACAGGGTCAGTTTGACCCCAGGGCTATAATCCCATCTTGGAAGGGGTCCACTCTGTGAAGCTATTGTATACCACATAGGAAAAAAAGGCTTTTTAAGTTTTTACCATAATATACAATAAGCATCTCGTTCTCGAGTCTTGTGCAAAGATGTCGTTTAAGGTGGCGATAATAAGCCTCCGTACTCTCTATTGCATTTTTCATGACAGATTAATTGCCCAACGAACCCTCTACCAGACAATCCAGACTTATAACAACCTGCAAGCAAGAAAGCTTTTGAAAACATTGTGTGAAAAGGAGAAAATGCTGGTAACCAGAAAATGCTGGTAACCAGCATTTTCTCTTTTTCCCACAATATTTTCTACCCCGTTAGAGACTAATCACATCATTTGAGCCTCGTTTGTATTGCCGTCTGCAAATTCTTTGAATTTGGACAAGTCTAAAATCTTTTCGCCTGGTAAAGAGGTAAGAGCATGCAAAGGTAATTTTTAGGAAAAGCCTGTACAACATTTCCGTCGTTTCATGTCGTCGTTAAATAATGCATCTACCGCTATTTTAAGCGTGTAAAACCCTTCACTTCATATCGTCCAGCTTTTTAATGAGACTACTCTAAAAGATGAATATGGAATATTGGATCAAAAAGAAGAATTTAGACAAATAAGAACTGGATGGAAAGACTGCAAAGTCACCCGGAGGAAAAAAAAAACATCATGTTTTCTCTTTTTTTTTTTGGCAAAGCGTTTGAGATTTGTCGGTTGCGCAATTAAATTGCAACAACATGCTTTGAATTAGCGAAAGCGTCTTTACTGCATATGTTTTTCGTGATGGAATTCAACATCCCCCCCCCCCCCCTTTGTCCATCATCAGCGTTTCATAACAGTTCCTGTACAATTTAAGTTCTGGTTTAAATCTCTTTTTTCGTTTCTGGAGTTCCATTTAACACTTAACTCTTTCCCAAACGTCAAAATTTTAGTCTAGTCCAAATTCAAAGCATTTGCAGACGACAAAGTAAATGTGACTCAAAAATAGAGAATTGTTCTGGGAAGGGTAGAAAACATTGTGGGAAATGGAGAAAATGCTGGTTACGAGCATTTTCTCCTTTTCCAACAATGTTTTCAAAAGGCTTTTTCTTCAGGGTCGTTAAAACTAGGGATTATGTGGTAAAGGGTTAAACTGCTAAATAAATAAAACGAAAGATTCCACTCAAAAGTAAAAACCCAAATACAGTGATTTCAAAATTGACGTCATTGGAAAAATAAAAACCATAATCGGACAGTGTAGATTAAGATCAGACTGCACGTTTACTGTCTGCAAAAGCGCCCTCAGTCGCACTTAGCAGCCTACGGCTTAAATGGCTGCTCTCTCTCTCTCTTTCCCCCCTTCCCTCCCCCCCCCCCCCCTCCCCCGCCGCCTAGTACTGCACGTTTACTGTCTGCAAAAGCGCCTTCATTCGCGCTAAGCAGCCTACGGCTTAAATGGCTGCTCTATCTCTCTCTTCCCCCCCCCCCCCCCCCCCCCACGCGTAAACACCGTCAAAACCTTGTTCAGCGGTCTGGAAAAATTAATGCTGCAAATTTATATAATCAATGAACTGTAAGAGTTTTAGCTTATTCGGCACTTGAGCCACAGCTGGACTGTTTCCCAGGACTGATGATTGATATCGTTCTTCTCTTTGAAATATTCATTTATTTCGCGATGTGTATGTGGGAAAACAGCTCGTAATTTGGTAAGAAATGTTGTGAGAAAAAAAAAACTGGTGGTAAGAAATTGAAGGAAAACTAGGATATGAGCGGACGTCTGACAAAAAGGGGTTTAATGCATCTCCCTGATTCATTATACCAAGCAAGTTAATACATAATCATGAGTCCATTCGATCCATTTTGTCTAACAACCGACTGAGTCATAGCAAATATAGAAAATTTACCAATAGCATGCAAAAAGTTTCGACCAAGGTCAGACCGGGGTCGATACTTTTTGCAGATGCAGAGGTATTAAAACCCCTTTTCACAGAACTTGGCTCATATGTATTTTGCGCACTTGCCGCAGCGATATGACTGAAACTACTTTGAAAATGGTGTTAGAAAATCAAATAAACGAATAGACAGACAAATGCC
The DNA here is from genome assembly GCA_945859785.2 of Tridacna gigas. Lineage (NCBI taxonomy): Eukaryota > Metazoa > Mollusca > Bivalvia > Cardiida > Cardiidae > Tridacna > Tridacna gigas. The sequence continues at coordinate 35,340,750 of OX244029.2, read as the reverse complement.
ATGATAACAAAAGGTGGTGTTTACTGGCTGACCAATTAACCCTTGGACTGCTTAGCTCGGTTCCGTTTCCTTTTGCGGCTGGAGTAAATGAAGATCAGACTGCACAGAACGTTCAATCTGATCTTGGCTCCACACTGTCTGATACCCCGAGGTATGTTCGTCGGAAAGAATTTCTAAATTGCAATATTTGATTTAAAACTTTTTGCCCGAAATTTTCATTTTATTTCTTCAGCAGTCTAAGGTTAAAGATTGTGTATATGTAATACAAATATCTTAGACTCGATTCTCACCCATGGCTCTTTTTTGTTTTGTTTTGTTTTTGTGCCCTTTTGCAAGGCAATGTAGAGTCCGAGCCTGGTGGTAGTTAAACTAATGAAAGACGTGAATTGCCTAACTAAATAATAAAACTTAATTACAGTTGAAAGCAACGAAAAACACATATATTATCCAAAGGGAAGAAAATAGCAACACATCTAAATAGGAATCCTCGGAGACAAGACAACTGACGATGTATTGTTACTTACTCTGTACCAGATGACAATATTTAGACTCCAAATTGAAAGCACTTGCAGACGACAAAATGGAGTGTGTCTTAAATTGAAGAATTTGTCTTTATACAGTATAGGAAAACAATGTTGAATTAGGAGAAAATGCTTGTTATTAGCATTTTTCTCATAATGTTTTCAAAAGTCTTCTTCCTCAGGGTCGCTAATACACTTGAGGTTTTGATAAAGTGTTAACCCTTTACCAAGCAATCCCAATTTTAAATGGCTTTGAGGAAGACACCTTTTGAAAACATTGTGGGAAAAGGAGAAAATGCTGGTAACCAGCATTTTCTCCTTTTCCCACAATGATTTCTACGCTATCAAAGACAAATTTCTTTATTCGAGTCAAATTTGAATTGTCGTCTGCAAATGTGTTCAATTTGGACAAGTCTAGGTTTTTGTCGTTTGATTAAGTGTTAACGGATGTATATAATGTCTGGCCCGAAGTTCATGCTGACAGATATAGGTCTGTAGGGCAAGGCGCCCGTCTTGTTCAATTGACTTTTATTGCCGTTTGAAATTCCAATATTCCACTGAACCAGTCTGCTATTTGCTTATCCTTTACCAGACGACATAATTTTAGAGTTGTCCATATTGAAAGCATTTTCAGACGACAAAAATGTGACTACAAAAGTGAATTTTGATTTGGGAGGGGTAGAAAACATTGTGGGAAAAGGAGAAAATGCTGGTTACCAGCATTTTCTCTTTTTTCTAAAATAGTTTGAAAAAGTTTTTTTCATCAGCGCCGCAAAAACAGAAGATTATGTGGTAAAGGGTTAAAAAGAATCATGATGCTGAAAGAGAATTCATGCGCTTTGGCTGACTGTGTAGACCAAGATTAGCCTACACGAAACGTGTAGGCTGATCCTAGTTTACATAATTTGTGAGAAGTTTTGTGTTGTATACACATTGCCCGTTATAACAATATATGGCGTGCAACACACAAAAAGGGGCCTTCGGACATATGCGATAAAGTGCGTCGTTCCAGATTAGCCTGTGCAGTATCTAACTAATCCGAGACGACACTTCCCGTTTTTGTGCGATTTTTTTGTTATACGAAAGTCTACTGTATGAAAAAATCTTATGTAGTCGTAAAGTGCCGCCTCGGATAAGCCTGCGCGGACCGCGCAGGCTTATCCGAGGCAGCACTTTACGCAAATGTTCGAAGGTCTTATTTCGCATGTTGCGGGCCATATGTAGACTTATTATTGCCCAAAAGGGCCATGAAAGGTAACAAATGCGGCTTTGGACTACCGACTGAAAGTCTTGACAGGATTTTATCAAATAATAAAGAGTGACCCTATACAAGTGCAGTTCATGTCTCTGAAAACAGGACAAGCACGGCTCCCTTATTCTCTCAATTTATCTCCCCTTGACTTTTTTTCCCTCTGGGATTATTCAACTCTTTCAAAAACGACAAAATTTTGAAAAAGACCATATTGAAAGCATTTGCATGCGACAAAATAGATATGGCTTAAATTGTGATTTCTGTATTTGTACGAGCAGAAAACATTTTGGAAAAAGGAGAAAATGCTGGTTTCCAGCATTTTCTCCTTTTCCCAAATTGGTTTCAAAAGTCTTCTCTTTCAGGTTCGTTTAAACTCGGAACTGTGTTGTGAATGGTTAAAGGAGAAGGGATGCACCCCCAAACCAACCACTGTGCAAAAACCGAAGACAGCAATTCGTCGCGAAGCGCTGAAAATCACACCACAGCTTTGTTCCTTTGGTCGTTGCCAACAGGAGACTTGGCGTCTTCATATCTCAAGATGGCCTTCGCATTGAGCAGATGTTGTACAATTCATATTCTGTTTACGACAGCAAAGCCCCCATAGCTCAGTCGGTAGCGTACAGGACTTGAGAACAGGAGGTCGCTGGTTCGATCCCTGGCTTGGCCAATTTCTTTCCGAGGATTGATGGTAGTCATCGCGACGGGATTCATTCCTCTCTCACCGCTGACCATTGTTTCGATGGTTATGAGGGAAAGCAGCCAGCGGCTTGGAAAGAATATTGTGTGGAGTACTGGTAAATGAAACTCCAGGAAAGTATGGATAGATGCACTGGCCGCCGTGATATAACTGAAATAATGTTGAAAACGGCGTTAAACACCATATAATCAATCAATCAATCTGTTTACGACAAAGCACAATGGTGTAAGTATATCGTGTTGTATACCAACTAAAAACTCGAAAGATTCTAGAGTACAAATACAGAATACATGGAACATTTACGGCAGTGTATATGTACAGTAAAATGACTGCATTTCAAAAGCGTTGCAGATATTATAAATAACCCTTTATTATTCGAAAACCTGCGATTTTCCCAGACTTTTTACAGAGTAATTTAAAAGCAGTGAATCTACTCGTAACATTATTTTCCATTAAGCATTTGGCAATATGCTAAACTTAACGATTTCGAGACCCTATTTACATACACTTGCATTCTTGGTTACACTTTATACACATGACATTTTTAATATCTTCGTGCACACGTCATTATTGATGTCGTACTTTTCATTCGGTAACGTTCAAGGATTGAAACCCAGGGATCGCTGATTCGAACCCCAAGGTCAGCCAGCTTTTTTTTCCGAGGATTGATGGTACGACAGGATTCCTTTCCTTTCATCGCTGATCCTTAATTCGATGTTTTTTTCTTTCAAGCAATTGTAGAAAAAATATTGTGCGAAGTACTGGTGAAAAAATTCCAGAAAAGCATGGATAGGGGCATTGGCCGCCGCGATATAACTAGAATTTTTGTTGAAACAACATGTTACCAGACAAAACTATGTTTCATACCCGGAATCAAAGTACTGAAAGTACTGACAGACTAGCGAATTTGATTGATTGACTGATTGTATGGTGTTTAACCCTATTTTCAACATTATTTTAGTTATATAGCGGCAGCCAGTGCACATATCCATGCTTTCCTGGAGTATCTTTTACCAGCACTCCGCACAATATTCTTTTCCAAGCCACTGGTTGCTCTCCCACATAACCACCGTCGAAACTTGAGAGAGGAATGAATCCTGTTGCAATGACTATCATCAATCCTCGGAAAGAAATTGGCCGAGCCGGGGATCGAACCAGCGACCTCCTGTTCTCATGTCCTGTATGCTACCGACTGAGCTACCGGGGCTATGCATGCTATTGGTTGACTATCATCCAGTTTAAATTTATCCCTTAACCTGCTAGAAAAATTAAATGAAACTTTCAAGCCAATGGTAAACACCTGAATATTGCTATTTCGAAAATATATCCTCTTATCGGACAGTGTAGATCCAAGAAAAGACTGCTGCTCTGTGCAGTCTGATCTTAATACACACTGTCCATAAAAGGTTACTGAGTCGCGGTGGTGCTGGTAAAAGAAACTCCTGGAAAGCATGGATAGGTGCACTGGCCTTCATGATATCACCGAAATAAGTCAATATCCAATAGCGGAAGATGTAGTGAACTTTTTAACTCTTTACAAAACGAAATTCAAAACTGTTACAGACCACAAATTAAATGTGGCTGAATTGATGAAACCTTATTCCAAAAGGGCAGTAGACAATGTGGGAAAAGGAGAAAATGCTGGTTACCAGGGATTCTTCCCCAGTGTCATTAAAATGCCGGATTGGGTGGTAAAGTGTTAATATTCCAAACGTAAAATAACAGTTTAACATAACAGTTTAACTGTACACAATGATCTAAATAATGAATGAATGAAGGAATGATAAGGGTTTCCTGTCCAGTGAGAGTTGATGCAGCTGGGATTTGCTACAAGTTACCTAGGTGTATCTATTTTATAGATTCATTCATAATGTTACAGTGGTGTAGGAATAACTGAGCTTTGCATAGGTCACTTAATTTACATATAAGCAAAGATCTTCTACCTTATAAATGACATCTTGTTCAGTCTATTACTTTGTAAGAAGACATGTTCAAATTGGAGTGGTAGAGATTTAGTGGTTTTTGTCAAAATTGTCACATATAACAGAATTAGGATTTCTAATAGAAAGAAGTATCTTACTGCGAGGCAGTATTTGGCAACTGTGGGGTTTTTTGTTTACTTTGACTCTAGGTCAATCTTGATGCCTATAGACTAGCTTCGCTAATCTAAAAATCAACCGTTTCAGCGTAGTAGGAAACACATGTATTTTTTTTTTTTCAGATTTAGGAACATGAAAAAAAAACTGTTCACTTCGATTGATTGAAGCTATGAAGTGTCTTGCCTAAGGACACTCCCACGAAAAACCCAGTGCTTCCAGTGGGGCTCGAACCCGGGGCTTACAGGTTAAGAGTCCCACAGTTCACCACTGAGTCACTGGGGTACCCCTCTGTTCACTTCGACCTTCTCTGAGTCGTCATGTTGTAACAAGCAAGTAGAGTTCCTCTTCGCACCATGTTCTCAAAACCTGTCTACTGTCTGTTCGTTAAAAATTCGTAAACGGTTTGGCAAAGGATCAAGATTTGTTATCGAATGATTTGTAGTATTTCGAAATAAAATGTGGATAACGTGACCGCCTAATAAAAACCTTTCGGGGTGAAAAGTACGTAGAATTATTTGCTTCATTCAATATTATGAATACGATGAATAACTGAAATCACGAACTGTGATAAGTAACTATCATAACCCTTTAGCCCTTAGGCTGCTATGCTCGAATCAAGGACCTTTTGAGGAAAGTGTAGATCAAGACCAGACTGCACAGAACGTGCAGTCTGATCTTTGATCTACACTGTCCGAGAAGAACTTTTCATTCCCTCAAAAATAAGTTTGAAATAGCAACAGTTGGGTTTTTACTATCGGCTTGAAAGTTTTGTTTCCTTTATGTGTCTAGTACAAGGATTAGCCCGCCCGGGTAGCTCAGTGGTTAGCGTGTCGGACTCGTGACCTGGTCGTTACGGGTTCGATACCCGGTTGAGGCAAACTTTTTTTCCGGTGATTTTTCGCCTCTCACCTCTGATGCATGTGAGAAAAGTAGTCAGTGGCTTTGGAAAGAAAATTGTGTCAGTACTGGTGTGAGACAGCCAGGAAGCACATAGGTGCGTCGCTGACCGCCATGATATGACCTAAGCTGTTAAAATGGCGTTAAACTCCAATACAAACCAAACCAAAGGACAAGGGTTAATGTAATGGATTGAAATGAGTCGGTTCTTTCGTCTTACACATTGTTCATGCTGTATATCGAAAACAGGTTCCTTTGCAAAAGATATACATTTAGTATGTGCACCAGCAGTCTGATCTTGGATCTTATCGCCCTCTTGTCAGTCAAGGTAAATAAGTGAAATGAAACTATTAAGCCGATAGTAAAAACCGAAAATTATCCTATTTCAAAGGTAATTTTCGGGGAAAAATATCTCGTCATCGGACACTGTAGATCCAAGATCAGACTGCACGTTCTGTGCAGTCTGATCTTGATCTACACAGTCCGCTAAAGGCCCTTAAGTCGCGCTTAACAGCCTAAGGGACACTCAGAATGGGCTTGCTTAAAACAAGTGCTCGCTTAGTACAGGTACATTTCAACAGGTCTGACTCGCCTGGGAACTCAATATATACTTACTTTATACACGTTGCTGGCTTGAGGGTTTAACAGAGGTGGTCACTAAAATATAGTAGAAATCATAGTTGGAAATGGATAAAATGCTGGTTATCAGCATTTTCTCCTTCCATGTCATTTTTTCTTTTCAAAAGCTTGACTCTTAAGTGTCATTGAAATACGGGTTTTTAATAAAGAGTAATAGCTGTCATAAGGGGCATTAGTGTTATTTTAGAAGTATTATGTATTCGCATTTCTGCAAAAAAACACTATCTATTATCTTTACTTTAGATCAGATAGAGTATTCCTCCACTTAATTTTAGCTCAAGGTAAAGGACACCCATTTATATTTATCAATGATCGTATATCTACCGTCAATGAGTAAAATACCCACTATATAAGGAATAGGTCCATATATAGTAACTATCATTTAAACTGTATACATTTAAACCATCCAGAAGTCCCTGGTAGTGTCCCATTGAATCCTTTACCAGACAATTCCATATACAACGATCCTGAAAAGAAAGGCTTTTTGAAAATATTATGGGATCCTGAAAAGAAAGGCTTTTTGAAAACATTATAGGAAAAGGAGAAAATGCTGGTAACCAGCATTTTCTCCTTTTTCCAAAATGTTTTTTTTTTTTTTAACCCTTTCAAAGACAAATCCCATTTTTGAAACAATAATTATCTCACGTCTAGAAATGCTTTTGATTTTGACAAGCTTGTCGCTGGGTAAAGAGTTCAGGTCATTTTTAATTCATATAACACGATTTGAAAGATATTTTTAGCTTTATTTTTAAATGTACATATAAGGAGATACTCTTCCTTGTCAGTCATGATTGTATTAAATGCGTGTTTGTATATCTTTCAGGTAGTTCGTCTGTCTGTTCGTTGGGCAAGTACATGTATCTCCCCAAGACATTGGCTGTATGACCATCGTCGAAACAATAATCAGCGCTGCGAGAGGAATTAATAGTTTCGCAACGACAATCATCAATTCTCGGAAAGATATAGGCCGAGTTACAGAATCCAACCAGAGACTCCTGGTTTAAAGCCCTGCTACGACAACCGTCAATCCTCGGAAAGATATAGGCCGAGTTACAGAATCGAACCAGAGACTCCTAGTTTAAGGCCCTGTTCCCGACTGAGGTACCGGACTCGGCTCTCTTTACGACACGAGAAAAACTAGGATTGTCCAAACTAGGGACATCTGTGGACTACAAGATAAACGTGTCTCAAGAGATGGAATTTATCTTTGAAAGCCCAGAAAACAAATATTCTGTCACATAACTTGCGCAGCACTTGTTAAACCTTAATCTGCTAAGCGCGACTCACCGACCCTTTGCGGACATTGTAGCTCAATATCAGACTGCACAGAACGTGCAGTCTGATCTTTGATTTACACTGTCCGATATGGCATTTTCTTTCCGGTGAAATCAACTTTGAAACTGCAATATTTGGGGTTTTACTATTAAGTGGAAATTTTCGTTTCATTTATTTAGCAGCTTAAGGGTTAAAAAAAATCCAAGAAAGTATGGATAGGAGCACTGGTCGACGCGGTATAACTAAAGTAATGTTGAAAACGGCGTTAAATACCATACAATCAAACAATCTGGTAAACACTTAACTCTCGCAGCACCATACATACAGACTCGACCTTTTTCGACGGCAGTATTTTACAATCCACAAAAACCCACAATCTTTTTTAACTTTTAGGCTTGACGTAACAAGCGTACGGTATAGACCCTAGATCAGGCTGTAAGTTGTGTGCAGTCTTATCTTAATCTATGCCGTTTGCAAAGTCCCTGTTCTCGCTTGTAGCGCTGAAATTGTTAAACTCTCGCGATACCCTACCTTCGGTGGTGTTTTTGTCACAGGCGCCCATTGATAAAAAAAAAGTCCATGTTTTCCTCAATGAAAGACCTTTTTGACAAATGGATTTTTGAGTACCATATAATTAAAACACGGATCTGGTCTTTCAATCCTGAAGTGGTTCAAACGTCTCGTGAACTTAATCCTTCTACAGGTTTATCGCTATGTCTGCGTCGTTATTCGTGTAAAATATGCCCTTTTTTTAATTTCTTATTTCTACGATAAGTCCTCTGACTTTGGTGCCGGTTTTGGGCAGAAACCAACTGCAAGTCCTCCTCACCATTTTCTGAGCTCTGGAGCTGTTCTTAATCTTCCCTTTGCTTACTAAGTGTTTAAGTAGTGCATTTACGATGTATCCTAGCCTAGGTTAGGTAATAATCTTTAAATCACTCCTTATCGCGGTCTCCTTTCACGGTCCATACAGATCTGTGACAAAACGGTTTATCGCTTCTGTGGTTTCCTAGTTGGGTCAAAAGTATGGGCGCCGAACAAAAAATCCAGTCCTAGTTCACCAACCATTCTTGATTTCATTCTTAGTCTAATTCTAGATTTAAGAAAGTAATACAACATCTAATTGGCTAAACCATTTGGTTTAGCCAATCAGAAGTTGTGTTACTCTCAAATTTAAAAAGAAAAAAATCTTGAGAATAAGACTACGAATTCATGTTCCTGACAATGGTTGGTGAGTACGGACCTTGATACCACTATAATCAAATGTCTTGGTAGAAACCAGCAAGCAAACCTTTCATCCCAATGCACCACGCTCTTTTGGCTCGCTCAAATTTAATTTAACCGTTTCGGCGCCATCGGCGAAAACTGGGGCTTTTGCGGACGGCATAGACCAAGATCAGACTGCACAGGACATGCAGTCTGATCTTGGATCAATACCGTCCGCCTCTTTTGCCATGCTTGTAGGATAAAAATATTTCTGCGTTTCAGTAGATATGTATTTTCAGCCGCTGAAAGAGATCAATTTAATACGAGTCATCCTCGGTGAAAGGGGATTAAACTCGTGTGTAAAAAGTGTCGACCCATGTCAGCCTACAGAGTCCGCGCAGGCTGACATGGGTTAACACTTTTCGCTTTTTGCAATCTATACATGTCCAAGGACCAGTCTACAATCTGTTTCAATCAATTGTCAGACCAAAACATTTTTCTGTAGCCTAATTATGCGATGACTTGCTCGATATAATGCACCACTGATATGTACACACCCCTCCTTTGCCAAGGCTCAAGAACTGCGCCAAAATGTAACCAGACAGGTCAATACCATGATTACAAACGAGGAAAGAAGCAATAATGCAACTTTCGTCGAGTCTTTGGTATAAACAAGGAACAAACCCATCCAAACTATGTACTGTCCTTTGTTGGCATAGTGTATTTAACACGTTACCTCATGATAGAAAACTTGATTCGGACAACTTTGATTGTTTGATTGATTAACTGATTGATTGATTTATTGCTTAATCGATTGATTGCATGCTGTTAAACTCCGCTTTCAACATTATTTCAGTCATATCCCGGCAACAGCTCACACTATTCATGTATGAGCTAGGGCTCTGAAATGTCTTGCCCAAGGACAATCCCACGAAAACCTGGTGTTTCTAGTGAGGCTTGAACCTTGGGCCTTCAGGTTACGAGCCGTACACTTTACAACAGAGCTACAAAGGACCTGGCAATTTGAAACCATGCATGTTAAATATGGATACATAACACGAATCTCGGGGTAATCCTTTCAGACCAAAATGATCTCGACCCCATTTCCACGGCTGAAAATGTGACCCAATGAAACGTGTAAAGAATTTTAAGTCATAGCCTTAACTAACCAAGCGGACTGCATAGATCCAAGATCAGACTGAACGTTCTGTGCAGTCTGATCTTTGTCTATACCATCCGCAAAAGCCCCACTTTTCGACTGCGGCAGTGAAAGGGTTTAACGCATGGATGCGTGTGGAACCGATATCTAAAAAGGAGAAATCAGTCCTGGAAAGGTATTTCTCCTTTTGCTACATTTCTTTTTTTTTCCCACATGTGTTCGGCTGCGTGACCCAAAGATATCCTCTGCAAGTATTATTTTATAAAATAGGAATCATCATTATGAAGGCTTAACCCTTTCCAAACGACACAATTTTAGAAATGTCGACATTGAGAGGTATGGCAGACAAGTTATATGTGGCTTAAATAGCGGAATTTATCTTTGAAAGAGTAGAAAACATTGCGGGAAAAAGGGAGAAAATCGTCAACATTTTCTCCTTTTCCCACAATGCTTTCAAAAGGATTTCTTTCTCATGATCGTAAAAAAGAAATCGGGATGTGAGGTAAAGGGTTAACATGTTAAACACTGCGGCGAAAGGAAAAATCATGCTTGACATGAGTAATGTCTCACGTTTTTCGTTTGCTTAAAATGAGTTTCCAACAAGACGAAAAATAGTCCATATGAGGAAATGAGATACCCTTTACCAAATGATTCCTTATTTTTTACGATCCCGAGGTAATTTTGAAAACAATGCGAATAAAGTAGAAAATGCTGGTAATAAGCTTTATCTCCTTTGCCCACGGTGTTTTCAAACCTTTCAAAGACATGTTCCATTCTTTAATCAATGTTTCATTTATTTATTTATTTATTTATTTATGTCTACAAATACTTTGAAATTGGAGGGACAATATTTGTTTGTTTTCTAATATAGGGTTTGGACGCAGTCTAGACGAAAAAAAAAAGTGCTTCAGAAACTGAAAGTAGAACAAACTTTTGAATCATTATTCAAAAAAGAAAAAAAAAACACTCCCATATTTAAGCGACCCTTGAACATGTCATTTTCAAAATTGATTTATAAGTGTAATGTAATTTTGGGGATTTTACCTGTGAGTTTTCCACGACATGCATGTAGGAATTACGTGTTAGATTTTATCACCACTACTTCCATGTCTCATTTAAATCGGTTTTGGCGCATGCGCATCTGGCGACATTTTGAATGACAGTTAATTATTCATATTTAAGTTCGTTATGATATTCTTGCGTTCCATTCTTAGAGCTGACTAGCTTTATATTTGAACAATGTTCTGTGAAAAGGGGGTTTAATACATCTGCGAAAAGTATCGACCCAGGTCAGTATGCGCAATCCTCGCAAGCTGACCTTGGCTGGAACTATTCACTATTTGTCAGTTTTCTGTGTGTCAAAGAACCGTTTTACCTTATGATACAGTTGGTTGTTATGGATTTTATGGATCCTAATCATGTGATGACTTGCTGGGTATAATGCTTTACGGAGATACATCAAGCCCCCTTTTTCCAGAGCATGGCTCATTTTCTTATGTGTCGCCCATGTTTAAGAGGGCTGATCCAAGTTCAAAGCATTTGCAGACGATACAGTCAGTGCGTCCCAAATGACTGGATTTGATTTCGAGAGCATTGTTGGATAAGGAGAAAATGCTGTTTACAAGCATATTTTCCATTTCCCAGAGTTTCTAAAAGCTATCTTTGTCATTGTCGTTACAAGATTGTTTTTAAAGGGTAAGGAACTACTCTGTGAATTCTGTCTGATATTGGATATGCTGGTATCCAGCATAAAAATATATTAACCTGCTGAATAAAAGAAATGAAACTTTCAAACCGATAGTATTAACCCAAATCTTTCCTGTTTCAAAGGTATTTTTGGAGGAGATATATCTTCTTATCGGACAGTGTAGATCAAAGATCAGACTGCACGTTATGTGCAGTCTGATCTTGATCTACGCTGTCCGCAAAAGGTCAGTGAGTCGCGATAAGCAGCCTCAGTGTTAAGAGAAGGTTTACTTTCAGACGCTGGCTTTTTAGCATTACACTTGCAGCGACCTTAAATGATAAATAAAATATATATAAGAGCCACGTTCTGACAACAGGGAGGCTTATTGCATCTCCGTCAGGTATAATACCAAGCAAGTCACCTCATAATTATGGATCCATAAAATCCATTTGGTCTTACTGAATCATTACGTACACTGGTCCTTTGACATACAGAAAATTCGCAAAAATAAAAAAGTTTCGGTCCGGGTCAGCCTGAGCGGACCGTGCAGGCTGACCTAGGTCGATACCTTTTGCAGATGCCTCAAACCCCCTTTTCAAAGACTAGGCTGTAGTATTACTTTTCTGTGGCTCTACGGTTCAGTGCGAAATGAATGCTTTCAGGTCCGAGGGCTAGGGACAGAGGATGATTTTCTGACAGCAAAGTCTTAGTCTGAACCACCAAACAAGGGTGCAGCCCTTCGAATGGCAACTCAGCCGGTATTTTGGTCTGATAGATAGATCTCTCTACCTCCTTTAAAGTCATAAACCTCATTGTTTAATGAATTATCATAATGGCGACTGAACAGAACTAGCAGTGGGTAAGCTGACATATTTACAATCGAACATTTGAAAGAATAGAGCGGTTTATAATAAATCATTGTGTAACTGAAATAAAGTACTTGTTCTCTACTTGTTTATTGTGTGTTCAATACCTTTTCCAAACAGTAGCGTCATATCTTCCTGCACACGATTTCTTTTTCACCTCACAGCACATCACTTTCGAAAACATTGTGTCAAACAGAAGAAATTGCTCATAATTCGTAACAAGTAGATTCCTCTTTCGGCACTTTGCTGTCATATGCACCAATCTATCAAACCTTTGTTTATATTAACCCTTAAGCTGCTAATCGCGACCCACTGACCCTTTGCGGACAGTATAGATCAAGATCAGACTGCACAGAACGTGCAGTCTGATCTTTGATCTACACTGTCCGATACGGTATTTTCTTTCCAGTGAAATCAACTTTGAAACCGCAATGTTTGCGCTTTTAGTGTTGAGTAGAAATTTGTGTTTCATTTATTCAGCAGCTTAAGTGTTAACACTTCCTGTTTCTCACGGATGTCTTCAAATTCGCTCTGCCGCATTTGTTTAAGGAGGTAATAAATATTAATCCTAACTTATTCTCTATTACACGATAAGTTAGTTTACATTAATCAAGAACCCCCAAAACAAGCCTGTTTAAATCTTAAGATGCTAAGCACGACTCAAGCAGCTTTTGCCGACAGTGCGAATCAAGATCAGACTGCACAGGACGTGCAGAATGATCTTGAATCTTCGCTGTCAGATAAGGCGATATTTTACCTAAAAAATGACCCTAGAAAAGCAATATTTGGGTTCTTACTATGGGCTGGAAAGTTTTATTTAACTTGCCTGGCAAATTAAGGAATAATGGTCACTGAGAGGATTTCGTCTTTGCATTCCTCGCTTTGATCATGTGGTCCTTAGCATGCAAACGTAAAGTCATCTCTCTTTTATCAAAACTTCATGTGATTCAAACTTTCTGTTGGAAAAACAGTACTGTTTTACAACATTTTTTTTTTTTTTTATATATGTGTCTCGTAAGTTTATCATTGTTCAGTCTTCTGGGACAAAAGCCTAAGCTCTATCGCTAGTTTCATGCAGAATGTAAAACGTATTCGTCATTATTTTGTGTAAACAATTTACTTCATATACAATGATTTTCATGATACGTTTATCTTTGTTATGCAGAATCAAATGTTAAGTTAAATGTTGTAACAGTTACAACAGCAGCAAATCGTTGAAAAATTGTTTCTTTGATTGGCTCTACCCTGGTTTACTCCGTGTGAGAGAGATTGATTTCAAATGAGCACAACAGCAAATTACTACTAATTGGCATAAATCAAATGTTTAAGCGATCCTGAAAAAAAAACTATAAAAATAAAAAGTGGAAAAGGTAGAAAATGCTGGTAATTTGAATTTTCTCCTATTCCCATTCCCATTCATGATGTCGTGTATTTATGATTATATGTGTCTCTGGAACGATAGCGAACATTTCGTGAAAAAGAAGAAAATGCTCGTTCGACCATATTCTCCCTACACCTTACTATTGTAAAAAGCTTTTTTTATCAGGATCATCAAACATGGGATAATATAGCAGGGGTTATATAAATATATGCATCATTCATTATTAGGAAGTACTATCATTTGTGTACAGTTCAAATATGTTGTATGAAAAAGATGGCAAACCTTTCAGTGCTGTCAGTGCTTTGATTCTAGTAGCTAGAGCATCGAATTTGAAAACGATTTGTTGAAATAACGTTTCTTACAACTTAAAACTGGAGAAACATATTAAAGCTCGTAACAAAGCGCATAATAAAATGATTTTGCAAACTCCGTGGAGTTATAAAGTGTTTCCACGTACCTTTTTAACCCAATTTGCCGATATCACACTACTTATTGTATAAGGTGTCTCATTATCTATTGTTTTAGGCATCACATTACTTTTTGTGAAAGGTATCAGATTACTAGTTGTGTAAGGTATCACATTATCTTCTTTGTATGATATCACATCACCTGTTGTGTAAGATATCACATTACCTACTGTGTAAGGCATCACAAAACCTATTGTGTAGGGTATCACATTACCCTTTGTGAAAGGTATAACGTTATCCATTGTGTAAGATATTACATTAACTTTTGTGTAAGGTATCACATGGCCTTTTGTGCGAGGTATCACATTACCTTTTGTGCAAGGTATCACACTACTTTTTGTGTAAGATATTACAATACCAGTCGTGTAATGTATAAAAATCACCTTTTGTGTAAGGTATTACATAACCTGTTGTGCAAGGTTCCAGGTTTCCAGGTTCAGGTTTTCTTTTATGAAACGTATTACATTACTTAGTGTAAGGTACATCATTATCTTTTATGAAAGGTTTCCTATTACCTGTTGTGTAAGGTATCACATTACTATTTCCGTAAGGTATCACATTACCTGTTGTGTAAGATTTTGAAATTGACTTGTCTGAATTGCTGGTGCTTGCAAACGACATGTTAGCCCTTTACCACAGAGTCCCGAGTTTTAACGACCTTGACGAAGAAGGCTTTTGAAAAGAATTTTATAAAGGAAGGAAATGCTTGCAACCAGGATCTTTTCCTTTTTTTCACAATATTTTCTACCCTATTAAAGACACAACTTATCTTTTGGGTTACAATTTTTATGTCGTCTGCAAATGCTTTCAATTTGGTCTCCTCCAAAGTTTTGTCGTTTGATACAATAATTAAATGTTCGACTGATGTGGAATACATTTCTGGAAAAGTAGGAAATGCTGGTTACCGGCATTTTCTCCTTTTCAAACGATGTTCCAAAAGGCTTTTCCATCAGGGCCAATACAACTCTGCACTCTGTAGTGAGGGATTAAGACTGATCACCCATATTGTATAGAGATGTATTAAAAGTAGTCTGCTTCAAACATTTGTGAGGAGGTAACAAGATACGACAAAATGTTAGATGTGTCCAAATTGAAAGTAAATACAGACGACTAAGTAATTGTCATTCATATCATGAGATTTGTTTTGGGTAGGATAATAGACTTTACCGGGAACAAGGAGTAAATGCTGGTATCCAGCATTTTCTATTTTTTCTCCACAATGTTGAAATTCAAAAGTCTTCTTTCTCAGAGTCATTAAAACTCGGGCGTATTTGGTGATGGGTCAAGAGCGGCTGTATCCCGTGAACAAAGCACATTTGTTTGTTTTTCATTTTGTTTATAAAAGCCTTTTTAAAAGTTTATGACAGAACATTAATTCTCCTGTATTCAAGAGGCACTTAAACAGTTGGCTTTTCTAACGGTAGAAATGTTTGCAGAAAAACTCAAAACAACAGCATCTTTACTGTTTTGTGTTTCATTCTATATAAGCCACGCTCTGACAAAAGAGGGCTTGATGTATCTCCGTGATGTATGACACCAAGTCATCACAGTATTATAGATCTATAAAATCCGTTTTGTATAACAACCTACTGAATTATGAGGTATATTGGTCATTTGACATGCATAAAAAAGACCGAAAACAAAAAGTTTTGGCTTAGGTCTGCCTGCGCGGACTGCGTAGGCTGACCTAGATCGATATTGTTTGCAAATGCATAAAGCCCCCCTTTTCACAGAACATGGCTCATACATATGGTGTGGTATGTTACGACAGCCTCTAAAATTAAATGTCAAATTCAATAAAAGTTTTTACTCCCAAATGAAGAAGAAGAAAAAGATGATGATGATGATGATCAGGAGGAGGAAGAGGAGAAGGAGTCTTTCTATTTGCTGAATATCTCCATTTTACTCGGCACTTTATGTGTATAAATATCATTACTCAATTACGTTAGATGTGCTTATCTGAGAGTGAAAGTTTCGGGAGCACCTTGGTTAAAAGGGTTTGCTTTACATTTAACTTCTTTTTTCCATTAATCTTAATTATAAAGCTAAAATGTTTACCAAAGGGTCGGCCTTAACCTAAGATTTTTTTATTGTTTGTTATCGTGCAATGAGCTGAAATAAAACCGTGAGAAACTGTTTCAAGCCGCTTCTGGAACTTAACAGATTACTTCATTCACTCTCCACCCCACTCCCCCCAAAAAATGCCAATAGCTCTGTCGGTAACGGAGAGGGTTTTGAAACCCCGGGGTTGATGGTTCCAATCCCAGCTCAGTCAAATTCTCTCCGAGGATCCGAGGATTGATGACAGTCATCGCGATTCGTTCTTCTCTCGCTTTTGAAAATTGTTACTCACTTCGGTAATTGCAATGGCCTGAGTTTGAAGCCCGGGTTTGTAAATTTCTTTGCAGATTGACAATAGGCACTGCAGCGGGATTTCTCTTCCCCCCCCCCCCTCCTCGTAGCTTATTCTGTGGGTCGGCAGCCAGTGCTTGAAAAGAATGTTGCACGTATATCTGATAAGGAAAGAGGCGAAACCCATAAATAGAAGAACTTGCTTCCATGCCGATACAAACAGACTGCTGAAAACTACGTATGGTGTTTAACATGAAAGAAATGAGCCATGCTCTGGCAAAAGGGGGCTTAAATCGTTTACGTGATTCATGATACCTATCAAGCCATTGCATAATTATGGATCCATAATAGCCACTTTTTTTTTTTTTTTTTTTAAACAAACCGACTTAATCATGAGGTAAACTGGTCCTTGGACATACAGAAAATTAACCAATAGCGAAAAGTTTCGGCCCAGGTCAGCCTGCGCGGACTGCGCAGGCTGACCTGGATCGATACTTTACGCAGGTGTATTAAGCTCCTTTTCACAAAGCATGACTCAGGTTCCTGTACACTCTATGGCAAGTATTACGTGAACCAAATGCATGCCACATCTTTGGTGGCATGTGACATGGGTTTAAGGTTTTACGTTGTTTTCATTGTTTCTTAATTTTTTTTTATTGGTTTAATCTTAACACCAGCAAAGGAAGCTGTAAATGATTCACTCAGGTTTTGAGGTCGAAAAAAAGCAAATGATTCATGTTTATTGACCAAAAAAGCCTAAGGAAGTTGGGTTCTTAAACGTGTTGTGTCAATCGTTTATGTTATTTATTACGTGAGTGAGTCAGTCTAACATTGCGTCCTGTGCACTGTGACTAAAACCTAAGGATAAGGAAAAGCCAAATTCATATTTTTCACAGTGCACATCCAAGATCAGACAGCGATCCGGACTTACGTCTTCATCGTCCAATATTTTGTGAATCACTCTTAGTAAAAAGCATTTTGAAATTTGAATTTCCGGGTCTTTTTTACTAGCTTGATAATGTTCTTCATTTTTTTTGTAAATTATTTTTCACTTTTTTTTTTCTTGCGGAGACAGTTTAGTTAATCACAGATCCTGTCAGTGCTATATTTAGGTGCAGACGAATTATCTTTCGCCGTTGATTTATCATCTGTAATAAATGGTTACCGCTTGCAGAAGAAATGTCTGCCCTTACGTCCCTTTGTACTGCATTCTTCAGTACAGGACGGTAAAATTTTAGACTTGTCAAAATTGAAAGAATTTGCAGACGACGTGATAATTGTAGCTCATGTGATAGGACTTGTCTTTGAGAAGGTTGAAAACATTGTAGGAATAGGAGAAAATGCTGATTACCAGCATTTTCTCTTTTTCCCACAATGTTTTCAAAAGCTTTTCTTCTCAGAGTCTTTAAAAACTCGGAATTATTTGTACAGAATTAAGCTAAACGTTGTCTTGACAATGTTTGGGCGGGAAAGCCAGCTGTGGATTTGCAAAAGCGACGTGCGAAGTACTGGTAAAAAATAAGCTCTAGTAACGCAATGGTAGGTGCACTGACTGCTGCGATATGGCTGGGTCAATGGTATTATCCAAAAAAAGACACATGAGCCATGCTCTGGCAAAAGGGGGCTTAATGCTTAATCCGTGATGCATCATATCAAGTAAGACATCACATAAATATGAGAGATCCATAAAATCCAGTGTGTCTAACAACCGACTGTATCATAAGGTACACTGGTCCTCTGACATACAGAAGATTGACCGATAGCGAAAAGTTTCGGCCCAGGTCAGCCTGCGCGGACTGCGCAGGCTGACCTGGGTCGATACTTTTCGCAGATGCATTAAGCCCCCTTTTCACAGAGCATCGGGCACATGAATGTTTTCAATGCTTCTGTTAAAAAATAATGTTTCGGTAGGCAATGTGACTGAGTGAAAAAAGATAATCTAATAGGTGGTGACACACGCACAATGTGTCTCTAAAGTTGAAGTCTGCACACAAAGTGATTTACAACCGTTTAACTCTTTACCAAACGACATAATTTTAGACTAGTCCATATTGAAAGCATATGGCAGACGACAAAACAAATGTTACTCAAAAATTGAAATTTATGTTTGGAAGGGTGGAAAAGATTGTGGGGAAAAAGAGAAAAAACTGGTTACCAGCATTTTCTTCTTTTCCCACAACGTTTTCAAAGGCCTTCTCTAAAACGCAGGATTGTATAGCAAGGGCTTAACCCTTAGGATCACCAAGAACAACCGAGGGCACACCTATCTGCAGTCTGATCTTCGGTCTACACTGTCTGATAATTATGCTGTTTATGATCTTTACCATCTTGGCAACAAAAGAGATATTAAAGAAAAAAGTTTTGTATTTGGCATAATTTTTTTTTTTTTCTGTTTTTCATCAATTATTGAAGAAATGTGTTCACTACATCCAAAAAGTTAAACTCTAGGGATTAAAATGCAAGCCTTTTTTGTACGTGTCTGTCTATAATTTATAACAACAATGCTGCACTGAGTCAGCCTTAAGCCCTTCACCACAAATCCCGAATTTTAACGACATTGTTGAGGAAGGCTTTTTGAAAACATTGTGGGAAAAGGAGAAAATGCTGGTCACCAGCATTTTCTCCTTTTTCCAAAATGTTTTCCAATTTTTCAAGGAAACTCACGCAATTTGAGCAATATTTAATGTGTGCTCTGCATATGCTTACAGTTTGGACGAGAATGGAAGAAATTTGGTCGTCTTGCGAAAAGTAAGCACCTTTTCGCTGTCAACTACCTAAGAATTACTTCTTTTCGGCGCTCCGAAAGTAGATTTTTCCACTGAAGAGGATTTTGAGCCATGTGTACGCATCAGGTAGAAGACGGTGTAGACCACAGATCAGGCTGCACGTTCTGTGCAGTCTGATTAAGCTCTACGCCGTCTGCACAAGCTATACCAGTCACCATCGACAGTGAGTCAGCCCATAATCTTTGTTTACTGAGGAACCTTTTTGGCAGGGGGATTTTAATCCGATAAAATACAATACATTATTCAACGTTGACATTAAAGTTTTGAAAGTTTGTCACCAATAGGAATTGGTGCACATCGATGGATGTATCAGTGGTCAAGGAGACCGAAGGGCAGATGTAGGACGGACGGATGGATTGATAGTGTGTCGGTGGGTGGGTTGATGGATGGATGGAGGGATGGATGGATGCAGGGAGGGAGGGATGGCGGGATGGATGGAGGGAGGGAGAGAGGGAGGAAGGGACGAAGGGATGGAGGGACGGATTGGGAGAGGAATGAATGGATGGAGGGAGGGAATGAAGGATCGATGGATCGATGGAATGGTGTATCGATGGATCGGTGGATCGATGGATTGGTAGGTCGGCTGTTATGTCGGGGGAAGACTGGAACGGTAGATTGACGTACATACATAGCGACGGACGAATCTATAGATGAGTTCATCGATGGATGGATGGGTGGATCGATAGATTTGGTTGATAGATCATTCTGTTGGCTTGTTTGATGGAAGCCTAGCTAGTTACTTTGATGGCTTGTCATTTTCGATACCACACGTCTTGCCTTGTTTTTCTTCTTTGTATTTTTATGTACGTGGTATCCGAAGAGGTTCTTCACCAACTAAGACGATATACGCGTGTTAAAGACAGTACTAACCCTTTACCACAATTTTAACGACTTTGAGGAAAAAGGATTTTGAAAACATTGTGGAAAAAGGAGAAAATCCTGGTAACCAACCAGCATTTTCTCCTTTCCCCACAATGTTTTCTACCCAAAGGTATGTTGCAGTTTTTGGGTCACATTTAATTTGTCGTCTGTAAATGCTTTCAATATGGACCAGTTCAAGATGTTGTCGTTTGGTTAAGAGTCACCTTTTTTAAGCTTTGAAATCGATCGTATTTTTCTCATTGAAGAGAAACTGTGTTTGTCTTTTTTACCAAAAAGCGTAATACTATGACTCACAAGTGTTGCGAAATGGACTTTAACAACCTTCATCAATAACAAAAAAAGTTTGGTTTATTTACATTGTGAGTTCACGTGATTTCTGTCCCATTCATAAAAGTCTGGGAAAATTGAAAGTTCTGTAAATTAAGCTTTCAGTTGGGATGTCAAAGGGGTTTAAATGAATTCTCTGTAAAAGTAAATGAAATAAGTACCAGTAATCTTTACCAAACGACAAAATTTTACACTCATCCAAATTGAAAGCACTCTGAGACAAAAAATAAACGTTAATCAATAAAAAATGAAATTTGTTTTCGGAAGTGTAGAAAGCATTATTGGAAAACGGAAAAATACTGCTTACTAGAATCTTCTCCTTTTTTCACGGTGTTTTCAAAAGTCTTTTTCTTTAGGGTCGTCTTATTTACTGTCCCACTTTTTCATATGCACCTTTCTATTTTTCTGTGCTACTTTTTATTGGCTTTCCATTTTTATGCACTCCTTTTGGCAATACACTTGGGCCTATTTTGGCACTACTTTTTTCCTCATTGTTTCCATAACCTCTTTATCAATTAATCCCGTCTTTTACCGTCCCTTTGAAAGAAGCATTTTTAACTAGTCAACATAATTTAAGACTTGCCCAATCTGAAAGCAAATTATAGAAGACACATTTGATGTGGCTCAAGTAATGGTATTTTGTCTTCAAAATGTTAAAAAAAAAATGTGGAAAAAGGAGAAAATGTTGGTTACTAGCATTTTCTCCCCTTCCCACAATGTTTTCAAACGCTTCCTCCTTCATGGGTTATCACTCGGGGTCGCTTTGTTTAAGTATTAAATATACAGTTACAGTTTTAAAAAAAATGATATGAGCCATGCTCTGTTAAAAGGGGACTTAATGCATCTGCGAAAAGTATCGATTCAGATCAGCCTGCGCAGTCCGCGCAGGCTGACCTGGGTCGAAACTTTTCGCTATTGGTCAATTTTCTGTATGTCAAAGGACCAGTCTTCCCCATGAAACAGTCGGTTGTTAGACATAACGGATTTTATGGATCCCTCATTACGAGATGTCTTGCTTCGTATAATGCATCACGGAGATGCATTAAACCCCATTTTGTCAGAGCATGGCTCATATGAATGGTGATCATAATCTTGATAAAGAGTGATCAATAAACCGTTGTAGCAAATGGACAAATTGCTCAAAATTGATCAAGACGACCAATTTCTCCATTTCCCACAATCTTTTCAAACAGACAGATGATCACTACAATTAATCCCTCGTCACCTAAAATTATTCGATTCCCAAGGCGATTTGCGGTTGGAGAGGCGGGGATTTGACTAATGCTGTATTCAGTGTCACACATGGAAAAATAACAATAGATCTCAGATTTAGCATGAATCAAAGCCTCGTGGCTAGTCTAAACATGACCAAACCTCTTAAAAATACCAGTGGTCAGAAGAAAGCTGACCGCAAACTAAACTGCTTTAATACGGTCATCCAAGTAAGAGTTTAAATGTTGGTAAAGTCATTAGACAAATAGCCGGTTCGTTTGGGCCAGAATTGGAGGAGATATTCCGGTGCTTTCGATTGGGTGTCTTCCGCTTTTAGAAGCTCTGTCGTCTCTTCCACTCGATATTTGGAAGAGCCGGCAGAGATTCGAAATCAGAATTTTTAGGGGCGAAATGGCTTGGGTGCGAAACGTTCTAATATTTCTCAATTTGGTATAAAAAAGTATATATATTTTTATCACTTATTCGACTTACACTGATGAATACAAAGCTGCTATTTTGGGGATTGTTCAAGGCCTGTTTAGACAGAAGAAGCTAGCGTCATTCTCATCAAATAGCCATTCTTCTACAAACAACAGCAGTTTGTTGTAAAAAGCCGCCATGTTGAATGATTCTAAATTCGTTCGATTGGCTTTCTATTCTAATCGCTTCTGTGAATAGCATTCTCTTCTTAGCAGAGCCCAAACGAACCGGCTAAGAGACTTTTATTAGTTGACTCTCCAATATTAATGGAGGTTGTTGTCTTAAGTCAGTCCCTTTCGCTACCAATGGTGAGTTAAATACTTTTTGCAGAAGGCGTACGTCAAGATCAGACAGCGGAAAATGTCCAGTCTGATCTTTGATCTACACTGTCTGCTATATGATGCTGAATTTTGGCCAAAATTCTACTGAAGTGGACATTTACTTATAGTCTTTTGAAAAAAGTTCAGATTCACTCAGTTGACATCGGAAGAGTTAGCTGTTTACCAGTTGACAATATCCTAGACTTGCCAAACTGAAAGCATCTGTAGACCCACAAACTAAATGCAGTTCAAATGATTAGATTTATATTTGAAAGGGCAGGAAACATTGTTGAAAAAGCAGAAAGTGCTGATTACCAGCATTTTCTGCTTTTCCCACAATATTTTCAAAAGCTTTCTTTCTCAATGTCGCTTAACTCTTTACCACACAATCCCGACTTTTAACGACCCTGAGAAAGAAGCCTTTTGAAAACATTGTGGGAAAAGGAGAAAATGCTGGTAACCAGCATTTTCTCCTTTTCCCACAATGTTTTCTACTCTATCAAAGAAAAATTGCACTATTTGAGCCACATTGAAATTGTCGTCTGCAAATAATTTCAGTTTGGACTTCTTTAAGATTTTGTCGTTTGGCAAAGAGTTGAACACGTGATTGTATTGTACATGGTTGAAATGGTTGAAATGCTTAATATTTTCAGGTCAAGGCAGTGTTTGAGAGAATACCAAAGCTCCCCCCCTTCTTTCTTCCCCCCCCCCCCACACCCCTCCCCCCGCTTTGCAAGTGAGCATTTGATAGTGAAGTGAACATTTGATAGTGTCAATCCAAAGCGGATTGTACATTCTACTAAGCCTGATCTTAATCTATAATTACTTCTAAAAACTACTACGGTTATGCATACATGGATGACATTCTTTGATTTTAAGTTTCATGCAAAAAAAGTTTCTGTGCTAAAAAAAAAAATAAGTCATTTCATGTCGTCATTACATAAAATACTGTTGAGTGTGGTGTAAAATCGAGCACTGCTCGATCATAGGAAATTAAAAAAGATGTCAGAGAGAGAGAGAGAGAGAGAGAGAGGAGAAGAAGAAGGAGAAGAAGAAGATCAAATCAATCACAATATATCAACGATTTTAGGTATTAAGTAGCCTTACACAAGACGGCTTGACTCACAAAACAGTCCATTTATTATTTCATTTTGATAGATTTTGTTTTTTATCTGGGCGACAGTTATTTCATTGAGAAATCTGGGGGTTTTGCGTGGCTCCATGCTTGGACATGTAAAAATGGGTAGTTAGGACGTTTAAAATTGATGACATGTTCCATTACCGAATTTTGGTGTTTTATTATATGAGCCATGCTCTGTGAAAAAAGGGTTTAATGCATCTGCAAAAAGTATCGACTCAGGTCAGCCTGCGCAGTCCGCAGTCGGTTGTTAGACAAAATACGTCGCGGAGATGCATGAAACCCTCTTTTGCCAGAGCATGGCTCAATCATGACTACAAATTTTCTGGCTTAAATACATTTATTGCGGATGAAATCAGACACGACGGGAAAAATCCGTAGTAACACAATGTCAAATACGGTCCCCATATGGTATAATGACGTAACCAGCGCGGGAACTACTTTCGGCTTGGGTTCCCATTTGGTTGGTCAAACTATTAGGTTATAGTATTCATCCTCCATTTATAAGCGGAAGCTGTACCTAGTATTTGTTTTAAATTTATTATTGCAATGTTTTGTTGTTAAAGCTTCCACTGACTGCAGCGATATATAACTGAAATATGCCACAAAAGCACAGAAAATCTCTAAGGTGATCTGTCAATGCGCCACGGCGTCACAAACCCTTTTTTACTCAAATACAAGGCAGTTTAATCCAGTAGATATTGAAAAACTAACATTAACTGTAATAGTTTTCCAATTTATCAATGAGGCGTATTCGTAAGTAAACATGCTATATTGTACCCGTAAAACCCTCAATGAATAGATCTTTAAATCGAGATGAGACGAGCGGCCTGAGAAATTCAGCTAGTCTAGGATCAAAACCACAGACACTTAACAGTAAACAAACACATTTTGCCCATCCAGTCTAAACTTATGTAGAGCAGAGTCTCAGGAACTCAAACACAGCAGAGACCAATTCACCAGCAAAAATTCCTCCTTATTCACTTTGGTTTCTTGTGCAAATTTGACCAAGTAAAAAAAGTAAACAAACGTATTATTTAACAGAATATCGGCCGTGACCCGTATGATACAGGCTATCGGCCGTGAGCCATGTGACACAGGCTATCGGCCGTGAGCCATATGACACAGGCTTTCGGCCGTGAGCCATGTGATACAGGTTATCGGCCATCAGCCATGTGATAGAGGTTATCAGCCGTGAGCCATTTAACACAGGCTACCGGCCGTGAGCCCTGTGATACAGCTTATCGGCGATCAGCCATGTGATACAGGCTATCGGCTGTGAGCCACATGACACAGGCTATAGGCCGTGAGCCATGCAATACAGGCTATCAGTCTTGAGCGAAGTGATACAAGCTATCGGCCGTGTGCCATGGTATTGCGAAAGTTCCCCAAGATTCTGCCGTTAAGGTAGAAGGCAAGGTCCTTTTTGAAGGAACGGTAACTTT
Organism: Tridacna gigas; assembly: GCA_945859785.2. NCBI lineage: Eukaryota > Metazoa > Mollusca > Bivalvia > Cardiida > Cardiidae > Tridacna > Tridacna gigas. Next base: position 35,315,662 of record OX244029.2, on the reverse strand, counting down.
TGTTGGTATTCACCAACCATTCATAACAGCAGTCTAAGGGTAATTCTGAGCATTTTCTAAATCTCAAATTTAAATCTAGAAGACTAAAAATGGTTGGTGAATATGGGCCCAACTGACAATTATATTGGAACTCAAAATCATTTTTGAAGAAATTGTGCAACACGCTGGTTTCCAATGTGTTGTGTTAATCATGCGAAACAAACTAAGAAAAAGAAGCAGTACGAATTCGTTTATTTATCGGTAACATAGGTATTGTTGCCTGGAATCAAACAAGTCTTATAACATTACACTTGAATAGAGCTATGCTCTGGCAAAAGGGGGGTAAATGTATCCTCGTAATGCATTGTACTACTCAAGCTATGTCATGATCATGATCCATAATAACTATTAAAAAAAAAACGCCCAAATCATGAGATACACTGGTCCCTTGATATACAGAAAATTGACTAATAGCGAAAAGTTTCGGCCCAGGTCAGCCTGCGCAGTCCGCGCAGGCTGACCTGGGCCGAAACTTTTCGCAGATGCAGTAAAACCCCTTTTCACACAACATGGCTCATTTCCTAAAAGGTTTCCTCTGGGCCTTGACATCCACATGAGGTGCTCTTGTTAGGTTTCTTAATGCGTAAAAAGCCCTTTCATACCACTTCATGAAGTTATCACTGTTTCAGTCATATTAACATAAAAGTTCAGTAATTTATGATTACGCTTTATGATGAAAAGAATGCTTTCAGCAGTATGTGGGTTATACCAGAGTGACAGCTGCTGACTAATTCACGTCTTTCTGACATTGTATTTGTACCAGGTAGGGTTTCCAAAGAACAGTTCGTCGAGCCGCGGTAGCTCAGTCGGTAGAGTACAGGACTTGAGAACAGGGTGTTGCTGGTTCGATCCTCGGCTGGGCCAATTTCTTCCCGACGATTGATGATAGTCATTACGACAGGATTCATTCTTCTCTCACCGCTAGCCATTGTTTCGATGATAGTTATGTGGGAAAGCAGCCAGTGGCTTGGAAAGAATATTTTGCCTGGTACTGATAAAAGAAACTTCAGAAAAGAATGGATAGATGCACTGGCCGCTGCGATATAATGCAATAATGTTAAAAACGGCGTTAAACACCATACAATCAATTACCAAAGGACAGTTCAAGTAACAGGCACTTCCAGCCGGGGTCTAACCAGGATTTCCCGTATAGGAACGAAGTAAATCCCGATTTTTTAAATGATACCAACTAACGGGTGTAAAAAGAATGCAAGCAAAGAAAAAATAGAAAAATAAAACTGTCCACCTTGTAATTTTGTGAACCAGGACGCCCGCCCACTCATTTTGTTATATTCAATATTTAAATGTTTAAATATCGTTTAGAGGTCAGTTTACCTTAATGTAAACACCTTAAATCTTTCGTTCATGAATACGAACGTAATCCCTAATACTTCATAACGACGATTGCAGGCCACTTTTAAATAAGCCATGCTCTGGCAAAAGCGGGCTCTCCACGATGTATGATACCAAGCAAGTCATTACAGTATTATGTACTGAGGGAAGTAAGCTCAGCAATTTTCTGTGTTACAAATTATTTCGCGCTTGTCTGGATTTTAAACATAACTAAATTTTTACACATCAATATTTGATGCATTTGCTACAAGAATTACAAAGTTTGATTTGAAATTCAAACCTGACACAGCCGCTGCATGGCGTCAACTGACTTTGGGGGTATCATACAAAAGTCGCAAAGATGTTCAATATCTGGTATGTCCACCACAGAGTCTCCTCATGCTTGACATTAGCCCACGAGCAACATCCATAGGTATGTCATTCCATTCCTCGTTCAGAACACGTTCAAGGTCACTGACGTCATTGACGTCATTTCTCTCCTAGACATTCCTCCCAAGATGGTCCCAGAGGTGTAAAACTAGCGGAATTTCCAGTGATCTGGCCGGCCAGTCTATCACATTTACGTTGTTTACCTGCAGAACGTTGTTTGTGTTGCCAGCAACATGAGGTTCCTGCTGGAAAATGGCAGCACTCTTGACATTAGAACGGTCTACCATTGGCCAAAAATTTGTTTTTCAATAACGCACGACTTTTAAATTTTCTTGAGCAGTCATAATGTTAGACCTGACACAATTCGAAATTCCACCAAACCATAACGCTATCGCCTCCAGAAGAGTCAGGTTCAGCCATTTTCCATCTCGTCTCCCAATTCATACTCCTCCATTTGCAAATTTGAAAGGGAAACAGGGTTCATCGATTAATCCAACTTAGTGTCTGCGTCGTCTTATCCATAGACGATGTACCCTTACTCAGTCTAGTCTAGCCCGCTTGTGGTCTCGTGCCATCGGAACACCAACATGCAGACAACGTCCACGTAACCATGCAGCTTGTAGTCTGTTAATCACAGTCTCCAGCTCAAATCTATGCTACTGTTGCATTTCTAACCATAACCATGCTTCCTTTACTGCTTGCTTAGAAAGTGATTACGCCGTGATGTTGTCACAATGTAATTATCCTTGCGCCGAGTTGTTTTGCAGTCTGGCATCTAATGTGGTCTGTCTTTAACGGTGCCTGTTTGGCAGTATTTTGATCTTAGTCTTCAAATGGCACTTTCATTCACATTAAAATGTTGAGCGACTTCTTAAATCCTCATACCTCCAATATACATGCTGATGGTCACATTACCCTTGTCTAACGTCAATTCAGGACGAAGTCCCATCTTGAAAATTTTACAATTTTTCGACGGTTTATTTGTTTATGGGTGTGTACAACTAATATAAAGTGAATATCGATGACATTGACTGCACGTGCACGTAGGTGCACGTACGCGGCATGAGTAGAGCAGAATCACGCTAAGAACTCTTTTCAGTCAGGAAAAGTTGGAAATAAGTCCAAAATTAGTGAGTTTGGTATCAGGACTGATATACAAGACTTACTTTATTAAGTTTACAGCCTGGAGTTTGAAAAAAACTGGGGGCATAAAAGATTGTTAAATTTATTTCCCTCCGTATACATCCCTAAAATACATTTTGTATGACAACCTACAGAGTCATGAAGTACACTAGTCCTTCGACATGCAGAAAATTTACCAAAAGCAAAAAGTTTCGGCCAAGGTTAGCCTGTGCGGACTACGCAGGCTGTCCTAGGTCGATAGTTTTTGCAAATGCAAAAGCCCCCTTTTCACAGAGCACGGGTCAAATACATTGTAGCAAAAGTAGAAATATAAATGTATGGGTTGGTGGTCTTTACAATACCATTCATTTTACAACATACTTACAAAATTACACTATAAATAAATCGGTGTTTATGTCAAAGTCATGTATTTATCAATTTTTCCAAAACAACTCTATAATGATCTTCGACGAAAGATAATTTGATGGATCACAATCATAAATAAATGACATATTTTCAATTATAATCTATCTTGTTCTGAATAAGATACGGGCGAGACGAGTATTTCATATAATGAATATGAGTATAATCGTACAGAATATATTGAGGACATTTGTTTGTTGTTTGTTTTTTTTCGGTGAAAGATTGAAATTCATTTCATCGAGTGAACATCATAGGTAATATTTTCACGGGTGGCGCATATTCTATTTATTTCATGTTTCTAACCCTTTTTTTGTTGGACCTTTCATCAAAATCCAGTACAGTTGTTTTCGGTAATTCCCCGTGGCGTACCTCTCTCACATACATGTAACAACGCATTACTACGTAAAGCGCGAGAAATATAGCGTAAATTACGTTATATTTTCCTCTATTTGAATGGCACTACCATTATTTCTCGATAAACTACCGAAAAGCATGAAATAGTATATTGTAATAACTTTTCTGGTGCTTGTACATGTATTTGCTTCGAGCTACGTGGGACCTTAAGTCTCGCGAGATGTCAAATTTCAGTTTCTTCTCTGGGGAATTCTGGAAATAAGCTTTTGCAGACGTTGTAATAAAGTCATTTACATAAAGGACACTATTTCTAGAAACACGATTGTCAAGTACAAGTGACAGAAGTGTGTAGCAATCAACCATTGGACTGTTAGCACGACTCAAGGACATTTTGCGGGCAGCGTAGATCAAGATCAGACTGCACAGAAAACAATGTCGCTATTTATATTTTCTCCACGTAGTCCCCACTAGTGCGAACTAGTTCCTGTGTCGGGGCACCCATCTTGCCTTCAACTTGCTCATGTTCAGATCTTTCAGTATCCGTCGAACTGTATCTTTACTTGTACCCAGGGCTGATGCTAAGTTTCGAACAGTAAACCTTCGGTCCTCGGTGATCTTTACCTTTACCTGCTGTGTGAGAGAATATCGCATACTGGCAGGGCGCCCACATGGCTTCTCGTCTTCTATGGACTGACGACCATCGCAAAACTCTTTATGCCATCTAAAGAACGGCAACATTTATATTGACAGGCTTCCTGAACATGTTTATATGTCTGTGTAGGTGTTTTACCGAGTGTTTGACAAAACTGGATTACCGCCCATAACTTGACATCGCCTGTTGACGTCATGAAGCTTCCTGTCTGTAGACACTGATGTGATGAAAAACGATGTATCTCAGATACCGGAAATGCTATGGCGCTCAAATAAACAGGAATTGACGTCGTAACGTGACTTGTCGTGCAGCCGAAATTTCGCGCGCAAAAACAAAGCATGAGAATAGCTATTACGACATATAAAAGAGCCAATGTTCTCTGTGCGTAATAAAAAATGACGTGCGCCGCCTACCATGACCGTTGCCTTGGAAACTCTGCATTCTCCGAAGTACATAAGATAAAATTTCATTTGGAGCACATGTGCCGGTGGCATATATGTTCAGTTTTATTCATACCAAAATACAGGTATGTGCGAGGGACAATTAAGCAGCATCAAGAAAAGTCCTTTTACTTCTGAGACAACCCTCGTATTTGACGCTCGCTAAGGCTCGCGTCATACAATTTTAGTCAACTCGTTTGATAAAAAATAATACATAAACACTCATGTAAGATCTTCTATCTACAATACATTTTTCCGTCAGCGACAAGAACTTTGACATATCTGATTGTAACATGCTATTAGACCCATAATAGTATCTATACTTTTAAATGGTATGAATTAGATTTAACTACATTTTGACTCCCGATTTGTTACATTTTGGCAGCTAGTGGGCCATTAACGGGTTAATTTGAAGTTTTTCATAGCCAAGCGAATTGATTTATTACTGTTACATCATTCCTGCGCCTATAAGAATAGATTGTGATTTATGCAAATTATTTCCCCCTCTTTCAAGTTCAATGGGTTATAATAACCCTTCTGCTGCCAAGTAATTAGACTCGACTTTTGTTCGACATGGACAAAAAGGATTTCACTACAGTAAGATGATATTTGGTTCTAGGTTAGCATCGGTTAGCGGACAGCGTAGATCCAAGATCAGATTGCACGTTGTGCACGGTCTGATCTTGATCTACGCCGACTTAAAAAGCTATGCACATCGCCATAGTAAGCGCAAGAATTATTGATAATTAGCATCAACATATCATCAATTAGACAGTTCGACCTATTGATTAATCATTGAATCGGGCGACGAACCTGATGGGGCGAATCATTACCCCTCAGACTGAAAGGCGCGACTCACTGACCTTTTGCGGACAGCGTAGATCAAGATCAGACTGCACACAATGTGTCTGATCTTGGATCTACTCTGTCCGATAAGGAGATATCTTTCCTCCAAAAATTTCTTTGAAGTAGGAAAAGTTAGCTATATACTATCGGTTTGAAAATTTCATTTATTTTATTTAGCAGGATAAGGGTTAACTTTTATGATGCTAAGTAAATGAAAAGCACAATGTCAAATCGGGAGATAAAGCCATACTTTAAAAAAAGAAATTTTAAATCGATGTATCTTTAACCATTTACTAAACAATCCCTGTTTTACGACCCTGATGAAGAAGCACACCACTCTGAAAACACTGTGGGGAAAGGAAACGAAGACGTTAGAAATCGACATTTTCTCCTTTCCCCAACCCCATTGTCTGAACCAAAACTTACTTGTCGTCAGCAACTGTTTTCTAAAATTATTACAGTTGGTCATTTGATTAAGAATTCAATCACGTCATTAAATGATAAACAGTATAAATCCAAGGTAGATTGGTTGTGTTTGTATGGTGTTTAACGCCCTTTTCAATATTATTTCAGTAATATCGCGATGGCAACTGCACTTATCCATGCTTTGCTGAGAAGTTTCTTTCACCAGTAATTGGCACAGTATTCTTTCCAAGCCACTGCCTGTTTTCCGACATAACCATAACTATCACCAAGACAATGATCAGCTCTGAGGGAGGAATAAGTCTTGTCGTAAAGATTATTATTGATCCTCGGAGAAATTGACAGAGCTGGCTATTCGAGCAAGAGACCACTCGCTCCCAAGTGCTGTACGTTAACTGACTGCACTACCGAGATCAGGAAAATCCATGAACAGAACAGAATAGTTACGTGTTCTTAACAGCTTGATGGGTTGATGATAGTCATTGCGACAGAATTCATAGTCTGGTACCCCGCCGTACTTCAAAAGTACGTCAGGCAAAGCGCAATAATGGCGGTCCCGATTGTAATATGCAGAAGTAACGGATTAATGTCATTTCACTTGATCAAACCCTACTAGAGGGTGAATTGAAAATAGATCGGTTGCAAAAAAGTATTGGAAGTTAGATTTTTTAAGTGTCGTTCTTACTTAGCGAGAAAAACTATGTTATCAGAATGCTTTAAGTTTCCGAAATTTCAATGGACCGACATAACGTCTGAAAACATGGCTACTTTTAAAAATGATTCATAGTCAAATTTATATCTAAACCATTTCCCAAAAGCACGTTTTAGATTCGGTAATGTATATTTTGTACAAAATTGATCTCATCATATTCACTGATCAAACTGGATGACATGGAATTAAGAAAAACAGGAAAGCATTTAGTGCTAAGCTTGAGGTCGCCATGGAGGCCGCCATTATTGCGCTTTGCCTGACCCTATAAAGTAGTGGTAGGGGCAAGTAATCCAGACTATAGAATTCAATCCTCTCTCACCGCTTAACATTGTTTCGATGATATTTATGAGGGTAAGCAGCCAGTGGCTTTGAAAGAATGTTGCGACAAGAACCGGTTAAAGAAACTCCAGATAAGCATGGAATGGTCCTCTGCCCACCGCGGTATAACTGAAATGATGTTGAAAACGGCGTTAAATACAGAACGGACAAAAATACAGTTTAATCCTACACAACACTTTCTACAAATTTATAAGTCCTTTGGTAAAGGGTTAAATATCCCACATTTTTTTTTACTCCTCGTCAGTCTACAGATGTTTAGACCTGTCCATATTGAATTTATTCGTGGACGAAAAATTTGAAGTGTTCCAAATGATAGTATTTGTCTTTATACAGGGTACAAACCGTTGTTGGAAAAAGAGAAGATGCTGGTAACCAGCATTTACTCCTTTTCCAACAATGTTTGTAAAAACATTTCTATCAGGGTCGTTGAGACACGGGATCGTGTTGTAAAGGATTAGGGATTGATGTCTTAAAACTGATTAATTACAGTGCTATTTGAATAACAGTTGCCCTGCTGAATTTGTCATGATCACTTTTGTCTCAGATTCAGCAAACCGTTTGAATAACTTTAGTCATGGAAGCAGGACAGAATTTTTTTGAAGACAACTTGAACAAACACGGGTCGGCGTAACACAAATAAAAATTAGATATATTGGTATGGACAGAAACAATCAAAATAAATTCTACGTGGGCGTCTGATCACTCACTCACTCACTCACGAATGAATGAATGAATGAATGAATTTTTGTTGCTGTTGTTTGGAAGTCCTTCTTTCTTTCTTTTTTTTTTTTATTTTGTATTCTGAACGTGAAATTTTGTAAGTTAGCAGAATTATCTTTCGCACTAAATCTGAACGATTTAATCTTTCTATTCGGCACGTTGGATCTTAATTTACAATTATTTCTCCTTTCAAAGATTGTCTGGTTTTGGGGGTTTGCTTTTCATTCCCAGAGTTTACAGGGATTTCCAGCACAGAGAAAAACAATTATGTAAGTTTCCTCAATTACTTATGAAGTTTGACTTTCATCGAAAAGCCAGCAGGCAGGTGTTTGTCTAAATATAACAATATTCAGGAATACCTGCCAGAAAACCAAATGAACCGCAATACTGCACCAAGAATAACGGGCAAAAAACAATAACGATTTTCTTTTAACACTGCGCGGACTGCACAGGCTAATCCGGTACTACGCTTTACGCAAATGTCCGAAGGTCTCATTTCGCATGTTGAGGGGCCATATAACCTCGACCTCTTTCGACGACTGCAACAATCCACTGGGTCTAAGAGAGAATTTGATCTTTTATCTTTGACTAAATAAGCCGACGGTATAGATCGAAGATCAGACTGCGCATTCTGTGCGATCTGATCTTAGTCTATACCGTTCTCAAAATGGTTGTGTGCGCCTTTGACGCGGACTGTGTTTACACAAGTTTCTTTGTATTGGTAGAAAAAAAGGGCGCCGAAGCTAACATTTTATAATAAAACAAAGAATTTTTATTTCGTTTACTCTTGTTTGTATGATAATTAAGGAGGCATATGGTACTCAACGATTATTCGTACCTTGGCCTTGAATTCCCCACACAGATATGATATTGAGGATCTTACATGAGTGTTTATGTATTATCATTTTTATCATACGAGTTGACTAAAATTGTATGACGCGAGCCTTGGCGAGCGTCAAATACATTTTATTCAACGAGTTTGATAAAAATGATAATACATAAACACAAATGTGAGATTCTATTTATCACATAAGATGAATGACAGACAAACAAGTATCCTGCATCATCACCTTCAGCCTACATACCGTTCACGGGTCCATGTTTACAAATGTAGTTCGGTTTGAATTGTGCACATACATAGGAAGATAGATCTGACATGTACACCGAAAATTGAATGAAACAGTCCATATAGAGCGAGTAAATCGGAAGATTTCCACAATTTGTGGATTTAGATACGTTTCTCTACATTTTCTGTTGTTATTAAAAATGAAAACCATAAAGCTTCCCACGCGTATATGCCTTAGCATAATGGTGAAGTGGTTGATTTCACTGGCTTCATGCGCTCATATCTACAGATTTTACGGAACTGGGACCCAAAAAACGATAATACACTTGTGTATTAGCGAAAATAAGTCATGGGTTAATACACTGCTGGAGGTGGTTTTATGTGATAAAAGTTAATAAAAGTGAGAAAATGCCGCAGTGTGAGAAAACTGGGCTTCAAGGAACATTTTTAACCCCTAAACTGCTAAATAGGTGGAACGAAAATTTCCACTCAGGAGAAAAAAATATAGTGCGATTTCAAAGTTGATTTCACTGGAAAGAAAATACCACATCGGACAGTGTAGATCAAAGATCAGACTGCACGTTCTGTGCAGTCTGATCTTGATCTTCGCTGTCCGCAAAGGGTCAGTGAGTCGTGCTTAGCAGCTTAAGAGTTCAACTAGATTTTGACCCAGTTTTGTGTGTGTGGCGGGATGGGGGGAGAAAGTTTATATTTTGTTATGAAATATCATTAGGTCATGACGCTTCGCTCTTAACTGGGAAATAAAAAGGAAATGTAGTGAAAGTGCTGCAAAAATAATTCACCTCCGCTTGGATTAGAACCCACAGCCTTCAAAAAACATAGTCCAGCGACTCTACCCATCGGGCTATCTGGGTAAATGTTATTCCGTTCCATGTTCAAAATGTATTTATCCCTTGTGAGGCCTTAACGGCTACCCCGTTACAAACGGAATAGATTTTTTTTACAGAAAGAAATACAAAAAAATGGGTAATAAACTGTACTTTCTAAATGAATTTCTACCTATAGTTTTGTTTAATACCATATTTGAAGGCTAATGAAAATTACTGGGCTTTGTTAAGATGTTCTAAGAAAAAACCTTGTCGAACGAAATCTAGTATCTCAATGTTCTTTATACTGTAATAACAAGATTTGTTCATTAAAGTGGCATGCAGTCATATTTTTTGCCTCTCGAGTTTTTGAAAAAATACCAAAAATAAAAGAGATCACTTTATTAGCTTGCGAAGACGGCTTCAAGAACAAGGAAACAATAGGGTAAAGGCAGATATTGCTTTTCACGAACCATGCAGAAAATTAAAAAAAAATAAATAAATGAGCCATGTTCTGGCAAAACGGGGCTCAATGCATCTCCCTGATGCCTAATACCAAACAAGTCATCACTGTATTATACACCCCTAGAGTCTGTTTTGTATAACGACCTACTGAATCATGGGATACACTTGTCCTTTGAGATGCAGAAAATGGACCAAAAGCAAAACTGTGCAGGCTGACCTGAGTCGATACTTTTTGCAAACGCATTATGCCCCCTTTTCACAGAGCATAGCTCAAATGAGTTGGCTATTATACGCAACGGATTATTTTTACTTGGTTTGCGGTAAAGCAGAAATTGCTTTTTACAAACTATACAAAAAATATTAATTCTATAAATAACTTGCCCATGATACGCGACGGTCTATCGTTACTTGGTTTCGCGGAGAGTTTGCATAGAGATCAGGCGAAAAGAATAAAATTTTCTTTGTCATATTTAACTGACAGAATGTATTCATCTAGATCATTTGACGCCGTTACATTATAAAAGTCGACACAATTTTAGAATCCTTCAACTTGAAAGCATCTGCAGACGACAAAGTGTCATTCAAATGATTAAATTTGCTTTGAAAAGAAGAAAGAAAACAACGTGAGAAATGGAACATGTACTGACAACAAAATATTTCTATATTTCCCACATTGTTTTCAGAAGACTTTCTGCCACAGGGTCCTAGAAGCACATGTTTGTTTAGTTCTGGGTTTAGACTTACAATATGAATATCGAACAAATTCCTTTGCCATAACCGTTTACCAAACAAACCTGGGTTTTTACCCTTTACCACACAAATCTGCGTTTTAACGACCCTGATGTAAAAGGCTTTTGAAAACATTGTGCTGGCAACCAGCATTTTCTGCTTTCGTCACAGTGTTTTCTACCCTTTCTGATACAACTCAATTATCTGAGTATCGTTTGATTTGTCGTCTGCAAATGCTTTCAATTTGGGCCAGTCTAAAATTTTGTCGTTTGGTAAAGAGTTAAGAAACCTGAAACAGTTGAATTTTGAAACATTGTGGGAAAAGGAGGAAATGCTATTTAGCAGCATTTTCTCCTTTTCCAAAGTCTTCTAACCTTTTCAAAACAAGTTCTTTTTTAGCCATATTTATTTTATCGTCCTAAAATGCCTTCAAGAAGGAAAATTCTAGGATTTCGTTGCCTGTTAAAGAGTAATAGAATTAGAGGTTATTTGTTACTGCTGACCTAAACTTTAATTGGAGAACTACCCAAATTGAACGAAAAGGTTATGCCAAAGCGCTATATTTGTCATAACACGTGAAACTTACATTTTTCTCTCGCTTTATCCAGCTAAATAAGCGAAATGGAACTTTTTAGCCGGTATCAAAAAGAAAACAAATTTTGCTTTTTCAAAGGTATTTTTGGGGAAATGATATCTCCTTATCGGATAGTGTAGATCAAGATCCGATTGCACGTTCTGTGCAGTCTGATCTTGATCTACACTGTCCACAAAAGGTCTTTGAGTCGTGCTTAGCAGCCTGAGGGTTAACCCTTACCCTGCGGTATCTAAAATTGTTGACGATAACAAAAATATATTATGACGCATTGTTTGACATTGACCGGAATTTACATATCCGAGACAACTGATTGAGTAGCGGAGAGTGTAGAGCAAGATCAGACTGCACGTATGTGCAGGCTGGTCTTGCTTTACACTCTCCGCAAAATACATTCTATGGTCGCGAAGGACAGGATAAGAGTTAAATTAACACCTGGATTTTTTTTATTGTTCGTGTTTAATGTTAAACGAGAAAGAAAAAAATAATTCGGTCCGAAATTTAATTCACTTAATGAGGCGTACCACCCACCGCGGTATGTGAAAGTTTTCACACGAAATTTGATACATTTTAAATAGGCAATACAATTAAAACAGGTTATTCCTTTGCTTAGTCGAGTAAAATACGTGAACTGTTATCAAAACGTTATCGCCGAAAACGAACATCGCAACAGATGACTCAATAAATACATGTACGTGTATTCAACGTAAATATAGGGTTTACTACTTGCAGATGAATATATGTATAGGAGCATTTTTTTTTTTTTTCATTTTGTCACGATGCTTTGGAGAGTGCTCAACAGCAAAACGGAAAAAAAAGGCATCCTCTGGGAAGGACTGAGGGTACGTGTTAGGCTGGTCAGTTTCCAGCCTGACTAAAGGCGATTTCAGAAGTGTGGCTGGATCACAGACTTCATGCTGAACCAGTCGCTGATTCGGGTGGGTCGAAAACCATGTTCGTCGAAAACGATCCCCAGCCCTGACCCTTACCCTGACCCAGACAAATTGTGGCTCAAATCTTCCTCCCAGACAGCTTTGCATGAAATAAATCGAGCACTTAGCAATCGGTATTTTAAAACATACATTGATTTCGACGAAACACACTTTCGACGGTATGTCGTGCACTGGCTGATTCTACGGGAAGGTATTGATGATTGCACGTCAACGGCATTCGGAAGACGAAGAGTAGTTGCACAGATCGCCAATAAAGAAACATATTCTTGACTTTGAGACCCCACAAAAAATGAAAACTAGAGTATTCTTATTTTGCCACCTACCTCACTGAATCGAGCCGAATCCAGGTAGTTCAGTGACAATAACCGAGTGGCTGCGATTTCTACCTTCAGCTCAACCGAAACTTATTTTCAGAGGGTTAACGAAATGTGTGGGATTCATTCCTCTCATGCAGCTGAACATTGCTTTAACAAAGTTGATATGAAAAAGCATTCATTGACTTAGGAAAAAGTATTGTGCAAAGTGCGAGTTACAAAGTACACCAAGAGATCGTGGGAAGGTCCACTGGCTGCTGTTATATAACTGAAATACTGTTGACATCGGCCTGAAACACCAAACAAACATACGAACGCTGTATCAAAAGTCTGTAACAGGTCTGGAATGCGGTCAGAGATTTTTATTGAACTTTCCCAGATAAAACTGACGATTTTCTATGTTCGAGTGGACCCATAAATCGTCTACACTGTGCCCGTTTCCTTATGAACGTGTTTCGACTCTGCTCAGCAATACCTTTGAAAGAAACATAAGAAATAAAACATTGTCTTAATCTCTAAATCAGGTTTTAAAGACATTCAGACTACACCGTGTCAAATCGAGAAAATGTTCATACAGGTCAATTTATTCATTTAAAATGGCAATTTCAACAATTCTACCAATTTTTTTCAGCTGTTTCAAAGCAAAAGTGTATGCAGAGTCCATAAATCACATCACAGTTTAACCTTTGAGAACTTAGTTTAGAATCAAGGCCATAATGACACGTGCTTGCTCTCTCAAGCGACTTTGTGTTAGATTTCAAAAACCTGGGTCAATATTCACCAAACAGTTTATTTTGCATTCGCTGTCTTATTCTCAAATTACAAAGCAACGCAATTTCTGACTGGCTAATCATAACTTGCCTTACTTTAAAATACAGGACACTCTTTGAGAACTAGACTTTAACAATTCTTTCTCCAAGAATGGTTAGTGAATACGGGACCTGTAGTACAACCCTTAGGGCATAACTCAGAGCTATACTTGCTGGTTATTGCGTCTCCCTGCTGTCGGTAAAGTGGTCAGTTCGATCCAAGGCTAGGTTGTAAAAAGCAGTTCTACCCCAGCCTGAAACACAGCATTGATAATACGGATGGTATTTGGACCCCGACTTTACGGCCTGTATCCAAATATACCGGTAGATCTAGTGAATGTTTCAAGAAAATGGCAAGAAAAGGTGGTTGCCTGTGTCCTATCCTTTTAGAGACCAATCCCATCGTTTAATGCGCACATGGTGTCTTGTCTTGACACAAAATGGATTTTATGGGTCTATCTCTATGAAATGACTGGCTTAAATTGGTAAAACGCATCACGGAGATACATTAAACCCCCTTTTTCCAGAGAGGCGCTCATCTATTTAATACACCTTCTAGAGTTACAGCTTCTTAACTTGAAGAAATCTGCGTTTTTCCGGCTTACCGTAATCAAAGACTGAATATGAATTTTTCTTACTTTCTAAATTAACGCATAGTTGAAACCCTAGGTTTGAGCACTGTTGGATCATATTTGTAACAAATCATATATGTAACACCTGTTACATATATGATCACATATGTAACATGTGTTACATATATGACTCGGAAATCAAGCATAAATGTAACATATTTTGTGACGAATATGATCGATGCCGGTTTTTGATGTGACATGAAATCACATATGTCACAGGTCAATTTTGATTTAAAAACAGTACAAAAGAATGCATATTTACATCTGAAACACATTTGTAGCAGGTTTTTATTCACCAGATGGGCCAATATCTTGATACTGATTTGTTGTGTCACTTTGTCCATCGTCGTCATCGGCGGTGACGTCGACGTCACTCTTTCGCGTCCGCTCCATATTTCCTCAACTCTTTAAAGGATATTCATGAATATAATGTCCGGTATCGTGGCTGCTCTCTGTTTATATATATAAACATATATATATGGGCCACAACGTGAGAAAATGTACCTTCGGACAATTGGTGAGTATTTGATAAACAACGTTATTTTGAATGTATAATATTTCTGGAGTATGTTAGTCTTTATTTGAACAGATTATTCAGGTTATTTTGTGAGTTATGACCAATTTACTATATGAACCCTACAAACGTCATTTACCTGAAAAATGAAGTCAAAGTTGCGTAATGCATTTCTGCGTGTTAGTAGAACCTACAAAACTCGATGCATTTGCTTAAAACTGTTTAAGCACTGATCAAACCCCGTATTGTTACGGCAATATGTTGAAATTATTTTGTGTATTTTATTGCGATGTGGTTGCTATGGTTACCTTTTAACGATAGATATAGGAAAATATATAAAATGGGCTGAGACAAGGGCAGATAACTCCAAGTATTGAAATAAATATGTTTTAAAACTCATTCAGTTGAAAGATTACAATTACAGTGATATTTTTAAAACATTTATATTACATGATTTTTCCTCTTTTTGCAGCTTTCTACTAGTGATGACAGAATGTCCGAAGGTACATTTTGTCACGTTGAGGTTCATGCGTTTGTGTGTGTGTGTGTGTGTGTGTGTGTGTGTGTGTGTGATTACACACATGTGTTGCAGATTGTTGGAAGTTAAACTGTATGATGTGTGTTTTGCCTTGAGTTCCAATCCGCAGATCAATTTTCTTGCTGTTTGGATGTTGCTGGACACACTCACGTGCGCGCTCGAGATGCACTGGTACCTTGGGCAAAAAATCATTATTCCACACGTCCTCTCTCTCTCTCTCTCTCTCTGAGGTTGATTCAAGTTGGAGTGAGTCTCGAGAGCGATTAGCTTAATGTGCTAACTATTGTTTTGCAATCGAGAATAAAATCAATAGTGTAAAGAATATAATGATGTTGCTATTGCTGTTAATTGTTTGAATACAAATAGACAACTAAACCTGTTACATATATGCTTCTCATGTCAACCCCCATTTCGGACAAACACATTTGTAACACACTTTATCTGTTACGAATGTGATCATGTACGTAACAAATGTGTTACATATATGATTTGTTACAAATATGATCCAACAGAGCACAGTCTCAATTGGGCATGACCTCAAGTTTTATAACAAGTAGTCTGGAAAGTAAAATAAATAATGCTGAATGTCGTGGCCAAGTCAGTCACGTGAGAATAAAAGAAGGTATTACGATTTTTGTTGCTTGGTAAAAATATAAATTTCCTATTTTCAATGTAATTAGTTACTTCTTATCTGTATAAAACGTAGTATATACATGTATTGCTAAACAGTCAGTCTTTAGAAGCACGCATTGTCATGTGTATACCCTTTGTAGAAAGCCGTAAAAAAGACTACGTATTACTAAAGAGTTCCAATGAAACACTCCATGTAAGTCTGAAATTGCATACATTTATCCACGCCTGAAGATTGTGGCTTTTATCATTTAGACTTATTACGAAAAAAGACCTGGAAAAAAATGCAATTCAAAGTTTTAACAAAAAAAAAACCTCGATAAATTAGGTTGGGTCTTTTTATTGACTGGCAGCAAAAATAGATGTATCGCCTTTAGCAGAAGTCATTAAGTTTCACTCTGATCACAACTTAAAGCTTAAACTTATTTGATTTCGCATATTCTTTCGACGATTAGCACTAGCACATCCGGTTGAACACCGCACATCAATTAGTATGGTTGCATTGTATTGCGTGCTTTTGGTGTTTAACGGCATTTTTAGCATTTTTTCAGTCATATTGCCGAGGCCAGCGCACATGTCCATGCTTTCCAGGAGTTCTCTTTTACCAGTACTACGCACAGCATTCTTCCAAGCTTTCCTCCATTCAGGTTAGTGAGTGATGAATCCTGTCGCAGTGACTATCATCAATCCAACGAAAGGAATTGACTGAACCGTGGAATCTAAACGACGACCCCTTGGTTCCAAGTCCCATACGTTACCAGCTTAGCTACTGTGCTCGGCCCATCTTACTGTGTCCCGGCCGGTATATATTACAGTATCTATGTCAAACATGAAATCGGGGTCACATGGTTTGCGGAATGCTTTCATACTAGATATGAAAATTTGAAATATTACCGTTGTAAATAATTGAGAGTGAAAACAAGAAAGACACTCATATTTGTTCGAGGGGGGTATGGAAAAAACAGCGACCCAAATAAAAAAGTGACATTTCTTTCTTTTTATGACAGGTTTTTTGTGTGACCTACTATAAGAGCGATAGCTTAGTAATTAATACAGTCCCTTCAACTCTTTACCAGACGAAGAACCTTAGACTTGCTCAAATTGAAAGCTTTTGCAGACGACAAATCCCGGGCCTGTATTCACCAATCATTCTTAAGAACGTTCTTAGTCTTATTCTCCAGAATTTTCTAAATTTGAAAGTAACACAACTTCTGATTGGCTAAACCATTTGGTTTAGCCAATCAGAATTTGTGCTACATTCAAATTTAGAAACTCTTGGAGATTAAGATTGTTCTTAAGAATGGTTGGTGAATGCGGATCCCGGAAGTGGCTCAAATATTGAAGTTTTTCTTTGAAAGGGTAGAAAGCATGGTGGGGAAAAAAGAAAATTTTGTTACCGTGTAAGGCCTGACAAAAAAAAAGGCCAAGTTTCTTGATTGTTTCAGAGGTCGTATAAACTGAAAAAATGAGTAACCTTTTAGAATTTATTTAACCTTTGGGCTACTAAGCCCTATTTAATGACCTTTTGGAGACGATGAACATCAAGTTCAGACTGCACAGAACGTGCAGTCTGTTCTTTGATCTACACTGTCCTATAACAATATTTTTTCCCTCAAAAATACCTTTGGAATAGAAAATTGTGGAGTTTTGCTATAGGTTTCAAATTTTCATTTCACTTATTTAGCAGGTTAAGGGTTAATATCGTACAGTGCGCAATGCTTAACCCTTAAGCTGCTTATCTCGACCCATCGACCTTTTGCGGACAGCGTAGATCAAGATCAGACTGCAAAGAACGTGCAGTCTGATCTTTGATCTACACTGTCCGATAAGGACATACCTTTCCATCAAAAATACCTTTGAAACAAGAATGTTTTGGGCTTCTACTATCTACTATAAAGTTTCATTTCTTTTATTCAGCAGGATAAGGGTTAATCTTTGAAGGTTGTGTAGGTCGCTTCGTAAAGTCTGTTAATGTTCAAACAATGCGTCTTCAGTAGCAAATTTAACTTAAGTCGGAAAATAAAAAAAAATAATAAGTCGGTTAGCGGATTTGAGTAAAATAAGTGACTCAAGATTTTTCGTGAAACCGGGCCCAGGTTCTGAGTACAAGTCCTGATTGGGCCGATATTTTTTTTTTGCGATGTGGCTTAATGAAAGCAATGTGAACAATGTTTTTTGAATGCTTAAATGCTTTTATTTAAAATTAGGTTTCTTACGGGTAGAATGCGATTGGTTTAATACATTAGCGGGTATTTATTTCTGGGTTACAGGTTTTCTTTGTATGGTGTGGAACACCGTTTTCAAAATTCTTCCAGTCATATCATGGCGGCGTAAGTAGGTTTTGAATTTGAAAGAACGTTAAAACAATCCTTGGATATTAGATATCGTAGGTTGGGTTCTTCTTTGTCTTGTAAAAATGTTATGATTTATGAACTTAGTCAAATAGAAATTTTCATTGAAAGGATAGAAAACGTTCTGGGAAAAGAAGGACGTTTGATATTCTTATTTTCCCACAATGTTTAGTGACGCCCTTCTGGTTCGTTAAACACGTCATTTTTTGGCAAAGGTATCATCTAGAGATTCACACTTTCGAAGCCACTGGCTGAATCGTACATAGCCATTGTCGAAATAAACTTCCGCAGTGCAAGAAGAATGAATGCGGAGGCAATAACATTTATCAAGCATTGAAAAGGTATTGGTCCACCTTGGGTCCTATCGCACACAATCTGGATGACAAAACATGTGCGTACACTGATTGATCAGATTCTCCTTCTGTCATAGTAGTCTGCTCAATGAAGAAAACGTCATCTTAAGGAACGTTAGTGTTCAAATGTATCATGTGCCTTGGCTTTTGATGACGTCGTTGAATTTTTGGCACTAATACACTGGTTCTCAGCTAACCTTACTCTTGTATGGAATCATGTTTTGAAAAGAGATTAGGGGTTTTGTCTGTGAGAAATCATGGCAATGTGTGGCTGGTGTACGTGAAAATGCTGCCAAAGTATCTATAAAGAAAAGTTTGTTTATACTCAAAGGTGTTTAACACAGCTGTCTTGTACACGAACACTTCAACATGACTTGCGCCACCAGTGCCAATAATACCAGTATGTCCTGATTGGAAATGCAACACAATCAACAGGGGTCCTGCATGGCTCAGTGGTAAAGTGTGGGACTAGTAAGTAACCTGGAGGCCCCGGGTTCGAGCCCCACCTGATCCGCTGGGTTTTTCGTTGGCGTGTCCTTGGGCAAGACACTTCAGAGCCCTAGCATAGTACTGGTAAGACCCAGGAAATACATTAATATGTGAGCTGTCGCCGTGATATGACTGAAATAATGTCGAAATCAACCAACACAATCAACAACGATGAAAGAAGCACTAGTTTGTAGCGGGTTAAGGGACGGCTACAAATAATTTACATGTGCGAGTTGACAGGTCAATGATATAACCATTATAATAAATGGCCTGCAACATGCGAAATGAGACCTTCTGACATTTGCGTAAAATGTCGTCTCGGATTAGCCCATGTAGTCCGCGCAGGCTAATCCGAGACGGCACTTTACGACTACATAAGATTTTGTCATACAGTAGACCTTCGTGAAACAGAAAATCACATAAGAACGGAAAGTGTCGTCTTGGATTAGTCAATACGGACTGCACAGGCTGATCTGGGATGACACACTTTTACGCATATGTCCGAAGGCCCCTTTTCGTGTGTTGCACGCCAATGAGTGGCACTCTGGCAAAAGGGGGGTTTAGTCATCTCCGTGATGCATTATACCAAGCAAGTCATCAAATAATTTTGGACCCATAACAATCATGTTGCTCTACAAACGACTGAATTTGGAGTGGCCCTAGGGCATACATAAAATCTAACAATAGCAAAAGCTTTCGAGCCAGGTCAGCCTGCGCGGACTGCGCAGGCTGACCTGGGTCGATAGCTTTTGCAAATGCGTTAAATCCCTTTTCACAGAGCATGGTTCATATATCAGGACAAAAAATAATACAGTGGCAAGTATCTGGTGAGTCCCATAGGGGTTTTACCACCACTTATTCTGAATACTGTTCCTCATCCGAACTCTAAGACCAGCTACCTGATTGGCTGAGAAGTCCTGTCTTATCCAATCAGACAGCTAGTCTTAAGTCTTTGAATACAGAATTATACCTTAATCTGGAATAGTTCACGAATGACAGTCTAGTTCTATGGAAATTATAACAAAGAAAAGAGAAATTGTTTGATTTAAAAGCATTTTATTCGTTGACATTTTTTCATCTGAATAAACAAGAATTTGAAGCAATTTATGTTTTTTTTTTTTTCATTCAAGATATATAAAAAATATTTGTTGTATCTATACATATTTAACAAGTGATGCTAATTGAAAACCAAAATTACTGAATGGTCAATTTACAAAACTTTTTTTTTTTTCTTAAAAAATGCATTGTTTATAATTTTGATTCTTCATTAAAAAAAGAGATATAATTATGATAATAATAATGGAAGACATTCCAACGTGTTTCAACGACATCAAGTATGGAAGTTTTTGGAAACATTGTGGGAAAAGCAGAAAATGCTGGAAACATTTTCTCCTTTTCCCACAATCTTTTCCACTGTTTCAAGGACGAAAAAGATCATTTTAGCCACATCAAGTGAGTCCTCTGCAAATGCTTTTAGATTGGACCAGTCTAACTTCTTCGGAGCTAAATGAGCCGTGCTCTGTGAAAAGGGGGCTTAATGCATCTGCGAAAAGTATCGACCAGGTCAGCCTGCGCAATCCGCGCAGGCTGACCTGGGCGGAAACTTTTCGCTATGAGTCGGTTTTTTTGTATGTTCAAGGAACAGTCTACCTCAAGATTCAGTCGGTTGTTAAAAAAAGTGGCTATTATGGATCCATAAGTATGTGATGACCTGCTCGGTACAATGCATCACGGAGATGCATTAAGCCCCCTTTTGCCAGAGCATGGCTCATATAAACTCGACCTGCATCGACGGCTAAAAACACAATCCATCAAACCCCAGAAAAACTTTCATGACCCGGTGCAGTTTCCTTTCAGGCAGCTTACGAAAGGAAATTTTGCGGTGTTCTATTGTTACACAGCACCGCCTTTCTTTTTTTAAGATCTCTGATACTAAACGAAAACAAAATATAACGAAATGTCGAAAAAAGGCAAAAAATATTGCTAGAGGGAAAAATAGCGTTTGTTCATATGACACGTGTGTTGTTATCTAACCTTTCAACCGTTCAGCGTTTGACCTTTCCTATTCAAGTAAAACTTAACTAAAACCCATCATTTCATATTTCATATATGCTTACATAAATACTTAATACAGGTGTTTTTTTTCTGTATGTAAATTAAACAACTCGTGAAATATGCTTTCTTCTTCATATATTTTCTAAAAGAAATTGAAAATAGACATGCAGTCTGATTTTATTGTCTCTCATCCGTTGAAGCGTTTCGATTGCATGATCCAGTGAATTGTTTAAAACTGACTAAAAAAAGGGTATATAAAAGAAAAAAAATGGGCCCATATTAACCGATCATTCTTGATGACATTATAAGTCTAATTCTCGAGAATTTTCAAAGCTTGAAAGTAAGGCAATTTCTGATTGGCTAAACCAAATGGTTTAGCCAATCAGAACTTGCGTTACTTCCAAAATCTGGGATAAGTCTAACGAAACAATTTAGCATGGTTGGTGAATACGGCCCCGAAAAGTTCATTTTTTTTTTTCAAAGACTTTCATATTAAAAAAAACAGTCCGTATATATTTTCTGTGCTTCTCAGGTCAACGTCTTTATTTTTTATCTCTGATAGCCGTCCATATTTTATCGATAACCAACTCCTCAAGTATATAAACAAACCATATTGTTTGTCCCCAATGGGAATCGCTGTTAAACATGAATGCAGGCTATACATTCTTTGTTTTTGTTAAGTATTTCTAGGGCAGTCGTATTGGCCTAATTAACACGAGGTTTAACTAAGTCACAAGGGTATTGAATTTTTCTTTTGGATCTTAAAAAACAAAAGGCTCTCTTTGTTTTAAGGTTTTAAGCTTGCATGGTGGCTTTTCCATGGCCTGAATGCTCTGATTGATCTGTTGATTATTTTGGGTCTAGCCCTATATTCGACCCCTTTTTGCTTAATGACATCAGGCTATGTAGCCCTATTTAATGTCAATTACAACACCTTTTCCCATTTCCCCCCCCCCCCCCCCTTCATTATTTGATTTTGGTCGTTAGTCCAAAATTCCAACATTACATCAGACCTCCAGATAAAAGGGAGTGATAGTATTCTAAATCCATTATTTCTCTTCCAAGCCCTATGTTGTGGGTACTCATTAGAATCGTCACGATGCGACAATTCTAATGAGTACCCATAACATAGGGTTTAGTGGAGAGTGATTCATATTTTCAATTTTGAAATCAAAATCACTCCCTCTATCCGGAGCTCTGATTGCATGTTTTCCTTTAAAGTGTTTTCACAACTTTAGAGTATATCCCAACTGTTTGCAACGACCAGATAAAGTCCTTCCAGCGAAACCTTTAACTCCGCTCTGGCAAAATGGGGGTTTAATGCATCTCCGTAATCCATTATTCCAAGCAAGCCATTACATAATTCCTGATCCCAAAAATATTTGAGCCATGCTCTGTGAAAAGGGGGCTTAATGCACCTGCGAACACTATCGACCAAGGTCAGCCTGCGGGGACTGCGCAGGCTGACCTGGGCCGAAACTTTTCGCTATAGGTCAATTTTCTGCATGTCCGAGGACCAGTTTGATTAAGTCGGTTGTTAAAAAAAAAAAGTGACTTTTATGGGTCTACAATCGTGTGATGGTTTGATTGGTACAATGCATCACGGAGATGCATTAAGCCCCCTTTTGCCAGAGCGCGCCTTATTTTTATAAGCAGATGAAACCTGTTCAAGAATCATTGCTCTGAGGTTCCCATGTCTTTCTTGTGTCGTTAAATCGATCAACCTTCCCCAATGTTACCAAACTGTCTCTTCTTTTCTTTCTGTGAAACAACTTTAAAGTAATAATTATTGCCAGTGAGGAAAATATATTTACCAAAAGAAAAAAAAAGTAAATAGTACTTATTTCAGCTTTAAACTCAACAGTTTCTTTTTGAAGAAAAAAAAAATCGCTAATCTATTATTCAGCCTGTTATTTATTGAACTTTTTTTTTTTAAATTGTAAGTCTGTTACATAAAACACACCGACGATGCAGTTAGGTGTTAGAATTTGTATAGTTTCTATTTTTGGCACTCTAATTCAGCAAATGCTGCCTCGAGTGTGCCTGTCACAGGGTGCATTTGTTAAAGGCCTACACAGCAGTGTGTTGACCAGTTGTTTCCCACAACCATGGAACCCAGTATACCAACAATTCAATTCTTATTCTAAATTTCCAAGACAAGCCATCTGATTGGCTAAGACAAAAAGTCTCATCAAGACAGATAGCTAGTCGAGAAATTAAAAACAAGAGCAATATTTAGAAAAAGTTGGTCAACAGGGATCCGAATATTTAGTGCGTGCAAGTTAGAGTTTTAACCAATACTGTGGAAGATCTACGTACTGGAAGTCTTGGAGAAAACAAGTATACACGGGTGAGAAATCACGATAATATACAGGTTGAGAAGTGTTAGAAACGCTGCATTGAATTCCTTCGGCGCCAAGGGCAAAAGAATTCCGGGTTTTTGCGGAAGGTATAGTCAAGATCAGACTGCACAAACCGGGCAGTCTGATCTTGAATCTTCCGAGTCAAGCTTATAAAGACAAAACTATTTCTGATTTTCAGTGGATTGCATATTTGCTGTGGCAAAAATCCTGGTTTTATTTGGCGCCGAAAGATATTAAAAAAAATATCGCGAGGCACCTGTTTTTTTTAACAAAACATGTCTCGGTTGAATTGTCTTTGTATGGTCGCCGTGAATCTTTTTGTCTTGATGCTTTTGAAAAATCTCTGAAAAAGCTATTATAAAGCTTTGAAGATAGTGTTCCTTTTGCTGTTGTTTTGTTAGATATTCTACACCATTTTCAAGCAATATGGCTACGGCTATTTATCATTCAGTTTATGTTTCTAACGACAAGTAAAGCTTTATGTTTTTAAACCTATTCCTCGCGATACAGTCATGTTTGATTATTGCCACATTAACATTGATATTTTCTCCACCACCATGCAAGATTTTCTGTGACAAGTTAACCCTTTCCCACCTGCAATTTCCCTTCAAGATCAACACTTGAAAACGCAGTGGCAAATAGAGAAATTGCTCAAAATGAGCAATTCCTCCATTTGTTACGATGTTTATATTTTCTATTCGATTTTAGTAATGTCCAATCCAGAAGCTATCAAATTAGGAAAGCCCAATAATTGCAGAAAGGGAAACTGGGTTAAAACATAGTCATTGTCTTGAAAATTTACCTCATCCCCACAAAAAACAACAGAGAATAAAATCATTTCGATACATTCCATATAATGTAAGTCGACTTGAATCAGTTAGTGCTTCGGTTGTTAAGGTAACGCTTAACAGTTAGGATGATTTTTTTTTCAAGTTGATCACAATAAAACACGAAACAAAATTAAAGGACAAAAGTAAAAAAAAAATGCAGAATTGCACACGAAACAAAAAACAATATGTACTACATCTGGAAAGGGGAACAGAAAGAACACACATTTACATGATGATGCGCACATATTCGTCGGCAGAAGCGAAACTTGATCAACGATAAAAAACAGCATACCATTCCAGTACTTTGTTTGCAATCTTTCCTACCTATATCAGATCAAAACTTTAGTGCCAAAATGAGATACTAGTACATTATATCCCGAAATGAGGAGTTTTTTTTTTCTTTCTTCAAGATACTTTTCTTTTCAGACAAGTTGAATCATACAGCAGAATGTCTTTAAGTCTAGCAGCCACTAACCTTTCTGAATACATTCTCTTACTCCAATTTAGGATATTAGACTTCTGGTTGGCTGAAAGGCGTGATATCTAAACAAATCAGCTGGCTCGTTATGGAGTTTTGAGAAAGAACTTTTAATTCTGGAATAACTGAAGAACAAGGCACTTGACCAGTTTTGCAAGGTAGGATAAACTGCTTTTAAAGAACGGATGCATGCTTTAACAGCGCAACATAAGCACCTATTGAATGCGAACAAAAACGAAGCAATACTGAATTATAATGGAATCTCGATCATTCGAAACTAATAGGTATCATGACATCATCGAACTATCAAGAATGTGCGAACCATCGAGGCATTTACCAGACACATGAATCATTACCTCATAAGACAAAAATACAATAGACTACTTTGAAATGGAAAAATATTCATGTATAGAGGTTTAAATCTCATATCTGACAACGTGTCACTATGCGACTACATGTGAAAGCATCGTAGCCTTATGAGATATTGCTCGTTATGAACAATTTCTCATTTGGCCACGATGTTTTCAGAAATTTTCAGCTGCAATTTACGAGGCAATGCGTCCAACGATGAATCTGAGATGTCGATTATTCGAAAGCTGGACCTTTCACCGTGTAACAAAATTTGGGAGACTTTATTCAACGAAAAGCTGTATGGCGTATTGTTGTTTAAAGTTTGTTGTGACTTAAATGAAAATAAAAAGAAAGAAACAGATAAACTGACAAAGTTGAACATGGAATGGTAATTTGAAACAATACAAAATAGAAGCATTCACTGAATGAAAATGACGTCATTTCCCTGAATGATGATGACGTCATTTCTCTGAATAATAATGACGTCATTTCACTGAACGATAACGACGTCATTCACTGAATGATAATGACGTCATTTAACAAAACATAAACGAAGTCTTCGACTTTTTGTTCGAGCAAATAATTGCTCCCGCGAGACAACTTTTTTGGCAGTCCATAGAAAGAACAAACATTACGAATGGGAATCTCACGCATGCGCATTATGCATTTTAAGCTCTCTCTCTCTCTCTCTCTCTCTCTATCTGTCTCTCTCTGTCTCTCTCTCTCTAAAACATCAACATTCAGCAATGATTAACAAGCAGTATGAAAGACTCTGTAATAACTTACAAAATTTACAAGGCTTATTTTACAAATCAACAAATAACCTCCTGAAACAAACCTACTTACAGCAGACGACAATGAAAAGACTAAAACATATCTGTAAGGTATGAAATAATACATTTTATGAATTACCATTAAATACATACATATATCTACAAGTCAACACATTTTGGCAAAGGGAGAATATGCTCTTTACGAGCAATTCCTTCTTTTGTCATAATGTTTTCATGAGTCGTCTGCTGCTAGACGATCTGAGTCGTTTGAAGGAGGTAATGTGTTAACTCTTTACCAGACGACAAAATTTTAGACATGTCCAAACTGAACGCATTATTTTGCAGGCGACAAACGCGGCTGAAATAACGGTATTTGTCTTTGAAAGGATAGAAAGTATTGTAGGGAAAGGAGAAAATGCTGGTAACCAGCATTCCGTCCTTCTCCTACAATGCTTTCAATAGCCTGTTTCTTCAGGTTCGTTCAACACGGAATCGTTTGGTAAATGATTAAAATCGTCAGAAATAGAATGAAAACACGAAGATGCAATCAGTTATTAGTAACAGATAAAATTTGTTAAGCTAGTTGCGAACATATTGTTTGTTTGTTTGTTTGTTTGTTTTTAAGTTAGTTATTGCTCTTCTCCCGGAATACAATATGACGATAAAACTGAACAGTCTCGCTAGCTTTGTCTATTTGTTAGGTAGGCCTATCTGACACAATGTTTCTTGTTTAGCTTCACAACCTTTCTGGAATGGAACTCTTTAAAAACTTGCATAAACCATCTTGCTGCTTCAGCTTTCATGCCTTTTTTTTTTAAGACTTCATTAACTCGTCGATTTTCTTGTTCCCGAAGCTGTCGGCTTTCGACAGAAATGAACGCAAACAAGCTAGTACTCGTTACAAGCATTTGCTTCTTTTCTGCAATGTCTTCAGTTTCCTCCAATCAAAGTATTTCTGTCTTGGGTTTTATTTTGCTCGGTATAAATATAAGCCTTTCCCAGGATGGGTTAAACGCAAGTTTTCGGATCATAAGTTACAATAAAACAGTAAATAATATCGCTTTTGTATGACAGGGTTTCTATTTTCATGTTATTTAATCCTTTACCACACAATCCCGAGTTTTAAAGACCCTGTGGAAAAAAGCCTTTTGAAAACATTGTGGGAAAAGGAGAAAATGCTGGTAACCAGCATTTTCTCCTTTTCCCACAATGTTTTCTATCATTCCCAAAAACAAATTTCAATTTTTGAGTTACGTTTATTTTGTCGTCTGCAAATGCTTTCAATTTGGACAAGTCTAAAACTTTGTCGTTTGGTAAAGAGTTAATCGAAACTGACAAGCTTTTAGCTGTAGATGGATCAAAGAGAGTGAAATTTAGCTTGACATTATATCAACAACAACATTCCAAAACAATTTTGTTGCATAAATTTACAAAGCTCATGTCTGAGGCAGCTAAATACACTTCTCACAAGGATAAAACAAACAAAGCTAGTTCAAACCTGTTCAGAAAGAAACGTTCGTTTGGGCCGCGCTCTGACAAAAGGGAGCTTAATGTATTTGCAAAAAGTATCGACTCAGGTCAGCCTGCGCACTCCGCGCAGGCTGACCTGGGCCGAAACCTTTTGTTACTGGTCAATTTATGCAAGTCAAAGGACCAATTTACCTCATGATTCATTCAGTTGTTATACAAAATGGACTTTATGGATCCCCCTTTTTGCCAGATCATGGCTCATTTAAAAGTTTAGAACACCAAGACAAAGTAAATGAAGACACGAATGCGTTAAACAAAGCAACAGAAACGTTTCCAGCCCACTTTTTTCACACTACAGTCTGACAACGGTCTTAAAGGAAGGACTGGTTGTGGTTGACGCTTTTCGCTTGCCTTTCGTCCCTTTTTGGACCACCGAAAACTCCTGTTTCTCTTAATGGCTTTTGGCTTTTTGCACATATCTAATGCTGAAAGAATTGCAGTGTCAAAAACTTCTTTTAAATTCTTCTGCGTGAGAGATGAACACTCGATGTAGCTCACAGCGCCTATTTCCTCTGCAAGTTTCTTGGCCTGGGATTCCGAAACGGGCCGTTCGTTGTAATGAGCCAGTTCGATTAACACTTTTACGTCATTGCGCAAGTCACTCTGTGTACCGACTAATATGATTGGTGCGTCGGGCAGGTGTTGCCGTATTTCTGGTACCCATTTGTCCATGATATTATGAAATGACGTGGGACACATGACACTAAAACATAACATGAAAACATTCGTCTCTGGGTAGCAGAGAGGTCGTAATGAATCGAAGTCATCCTGCAAAGAGAAAAAAAAAACATTTCAGTTTTATTTCAGGAATTCTAAAAACAAATCTGCAGCAGACGACTTTAAATAGATCATGTAATGGTACGAATCGTCAACATATTGATGACGTAATCGATTCCTTGTCGTAAAAAGATATTCAACCAATCACTTTGAGTCACTCAACGCAACAAACGTTTGTGTTTCACATTTACATGTAGGTCGTAAAAGAACGTTTTTCGGTTAAAAAAAATGTAAAGCGAATTGAGCGGCGCTCTGGCAGAAGGGGGGTGGGGGAGGGGGATTTAATACATCTCCTGGATGCATTATACCAAGCAGATCATCACATAATAATGGAGTCACAAAATCCATTTGACTAAGAACTGACTAAATCATGAGCTAGATTGCTCCTTGGACGTGCAGCAAATTTACCAACAGCAAGTATTTTCGACCAATATCAGCCTGCACAGACTGCACAGGTTGACATCAATCGATACTTTTAACCCTTTCAGCGCCTTAGGCGCAAACAGGGACTTTTGCGGACGGCACAGATCAAGATCAGACTGCACAGAACGTGCAGTCTGATCTTTGATCTATACCTTCCGCTTGTTTGGTCAAGCCTATATGAAAAAAATCTTCCGGAGACTCAGTAGATTCCATTTACAGCCTTCAAAAGAAGCCGAGTTTGTTTATTTGGCGCCGAAAGAGTTAACAGATGCATTAACCTCCTTTTCACAGACCATGTCTCATTTATCTTCTTGTAGGGGTCGTGACCTTAGATTGAATGAGAAATTTTCTAAGCGCGTTTATTTCACGGCATAGTTTCTGACAGTTTCTAATTTGTTGATTATAGTGTAAATGGAACACCCGAATTCTTTTTCCTGGGTGCAGATCTACTCAACTTATATAAATCACGACGCTGCAAGTGATGTGTATACGAACAATATCAAAATCATGGGAGAGCATATGGTGTATCTTAGTAAAAGTTAACAATTTATTCACGTTGAATGATGTTTTATCAGTTTTCTTTTCTTTTAGGTTTTATGCTTTTTTAATGTTAACGTTTCTTGCTTTCCTCGCATCTTAAGCAATTGCGCCCTGAAATAAAATTGCAGTAGAGGGCCTTGGAAACAGCTTATCGTTACAAAGATACAAGTTATTAGCATGAAATAGACTCCAATACATGTATACATTTGAAAGGACAAATTGCTCTTTACGCGTAATTTCTCCTGTGGCCAATTATGTTTTGGAACAAAAAAAAAAGAATAAAGGATTCTTCAATCCTTTACAAAAGAATCCTGTATTTAATTAACCCTTTACAACACAATTCCGAGTCTTAACGAACCTGGAGAAAGAAGGCTTTTGAAAACATTGTGGGAAAAGGAGAAATTGCTGGTAACCAGCATTTTCTCCTTTTCCCATAATGTTTTCAAAAGGCTTCTTTTTCGGAGTCGTTAAAAGTAGGGATTGTGTGGTAAAGGGTGAATCTGTCGCTAGCAAAATGTTTACTTTTTTTTTTCTTCTGCAAGTGCTTACAATTTGGACCAGTCTAACTTATTGTTCTCTAGCAAAGAGTTAAGAAGGAAGGAGAGAGATTTCATATTAAGAAAAAGGTTTAAATGACCAATGGCCTTAAGACAGTTTATTCTGTAAGGCCGAACATGGTCAACCGTGCATAAATGGGTCAATGGCAAGCTCTAGATTCATCAGCCGTGTGAGAGAGAGACCCTAACGCACAACAACGCAGCAGGTATGGCCCCCACTTATTGGCAATAAACTTCACGATGTCCAGCCGGGCAGTACAATAGCGAGCCCGTACCGGACAACGAACACACACTATGTCCGGTGACGAATATGGTGATTTTCGAACCCATAAACTACTAATTCGGTATTGATCAAAAGAGTGCCGACGTTTGGATTACTGTTAAACAGCGTTCAGCCATGTAACTAGGTTATATTCACGTTTGACCAACAATGGACGTATTAAAATCTCCTTTAGCTGTTGACATTAAGAGCTCGGCACAAATGGTCGAACAAATGCTCTAGCAAAATGGTCTCAAGTCACCTCGTAACATTCTGGACACTCTTTGTCTCTCTCTCTTTGTCTCTCTGTCTCTACCTCTGTCCCTGTCTGTCTGTCTGTCTGTCTGTCTGTCAAGAGACATTTCTCCTTTTCAGCCAATGTTTCCACACGCATCCCTGTATATGAACATCAGTGCAAATTGGCAATTCCTGTCGTACAAAAATACTTTAACCGTTCAGCACACAATTCCCTGTTTTGACTGCCGTGAGGAAGCAGGCTTGGGAGAACATTGTGTGAAAAGGAGACAATGTTAGTGACCAACATTTTCTCTTTTTCCCATAATGTTTCCTACCCTTTCAAAGCCAAATTTCATCATCTGAGCCACGTTTAATACTAGTTTGTCGTATGCAGATGTTTTCGTTATGGACATGTCTAGGTTTTTTTCCATTTATCTTTGGTAAAAAATTAAAGGCGTCGGCTCTGCAAAAATCTTTCAAAAGAAGGCACATAATTCCTTAGACATGAAATAGCGACCAAAATAACACTAGTTTAGAGATACAGAAGAAAGAAAATGGACTGTATCTCAAAATATCACCTAGTTATATATAATATGATTCATCTGATAGGTATCCCTCGAAAACCCTTTTCCTTATGTACGTTTATAAAACTTGTAAAAAGCTTTAACTCTTTACCATACGACAAAAATGGAAGACGTGTCCAAACTGAAAGCATTTGCAGACGACAATTTAAATGTGCTCTAATAATGGATTTGTCTGTAAAAGGGTGGAAAACATTGTGGGAAAAGGAGAAAATGCTGGTGGCCAACATTTTCTCCATTTGCCACGAAGATTTCAAAAGCCCCCTTCCTCAAGGTCGTTGCAACTTCGGATAGTGTTGTAAAGGTTTAAATGTTTAAATAGGACTTAATTTCAATCCTTAAGGAGCTTGGTAGGAAATTCGTGTCTACAGATCAAGATCAGACTCCACAGAACGTGCAGCTTATGTTGAACTTACGCTGTCCAATCATTTTGTGATGCAATATAAGAAAGTCGTAGGTCCGTATTTGCCGACCATCCTCAAGAACATTCTTAGTTTAAATCTCAATTTTCTAAATTTCTAACACAACTTCTGATTGGCTAAACCAAATAATATTTTCAAATACTTCATAATACATAGATATGAAAAAAAAAAACATGTCGTCGGTGTGGTAACGGGTTGAAAAGTATGAGAAGTTGGGAGAAGGATTAACCTTTTACCACACAATCCCGACTTTTGACGACCCTGAGAAAGAAGGCTTTTGAAAACATTGTGGGAAATGGAGAAAATGCTGGTAACCAGCATTTTCTCCTTTTCCCACAATATTTTCTACCCTTCCCATAACAAATTCAATTTTTCAGTTACATTTATTTTTTCGTTTGCAAATGCTTTCAATTTGGACTAGTCCAAAATGTTATCGTTTGGTAAAGGATTAAGGAGCTTAAGGGCATGTCTCTTTAATGGATTACGATTTAAAATATTTACTTGATGTTTGCCGGCTATATAGCTACGAACAAAACCTGTCTCCAACATCAACGGTCTATTGCCATAACAGTTTATTAAAAGTTCTTGTTACAAAGTACACAAACCATGGAATTTCAATTTGAATTTTGATAGAGTGACAAAATGGCAAAATATTTTTAAGTATAGTTTAACTGTATAAAAAGAAAAAGAAAATACGTCATAGGTTTCAAATTTTTAAGGGAGAGGTTCATGGGAAGACCGTATTCGACCATAATACTGCACCATCAAATCATGGCTCGACCTTAAATTTTGACCTTGACCTCCTTGAAATCACCATGGTAACCTGAGCCACATTTTATTTGTCATTTCTGTGCAAATGTTTTGAATTTGGACTCTGCAACAAGCTTGTCGTATGCTAAAGGGATACTATAAAGAAGGAGAAACATACTTGACGTTTCTCAAGACTCCGCATCAAAAAAAAAAAGATAGGTATCTCTTAGACAAAAAGATGTCCTGATTGTAAGACTATCTTGTATACAATAAGACAATAGCTCAAGATAAATGGTAACAAAAGAACGAAATTTAAAAAATGCGTTCGTGATGGTGCTTACACATGCAATAGTAGTGTTGAATGTCAGGGTACCTGACCTCGTCAGCTTTCCAACAACAACCAGAGTAGAAACAGTGTTCAGCGGTGAGATAGCCATAAGTCAGAGTAAATTAACTCTTTACCACACTATCCCGACTTTTAATGACCCAGTGACAGAAGCCTTTTGAAAACCTTGTTGGAAAAGGAGAAAATGCTGGTTACCAGCATTTTCTCCTTTTCCTACAATGTTTTCAAAAATCTTTTCCCCCAGGGTCGTTACAACTCGGGATTGTTTGGTAAGGGGGTTTAAAATTCTCATAATGTGACTGATAAATGCAAGTTCAAGTTAACCTTGTATGGTTTCCCAGTATAGGCAGGGTACGTAGAAACAATGTTCAGCGGTTAGAGTGGGAAGAATCATTTCACAATAATTGCGTTGTCTGCGCCTGACAATAGTCTTCGAATTTGAAAAATGCCACCTAGCGGAAGATAATGCAATGACTATCGTCATTCCTCAGAAACGGGTTTTACCATGCAGATATTTTAACTCGTATTAAAACGATAAGCATCCTTGTGGGAAAAAAACAGGGACAGTCAATAGGAAGAATGTTACTATATCCAAACAGACAATAGCTAAAAAGTAACAAAGAAACAGAAATGTGAGGAATGCTGGCGTTAATCTCGCAATGTTACTCATACATGCAATAAAACCATAATGAAGTGTCTAAGGTCGCCGAAACCTTATCTATAGATCGCCTCGTCTAAACCTTTAGACTTCTTAATGAATAAAACGGAAATTCTGTCTTTTCGTGTAAAAAAAAAAAAAATGCAGACCTCACACAACAAAACATTGCATTTCCAAAGTCGTTTTGGCAAGAATGTCAGAATCTTGTCACGCATTTTTCTTTGGAGGTGCAGGAGAAACTGACAGCTATAAAAGTTTTGTGCAGTCTGGTCTTGATGTGTCCAAACTGAGCTCCAGAATTGATGTTCCTCATAGCCAACTAAAGGTTAGGGGTCAAGTTTCTTTTTCTGTTAGCCCTTTTCTACACCATCCACTATGCCGAGTTTTATTGGTGCCCAACATACAAGGCTTTTGAAGCATTGTGGGAACAGGCACAGAACTGGTAACCAGCATTTTCTCCTTCTCTCACAACGTTTTCTACCATTTCAAACACGAAATCAATCATTTGACACCGTTTGAATTTGTCACCTGCCTATGTTTTCAATTTGGACAAGTCAAAAGATTTGTCGTTTGGTCAAGAGCTTGAAACAAGCAAGTACTCCTTTTCTTGCGATGTTTTCCATTCCAAAAGCAGGTAGCACATTTTACTTCTCTTTTTTATCCGTTCTTTTCTCCCAGGCGCTACATCTACAAGTTTGGGTATAGTAAACAAAATTACATGTACAGTAACGACATAAATATGTAAACATAAACAACTTTCACAAAATGTCCTTCCAAGGCACTACCGGAACGATCAGGTTTGAGAAATACATAGCAACCGCACAGTTGAAGATGAATGGTATTATTTGCTACAATGCTAGTATAGATAAATAATCCGGGCCATCCCTTTCAGAAGGACCGAAACAGGACCTGGGGTCTAGTTATCACAATGGCCTTTTCGAGCTCTCAACTCTATACACTATGACACAGTTTCAGAATGGTCCATATTTGAAAGCATTTGATTGAAAATAATCAACAGTGGGTAAAACGCAGAAATTTTATCTTTGAAAGGGATGAAAACTATTGTGGGAAGAGGAGAAAAATGCTGGTTACTAGTATTTTATCCTTTTCCCACAATGTTTTCAAAAATCCATCTTCAACAGGGTCGTAAGATAATGGGGTATTTTTGGAGAAGGGATAAACATATTACTTATGAAATAGTTTCTATCCCTCAGCAATTGTCAGTGGTGACATTATCTCCATGTTTATTGTTTGTTCAGTGATTTTTATCTTTGGCACAGTTGTTATCGGATTTTAAGGTCTTTGTCATACAATTTGTATTCCTTTTATGGGAGTAAAAATCTTCCTTCTGGGTACTTATTTTACCATTTTACCCGGTTTCGTATCGCAACACGGAGAATTTTTAGATCCCTAAAAGGAAAGACTTCTTATAAAAAAAATAAAAAAAATTATTTCATGAAAAAGGCTTCATACATGGAAAAGATGCATACATGAATATATGAAAAATTTCGGAGATATTTGTTATAATCGGATTTTGGAGGAATTTGTGAAACTCTAAACAAATGGCCGAAGGAGGTTGTTGTAAATAATTGGGCCTATTCGTACGATAAGCCGATCGGTGACGAGATTGAAAAGACAAGAAAATGGACTATTACCCAATCTATAGATAGTTCGATCAACAGAAGATTGTTTACACTTTGAGCGCAAAATAAATAAAAAGTACATTTTCAGTCCGGGGAAAAGATCCTACTGATTCAATTTCCTAATTTGGTCAAAATATACGCCAAATACCATTATATCGGACAGTGTAGATCCAAGATCAGACTGCACATTCTGTGCAGTCTGATCTTGGGTCTACACAGTCCGCAATGGTAACAAAAGTTGTGCTCAGCGCTTGAAGGGTTAAGAAATTGTTTTGCTGTTGTTCGCCTGTACAAATTGCGTATCGCTAAGCATATTTAATACCTTAAGTGGCTGTAACACAATGCCTTGGAGCGGCCGAACAACAAAAAAAAGTTGAAAAGGGACAAAAATTGACAGAATCCTATAAGCTTTAACCCTTTCCCAAACGAGAAATTTTGGACTGGTCCAAATTGAAAGAGTTTGCAGACAACAATTTTAGAATTGAATGAAAATGGCAGAAACTTATCAAAATGGGTAGAAAACACTGTGGGAAAAGGAGAAATTGCTCGTTACGAGCAATTTCTCCTTTTCCTACAGTGTTTTCAAAAGACTTGTACTGCAGACACGTGAAAATCAGGGCTTGTTTGGGAAAGGGTTAAGGTTGTTGAATTCAGAGACTGAAAAGAAGAAAGCTCTAGCACCTTGTAAGAGCCTTTGTCCTGAAAACTTTGTGATAAAAGAAGAAATTGCCTGATATGAAAATTTCCACCAGGGATCGTATATACAAATGATCCTTGTTCTGGCGAAAGGGGGCTTAATGCATCTACGTAATGCATAATACCAAGCATGTCATCACATAATTTTAGAAGAATAAAATCCATTTTGTCTAACAACCGGCTGAATCCTGAGGTAGAATTATGGTCCTGCGACATGCAGGAAATTTACCAAAAGCAAAACGTATCAACCCAGGTCAGCATGTGCGAACTGCACATGCTGACCTGTGTTGATACGTTTTGCAGATGCATTAAACCCCTTTTCACAATGCAAGGCTCAAATACATGTATATACCTGTACACCAAATGGAAGGTGCTTTGAATGCCTTCGGACATGACACTGGAGTCGATCTTGATAAAAATTTTTTTCACTATCTCGTATATACATTTTATTCTTAACACAAGCTTGGAAAAAATACACTGTGAAGTGGTCATCAAAGTGGAGCGCGCTTTGCTTTGTTACTCGTTATTTATTTGATTTGTTAGTGGGGGCCAACGAAAATAGAACTGTGGTCTACAATTTTAATACCCATTTAATTCCACAAAGAGTACATTTCCCACCCTATCCACCATGACTATTTTTGGTTTAGCTCAAATTGTTCAATACAAGGAAAATTGTGGTGGATAAATGAAGAAAATCGCTTTGTTATGAGAAGTTTTTTTCTTTCACAAAACGCACTAACAGCAACTGACTGTTTTTCCACATGAACAAAGTCGCAGTAACCGCAGTAACATTCGTCAGAAGCGGAGGAATGAATGCAATGACTATCAGCAAATGTCGATCAGATTTTGTTCATAGCTAGAACTTTACCATTATGTTGGTTGTCTGTATGGTGTTTAATACCGTTTTCAACATTATTTTAGTTATATCGCGGAGGCCATTGCACCTCTACATACTTTCCTGGGGTTTCTTTAACCAGTTCTTAGCTCAGTATTCTTCCAAAGCCAATAACTCCAGTCCAGCATAACCATCGTCGAAACAATGATCTGCCGTGAGAGAGGAACGAATCCTGTCCCAATGACTGTCTAGATCCTCGGAAAGAAAAAGGCTGAGCTTGGGCGAAACGAACCAAAGACCCCTTCGTCCCAAGTCCTGTATCTAGCAAACAGTAAAACAAGATATATTGCAATTTGAAAGATCTGTCCAACGGAAGACAGTGTAGATTCAGAATCATACTGCACATTTTGTGCAGATTAAATGGGGTTAGTTTAGAAGGAAATGTAAGACTTAATCCATGCACAATCATATCAGACCGAGATATAATTAATCGGTTTTATCCGCGGATTAAGGCCGTTACCTTTTGGTCTTTGGCTACTATAACCGTAATAAAAGGTAATACAAGAATAATTCCTTCACATCAGCTGTTAATTTTCTTAATCCTTAGGCTGTTGAAATGCGATTCAATGAACTTTTGCGGACAATGCAGATCAAGATCAGACTACACAAAACGTGCAGTCTGATCTTGGATCTACATTGTCCGCTACTTTGTAATATATTCTGGTTTTAAAAGTATATATCAAAGCCCCATGGAATATTTAACCGATATCTTATAAAATAAAGAAATTTTAAACCCACGTAATTTAACACGAATTCATTCTACGGCCCAGTTCTACTTTCATTTTGAGAACGACCGTTGCAATACTGTAAGTGTCACTCAACCCATTAGAGGCGATCGGCCTACTCGGAAAAGCTCCAAGTTTGTGACAGATCTAGATCGGTTGTCCCCTTTATAGCGATACTTGATTGAATTGAACGTTTTAACGCCGCTTTCAACATTATTTAAGACATGCCATGGCAACACCCCAGTCAATTATTTCTGTCACTGATTTTACCAGTACTAGACTTGGATTCTGATGTTTACTTGCAAAAGGACATTTCCGGGAAAAGCCAAGTGCTTCGAATGCAAATCGGACCAGATTCTCTGGGTAACCGATCCTCACTCTACGACTGAGTCACGCAAGACCCCTTCTCGATCGAAATACAACAGGTGTATTGAATGCAAAGAAATAAAAAATAAACCGATCTCTGACAGATATTGAACGCATCGGCACGCCATTAAATAAAAAAATCATTCGACAACAACCGCAAAAAAGCCTGAAGGGTTTATTCCCCCCCCCCCCAATGTATGACAAAAAGTGTCAAAATTAATCGGTAAGCTATCGACACCATCTTAAGCCATTAACGTCGTTTAAGTGCATCGTTTTAATTACTAATAGCATATTAAATACACAAAACGATAAAAATGAATCAAAATATGAATAATGTTAAATATTAGAGGTCAGTCCAAAATTCATTGTGATAAATTGGGAAATTGCTCAATATATTTAGTAATTCCTCCATTTATCACATTGTTTTCCGCTGCAGATTGTTCGTTTGAGACGTCTATGTAGAGCAGGGTTAAACATATCGAGGTAACAATGCCTGCATTGAATGCAAAACACTTAAAATGCCAGTCTTCTGCTTCGGAAAACGCATATAACCCTTTACCCCGTGTTTCGCCGACGCAGACAAGAATAGGCGTTGAAAACATCGTGGGAAAAGGAGAAAATGCTGGTAACCAGCATTTTCTCCTTTTCCCACAATGTTTTCTTTGAGTTCCAACACAAATCTCAACTTATGAGCCAAATGCTTCCACTTTGGACAAGTCCAAAATTTTATCGTGTAACTGACGAAATTATCTATCAAATGAGGCTTAAATTATGGCGGTTTGTACCGAACAGTGTAAAACACTTTTTGGGGAAAAAAAACGATACTGATTACCATTTTTCTCCTTTCTCATACAATGTTTTCGACAGACTTTCCCATCAAGTTTGTTAAAACACGGGTGTGTTTGATAAAAAATAAGAGGTAAAAACAGCTACATGATCATTCAATATAATCTAAACATTCAGCAGGATTGAGGGGTTGCCGAAAATACTTATGGTTCTTTGTTCTGAATAGCTGTTGGAACTAAGTCCCGTCTCTCGGGAAATCACGTTAAGAGAGGCATGGGAGAACCTGGATAACATCATTATGGGGACCTGGGTAATTTCATTATCTATATGGACATGCCAATAGACGTGCGAAATGTGACAATGATATCCTATAAAAGATGATGTTCAATGCTTCAGGGGGATTTTTATATTGACATGGATGTGTAAAAGTAACTGAGAAGAGGCTATGAATTCCGCGAGGGAAATAGTCCTCTCCCCGCATCTTTCGCTGTCTTCCTGTATGAGTGTAAGCCCTCTCCATTTCTTTGCCTGCCTCTGTCTCTCTCTCTCTCTCTCTCTGTCTTCGTCTCGGTCTCGGTCATGCAGGCTCTCGGTCTGCTTCTGTCTCTCACTCTCTTTAAAGCGTTGTCTTCCTGTGCTCTCTGTGTCTTCTCCTCTCTCTCTCTCTCTCTCTGCATATTTCCCCTGATAGTTTGTTTTCGACTTTGGCTCTATCCTTGTTCGGCTCGCTTCACTCATATTTTATCAAACATAAAGTGCTTAGACCCTCTGTTTCTTGCACAAAAACTCTGTACTGACCTCTGCACTCACCGGCGATATCTCCTTATAGATAACGCACACATGAAGAATTTTATATCATCAAGTACTTTATCATTCATGCTATAGACGGGACAAGACAAAAAATGGGAGCGGTCATAACCGCAGATAGAACGCGGAAAATTTGTCTCCATGTTACATGAAGAAAACGACACTCTGAAGTACATGTTTCCCGTGTGATCAGATACCGACCTAATCATGTAAACCAATTCTACAAACAATCCCGAGATTCAAACGACACCGAAGGCGAAAACTTTTGAAAACATTGAGGAAAAAGGAGAAAATGCTGATTACCAAAAATGTCAAAATGTGACAAATGGACGAGAAGGATCGAGTATGCCAAAAAGAACCGGATTGAACAAAGGACATTTTGTTAGGTCAGTTGTCCTTTTGAAATTACATGTACTATCTTTATTATAACAAGGGACAGTTAGGGATTGCCCGTGACACCGTAAAAAAGGACAAAAACATTGCTATTTTTTTTTATAAATCGTCGTTTGCATCGCTTTTGATCCCTTTCTAAACAATGTCTAGTTTTAACAAGTCCGAAGAAGGCTTTTGAAAGCATCGCGGGAAAAGGAGAAAATGCTGGTAACCAGCATTTTCTCCTTTTCCCACAATGTGTTACACCTTTTCCAACGTAAATCCCATCCTATGCCTACGAGGCATATCTAATATGTCGTCTGCGAACCATGGCTTTCCAAATGGATGAGTCTAAAATGTTCAAAACGTTGTTTAGTAAAGAGTCAAATTACTAAATGAAATACAAACGAAAAGTTACTGTCAAAAGCAAAGCCCAAAATACAGAGATTTGAAACAGTTCTTTTCGCCGGGCAAAATTTCACTACATTCGCCCAGCGTAGATTCAAGATTAGACTGTGCAGTCTGGTATTGAATCTAAACTGTGTGCAAAAGTGCATTGAGTCGCACTAAGCTATCTAATATTTAATACGATTCAATGCAATACAGGTCTTTTCAATACTAAGGCCATTGGCCAATTATATTTTACATGATACTTTCAGAGAATACATAAGCCTACAGTCCCCGCCCCCTCCAAAAAAAATTTAAAAAAAGGCCGTATGTGTTCAAGGATGTTTGCACCGCGACAATCCCTTATAAAAGATATAGAGGGTGACAACGTTCATTCATGAAATTTAATATATACACCATTTACGTATAAAAATATCACCTTGAAAAAAAATCACGAGCTAATATTACATGTTTGGGTTTCGTTTTTTTAATGTATGAATAATAGATCGAAATGATAGAAAGTTCATGTACTTATAGAATATCAAACATATCCGGGAAACGTACAACTGATAAAAAAGAACGAAAAAAAAAACCATCGGGTTTTATTAAAACGTTTTCATCTACCCTAGCACGAAACAATGACTGTGCGCCTCTCTACCTAGCCAAACACTTTAGACTAGTCCAATCAGAGCTCCAGATAAGAGGGATTGATAGTATTCTAAATCCATTATTTCTCTTCCAAACCCTATGTTGTGGGTACACATTAGAATCGTCTCGATGAGACGATTCTAATGCGTACCCATAACATAGGGTTTAGTGGAGAATAATTAATATTTTCAATTTTAAAATCAAAATCACTCCCTCTATCTGGAGCTCTGGTCCAATTTTAACCCTTATCCTGCTAAATAAGTTAATTTTTCAAGCCAACAGTATTGGAGTGACGTCCCCTGGATGATAGGTAAACAGATTTTGAAACAGCAATAAAAAATAAAAATTCCAGTCATCTAGGCTCATGTAACAGCCTAATATTTGCAAGCGGACATCGGAGATATAGAGGTATCTATACAAAAAGCGGGAAAAGTCGCCGATAAACGTTCACTGAATTTCTGAGAATTTTGAGATTTGTCGTTTGTATACGCATATAAAGAGTGTTTGGTGAAGCGTGAAGGGTACTGAACATTTCTTTGTGGGAGCTACACGCTAAAATTTTCAGTGAGGCCCGTCATGGGTGTTAGTATTCAGATTTGGCGTTGCAGGATAGGATGTTTCTCAATGCCGAGAGCACAGCAATCCTCTGTTAAAGGTGGCATTAGTTTGGGTACCTGTCATGTCTCGCTAAGTATTCGCATCCTACTTTTCCTACTCCTCGCTGCTGAGTGTATTGAAATTAATCCGGGGCCTGCAAACAAAGGCAAGGGAGATAATCGAGAGAGTCGACCTGCAAGATTAGGAAGAACAAGAGGTGCAGGAAGAGGGTCTAACAATGGAAATATTCCCAATGAACACAACTTGACAAAATCGCCGGAAACTCCTTCCCAAAGTATACTTCAGCCCTCTTCTAACACTCCTACTCCTTCTACATCAAAGCAGCAAACTATTGGTGAATGGCTTACAACATCGCACGGTCGCACCAGAGGTCGGTCAAATGAACAGGCAAAAACTAGAGACGGGTCTGTCTCGACTGCAGCCTCGTATACAGACGATGAATTCTTGACTAGCGATGAAAGGCCTACTGGTATTAATTCGGATCAGATGAGTAACTTGGATAACTTTCCAATGACCGTTTTACTAGATATACAAACTAATGTGAAAAAGTTAGACAGAAAAATGGATAAGATGGAACATTCCCTTAAAAACATTAGAGAAGAAAATAGGCAACTTAAGGAGCAAAATCAGTTACTGACAGACAAGATTTGCACTTTACAGTCCAAGGTAGAAGATCTTACTGATAAATGTAATAACCTAGAGAGTCAGTCAAGAAGACAAAATCTCAGATTTTTCAACATTAATGAAGATACTAAGGAAACGTGGGATCAGACTGAAGGAAAAGTTCGCAGTTATATTGCAGATGACCTAGAAATTGATTCACGTGATATACAGATCGAACGCGCCCATCGTTTACCTGGAAGGAATAGTCCCCGTCCTATTCTCGTGAAATTTTCTTTCTACAAGGACAAAGATCGTATTCTTCAAAAATATAAAGAAAAGTCTCGTGCACATCGTCAGCAAGCAAGCTCAGCCGACACGTCGAAGACAGTTTACTTGAGTGAGGACTTTCCAGAATATATCAGGAAAATAAGAAAACAGTTGCATCCATTCTTACAGGAAGCCATTGACTCTGGTAGTCATGCTTATTTACGCTATGATAAATTGATAATTGATAGAAAAACATTTGTGTATAATCCCCAAACTCAGCGTCCCGAACCACTATATAAGGACTAGGGTCTTGGCCAAGGCTCGAACAGTTCAAGCATATTCTACGATAGAAATTTATGTAATAGCGAAAATGTAGAAAGTGATAATATACTTTCAAAATCAAATGGTTTATTTACCTTAAACATTTGCTCATGGAACATTGAGGGCTTAGCCAAGTATGAAAATAATATTAAGTTTGAAAGATTTTGTATGTCCTATGATATTGTCGGATTTTGTGAGACATGGGGATATGCAGCTGACCAGTTCAGCGACATACTTACGGGTTTCACAAGATTCGATTATATGAGAACCAAAAAGTCGTCTGCTTTAAGAGGGTCAGGAGGGGTTAGTGTATTTGTTAATAAACAGCTCACTGAATGTAATATCATAAAACGCATTTTCTATAATTTTGAAGAATGTGTAGTATTGTACTTGGATCTCAAAAGTTTGAACATTGATTGTGATGATATTGTTTTTGTTTTTGTTTATATTTCACCTGAGTACTCACCTATATACCATGATCGTAATGAAAATGGTATAGAGGTTCTCAGTGATCAATTGAGTGTCATTGTCTCAGAGTTTCCGGAAGCGAAGTTATTCTTGGCGGGTGACTTTAATGCCAGAATGAAGGATTTTCAGGATTTTATAAGTCATGACGATGTTTCTTTTGTCATTGGAGAAAATTCGAATTATCCTGCTGATGACTTTTCTTTAATGAGAAACTCAAAAGATCAAGTATATAATCGTTTCGGATTATCTTTAATTGAGTTATGCTGTTCTTACAACGTTCACACTCTAAACGGCAGAACGTTCGGGGATTCGGAAGGCAATTTCACCTGCACAGCAAATAATGGTACAAGTGTGGTCGACTATATGATCTGTTCATCTGAAATATTTGACTGTGTAACAGACTTTCGTATTCTTACAGACGATTTGTCAGTTCATTTTCCCTTAAAATGCAGTCTTAGTTTTAGGCTTAAACATAATAGCTTACGTACAC
Source organism: Tridacna gigas (assembly GCA_945859785.2). NCBI lineage: Eukaryota > Metazoa > Mollusca > Bivalvia > Cardiida > Cardiidae > Tridacna > Tridacna gigas. The sequence continues at coordinate 35,272,586 of OX244029.2, read as the reverse complement.
CCAATACTGTGAAAGATAATGTTCAACTCCATATCTGGACGAAGTACAAATGGAATGAACAATTCAAAGATAATTTTCTACGGAAATTTAGGAACAATTTCGAAATATTTAAAGATAAAATGACTGTAGAGAGCCAACTTAGTGCTACCTCTCTACTTAGTGATTTTATAAGTGTTTTACGAAATTCTGCGACCTCAATGTTATGTTGTAATAACATTGACAGAATTAAAACGAACCCCGGCTGGTGGGATAATGAATGTAAAGTTGCTGAGCACAATAAAGTTCTATCTTTGCGTAAATTTCGACTCACAAATAGTTATGCCGACTTACTAGAATATAAAGCACGTAAAAAGAAATTTAAATCAATATGCAAATATAAAAAAATCAGCTATCAAAGGAAAAGAAAAATGGACCTTATCAAAAGTAGAAAGGACCCTAAAAAGTTCTGGGGTATAATTAAAGCGGAGAATACTGGTTGTAGATCAAACTACCCTATTCCACCGGAACAGTGGTTAATACACTTCAAAAAACTGTTGAACCATGAAACCGAACGAAACGTAACCTATACTACGGAAAATGCTTCACATCATTTTACCATTGAAAATAATTGTGATTTGCTTAATGCACCGATTCGAGATGAAGAAATAGTTGAAAGTATAAAATCTCTGAAAAATGATAAGTCACCAGGACCAGACGGACTTTGTGCAGAAATTTATAAATACACCTTAGATTATACATTGCCTTACCTTAAATGTCTATTCAATGAGATTTTCGAAAATAGTAGAGTTCCAGAAGAGTGGGGTTACAGTATAGTTTCGCCAATTCATAAGAAAGGCAGTATGTCCAATTCTAATAATTATAGAGGTATTTCTCTCATTGATTGCGTATGTAAAATATTTGTTAAAATTTTAGCGAAGCGATTTTCAACTTGGTGCGAAGAGTTTGAAATAATAGATGAAGCGCAAGCTGGTTTTCGAAAGGGATATTCAACAACAGATAATTCATTTATTCTTATGTCACTAATACAGAAATATTTGTCGAAAAAGAAAGGACGTTTCTACTGTATTTTCATCGACTTTGAGAAAGCCTTTGACAATGTTATTCATGAAAAATTGTGGGATGCGTTATCGAGTAAAGGTGTCAGCGGACATTTTCTTAGTACATTACAGTCTCTGTATAGCCAGTTAAAATCTTGCGTTAAAGTAGGTGATACTTTGACAGAATATTTCAGTTGTACTGTTGGCACCCGACAAGGTTGTGCCGGAAGTCCTCAACTTTTTACAATTTTCATCAATCAGCTTGTTGATTTTTTCAATGAAAATATCAAAAAAGGCGTTTCTGTTTCACCAGATATGCGAGAGTTGAATTTGCTACTTTTTGCAGACGACGTTTCTAGTTTTTCCGATACTGTCATTCAGCTTCAAAGACAAATTGATGGTATTGCAAAGTTTTCTGATTCTGTAGGTATGAAAATTAACCTTGATAAAAGTAAAATTATGGTCTTTAGAAATGGTGGGGTCATCAAACAAAACGAGAAATGGTTTTTAAAAGGGAATCAAATCGAAACTGTATCATGGTATAAATATCTGGGTCTACATTTATCTTCTAAACTATCATGGAGCAAATCACATGAAATACTGTCCCTACAAGCAATGAAAGCAATAAATCATATATTAAGGGTTCGTAGAAAAATAAGCATTATGGAAATTCAAGATTTATTTAAAATATTTGATTCTGTTGTGAAACCTATAATCTGCTACGGGGCCCAGATTTGGGGGTATAGTGTCATTAAAAAGATTGAAAGAGTCCAAATAAAATTTTGCAAAAAAATCTGCCATCTTTCCGAGAACAGTTGCGATGCAATGGCACTCGGTGAGTGTGGCAGACTTCCGTTATGCATGTCTTATATGCCTATTTGTGTGAAGTATTGGCTTAAATTAATACGTATGGAAAATACAAGGTATCCAAAAAGCTGTTATGAAATGTTGAGGCAACTTGATTCCGTAGGAAGATATACTTGGGCAACTAATATAAAAAACATGCTTTATCTTTATGGTTTTGGTTATGTTTGGATTGCACAGGATGTTGGAAATGATGAAAATTTCATAAGCCTCTTCAAACAAAGAATTGCTGATTGTTTCACCCAGCAATGGTTTTCAAATATAGAAAACGCACCCAAGGCCCTAACCTACAAACAGTTTAAATCTTTATTACACCCAGAGCTTTATCTCAGTGCCGAAATACCATTTCTTTATAGGAAAATACTATCCAATTTTAGATGCTCTAACCATGGACTTATGATAGAAAAAGGTAGGCATCTCGGAATCGACAGAGAATTGCGTTACTGCCCTCTTTGTAGAGAAAATAATATTTTAATAGTTGAAAATGAATATCACTTTTTCTTTGACTGTCCGACTTATGAATCCTTACGAGTTAAATATTTCATGCCATGCTGGCTTCACTGCAGAAATGAAGATGTATTTAACAACATTATGAAGTTAAGTGAATTGTCAACAATTCGCACTGTTGCCAAGTTTCTAGCTGAGGCATTCGACCTTCGAAAGCATAAACTGAGTAATTTTGAGTGAATGGGATTTTTATAAAGTATATGTAAATTTTGTCTGTCCATTTATCCATGTATGTTTTGTTTTCTACCTTTAATTTATTTGAGCTTGCTTAAAATTCATTTCAGTAGTCTGGTCGCAATATTGTTTTCAATGTTTAAAGTTTAGCTGGAGAGATACCTACTTCAGTCATGCTATATGTAGTATTATTGCCTTTTGGCGTAGCCTTACGTTTCGTTTCGGTAAGGCTGCAAGCATGAGGCAGTGATTTTTTTTTGTGTTTTTTCCTTAAAGTTCTTGTTTCATGTTCTTGTTGAAAGTTTAGCTGGAGAGATACCTACTTCAGTCATGCTATATGTAGTATTATTGCCTTTTGGCGTAGCCTTACGTTTCGTTTCGGTAAGGCTGCAAGCATGAGGCAGTGATTTTTTTTGTTTTGTTGTGTTTTTTCCTTAAAGTTCTTGTTTTCATGTTCTTAAGCATTATATCGGGAAACCATTGAAATTCATTTTCTCAATTGCAGACCAAATTGTTATAAAAATTTTTACGGCTACTTCTATTAAATCCCTATAACATTAGCCGACCGAAACATTTCAATTGAGAACTCATCTTGACCTGCACAACTACACTCATTCCAATATTTGAAAAAAAAGCTGATAGTGCAGTCCTCAAATTATACTACACGCTATTTTGCTCTCTGATCTTGACCTGCGATATTCAATTAGTCCAAATAGATGGTCTGATCTTGATCTACGTTGATAAATGACAACTAAGCTATTCTCAGCACTCTAATGGTTTAGATGCTATGTAGTACATGCTGAACGAAAAACTTCTCTTGTTATGCATATTTATCTCCATATAAGTATAATTGTTGCACATTAATAACACTTAGTATTCCTCTCTTCTATATATGAATGTTTCACTACGTCTATGTACATGGGCCGGAGGCCTAAATACTCTATTAAACTATTGTATTGTATTGTATTGTATTGTATTGTATAGTAAAAAAAAAAAACAGGATAATACTACTTCAAACTTATTTTTTGTAGACGAATGTCTCCTTATCAGACAGTGTAGATCCAAGATCAGACTGCACATTCTGTGCAGTCTGATCTTGATCTAAACTGTCTGCAAAAAGGTCAGTGAGTCGCCCCTAGCAGCCTAAGGGTTAAAGCATTTGCTGATGCCAAATAAATGTGACACAAGATATAAATTTCTCCTTGGAGGGGTAGTTACCAGCATTTTCTCTTATTCCCGCAATAGGAATTTAAAAGCCTTCTACGTAAGGGTTGTTTAAAATCGGGATTATTCGGTAAAGAGATATGTCAAGAGGATGGAAAATGGACGGAGAAAATAATGTCTGACTTATTGACTCGGAATTTGAATTATAACGTTTGTTCATATTGCAAACAATCCTTACATCACGTGATCAACCTACCCACTATTAAGAAATTTCTTAAATAATTGCGTGAAATGGAATCAATACACATATCGTGAGTATGACGTTTTTTTTTTTAAACAAGGTATGGTTGCGTAAAAATACTTCATGTGATCAATAGTATGTTCTACTGCGTTCTATAGAAATCCCAAAGAACAGCAGTTCTAGAGTAAGGAGTCGTCTCGTAATGTCCGTTGTCTGAAATGGGTAAGGAAAACGTCCGACCGTTCGTCTGTGTACTTGATAACAAAGATTATATTACAATTGAAGATTATCACTGTTACAGATATAATTGAAAATATAAAAGGAAAACCACATCAGGCCATTAACTTTTATCAAGCCTGTTACACATGGTGATATCACTATCAACGTTATCACGTGATCGTGTCCTCGGTGACTTCAGTCCTTTGATAAAGACTGCGCCCTTTTCAGTGCCTTGTGTCTACAGCTTCAGCAAATAAACAATAAACAGTTGGTGTTCTCTATATGTTTAAAACAGTTTCAAACGTTTTTATTTGTAAGTGACCACTTGAAAGTGACACCAAAGCACTATAATGCATAGGTATATGATCTAAGGGCACATACTTTTGTAATCTGCCTGTAACTATGTACTGACTTCCGTTTTACGGCAGATCACGTATGAAAACCTTGCAGTAGACAAAGAAAATACTCGTGGAAAGAAATTTACTTCATTTTGCTTAAGTGTTTGGCACGAATCGATGGTGGTCAAAACCAAAATCCTCTTGCTAACCTTGACATCATTTCTTTTTCAGGGGATGTGTGCATAACTGCACCACGACAGTGCCTTTCTTTCTTCTCTTGACTGTGCACAAAGTGTGACTAGGACCCGTGTTCACCACCCCTCTTAATAACATTCTCAGTCTACTTCTGCAGGATGTTCTAAATTTCAAAGTAACGCAAGGTTTGATTGGCTGTACCAAATAGTTTAGCCAGTCAGAAACTGTATTACATATATATAATTTTTTTTTTAATCCAGTATCAGGGTAAGAATACAACTTAAGGTGGTCGGTGAAGATGGTCCGAGATCTATGTAAACTATTTCAGAACAATAAAAACGTCAATTTTCATTAAATAATTCTGCAATCAACGGTTCTTCAAATATTTTTCTTTTCTCTTGAGACACGTTTAATGAATTTGACAACATAATTGTTTATTTGGACTAGAAGCGCAAAGATCAAACAGTCCTCCAGATACCATTGTCACCTCTCATTAATCAAATGCTGTTATCTGATTGTTTAACTCTACCAAACGACAAATTTCGAGCCCTTCCAAACTGAATGGGTTTTGTACATGCCGTAGTTTTATTATCCACACGTGGTACAAATGAATAGAAGTTCTTTTACAGGGTAGAAAACATTGTTGGAAAAGAAGAAAATGCTGTTAACCAGCATTTTCTTCTTTTCCCACAATGTTTTTAAAAGGCCTCTCCTTTAGGGTCCTGAAAATCCGTTCAGCCATGTTTTCCTAACCCTGTAGCGCAACTGGATAAATGAAATTCCTACTTTGTAAGCAGAACTTAAGATGCCCATATTGCAATTTCTTCGCTGTTTTTGTCAGAATATCTGGCAAAGAAGCGGGCGTTCTATGCAGTCTGTTCTTAATCTACACTGTCCGAATCAGCAATTAAACCCGGGCTCAGCGCTACAAACTAACAATCTTTCTTTTTTATGTCTTGCAAATGACAACATATGAAAACATTTTAGCAAAAGGAGAAATTCTTATCTTGGCGTGCAAGCTCCCTTGCCGATGCAATGCGTTAAGATGTATTTATGTTTTTCACTTGACCCTGCCGATAAAGACTATTCAGACCTACATGGATAGTTTATTCTGTAATCACACTTTGAGGTATTGGGAAATACTGATCAGTTCTAGAGAGATTTTCCACATTATTATCTAGAACTTTGATCGCTGGGACAGAGGGAACATGCAAAATAATTGCGACTTTAAGAAGTATGCAACACTGAAGAACATGAACTGAGGGTAGCAGCAATTGTTAGTAATAGCAAGAGCTGTTTGTCCCTAACTGTTTTCCCATACTTTTCAAGTAAAATGTCTTTTGCCTTTCCACCAACTGATCTTCCTTTTTGTAAACTTGTTTATTTCTCTGTAACCATATAGTACGTGACGTGTTGTTGGGAGGATGGTCTGACGTAAGCCTAGTCGAGCATTAAATCGCGTATCTCTTTACCAAACGACATAATTTTACACTCGTCCAAATTCAAAGCTGTTGCAGACGACAAAGTAAATGCGGCTCAAGTGATGAAACCTGATTCTAATAGGGCAGAAAACATTGTGGGAAAAGGAGAAAATGCTGGTTACCAGCATTTTCTCCTTTTCCCACGATGTTTTCAAAAGGCTTTCTTTCCAGGGTCGTGAAAACCCGGGATTGTTTGGTAAAGCGATAATGTTTTTGCCTTGTTGAGCATTCCTTCGCAAATAAGAAGGTAACTTAAGAAATGATAGAACCTTTTACCACATAAGCCGTAAAGAGGCTTTAGAAATATTTGTGAGTCACGCTCTATGAAAACGTAGTCAAATGCATCTGCACAAACAGTATCGACCGTGTCAGCCTGCGCAGTCTTCCAAACGTTTTGCTATTGGTATATTTTTTGCTTGTAAAAGGACCACTCTATGCCAAGGTTCAGCTGGTCTATAGCCAATATGGACCTACCTTTCGTAGTATGATGCATGTATTTTTTTAAATTCATTTTCCTAAAGCACATCTCATGTTTATTTGTTTGATGTTAAGGTCGTATACGACATTAATGCAGTTATTTGAAGGTTGTCAGGGCACCTGTCCACGTGGTCCCAGTTCTCTTTTAAGAAGTACTATTCAAACACGTTAGGACAGCGAAGGCTGCTTTCCCACCTTCACCGAATTGGAAACAATATACACGGTGAGAAGGAAGTCTACCACAACAAAACAATGACATTTTGAAAAAAAAAAATTGATAGAAGGCGCAAAGAAATATGTTGATTGATTGATTGATTGTATGGTGTTTAACGCCGTTTTCAACATTATTTCAGTTATATCACGGCGGCCAGTGCTCCTATCCATGCTTTCCTGGAGTTTCTTTTACCAGTACTCCGCACAATATTCTTTCCAAGCCACTGGCTGCTTTCCCATCGTCGAAACAATGGTCAGCGATGAGAGAGGAATGAATCCTGTCGCGATGACTATCATCAATCCTCGGAAAGAAATTGGCCAAGCCGGGGATCGAACCTGCGACCTCCTGTTTAATGAAATATGTATGTGGGAAAAGAGAGGCGATGAGGAAAAGGGTGATGGGTAGTATAAAAATGTCGGTTATGATGGTCTATGATCTTATCTCATAACCTGTAACCAAAAGATCCCGTGTTTTTTACAACCTTAAAGATACAGGCTTATGAAAACATTGTGGGAAAAGGAGAAAATGCTGGTAACCAGCATTTTCTCCTTTTCCCACAATGTTTTCTTGCCTCTCTTAGACAAAAAACCTTACATTTGAGCTTAATTGATTTAGTCGTCCGCAGGTTATTTCAATATGGGCCTGTCTAAAATTTGGTCGTGTGGTAAAGAGACAGTCAGCGGGCGTTTCATTCAGAAAACGTACTTCAGGTCCATCCAACCATACCAACATCAAAACGTTGAATGATTTATATTTTCTTTCATATTTACATTTCTTAAAAAACTCATTGTTCATTGATTTCATAACTAATGGTTTCTTCAACGGACTGCATTATCTATCAACCTTACAGAAAGACACACGCGTGTGTGGGGCATGAGAGTCGGTGTATTTTTTTTTGGGGGGGGGGGGGGTGGTCGCATCCAAAAAGCCAATTATTTCTTCATGAAAATCAAACGCAGTACGGAGATACTCAGAGAATTAAATCTGATGAGAGCCTACAAGGCAGGTTTAGGTGAATAAATGAAAAATATTACTTTTTGAACTCCAAAATACTCCCCTAACTCAAACAGTTACAATTTTAATTCATGGCTGTTTAAGTAAACGACAGGGCTTTGCCTCTTTCGCCCCATATTTCTTTATATCGTGCCAATGCAACACCAATCTCTTTTCGAAGAAGGGGTCCTGCGTGGCTCAGTGGTAAAGTGTACGACTCGTGACCTGGAGGTCCCGGGTTCGAGCCTCAATGGATCCACTGGGTTTTTCATGGGAGTGTTCTAGGGCAAGACACTTCAGAGCCCTAGCCCAGTACTGGTGAAACCCAGGAAATACATGAATATGTGAGCTGTCGCCGTGATATGACTGAAATAATGTTGAAAGCGGCGTTAAACACCATTCAATCAGTCAATCAATCGATCAATCAATCTTTTCGAAGAAGACAACTAAACATGAAGTCACTGCTCATATTGTTACAAAGTCTATTCCATGGTTTTGTATTTATGTACCACTGGTTCAAAAACATGTGAGTCATGCTCTGGCCAAAGGGGGCTTAATGCATCTCCGTGATGCCCTATACAATACAAGTCATCACATGATTGTGGATACATAAAGTCCCTTATGTCTAACTACCAGCTGATTCCTGAGGTTGAATGGTCCTTGGCCGTGAAGATAATTACCTGAAAGCAAAAAGTTTCGGCACAGGTCAGCCTGCGCGGACTGCGCAGGCTGACCTGGGTTGATATTTTATGCAGATGTATTAAGTCCCCCTTTCACAGAGCAAGGCTCATGTATAGGAATGCGAAAACAAACATGGGGGGGGGGGGGGGAAGCTGGAAACAAGATTTTTCTTTCTTCTCATTTGTGATGAAATTCACTTCATGCTTGACTGACAGTTTTACGTGTGTGAACCGTGAGAAAATATGTCTTTCGTATTTTTTTCCACCCTTTAACAAACAATCCCGGGTTTTAGCGAGCCCGAGAAAGAAGGCTTTTTGTAGACATTGTGGGAAAAGAAGGAAAAGCTGGTTGCCAGCATTTTCTCCTTTTCCCACAATGTTTTCTACCCTATCAAAAGACTCGCCCCATTGCTTGCATTATGGCTAACTAGTCATCTGCAAATACTTTTCATTTCAGACTAGTCTTTAAAAAATCCTTCAGCAAAGAGTCACAACATTTAAATCCCAAGCTACGGTAAAGTAAACTCAACTTTCAAGTGGACAAAATCAACTTGTATTCATTTCAAAGGTTGTTGCGACCACAGTGTCTCCATAAAGATCGGACAATGTAGATCAAAGATCAGACTGCACGTTCTGTGCAGTCTGATCTTGATCTACATTGTCCGCTAAAGCAGCTAATCTTGCCCTTACTTATGGTAAGAGTTAATATATACATCACCAATCTGATAATAGAGTGAGGCGACATCTCCATAAATACAATAAAAGATGTAGTCTTATTTCAGCCTTTGATCGGCATTAAAAAGCAACGCTTCGCCGATGAGAGAGAGATTTTCCACATTATTATTAAAGATACATCTATACTCGTGTTCAGCTAGTTTTTAACCTGTTTCATCTTTATTTTTGTGGCATTTGTCGAAGACAATGCCACTATGAGTTCAATACGACATTTTGAAAATCATGTATCGTATTTTGTGCAAAACCGAAGGAAGTAAACCCAATTAAAATCAGTTTTTCGGAGAAAAATAAATATTTCGATTGCACTCAGATATGAAACTGAAAATGGCGTATTATAATAAATTGGATTAGGCCATCGATCGTGGAAATACGTCCTTTTTATCGAAAATAGCTTGATCCGCTATGGCCTTCTATAGTGGCGTAATGACACACACATACCGTGCTTCTTCGTCCCAAAACCAGTTCGTTCCTGGGCTTATTCGTCCCAGGATTGTTCGTCCTGACTTGTTCGTCCCAGAAGATTGCACCCTTCTCTATCGGATTTTGCATGACTATATAGTAGATTGACTTTCAAGCGAATATTTTGAAACTGTTTCTGTTGTTTATTTTTCAAATTATTAATTCCACACAATGGCTCCCTTGACAAATGCCACACCAGCGTTTTCAACGCTTTGATATCTAACTATAATCATTCTTGTATCTTTATGCCAAATGTCGCCCCTGATGGTGGCAAGGTTGCATAGATTACGACCGATAGGAAATGCATTTCTTTACGCCATCAAAGAAATCACTGTTGCGACGTTTATCGTTTTAACCAACATATGTATTTATTCCTTACACCATATACGTATATATCGGTAATGTATCTATGTTTACACAGCTGACTAAATTTTGAACCATTCTACAGTCTATCAATTTTACAGCGTTTTTTTTAAGTTTGAGTGAAATCCTTTTGGCTAGCATAATTGACTCCCTTATTAATACAAGCGACATGAAAAATGGCGTGCAACACACGAAAAGGGGGCCTTCGGACATATGCGTAAAAGTGTGTCGTCCCAGATCAGCCTGTGCAGTCTGTGACTAATCCGAGACGCCACTTCCCGTTTTTGTGCGATTTTCTGTTTCACGAAAGTCTACTGTATGAAAAAAATCTTAGGTAGTCGTAAAGTGTCGTCTGGGATTAGCCTGCGGGACGACACTTTACGCAAATGTCCAAAGGTCTCATTGCAATTTGCGGGCCATTATTATGCTAAACGTGATGTTGGGGTGTTTGTGTAAATATATCAGATGAAGCTGCAGCGTTACCAATGAAAGACCAGCGCAAATAGCTCAAGTGATAGAGCATGGGACTTGTGAAAGACAGATCTCGAACCCCTTGACGGTGTGGGTTCGCTTCCTTCGCCTGGTCTTAAATTACAAACAGACTTCAGGATGAGACTTTAAACCTGGGTCCCCTGTGACCGTGCTATATTCCGAGCACGTCAAAGACCCGGGCCTAACTTCCGGTGGAATTCCGTCCTGTATCTGCACAATACCTCGTATGGAACAACCTTCTGGAGTGGTGACGATATATAAGCGACTAGAGGCGCTTGAGCGCCTGTATCGCTCCACAGGCCTGATATTTCTATAATGGCGAAAAGAAGTTTTTAACAATTACCATTCAATCCTGCATTTTAGCTCACTGAAGAAAAAAGGTATGGAAAAAACTTGTGAGAAAAGAAGAAAAAAATGGTAACCAGCATTTTGTTAGTTTCCCACAATAATTTCTATCCTTTTTTATATATGTCTTACTAATGTGAAGATATGTTGTCTGCAACAGGTCCTTTCACAAACCATTTTGGGTGGGGAAACATCAAAATATAAAATAGAAAATATGTCTTTCTCAGGGTCGTTAAAAGTTGTGATTGTGTGGTAAAGGGGTAATCTAAAAGAACAGCTAGGAGGGCAAATGAATGAATGTTATAGCAATATAGATCAACTTACATCAATACACCAGATAGAATGAAATATGCTGGCATACAATGAACACCTAATCCCTAATAATCAACTTTTCACAGTCACAGTTAGAATGTCTTCTGTGGCAAACAACACAAAATGGTCTACAAATGCATTTACATAAATATCCTGCTCCAGGGCACAGATTAATTCTGGTGTACTGAAGTTGCGGGATCAGTTTGACTGGATAACATTAATGCCTTATCACAAATGTAAAGCCCTGTCCCACTTTGTACTAGGTCACCAGGATTTACACACCTTCTGTCCACTCTGCATTTACTCATTAGTAGGTCAACAAACCTTTACCAGAACTAATAAAAGTGCAGAGGTTCTCTTGTTCTATATCAAAAGGACTATAAAGTACCTACAACATGGGGGTTTTGTTATTAAAATACTTTTTCTTTTTTATCTTGGCATGGTTACTCAGCCTTAGTAATAAGGCAAAATTGAAAAGCTCAAGTTGTGAAAGGTGCTCAAGCTTTTATCTTATTTATGGCCAGTGATATTTTATTACTAGTACTAACTAATAGCATATCATTGGAGTAAATTGTGATCTTAATACCAAGGAAAATGTGTGGGCTTAAATAGGACAGCCCTGACTAGGTCAAGTCAATCCAATTTTCTTCCTTTTTCTTTGTTAGTCGATAAAACTAACACAATAAATAGTTTTGGAGAAGAACATTTTTTTGAAATATAAGCCTTGTCTATAAAAAAAATGTGTTTTTAGGTGTATCATTTTTTTAAAAGGAATTTGGTATATAACCACATAGAAACAATTTGGCAGACAACCACCATTGGAACTTACCTGCAAAACAACAATGAAATCCAATGAATAGTTTTAGAGAAGAAATTTTTCAAAGATTTTACTTTATACCATAAAAGGAAAATGAGTCTCCCATAAAAGCCATGTTTTTTGACAGATCATTTTTTTTTAAAGGAATTCTGTAAACCTGTATCTAAGGAAAATTCCTGCAAAATAATAATGCTATCCAAATAGCGGTTTGGGAGGAGAAGATTTTTAAAGGTTTTTTACTTTGGTTGCCATGGCAACCAGAATTCTTCATGGAACACAATTATTTGAAGGAATTTGAAAGAGGACCACCAAAGGAACATTCTTGTGAAATTTGGTAAAAATCCAGTCAATAGTTTCTGAGGAGAAGTTTTTTAAAGAAAAAGTTTACGGACGCACGTACGGACGAACGGACGAACGGACGGACGCACGACGGACACAACGCCATGACAATAGCTCGCTGGCCTTCGGCCAGTGGAGCTAAAAATCAATCAAATTTCCACTGAAATGATAGGTCTCTTAGTCTATTTGTCTGCATTGGATGCCACAGCCGCAGACCTTCGCCGTATTTGGCTGATTTGACTTATTTGCTTTTTTGTTTGGACTCTCCGCTCGTAATGTGTGCACAGTATAAGTATCTCTTTTTTTTTATCGCTTCATAGACTTGATTAGGGACACAAACATGTGTTAAATCCCTAAAGATGCAAACGACGATTGCAGGTGCCCTTGGGAGCAGTGTAGACCAAGATCAGACTGCATAGAAAAAAATAATAAACAGAAAAAAAAACAAGAAGTAACAAACCCTAAAAAAAATGTTTGTCAGTCAATAAAACGAATGTAAAATCAGATAAGACCCGGCGAGGTGTAATTAAACATTTTAATTGATACAAGGAATGGTTCAAATGTAATTTAAAACCCTTTTTTATCCGAACGCTCCAGCATTGAAAAGGCTTTTCAAAACATCGTGGGAAAAGGAGAAAATGCTGGTTACCAGCATTTTCTCCTTTTCCCACAATGCTTTCCAATCTTCCAAAAGAAAAATCCCATCATCTAAGCAACATTTAGTTTTGGGTCTGCAAATGTTTATGATAATGACCGAGTTTAATCCTTTGGTTGCTCTGTGCCACTCAATGACCTGCTGCGGACAGTGTAGATCAAGATCAGACTGCACAGAATGTGCAGTCTGATCTTGGATCTACACGGTCCGATAACAAGATATCTTTCTCATCTTTGAAATAGCAAAAATTAGGTTTTTACTATCGGCTTGAAAGTTTCATTTCACTTATTAAGCAAGATACATGGTAAGATTTTGTTCTCTCGTACAGATAGTTAAAAGATTACTGTCTATTATTACATTGAAGTAGAATGTGTCTCCAATTTTACCTCGGTAAACAATGCAAAAAGACACCACCAGTGGTTCGATTTTGGGTAGGACCCCCAGAGGACAAACCCTTATCTTCCAATCTAAATGTTTAACCTTTTTCCTCCTTTACATGTAGTTTCGGTTATTCTATGTCCTCACCCTTTACCACACAATTTCGACTTTTAACACCCCCTTGACAAAGGATTTCGAAAAAATTGTGAGAAAAAGAAACAAATACTGGTAACAAGTATTTTCTGCTTTTCCGCCAATGTTTTCTTCCCTTAAATTGAAAATGTCACCTTTTGAGCGACATTTTATTTGACGTCTGCAAAAACTTTGAATTTGAACAGGTCTAAAATTTGGTCGTTTGGTACTGCAGGGATAAAAAAAAATTAGAAATTTTCTGTAAATGCAATTCTCTGCATGTGGCACAATAATTGTTTGGATAACTTATTGATATCGGATCCAAGTTCAGTTCTACAATAATTTCAAATCTATTTACAAAACATTTGAAAAATTGCTAGTACAAATTATGACGGAATGGTATTACTGCGGGAAAATGTTGAAGTCAAACAAAGTATTCTTTTCAGCAAGGAAATAATTCGAAACTAGGAATGAAAAGAAGTTGTTAAAATCTTTAAAATATTTGTATGTTTTAAATATGAAATAAAAAAAAGAGCGATATACTCGAAGGTAGCTTTTGTTAAATTCTGTTTGCTTAATTACAAAATTAATCAAAATTTGTGAGAAAAAATGCGTCGTAGGAGAGCTAGTGCCAAAAGAGATTGGTTTATTAATGTTTTACCAAACGACAAATTTTGATTTTACACTCGTCCAAATTCAAAGCTGTTGCAGATAAAAAATCAAATAGGGCTCAGTTGATGAAACTTGACTCTAAAAGGGTAGAAAACATTGTGGGAAAAGGAGAAAATGCTGGTTACCAGCATTTTCTCCCTTTCGCACAATGTTTTCAAACGCATTCTTCCCCAGGGTAAGTTTTATCAACCTTTGTTGTAAAAAACTTGCAAATAAAATACGTTATAAACCAAAGACTCTTCTAGTCATAATTTCCAATCATATAGGACAGTGTAGATTCAATATCAGACTGCATGTTTTGTGCAGTCTGATTTTGATCTAATATGGTCCGCAAACGATCTTCATGTTATTCCGGTATTCTTCAAGGCATCTTTTTATAGATACAAAAGTCAGAGAAGGCCAACGTGAAGAAATCAGCATGACATTTTACACGAAGTGAAATATACAAGAAAATTGCAATTTGATATTACAAACTGCGACCTTGCATAGTGTATTAAAATCAAAGGCGACTGCTCTGGTCGAGCTTTGATCAGTTAAAACAATGTTAAGACCATTTGATTATAATCCAGTAGATCACATAATGAGCTTATATGCATTTAAATCTGTCTTCGGTGTTTTTCATTTTTACGCCAGAAGAACCTGAAGCGTTGACAAATAAACAAATGTATAGACAAAACAATTTTAAGAACCGAACCAAATATGGATTGAGCAACAAGAAAAATGAGAAACTTTAAACAACGAGTGTCGGTTACGTTGCAATAAATGCATGGCTCAGATCACTGGCGCCAAATGCGGAGCAGAATTAATGGCCGTATAGCTGGACCAATAGTAGTGACGAATGCTGGTTTTGAAAATGACTGGCGAAAATGCCAGTATCCTTTAAAAAAAAACGGTCACAAAAAAAGGAATGGTTCAAATGATTGGCAAAAATGCAAAGTAAGTCACGATCCTAAAACCAACAGTAGCGTAAAAAGCATAGCTTAAATGACTAACAAAATGCATGACCAAAAATAAACTTGTGAAACTCAAGACAAATCACGGTGACTTGTGGGCCACTGAAGCAGGAAAGGAAAACGGTTCAATGTCAACACGGTACAAAACCATAAAAACTCTAAACGTAAATCTGATACAGCGGCTTAACTCTTTACCGCACAATCTCGTGTTTAAACGACCGTAAAGAGGATGGTTTTTTGAAAACATTGTGAGAAAAGGAGAAAATGCTGGTAACCAGCATTTTCTCCTTTTCCCACAATGTTTCCTACCCTAACAAAGAACAATCTCATCACTTGATCCATATTTCATCTGTCGTTTGGTAAAGAGTAACAAATGGCGACATTGTGTTTTGAAGTCAAATATGCCCTTAACCTTCCAGTGCATGTCTTTTCAAACACACCAAGGAGAAGTTTAATTCACATACGTGAGTTTGAAAAAGCCGTGACGTAAAATCAATCGCTCCTATTCCAACAACGATAAATCAAGTTATCACATTGGTTCCTTATCGTCCAGATATTTCTTCTATGTATTTCTTACCGGTTTATTGTTAGTCTAGAATGAGCCTGCGTTGTGATGAATTTTGCCTGACCTTACAAATATAATCCAAGTTTATGGCTTCTTGCCCTCGACAGTCCCGGAAAACTTTGTGGAAAAAGAAGCAATAGCCTGTAAAAAGCAACTGCTTGCTGAGGAAGTAATGACAATTCGTATGCAGAACTCGTAAGAGTGTACCTAGATACGGTATAGTAATGACTACGTCAAAAAGGCGGCAGCCTCGCTAAACTTGATACATTGTCGACGCGCCATCGAGGTTAACAGCAAGATAGTGTTGCCTACGTAATAAGGATGTTGCATGCAAGCTTTGTACTTAACCGTTTCCCAAACGACAAATTTTGGACTGGTACAAATTCAAAGAGTTTGCAGACGACAATTTTAAATTTGATGAAAATTGCAGAAAGTTATCAAAAAGGGTAGAAAACACTGTGGGAAAAGGAGAAATTGCTCGTTACGAGCAATTTCTCCTTTTCCGTCAGTGTTTTCAAAATACTTGTACTGCAGACACGTGAAAAGCAGGGCTTCTTTGGGAAAGGGTTAAAGGTGATGTCAGGAGGTATTCGTTTCACATCCGTTTGCACGGATGAAACAGGCAACACAGAGGCTTTATGTCTTCTTTCTTCGAAAAAGAGGTTTTACAAATTTACGGGTCTCTGTTACGTGAGTGTCATACGTTTGCCATTTAGGATATGTGGGTGCGCATGCGTAGGAGTTATATACGCGCTTCCGAGTGCAAGGTTAAAGTTCTATGGAGTAAATTTGACTAATAAATAGAATATAAATAGATGGTACTACCAGTCAGAATTGCTTGACTTAGAATCTAAAATAAAAGTCGAATTTAGAATGGTTCTCGAATACGTTTTCCTGGCTGGATATAGTTTACGAACTGATCAATTATAATTCTACCGTGTACACAGTCAAAAGGACCATTTGTAATTTACCTAAAGATTAAGAACCAGCGACAGAAAGGTCTTTACAAGCTGTATTAATATTATAACTTTTTACCTGCAGACAAAACTTGAGACAAAGGCAAGTCGGACGCATTAGCAGACGACAAATTAGATGTGGTTAAGATGATGAGATTTGTCTTTGAAATGGCAGAAAACATTGTGGGAAAAGGAGAAAATGCTGGAAACCAGCATTTTCTCCTTTTCCTACAATGTTTTCAGAAAGCCTTTTTTCAGCTATCGGTAAACCGCGGGGTCATTTTGTAACGGGATTAAATGGCGTTCTGAAAAAATAAACCAGTTACTAAAAAGTCAAAATGCCTACCTGGCCAGCGGTGTCACAGAGCTGCAATCTGATTGGTCTTTCGTCTACCGTCACCACAACTGCAAAGACAAGAAACACATTTATTAGCATGACCTACTTAGTGTGCTATCGAGCTTAAAACGGATTCCAATAAATATAAGTAAAGGTGTCCCATCTCGAACTTTTGAAAGGTTTTGAAAAATCCAAATAGGAAAGCTCCTATTTCTTTGATTGACTGACTGATTGATTTATTGATTGATAAATCGATGAAATGATTTATTGAATGGTATTTTACGCTGCTTTCAACATTGTACTCATGATATTTCTGGGATTTTACTAGTACTAGTCTATGGCTCTGAAGTGTCTTGATCAGAGATTCCCACGAAAGACCTAGTGCTTTCATTTAGACTCGAACCAAGGGTCCCCAGGCTACGAGTCATACACATTACCACTGGGCCACGCAGGACCCCCATATATTTTTCCGTGTAAATTGGTATCCGTTGTATCTCCCGTAGCCGTCCGACAGACACACAGGTACGAAAGTCCAAAAACAGGCTCCCCGGTTATTTTTGGTGTCAAAGATTTGGAATATTTAACCGTGTCATACATGTGTTCAAACTTAAGCAGTCTAAGGAGCAATATCTGGTGCCTTGTTCTGGATAATGAAGATCAAGATCAGACTGTACTAATTGTGCAGCCTTATCTCAATCTACACTACCGAATTTTTAGTGAGACGATCATCCTCAACAGCATTGAAATAAGTCGTATCTATTACTGACTCAAAATGTACATTTCATAATATTTGACATTCAAAGATTTAACCTTTTTATAAACAGTCCCAATTTTTAAGGACTCTAAAAATATAGATTATGAAAATAACAGAAAAGCCGATCATTTGAGCAACATTTTATTTTGTTGTCCGCAAAGGCTTTCAGTAGAACAAATCTTTTTTTTACCAACCCTGTAAAAGAAGTCTTTGAAAACATTCTGGAAAAGGAGAAAATGCTGGTATCCAGCGCTTTATCCTTTTCCAACAAGGTTTACTACTCTTTCAAAGACAAATCCCAAATCCAGTCATTTTAGGAACATTTACTTGGTCGTCTGCAAATGCTTTTAAATTGGACAAGTGTACATTTTTGTTGTGTGGTGTACAGATGACAAGATCGTAATAATCTAGATTTGAACAGAAAGGGGGTTTTCCATGCACGTTTAATTATATTTACCACATCCAGTTTTCGTGGAAGGCTTACAAAACTCTTAACTTTACATGAAAGTTTTGGACATGCCAGAATCCAACGCAGTTGCAGAAAACAAATTAAAAGTAGCTTAAATAACTGAAACTGTCTATGAAAGGGTAGAAAAGATTGTGGGAAAAGGAGAAAATGCTGGTCACCAGCATTTTCTCCTTTCTTCACAATGTTTTCAAAGGTCTTCTTCCCGTCAGTCATTAACTCCCAGGTTTGTGAGATAAAAAAAGGGGGGGGGGGGTGAAGCGAAACAGAAAGAAAAGAGAATGTTTAACCCTTCTCCAAACGACAAATTTTGGATTGGTCCAAATTGAAAGAGTTTGCAGACGACAATTTTGAATTTGATGATGAAAATGGCAGAAAGTTCTCAAAAAGGGTAGAAAACACTGTGGGAAAAGGAGAAATTGCTCGTTACGAGCAATTTCTCCTTTACCCACAGTATTTTCAAAAGACTTGTACTGCAAACACGTGAAAACCGGGGTTTGTTTGGGAAAGGGTTAAGCCCATCTTTCACTGTCATACACATTTGTGACGCCATGACATAACCACATCAAATAATTTCATATCCGGCTTGCTTATAACTCTTTACCAAACGACAAAATTTAAGACTTGCCAAACTGTAAGCTCTCGCAGACGACAAATCTAATGTTGCTTAAACGATGAGGTGAATTCTGTGTAGCGGTTAGAAAACGTTTAATTAACCCTTTCCCAAACAAGCCCTGGTTTTCACATGTCTGCAGTACAAGTCTTTTAAAAACACTGTGGGAAAAGAAGAAATTGCTCGTAACGAGCAATTTCTCCTTTTCCCACAGTGTTTTCTACCCTTTTTGATAACTTTCTGCCATTTTCATTAAATTTAAGATTGTCGTCTGCAAACTCTTTCAATTTGGACCAGTCCAAAATTTGTCGTTTTGGAAAGGGTTAAGTAAAAGGAGAAAATGTTGATTACAAGCATATTCCCTTTTTTCAACGATGTTTTCACATGCATTTCATTCTTGGGATTATTAAAACACGAAAATCTTTGCAAAAAGGGTTCATATAAGACTTCAACCATTTTATTGATCATTTCGACGTTTCACGCATCAAGAAATTTTACAAGATCTTAATTGAATTGTGAAGATAAACTAGAATTATTTGCTTGATAATTAAAAGTTGTATCTCTAAAATGGGTTTCTAAAGTTGAGATAAATCTCGTTACAGAAAGAAGAGAAGACATCTTACTAATGGTGAATGGCAGAAATATTCGCCGTGTAGGAAAAAGCATTCTAAATATGGGCTGTGCCCTGGGAAAAAGGGGGGTCTTATGCATCTCCGTCATGCATTATACCAAGCAAGACATCGCATAATTACGTATCCATGAATCAATTTTGTCTAACAGCCGACTGAATCCCGAGACAGAATGGGTCTTTGACATGCAGAAAATTTACAAACAGCAAAAAGTTTCGACTTATGTCAGCCTGCGCGGAATGCGCAGGCTGACATGAGTCGATACTTCTTGCAGATGCATAAAGCCCCCTTTTCACAGAGCATGAGTCATATATATATATTTTTTTTTTATCCGGTGATCCAAGATAAATCATCACGTTTTGATATTTGGCTGAGGCAAAATGTCTAAGCTAATGAGATGGTTTATCTTGAGATTTGGAATTAAAACTGAATAAAGACTACTTGGTGATTACGAACCCAATTTGGACTATCGTCAATTTGAACAACTGCTCGAAGATTAAAACTTTCCTCGTATTTTCCCCCATCTGTTAACCCTTAGAGCCCCTATCAAATCTAAAGTTGCCAATGCGAGCAGTGTAGATCTAAGATCAGGCTGCACAAAATATGCAGTCTGATCTTTGATCTACACTGTCCGCTTTGCTAAAACATAATTAACAAAAACAACCATAAAAATGCAATTCTTTGTGTTTTATTTTTAGACTGATAATGTCAGTTGGTTTTATTCGGCACTCTAAGGCTTAAGTACTTTCAGTTTTCCTCACCATACAATGGCGGATAATTTTACGTCAATAAAGTCTTTATCGTTAGAATGCTCCATACAACACAGCCAAATCTTGAGTGTTTTTCTACTCTCAATCATGTGATTCTTACTTGTGATAGCTTATCAGAATAACGCAAGAGGTTTTTGTTCCGGATATGTTTTCTTTTCTACAACTTCCGTCAGCTTAGGATTACTTTCATGTGCCAATGTAACATACGCATTTACACCCCCTCGCTCCCTCCCTCTTTCTTCCTCCCCCTCTCTCTCTCTCTGATTTAACTGTAAGTGTTAACACGAAATCACGTGACTAATCCATACTTTTAATTGTACATGTATCTGAAAGACTATAAACTTTGTAAGGTGTACCTAAAATAAACGTGGTTCTGTTCAGTTCAGTTCTATTAAAAACCGTGCACAAAACTTGCACCAGTTAAACAGTTAATCATTGTACCCCTGCAGTCAAATAATAGATGGTCATCATTTAGTAAAACTAATTAAAACCTGTCAAATGACCATATTTGGACATATGGTTAGGATTTTGGGGGGAAATGACTGTGATCCGGGATGGTGTTTCGAAAATACTGTGGTGAGAGACCAAGACAGGTCGTTAATTTCAGGGGTCGAGCAATCAAGAGTCACGTGACGACATGGTCTTACAATTATTCATTGCTCACCTGTAAGCTTAAGCATGGTTCATTTCTTTATGAATCAAATTTGCAGTAAACAGCTTTCACCACACCTCTGTGAAACAGGAAAAACCAACTTGCTTAAAGGTTCAATACACATTTACCGGTAAAAACATTGTGACAAAAGAAGAAATTGCTCGTTACGAGCAATTTCTTCTTTTTTCACAATGTTTCCTAATACATGGGTCTGCACGTACTTAGATAGATTTGTTATCTTTGACTCTGGTAAATAGAAAAAAAAAGAAAAGACAAGATAAAAAAACGTCGTGACTGATGGAGAAATAGGCAGATGAAACATCGCCGAAGCACTGACTTAGTGCTGTTGAAAAGATTTTACGAGATAATGCGCTCGTATTTAGAAACAATGGCGAACCAAATTATCGCCGTCAGTGTTTATGACTTTGAAATAAGGACGGCCATTACGTTACGTCATAGTTAATGATCTTGCATATAGATAATGGCTGAATATGAATGCACTCGTTGACCTTTGATTTGTTTGGCTATCATACTCAGCTGCCTCTATGTACAGTGCATAGCCATTGCTTGTTCTGGTGTTTTCAGTTTGATTTCAACAGTCCCAGTGGACAGATACACTTTCGATTGTTCTTTCTTTCTTTCTTTCTTTCTTTCTTTCTTTCTTTCTTTCTTTCCTTTCTTTTCTTTTCTTTTTATCCTTGAATAAGATCTACTCATTCATGCTATTCTTAATTATAATGTGAAAGCATGACATTGTGGACAGATTTTACACTTCACTAAACGACAAATTTTAGACTTGCCTAAATTGAAAGCATTTACAGACGACAAATTAAATATGGCTCGAATGATGGGACTCGTCTTTGAAACGGTAGAAAACGTTGTTGAAAAAAAGAAGAAAATGCTGGTTATCAGCATTTTCTCCTTTTTCAACAATGTTTTCAAAAGGCTTCTTCCTCGGGGTAGTTAAAACTCGGAGTTGCGGAGTTGTGAGACACGCCAATAAACAGTTTAACTCTTAAGCTGCTGAATAAATGGCACACAAATTTCTACTCAATACTAAACGCCCAACCATTGCGGTTTCAAAGTTGATTTCACTGGAAAGAAAATATCGTATCGGACAGTGTAGATCAAAGATCAGACTGCACAGAATGTGCAGTCTGATCTTGATCTACACTGTCCGCAAAAGGTCAGTGGGTCGCAATCAGCAGCTTAGGGGTTAAGTGAAACAGACAATATATGTTAAGGAAAGGGATATATACATTTAGATACATTTAGATACATTGTATAATGGAAACACTTTGGGCAAAGAGAATTAACATACACTTTTTCCCCAGTTTCCCAAAATATCTTCAAAGCCCGACTACTGGATTGCGTAAACAGCCATGATTGTAAAGTTATAAGCGGGAGGAATACATTGCAATAAAGGTTCATTTCTATATATAGACAGTTCTTTTTTTTTCCTTTCAAGTAATATTTTCTTGTCGGTTACTGCTTCGCACGAGATGACAAATTCGTTTTCATGATAATTCACATTGCTTCAATTTATTATTCAGTGAATGGAACAGACAAGAGACCGGAAGGGCCGAAAAATTCCCCGGTTACCAAGGAATGCTGGGAAGGGAATGTTGTACAACGATGTAATCTATCCGTCTGCGACGGTGACAGTTGTGCAGTGGTAAGATTACAAGTGGCGGATTGCGCAATGTAAATATTAGATAAATTTCATTGAACTCTTTACCAGACGTCAAAATTTTAGACTTGTCCAAACTAAAAGCATTTGCAGACGACAAATCAAACGCAGCTCAAATAATGGAATTTGCCTTTTATAGTTTTAAAACGTCTTAGGGAAAGGAGAAAATGCTGGTAACCAGCATTTTTTCCTTTTCCTACAATGTTTTTAAAAGCCCTTTTTAATCGCTTAAACACGGGACTGTTTGGTAGAGGGTTATACTCTAAAAGTGTCGGCTGGCGACGACCCGCGCTTTTCTCTGCGATAAGAACCTTGTTGGTCTTGACATTATGATAACACTGTTCTTGTAAACCTTTCAATTTTTTACAATCCTGATCACACATTACATTCAGCAGAAGACTCTAAGCGTCTTGCGCCAGACAACTGTCGTAAAGAGCAAAGACTCCTTTCGTCACCATATTTGCAATGGTGATCATGCATTAAAATTACAATAAGAATGGTTGTTGAATACGGGCCCACGGAAATCTACCTTTACGTAAACGTTAGAATAAGAAAGATGGAGTCCATTTCTTAACCCTTAGGCTGCTAAGCGCGACTCAATGACCTTTTGCAGCCAATGTAGATCAAGATCAGAATGCACAGAACGCGCAGTCTGATCTTGGATCTACACTGTCCGATAAAGAGATATTTTCTCGAAAAAATACCTTTGAAATAGCAAATCTGGGTTTTTAACTATGGACAAGAAAGTTTCATTTCCCTTATTTAGCAGTTTAAGGGTAACTGCGAACTTGGAACATTTTACGACAAAGTGTGGTACTTTTACGACATTTTAAAATGCCGATTTGCGGTTTCGGTTTTGAACGCAGACGAAAATTTAAATTCAAACAGGCTTTATTTGTAATCATGATTCATGATTTTACAGGTAATAAATAAAGCTCGGGCTTTAACGTTTTTTTTTAAACCCAATTTTCCACCATATATGGGATTGTTTGTATCATTCTGTCACTGTGTTTATTTTTCAGCAGACGCAATCCTTTTTCGTCTGCCTATTATCATCGTTTTATCATCTTTGAACATTGAATCATGAGTCATGATGATAAAAGTAACTATCTCTCTGTTAAGTTCGACATATTACGTCATATAACACTCATATGCCATTTCAACTCTTTACCAGACGACAAAATTTCATAGTCCTCTAAACTGAAGTCATTTGCAGATGAGAAATTAGAGAAGACTCAGCTGACAAGACTTGCACTGGAAAGGGTAAATAGCACTGTGGGAAAAGGAGAAAATGCTGGTTACCAGTTATGGTGCAGAGTCGAGTTTAGAACGAACTTTATGAGCAAATTCTGCTTTTGCCACTGTGTTTCAAGATCGAGACGTGACAAGTCGTATCTACTACCAACCGTTCAATGAAGTAGAGAAACTAGGGAACTAGGGAACTCTTTGGAACATAAGACAAGAGTTTCTTTACTCTTGATGCAACAAAAAAGAAGTAATTACAGTGAATAGAAACGCAATTTGAAGCCTTTCTCATAACATCGGATAATTGGACGGTTAGCGTCAAAGATCATAATATACCGTGTATGCAGTCTAAATTCACTCGCCTTGTCCGCCATTTCATCCTAAATTTTCGCGATGTCAAACCAAATCATAATTGCGCTCTACAAAATCTTCCAGTACATTTTTCATGGTAACATGGGTTAAAAAAAAAAAGTTTCAAGCATGCTGTTTACGATGTTCCTTATCTACAAACTTCTTGTGAGAATACACGAACTACGGTTCTAGCAAAATTGCTGATAAGCCCGCTCCCGCTGCGCAAAACTGTTACATCGTTAGTTGTGGTATCAACATAAAGAGAGTAAATATTTACTGACAGATACAACACATTTGGACGAGTATCAAAAGCCCACTTCCATAACGATAAGTATTATAACATTATTAGTTATGGTATCACCGTACCAGTGGCGTTTTTTTTTTTCCACGATACAAATATAAATAAGCGGTGCTCTGGGGAAAAAATGGAGTTTAACCCTTTCCCAAACATGCCCTGGTTTTCACGTGTCTGCAGTACAAGTCTTTTGAAAACACTGTGGGAAAAGGAGAAATTGCTCGTAACGAGCAATTTCTCCTTTTACCACAGTGTTTTCTAGCCTTTTTGAGAACTTCCTGCCATTTTGATCAAATTTAAAGTTGTCGTCTGCAAACTCTTTCAATTTGGACCAGTCCAAAATTTGTCGTTTGGGAAGGGTTAATGTATCATCCAAATGCATTTAACCAAGCAATTCGTCATATGATATGAATCAAATTTGTTTAAAAACTGGCCGACTGAATGAATCACCAGTAAAAACGGTCTTTTGACATGCAGACAATTTAACATAAGCAAAAAGTTTCGACCATGTCAGCCTGCGCAGTCCGCGCAGGCTGATATGGTCGAGACTTTTTGCAAATCCATTAAACCACCTTTTTCACGGAGCATGTCTCGAACACAAATCTACGGCGCTCTAGAAAGGACGATGTTAGGCATCTCCATCATACTTTATACCCAGAGAGTCATCTAATCTAATTCCGTGCTATCTAAAAACCAGTCGAACCATAAGGTAGTATGGAATGTTCCTTCAAAAAGCAAAGCATATACCAATGGCAAAAAGTTTTGACCCAGCTCAGTCTGCGTGATAACGAAACTACTGGGCCAAAGAAAACCCCATAGTTTGCATCGTTCTTTTCTGGCCATCACAAATACAAACGATTTGCCCTACTCTTTTGTGCAATAAAGCAGTGTTATTATGAAAGATCAACGTTCTAATAACAGACAAGAATAACAAGCTTCCATATTTTCAAGTTTCGCAGCAGGTTACATTGTCGTTTACAGATGAACTATTTTTTATTGCCCGTCACTTATTGCATGATTGTTACGTCCCCCTGACCTCTTTCTGACATCCAGGCCCTGTAGTTACGTCACGATGTCATAGTATTAAAACTGTCAAAGTTTATGACGGCTTGTATTAGTAAGTTTTTGAGGGGAAAATAAGATAAAAGAGTGGAAAAAAGAGAGGAAGAGAAGGGAGAGAGGGAAGGAGGGAGGGTAATTGTAGAGTTAGTTTGTGACGAATGCTGCATGCTAAACGACCTTTAACCCAGAGGTAGAATAATGAATTTGAACACACTGTGGGAAAAGAGAAAATGCTGGTAATCAGTATTTTCTCTTTTTCCCACGATGTTTTCCACTCTATCAGCACCTTCAATTTGTCATCTGCACCCGCGTTGAATAAAGAGAAGCCTGTAAGTTACACGTCTGGTACAGAGCTAAGTCAACAAAGCCGTAAGTGTTGTTGCACACAGAAAATACGCCCAAGATCAGACGCACAGTCTGGCTTTAGATTTAAACATGTCACCAGCTTGAAAATTGCCTTGACAGAGCTTTATTTTATCCCCTCCAGACCTCCAGATAAGAGGGAGTGATCGTATTCTAAATCCATTATCTCTCTTCCAAACCCTATGTTGTGGGTACTCATTACAATCGTATCGATGAGGCGATTCTAATGAGTACCCATAACATAGGGTTTAGTGGAGAGTGATTAATATTTTCAATTTTGAAATCAAAATCACTCCCTCTATCTGGAGCTCTGCTGCCTCTATAAGTTTCCATTTCTTCTAAGCATCAATTCGACGGATCGAACCGAACAACAACATGAGATTGACATATTTTAAAATCGGTTACCTCAAACATCTGCTCGAGACAAAATTATACACTAAAAAAATAATTGAAATTTCTTACGCAATCATTATGCCCGAACCGCTTTAGGTAAAGGTTAGCAAAGGTCACGTCAAATTGAATTAAAAAGACTTTCTATTTTAGGAATGTGTTAGGTAAACATGTAAGTTTTTTTTCCGCACGTTCAGTCCATCGCATGAAATTGTTACCCAAAGCGATAAGTTTGGAAAGGGTTACGCACACTTTCGCATGTACAAGCATAGAACAATTATTTACATAAAAATTAAGGGCCAATACAACCTATTTATGCCCTACTTATAAGTTTATGACCAAGACTGAAGGTAAACTGTGTATCTCCGTGACCGCTGTATTGACCAATACCTGACCCACTCACTGACCACTCATTAAAAACAGGGATCTTGATACCTTTCTGAATAAGAACGTGACAATACATATCGAATACTTGTCTCCTGTCCTGACGACGAAATCTAGGAGTTTCTTTCCATGGAAGCATTGCAGACACCACTTTCAGGGTGACATGGATCTTCGTCCTTTAAACGATAGACAACATCATGGCAATGAGTGGAAATGCTGGTTAACCCTTTACCACACGATCCCGAGTTTTAAAGACCCTGAGAAAGAGGCCTTTTGAAAACATTGTGGGAAAAGGAGAAAATGCTGGTAACCAGCATTTTCTCCTTTTCCCACAATGTTTTCTATCCTTCCAATACTAAATTTCAATTTTTAGGTCACATTTGAATTGTCATCTGCAAATGCTTTGAATTTGGACTAGTCTAAAATTTTGTCGTTTGGTAAAGAGTTAACAGATTTATTTCTTATTCTACCAACGTTTCAACATCCGCCTTCCACGTGGTCGTAAAATACGGTGTCTTTTCGGAAAGGGTTTAAAGATATAAAAGTTACCGAAAATTGTCACGTGTGGTTTGGGGCACGTGTTGCACGTCTGACTGGGTAGGCAGTAGGAAGTATGAGGATACCACCTACGAAGAGCTCCTTTGCTCTGTCTGTCTGTCTGTCTCTCCCTCTCTCTCGTTCAACCGCTACAGCCTGTTTGCTAGAACATCACTGACTTTCTAAAAAAAACTCAAGAAACTCGGAGAGACCGCCGAGTCAAAAGGCTCTCTAATAATTCCCAGGAGCCTAATCAAATGTTCAAACATTTCAAGTTTTTGAAAAATAATCTCCACTTCATTTTATACCCTTTCAGCGCCCTGAGCGAAAATGGTGGCTTTTGCAAAAAGCATACAACAAAATTATACTGTACAGGATGTGCTCTCTGATCTTGGATCTATACCGTCTGCTTGCCTGTTAGGTAAAAGTATCTCTGTGTTTCAGTAGATGGTATTTTCAACCGTGCAAAAAGGCCGAGTCAATATACCCTGTCGCGGAAATATTCTGCTTGCACTTTTGAAATCTTCAACCTGGCAAGGCAAAAACATCTCAAGGCGACGGGAAAATTACACGGTATGTATATTTCGCTGGTCGTGATGAACTAATATGCATGTGCTATGATTCATTGATGCATTAATAAGATTGCAAAATCAACCCCTTCGTTGAATTTCACCTTTGCGTTTGTTCGTTGGTTCGGTATTAAAAGCTATTTTCGTGGCTTTTTGAAAATATTGTGGGAAAAGGAGAAAATTCTGGTAACCAGCATTTTCTACTTTTCCGACCATATTTTCTTCCCTTTCTAAGACAATACCCAAAATTTGGGCCATGTTTGTAATGACGTCGGCGAAACCTTCTAATGTGGACAGGCCTAAAATTCTGCAGTGTGGTAAACACTTTAAAAGTTGTCGTGCAAAGGCGGCCAGTGCACCTATCCATGCATTCCAAGAGTTTCTTTATCAAGCACCATGCTCAATACTCTTCCCAAATTATTTGCTGCTTTCCTGCGCAAATGGATTCAAAAGGTTCGGCGGAGAGATTAATTAATAAATACTTCAGATCCTCTGATCGCTTCATCATTCAATAAATGAAAGAGCTGTCTAATTAACATAACATACTGATTCACGCCAATTTTAAATGCATGATTTTTAAAAGCGTTTTGCATGATTAAAAAGTGCATTGAAAACATTGTTGATATAAATGTTTTTTCTATCGTTGAAACGTCTAGAGTTTTTTTTTTATCTTCTTTAAAAGCACAACAAAAGGCAGACATTTTTCTTTTAATTTGCATATGAAATAGTCTGCCATGGATCTGGGTGACAAGAACGGTTGAATTGTATAAGGCGCTTCCTCTTTCTGATGATGCTAAACTCAAAATGCTTGCCAGGGAGGAATTATTTGGATGTCAAGGCGACCCCTGGCGGTAGACATAAACATGGAATCTGAGTCATTGTCTAAAAATAACCAAAATCTGACGTCTGTCAAAATACAATCATGTAGATTTCTTTCCTGCGCGCATGTCATCTATAAATAGTCCTGCATTTACCTGAAAATTCTGTTTTGTAATTATAAATTCTTCTTGCATAAGATTCCTTGCGATACCTTTTCTGCAAAACATTTATTACTGGTAACAAAGTACCTACTAAGCCTCGTCATCTAAAAGTTGTAACTTCATTTTAATCTTATCCTGCTAAATAACTAACATAAAATTTTCAAGCCCATAGTAAAAACCAGAATAATGTTATTTCAAGCTCAATTTTTGGAGAAAAATATCTCCTTATCGGACAGTGTAGATCAAAGATCAGACTGCACGTTTTGTGCAATCTGATCTTGATCTACATTGTCCGCGAAAGGTCAGTGAGTCGCGCTTAGCAGCCTCAGGGTTAACCCTTTTCCACACAATTCCATGTTGTAACGGCCCTGATGGCGATGGCTTTGGAAAACATTGTGGGAAAAGGAGAAAATGCTGGCAGCCAGCATTTTCTCCTTTTCCCACATTGTTTTCTGTCTTTTTACTCACAAATTCTGTCGTTTGAGCCACATTTAATTTGTGGTCTGCAAGTGCTTTGAAATTGGACAAATCCAAAATTTTGTCATTTGATAAAGGGTTATCTCATTATCCCACGAAAGATTGCAGTTGCAGAAGATAATTTTTCAAAAATAACTGAACACATGACGAATGAATATTTAGCACGAATTAGGACCCAGCTCATTAATAGATTATTAAGTCATCCGTCTGTTGTAAATTCATAAGCGGAGTTCATAGGTTTTACTTTCGTAATGCGCTCATTGCACGATGCTTTCGTTTTCATTATTATATAGAGACAATTATTATCACTCTTTACCACACAATCCCGACTTTAAACGACCCTGAGGATGATTTTGAAAATATTATGGGAATAGTTTTCTCTTTTTCCCAAAATGTTTTCTGTCCTCCCAACAACACATTTCCATTTTGAGTTACATTTATTTTGTCGTATACAAGCGCTTTCGATTTGGACATGTATAAAATATTGTCATCTGTCAAAGGGTTAACCCTTAGCTCCTAAGCACGTCTCAGGGACCTTTTGCAGACAGGTAGATCAAGATCAGACTGCACAGAACGTGTTGGAACTACATTGTCCAATAAGACGATATATCTTCCCCCCCCCCCCCCCCCCAATATACCGTTGAAATCGAAAAAAAATAGATTTTTACTATCGGCTTGAAGGCTAAGGGTTAAATAGACGAAGTGAAAAAAGTGATACATTAGAAGTTAGTTTATGTGTGCGTGAGTCACTGAATGTCGAAGTGATTGATAGTATAAAGTAAACGTGTAAATTACCAAGTACGTTGAACTTGAATATTTTTAAACTTTGACGAGGTTTATCGTGTGTAGATATATGTTTTAAAAGTGTTTTGCTGTAGACAGACAGACAGAGTGGGGGAGAGAGAATCAGTGAAAGACAACAAGGTGACAAAAGAAGAAATCAATCTTCCAGGAGAGACCGAAAGCTGACTAAACTTCCTGCAACAGATGACTGAAAACATCGCCCAAAAATAACTGATGTATACTTCTGGGAAAAAAAAAGTCCGCCTCTTCCTCCCTAAAAAAAAAAAAGAACTATTCCCCCCTCAAGATTATTTATACGCTGTGGCTCCGATTTCACTCTATAAATAAATTCAAGTTCAGAGATAAACGTGTAGGTGTATTTGATCGTTTGAATTTTAAAACAATTATAGATACAAAATTATACATGTATTTTTATCAATCAAAATAGCTTTGTACCGCTGCCAGTTCTGACATTCCCACTGCCCAATTTGAACACAATTAACCCAGTTCGCGACCGGGTTAAACGTAATAACTTTTAAAGGTGGATCAATAAATTCTTGCACAAGTCTGTCTTTATAACTATCTTCTTTTCTTTTTCCAAAAAGAACGATTTCAACCGCTCATCCCTTTACCATGAGTTTTAACGACCCTGGAGGAGAAGTCTTTTGAAAACATTGTGGGAAAAGGAGAAAATGCTGGTAACCAGCATTTTGACCTTTTCCCACTATGTTTTCAAAAAGATATCTGAAGTGTGGTAAAATCATGGAATAATATGGTGAGAGGCTCTAATACACAGGGTTGGTTCCGCTGGCCGCTGGTTCAGGTCTTTATTCCTTCTCGGTATTTTATCTCGCGTGCTCATCGTTGAAACTGTTCCAAAATAATGAAAATAATGAAACCTTTCGACGGGATGATTTCGGGTAGCAAATTACAGCCCCCACTTAAAACATAAACCCCAAAATACCGATTGAGCTGATTACCTGATTAAAAACCTTACCCATACAATCTCGTGTTTTCAGGACCTCGACGAATAAGGCTCCTTGAAAACATTGTGGGAAAAGGAGAAAATGCTGGTAAGCAGCATTTTCTCCTTTTCCCACAATGTTTTGTATCGTCTGACGCATTACCTCATTTGAGACAAATTCAACTTGTCGTTTGCAAATTCTTAGATTAAGTTAAGTTTAAAACTTTGTCCTTTGGTAAGGAGTTATTTGGGCGGTGTTAAGACAAGGATGGTTAAAAGACACGGGTAATTAGCTGTTTTTCTCTTCATTGTCCAAATCAGCAATATTTTGTTCAGCCTTTTATTGTTCATTTGGTCAAACAAGTCAAAGAAACATGCCATCATTTAAGATCTCGAGAAGTGAACACATTTACATTTTACCAAACTACAAAATTTTGGACTCGTCATATTAATTGAAAGCATTTGCAGACGACAAACCAAACGTGCTTCACATGGGACTTGTCTTTGAAATACATGTAGTAGAAACTATTGTGGGAAAAGGAGAACTGAAATGCTGGTAGTTAGCATCAGTGAGCACCTTCTTCTTTTCCCTAAAGGTTTTCAAAAGCAACCTCCCTCAAGGTCTATAAAACTTGATATTGTGCGGCTAACGACGCTGAAAGAAGAAGCTTTTGAAAACATTGTGGGGAGAGGAGAAATTGCTGATAATCAGCAACTTTACCTTTTTCCACCGATTTTGTCTACCTCTTCAAAGAAAGAAATCGTCATTTGAATGACAACGAATTTGTCGTCTGCAAATGCTTTCAAATTGGTCGAGGCTAAAATTTTGTCGTTTATTAAAGAGTTAGGAGGACATACTTTTCTTGCTCTGTGATCATACAATCTTTCAACCGCCCCCTCCCCAAACACGCCTGCGTGTTTCCGAACCAGCTTATTCATTATATCCGCTGAATAAGTTAAACTGCATGGAAACGGAAATGCGTGCATGCTGATTACAATGATCATGATTTTATGACTAAATGTAGAATGCAATTTTGTACATATCAAAAGTTTGGGAGATACTAGTGAAGGGATGAGGTGTCGGCCTCTCACATATGGCCCGCAACATGCCAAATGAGACCTTTGGACATTTGCGTAAAGTGTCGTTCCCGATTGGCCTGCGCAGTCCACGCAGGCTAATCCGAGACGGCACTTTACGACTACATAAGATTTTTTTTCATACAGTAGACTTTCATGAAACAGAAAATCGCACAAAAAACGGGAAGTGTCGTCTCGGATCAGTCACAGACTGCGCAGGCTGATCTGGAACGTCACACTTATACGCATATGTCCGAAGGCCCCTTTTCGTGTGCTGCACTCCATATTATAGGTTTCAGGTTCGAATTCACATGGTGAAGAGCGGAGTTAACCTTAAATACGATAAAATTTACACTTTAATGGATCTATACTGCATTTACTACATCTTCAAATGACTTTTTGCCTCGTGTCACAGAATGCCTTTGTAAAAATTGTAAGAAAAGGAGAATATGTCACAAAATTTCAACTCCATAAAAAATGCAAAAAAGGCACTTCCATTTGTGCAAAAGAACGACCATTAAATTAAGCAGTATTTTACAAAAATGTTTCCAAATTCGTCCTTGCAACACTGTTTAACCATTTACCAAACAATTCCGTGTTTTAACAACCCTAAAGAAACCGACTTTTGAAAACATTGAGGAAAATGGAGGAAATACTAGTACCCATCATTTTCTCCTATTCCCACAATGTTTTCTACCCTTCCAAAAACAGTTTTTAGTTTTTCATTGATATGTTTTATTTTGCCGTCCGCAAATGCTTTCAATGCTTTCAGTTTGGACAGGTCTAAAAGTTTGTCGGGTAAAGAGCTAAGCCGGGGGTAATGAAATAAATCAACTCAATATGAGTACACCTATACTAATTTCTATAATTCTATGTTAATGAATGCATATATTAATGAAATACCATCATATATATGATAATGTACATGTCGAAAACGTGTCATATAGCATACAATATTTAGTATACTAATGTCAGGGGTCCAGAAAAGGGTAAACATTCTGGGGGTTCGAGGAGTACTTTCGACTTAGTTCTGCATTAAAACCTATGTTGTTGGTAATCATTAGAATTGTCTCATAGAGACAATTCTAATGAGTACCAAAACATAGGTTTAAGTGATGAAATGAGGGTTTTTTTTTTTTTTATTTTTTAACGGACCTTTTATCAGGAGCCAAGAGCCTCTGATACCCTTTTGCCCCGTTCTTCTTTGCTATATTTGCACAGAACATTAAATTTTGTTTCACTGGCGTATTTAGAAATTGTGAAAAGTAAACAATTCAAGTACTTTACCGACACTTACTGGGGAAAGGGAGAGGGGATAAATTCTTATCTGGCAATAATCGTCACCCTTCGCGATTGTTGAATTGCTGAAACGAGCCATGCTATAGAAAAAGGGGGTTTAATGCATCTCCGTAATGCATGTTACCAAGCCAGCCATCGCATACTTATGGATCCAAGATAGCCACTTTTTTTAAACAACCGACTTAATCATGAGGTAGACTGTTCCTTGGGCATGCAGAAAATTGACCAATAGAGAAAAGTTTAGGTCCAGGTCAGCCTGCGCGGATAGCGCAGACTGACCTAGGTCCATACTTTTCGCATATGCATTAAGCCCCCTTTTCACAGAGCATGGCTCAAATGTTTTTTTCTCTCATGTAGAAAAATCGGACATTGTTGAACCAAGATCAGACTGTACGTTCTATCTAGTCTGATCTGGGATCCACGTTTCCGTTAAAAGCTTTTTTCGGAGTCTTTGTGGTAAAACAAGTGTTCAGAATGAAGGAAAGACCGTTTGCGATTGTACTGCTGTTATATGACGGGACATTGCATCAAAATGTCAGGAACGGAGAAAAAAGACGACTCACGTGCAGCATTTTACACGTGCGTCCAGACAGAATTTTACCATTCTCTTAGAATTATTCCAGTATGGCTAAAGATTTATTACCATGTATAGTGAGCCCTTCACCACACAATCCCGACTTTTGACGACCCTGAGAAAGAAACCTGTTGAAAACATTGTGGGAAAAGGAGAAAATGCTGGTAACCAGCATTTTCTCCTTTTCCAACGATGTTTTCTATTCTTCCCAAATCAAATTTCTATTTTTAGGGTCACATTTATTTTGTCGTCTGCAAATGCTTTCAATTTGAACCAGTCTAAAATACTGTCGTTTGGTAAAGAGTTAAAATCCCACTCAAGAAATTCCACTTTTCCCCCTTGTCTGAGGGCTTGGATGAGAGGCGGAAAGGGGAGAATACGTTTTTTTTCTGTCAAAGCACACAGTGTTTTTTTTTTATCATAGCTTGTTATCTATCAATGCTTCAAAACTGAGGAAACCAAATCTGACTGATAAAAAAGCGAATCCTTTCAGTATTGAATTTACACACTACACCAATCTTTTTTAATAGCCAAATCTATAAATTTGCAATTCACGTCGGAAATATCTCATAAAATACTAAACACTGTACATCAAAGATCAGATTCACCAACCATTCTTAATAACACGTTTTGGTCTTATTCTAGAGTATTTTGTAAATTTGAAAGTAACGGAATTTCTGATTGGCTAAACCATATGGTTTAGCCAATCAGAAATTCCGTTACTTTCTAGATCTGAAATAAGACTTTGAATGTAATTTAGAATGGTTTGTGAATACATAACGTGGCGTTTGTTAGTTTGATCTTGATCTAAACTGTTTGCAAAAGCTTCCAGCGGTTGACGTTAGCAGCCGAAGGTTTCACCGTGTGGGCTGATTTACGTACATTCGCTCCACAACTTCCATAATAGGCGACGTCAACGTGAACTTTCTCATGACAGGTCACCCTTAACTCTGCTTAACGTGACTATAAGTGACTTTTTAGCGGGAAATAAGAATCAAGATCGGACTGTATAAGTTGTCCGGTCTGATCTTTGATCTACATTGGTCGATGGTGTGTGATAGCCGTGACAAAACGGCCTTGAAAACTATTTTAGTCGTTTAGCGTGACTAAAATATACCTACTGTATTTAGTTTATTTCATACGTTAACGACTTACGCGTTAACAAAAAGTCATACAAATATGTTTCCCTTATGAGATCTTCAAGAATACAATGCCACTACAGACGACAGAACGAGGAACTTTCTTTTCTTAACCAGCGTTCCAGTGACAGTGTCGTTCAAAGGCCAGACTGCGCGTTTTCGGAGCAGTCTGGTCTCGATCTACGCCGTCCGTTTTTGTTAATTTTGTCGCCTTGAGCGTTTAGGAGGTTAATGAGATGTTTCATCGCATTAGTATGCAATTTACATCGTCTTATGTTTCATATACAGGCCATATGTCATCCTGAAGTTAGCGCATTACCATCGCAAACGGATTTTTTGTGTCTTTTACTCTTAACAAAACGACAAAGTTTTATTCGGTTATTGAAAAAATTATTGATTGGTATCATGCATCACGGAGATGCATTAAGCCCCCTTTTGTCAGAGCATCGCTCGAATATTAAGTTGACTTACCCTCAAAGCGCCCTTCACAACTATAGTTGCCTTTGCGGTCTGTGTAGATCAGGATCAGACTACACTAAACGTGCAGTCTTATCTTTGATGTACACTGTCCGCTTCCCTCAGACCTTTCACGTTCATAAAGGCAAGCTTGAAATTCCATTTGGTCAGGTTTTATTTGCTGACCGAAAATGACTGCTAGGTTTATTCGACGCTCTAAGGGTAACATTAACCCTGCTAGGCGCGACTCGACGACCTTTTTGGGACAGTGTAAATCTAGACCAGACTGCACAGAACGTGCTGTATGATCTTGGATCTATACTGTCCGCTAAGGAGATATCCCCCCCCCCCCCACACACACACACACACAAACCTTGGAAATAGTAAAATTTTGGGTTTTTACTATTGACTTGAAAGTTTCATTTCACTTGTATAGCAGATTAAGGGTTAACCCTTGTCCTGCTAAGTAAGTTAAATGAAACTTTCAATCCGATAGTATAAACCAGAAATTTTCAAACTTAATTTCTGGAGAAAACTATCTCCTCATCGGACAGTGTAGATCCAAGATCAGACTGCACGTTCTGTGCAGTCTGATCTTGGATCTACACTGTCCGCAAAAGGTCAGTGAGTCGCGCGTAGCAGGTTAAGGGTTACGTTGATCGTGCTCACGAATTCCGATTCAGGGCAGGTGAGACGGAACTTATCTATCTTCTCAACCCTAAAGCTGGTAAGTTCGACCCGACTCTTTGCCAGACGACAAAATTTCAGACTTGCCCAAATTGAAAGCATTTGCAGACGACAAATTGAATTTGGCTCAAATCATAGGAATAATTTTTGAAAGGGTAGAAAACGTTGTAGGAAAAGAAGAAAATGCTGTTTTCTTCTTTTCACACCATGTTTTCAGTAGACTTCTTCCACGGTCATGGTCGTTTAAACACAAGATGGTTAGGCAAAGGGCTATATTTGCGATCGCAAGGATCAAAGTACAAAGAAGACATTTTGACATAATGTTACTAGTTCACGTAGAAGTTCAGTCTCACTGCCGATGATGGGAGTTAACATGGGCGAAAATGAAAATGGAAATAATGTAACTTTCCAGTGACTTAATTGTCATCATTAATCATTATTCAAGTTGTTGAAATAAATCGCCAATTTGTATCTTAGTACAACTTCTTTCGAACCAGTGTTCGATTTTTGAAAGCATTCTGTATTTTGCGCGCGCTCTCTCTCTCTCTGAGTTTCTTCCTCTGTTTCTTAATCATGAAATCTATTGTAAATCACAAAATAATCATAACAGCAGTTAAGGCTTAACCATTTTGCTGTCGACAAAGAAGCCCATAGTTTTCACAAATATAGCATTGAAACAGATTTTATCATCGTCATCATCTTCATCGTCGTCTTTGCCATCATCGTCATCATCATTATAATCATCATCATAATCATCATCGCCATTAATCTTTTCAACAATTACAAAAACCAACCTACCTGAATAGTTATCAAACGCCGTGGGCATATATTCCGTGGGATAATCATTGATTGTATAGCTTACAATTAGACTCGTTTTACCCACAGCCCCGTCCCCAACGAGGACACATTTCACTCTTTGTTCCGTTTGGTCCGTTAAAGACGTAGTTTCCGAGGAAGGCACAAAGTTATTGTTGAAGTTATGATCCATCATCGATTGCGGGGGCATGGTTGCTGTTATATAGATCCAAGTCCTACGAGAAAAACTGCTCAAAATCGTAAGTTTAAAAAGTCCACAAAGTTAGCACGAAAATTTCAAGTCCGTTTATGACAGCTTATCAGGCATCACTGAATAGATATTGTTAAAACATAACTCTGATCACGTTTTGTTTCCCAAACTCTGTCTTCTTCGCAAATCCAGCTAACTGAATATTTTTCGACTCTGGTCCAGGTTATTTTAAATGACACTCAACACATTCAAGAATGATATACACACTATCTGTTCAACAGTCTACGTATCTCTGAACAAATAGGCAATATCGGTTTGCTATTAAAGTGTATATAGGTAAAAATCCGATTGGATCCGAACAATGACGTTTTATGTCACGTGACAAGAGTGACTCAGTCGACTTTGACAGGTAAAACTTAGTTCATTCATAGAGCCCAGAGAGATCGGGCTGTCTGTACAACGTCAGCGAGGGCTGGCGCAGATAATTGCCCAGTGAATAATGGGTCTGAACCCATTTCGGTTTTATTTAAAGGGCAAAATTATTGTACTGGATTCGAACACAAGAGTAGAACATATTTATTTAATATTAATTTTCAAATCGAAGGCTACACTGTCTACAGAATCAACTTAATTTTCGCGTAGTAATTTTGAGGGCTTACCCGCTGAGTGAAATGGGCATTTTCTATGACCAGAAAAGGTTTGCGATTTCAGGACTCTTTTTTTTTTGCATAAACCTCATAACTTTGTGCAGTAAGGACATAATTTTTTAACAACACGTTCCTCAACAGCACACATATTTGAGCCGTGCTCTGGCAAAATGGGGCTTAATGCATCTCCGTGATGATGATACCACGCAAGTCGTCATGGATCTATAA
Source organism: Tridacna gigas (assembly GCA_945859785.2). Taxonomy (NCBI): domain Eukaryota; kingdom Metazoa; phylum Mollusca; class Bivalvia; order Cardiida; family Cardiidae; genus Tridacna; species Tridacna gigas. The sequence goes on along the minus strand of OX244029.2, from coordinate 35,234,405 downwards.
AATCCATTCTGTCGGGCAACTGTCTAAATGATGAGGTAGAATGGTCCTTTGACATGCAGAAAATTGAACAATAGCGAAAAGTTTCGGCCCAGGTCAGCCTGCGCGGACTGCGCAGGCTGATCTGGGTCGATAGTTTTCGCAGATGCATTAAGCACCCTTTTCACAGAGCATGGCTCATTTTTTTTTTTTTTTTTTAATTGTTTCAGCAGTTTTTTATTGTTTTCAAAAAAAAAAAAAAAAATCTTTACAAAACGAAAAAAAATATTGGACTTATCCAAATCTGAAACGAATGCAGACGACAAATTAAACATGGCTCATTGGTAGGATTTGTCTTTGAAAGGTTAAAAAAAATTGTGGGAAAAGGAGTGAACGATGGTTACCAGCATTTTCTCCTTGTCTGACAATGTTTTCAAAAACCCTCTACATTAGGGTCCTTAAAACTCGGAAGTGTTTCGAAAAAGATTTAATTTTCAACAGGACGACAAACCATATTTTCACCTCTAATAAAAACTAACTCGTGTATATGATTCACGCTCTGGCAAAAGGGGGATGAATGCATCTCCGTGATGCATGACACCAAGCAAGCCGCCAAATAATTAGGGATCAATAAAGTTCATTTTGTGTAATAACCGACTTAAAAAAGTGAGGTAAACCGGTCCTTTGACATGCAAAGAAAAACCAACAGCAAAAAGTTTCGGCCGAGGTCAGCCTGCGCGGGACGATACATTTTTTGCGGAAGCATTAAGCCCCCTTTTCACAGAGTATGGTTCATATGTAAACCATTGTGATTGGTTTGCGGACTACCACCGAAATTTCTGCATTAAATCGACCGTTGATGCTTCTTATTTATAAACCAGTCAATAAACTGAAATACCACAGTGCGGTTTCGTGTTTTGTACCACAAAAAATGTGAATCATGTTTCCAGTGCTTTTAACCCTCGGGCTGCTAAGCGCGACTCAATGGCCTTGTGCGGACAGTGTAGATCCAAGATCAGACTGCACAGAACGTGCAGTCTGATCTTGGATCTACACTGTCCGATAAGAAGATGTTTTTGCCACAAAACTACCTCTGAAATAGCCAAATTCACGATTTTGCCGTCCGCTTGAAAGTTTCATTCAAGTTATTTAAGCAGGTTTAGGGTTTAGGTTTTGTCTAAACCTATTTGTGTTTAGGATAATACATCAGTCATTACTCGTTACCACCTGCTGATTACGTTTTGAATCTAACAGCAGTTTCGTTGGTTGGTTGGTTGGTTGGTTGGTTGGTTCGCTCGCTCGTTCGTTCGTTGTTCGTTCGTTCGTTCGTTCGCTCGTTCGTTCGTTCGTTCGTTCGTTCGTTCGCTCGCTCGCTCGTTCGTTCGTTTGTTCGTTCGTTTGCGTGTTTGTTCGTTCGTGTTCGTTCGTTCAGTTCCTTTGTTTGTTTGTTTGCATAAAGTGTTTTACGCCGTTTTCAACATTGTTTTGTCACATCTGCATTTCACAGCAGAGCATTGTTCGAAAATACTTTAACAAAAGGAGAACGTACTCGTGATGGGCAATTTCTTCTTTGTCCACTCTATTTTCATTGTATTCATCTATTATAACTTAATTCATGTTGATTGTATAGATACTTTATAAATATATTTTAAAAGATGTCTGCTGAAAATTTGTTTTTGGAGGTAATGGGTTAACTTTTTACCACTTGACAAAATGTTGGACTGGTCCAAATTGAAGGCACTTGCAGGCGACAAATTGAATGTACCTAAAATGTTGAAAACTGTCTTTATAGGAGTAGAAATAAAAATTGTGGGAAAAGGAGAAAATGCTGGTTTCCAGCATTTTCTCCTTTTCCCACAATGTTTTTTAAAAGCTCTCCTCCCATTGTCGATAAAACTGTGGTACAGAGTTAACCCCCACAAAAATACAAAAGGTAGATGTGTGGCTTTGGGAAGGAAGCTTTGGCAAACATTGTCGCTAGGGACCAATTTCCCATGAAAGGTCATTGCCCTCTTCAAACATTTTTTCCTACACTGTTCATAAACAGGTGCCATATCCTTCATTTACTTGTGACATCTTTGGTAGGTCCGAAGCAAGCTTCTACAATTACTTGTGAAACCCTGACACCACTAATCGTTGTTTCGACGATAGTTATGTGGGAAAGCAATGGGAGACAAAAGTCAGTTACTTCCCTTGATAGCTCTCCACTACTTACTAGGTCCTGAAAAGGGTATTACTTGGATTTTATCCTTGATATTCTTTGCACTATTAGGAATGTTCAGGTTTAAATATCTCCTTCAAAATTTATCAAACCACAAATTTGATCTGTTTGATGCATTTCAATGGTAACAGTGTGGGAAATTGGATTTGCAAATATTATGAAGACCTTACATATACATCACTAGTCAAATTATAATAATCACAATATCTCTTAGTAAAGCAAGGACAAAAACAAAGGAAATCAAATAAAAGGACCCAGTTGCAATTTGGTAACATTGGTTTTTATCTAACAAGGGAGATAATTTGAAGTTCACTTTTCTCTCCCATTGGTGGCTATGGAAGAATATCGTGCGAAGTGCCGGTAAAGGAAACTCCAGGAAAGCACTGATAGGTGCACTGACCGCCGTGATATTACTGGAATAAAGTTGAAGACAATGTTAAACACCATGCAAACAAATATATGAGCCATGCTCTGTGAAAAGGGGGGCTTAATGTATCTGCGAAAAGTATCGACCCAGGTCAGCCTGCGCTGTCCGCGCAGGCTGACCTGGGCCGAAACTTTTCGCTATAGGTCAATTTTCTTCATGTTAAAAGACCAGTTTACCTCACGATTCAGCCGGTTATTAAAAAAGTGGCTTTATGGATCCATAATTATGTAATGGCTTGATTGGTATCATGCAACTCGGAGATGCATTAAGTCCCCTTTTGCCAGAGCATGGCTCATATGTATACATAATGAAGCAAGTTCTACTGTATTGAAAAAAAAATGTGGTTGCAAAACATCAGCGTCATTCTTTTGAGGCAAATTCTATTTTATCAAAATAAAATGTATTTGTAGTTATGATCATGAAACGCTTTTGTGCAGAAATAAATTTGAAATTATTAATCCCCAGAAAGTCACTTCCCGTATGACTTATAACCTCAATATAGCATTATAATAATCTTTTATACAATCCCCGACCCTTTCTGCACCCGTTACAAAATAATACCGTGTTTCAATGACCCTTGAGAAAAAAAGGATTAGGAAAGCATTGTGGGAAATGTAGAAAATGCAGGTAGCCAGCATTTTGTCCTCTTCCCACAAAGTTTTCAAAAGTCTTATTTCTAGGGTTAGTTGAAACTCGGGAATGTGTTGTAGATGATTAAGAGTTATAGGAATTATGGAGTAAAAAAAGACAGGAATTGCACAGAAACTAAATGGCGAAACAGCATTAGGAAATTATCAAGAAAACAAGGCAACAATACAATAATTTACAGCCACAAAGAATCTTCCCCCCCCCCCAACAGTGTTTCGCACTTTGTTTAAAAAATAATTTCAGCTAAAGAGGTGTCAAAAGTCACCGCAAAGGGGAAAAAGGCTAAATACATATTAAAACATAAAAATGCCATATCGATGAATTATTGGAATGAAGTACCCGTTTTAGATTGTATTTTTCTTTTTTACCCTTTACCAAACAATCCCGTGTTTGTGAAGATCTTGGGATGGAAGGCTTCTGAAAAACATTGTAAGGAAAGAAGAAAATGCTGGTAACCAGCATTTTCTCCTTTTCTCACATTGTTTTCAAAAACTTTCTTCCTCGGGGTCTTCAATACTCGGAAATGTATCCATGGTAGAGTATTAAAAGAGTATAACCATGACAACAGTCCAGTAACCTTGTGTTTTCAATGGTTAACCTGCCATTTCCAGTGGTTATAGCTTTCATTTACTCATTCATAAAGCATCCAAAGGAAAAAGAAAATAAGTTAACCATAAACGTTGGTTTTGCGCATGACTGGTAATAGAAGGGTCGTGAGGTCAAATATCGGATGGGCTCAAAACATTTTTGACATTCGTTGCCAAAGGAAACATTTTATCTCATGGCTGATTTTTCCCCCATTTTGTCATTTGTGTGACAAGCAGCCAGTGGCTTTGACAGAGTGGTATGCTTGCTTCTCGTTTGAAACTTTGAGACTTCCTGAAATGTATATATAGCCGCACCAACTTATAAACATATTTCACCGAAAAAAAAAAAAACGACAAAACCCATAGGCCGAAATAAATAAATGGAAACTTTAAATCTCCCTCTTTATATTATTTCTCTTCATACATATTGCCAAGCCCCCGTAGCTCAGTCGGTAGCGTACAGGACTTGAGAACAGGAGGTCGCTGGTTCGATCCCCGGCTTGGCCAATTTCTTACCGAGGACTGATGATAGTCATTGCGACAGGATTCATTCCTCTCTCACCGTTTATTATTGTTTCGACGATGGTTATGTGGGAAAGCAGCCAGTGGCTTGGAAAGAATATTGTGCGGAGTACTGGTAAAAGAAACTCCCGGAAAGCATGGATAGGTGGACTGGTCGCCTAGATATAACTGAAATAATGTTGAAAACGGCGTTGAACACCGTACAATCAATCAATCAATCAATCTTCATACATATTGTTTCTTGTTGACTAGGTTTTTTGTGTAATTCCTATTATTTCTGCTTCTGATCGGTAACTATAGGTTAAGACTTTTTTTTCTACAATTCTGTTACTTCACTTTTAATATGTATATACACATGTGACATCATTCATTGAAAAACTTACATTCTGACAAGACGATGTACTACTATGTATACGTCTAAATAAAATGTCTGTTCTGTTCTGTTCCTGTACATGTGAATGTGGTGCATGTGAGAAATAGTATACCATTGTTGACTATCACATCTATTTTTATCGTCATTGTCACAGATACACAATGTCCAATATATGGGTCATGCTCTGTGAAAATGGGGCCTAATGTATCTGCGAAAAGTATCGATCCAGGTCAGCCTGCGCGGTCAGCGCAGGCTGACCTGGGCCGAAACTTTTCGCTATTGGTCAATTTTCTGTATGTCAAAGGACCAGTCTACGTCATGATTAAGTCGGTTATCTAAAACAGTGGATATCATGGATCCATAATAATGTGATGACTTGATGACATCACGGAGATGCATTAAGCCCCCTTTTGCCAGAGCGTGGCTCATCTTCGTTGTTTGGATTGAGACGACGTAATTTATTCATCACGAAAAATGCTGTTTTTATTACAAATTTTGAACGAAAATACTCCACCATTACTCACGGAGATAAATAGTCACTTGTATAGATCATGTTCGTTTGCACTCACTGTTACACTATCAAATTACGGTCATGAAGCGTCATAGTTGTCGGGAATGTAAAATTTGAACTATCCTTTGAATAAACGTTATGAAAAATGTTGAAATTTTAACAATCCTTTGAAGAAATGTTTTGATACATACCAAAAGCTATTCAGAGATATATTTTTTCTCACTCTTTCATTGCCAAGTATACAAACGCTACGGCTGAAAAATACTGACCCAGAAAGATTTCTTGATCTTATAAACTTCACTAAACAAGCGGACGGTATACATGTACATCAAAGATCAGACTACACGACCGGTGCAGTCTGATCTTGATCCATGTCGTCCGCAAAAGCCCATTTTTTTCTTTTGGCAATGAAAGGGTTAAATATAATGTACAAGTATGCTGTAAACAGCAAACTGGGAAGATTTTTGCAAGAAATGTTTTATGTACAGTGCGAGATGAATCAAGCCTCCAGGAGTTCTCTCCCTTATTAGTATCTCGTACACACAGGTATCCAGTTCGCACAAATAAATTCTGTTCTTTTTTTTTTTATCATTTTTACCAACAACTCTAAATCGTTCTTCTCCAAATTGAAAGACTAGCTATGTGACAGTTAGATGGAATTCATCTTTTTAGCCTTTTAGTGACACAGGCAAAAACAATACGTCCGCATTGAATTGAAACACTCGAGTATCTCCTTACGAATTACGGATGTAAATGCGTCTTGCTGTACGATGCCCTTATCTATGTAATGCGATGACTTAACCCTTTATCACACAATCCCGATTTTTAATAGAACAGAACAGAACTTTATTTCAAAATGAACTATTTTCATCGTCATTACAAAGCTTATACAAAAATATAAGAATAACGACCCTGATAAAGAAGCCTTTTGAAAACATTGTGGGAAAAGGAGAAAATGCTGATAACCAGCATTTTCTCCTTTTCCCACAATGTTTTTCATTCCTTTTCAAAGATATTTTCTTCAATTTGATCCACATCTGATTTGTTCTCTGCAAATGCTTTGGATTTGGACAAGTCCACAATTTTCTTGTGTGGTAAAGGGTTAAAGTAACCCACCTTTTTTCCCAGAGCGCCGCTCAAATGTAATTGATTAGGCAGTCTAAGATTTGTTAAATATGTAATTATGGTGCTTGCTTGACCAAAATTAAAAACCACTTACCACCGATTTTGTGCTACAGATTTTCACAAAGGGTTAATTTAAAACAGAAATAGCCCTTAGAGAAATAACTTACAAGTGAGCAATGCTCTGTGAAAAGGGGCTTAATGCATCTACGAGGAGCATCGATTCAGGTCAGCCTGCGCAGTCCGCGCAGGCTGACATGGGCCGAAACTTTTTGCTATTGGTCAATTTTCTACACGGCAAAGGACAATTCTATATTATAACTCAGTTGGTTGATAAAAAAAAGTGGCTATTACGGATCTATGTAGCTCAGTCGGTAGCATACAGGACTTGAGAACAGGAGGTCGCTGGTTCGATCCCCGGCTTGGCCAATTTCTTTCCGAAGATTGATGATAGTCATTGCGACAGGATTCATTCCTCTCTCACAGCTGACCATTGTTTCGACGATGTTTATGTGGGAAAGCAGCCAGTGGCTTGGAAAGAATATTGTGCGGAGTACTATAGTAAAACGGAACTCCAGGAAAGCATGGATAGGTGCACTGGCCGCCGCGATATAACTGAAATAATGTTGAAAACGGCGTTAAACACCCTACAATCAATCAATCAATCAATCAATTATGGATCTATAATTTTGTGATCGCTTGCATGGTATCATGCATCACGGACATGCATAAAGCCCCGTTTTCACAAAGCATGGCTCAAGTCTACTTTGGTCATTATTTGTGGTGTTCAACGCCATTTTCAACATTATTTTACTTGTATCGATGTGATCAGTGCACCTGTCAACACTTCCCTGGAATTTCTTTAAGCAGCACTTGGCACATTATTCCTTCCCAGTCACTGGCTGCTTTTCCACATGAAAATTATCGAAACCATGTTCAGCGGTGAGAAAAATGAATCCTGTCGCAATGGTCATCATCAATCTTCAGACATTTATAACTGAGCCATGCTCTGTGAAAATGAGGCTTAATGCATCTGCGAACAGTATCGACCCAGGTCAGCCTGCGCAGTCCGCGCAGGCTGACCCGGGCCGAAACTTTTCGCTAATGGTCAATTTTCTGTATGTCCAAGAACCACTGTACCTCATGAAACAGTCGGTTGTTAGATAAAATGGATTTTATGGATCCATAATTATGTAATGACTTGCACGGTATCAAGGATCGAGGAGATGCATTAAGCCCCCTATTGCCAGAGCATGGCTCAATTATATACACTGTAATTATGATTTTTCAGAGCTGGGGAATCGAAACAGTTACCCCTGGGTTTCAAGCCCTGTACATTTCCGACTGAGCGAGAGCGCTCGATTTATTCGGCCAGAATATCTTGCAAGATTTGACAAAGGGTTCGCCCAACATTAGAGTACACTTAACCCTTTACCACAAAATCCTGACTTTTAATGACCTTAAGAAAGAAGCCCTTTTGAAAACATTGTGGGAAAAGGAAAAAATGCTGGTAACCAGCATTTTCTACTTTTCCCACAATGTTTTCTACCCTTCCAAAGTCAAGTTTCAATTTTTGAGTCACATCCATTTTGTCATCTGCAAATGCTTTCAATTTGGATAAGTCTAAAATTTTGTCGTTTGGTAAAGGGTTAAACAGCCGTGTAATTTCCTTCGAATTTCTTTAAAAAAAAAAACATATTTACACGAAACAAGAAAGGTGTACTTGGTTTTAAGAAACTTTCTTTATCTTTATAGAAGCAAAATACGCGTATAGACAAACTTGATTTGTATAAAAATGTGCAAAATTACATTGACTACACGATGTTTTACTTTGAATTGAAATTTATTGTTATTGTTGTTTTACATATGATTAACGTTGGGTTGAAAATAAAAAAGCTGCAGATTTGTAGTGTTTTGCATCTGCTTTATTTTTTGTCTTCCGATAACTTACGTGACATGTAATCAATCAGTGCCTGCTGTGGCCTCCGTGTCTTCTCGTCTATGGTGTCAGTGCTAGCATTCTACTATTCTAGACCACATCATGAGTGCCTATTAAATAATGAATTAAAACTTCAGACAAGTCACTGATATTATTAATTTCACATTTTTTCCTTGCTTTCCGACCAACAATATCACAACAATGTACAATAGGATTCGTGCTCGAAGAGCGAGCCGGTCAAGGTAAGACGTTAACGTTGTGTGTAGTGAGATAATTCCTGACGAAGTCATTCTCGACGTCAAAAGGCGTTACGTCAGATCCTTGCCGTTAAGAATACTAACCTTGATCAGCAGACAAGGAGGCCACAACTGGTACTGATTGAATGTCACGTGACAAATACCCCTACTCCAAAAAACGCTGTAACAAAGTATTACAAATCTGCAACTTTTACTTTTCAGCCTCACATTATTTACGTGTAAAACAATGTTTTGATGGCTATCAAATTTTTATTGAAGGTAAAACGTCGTGTAGTAAAACACATTTTTGCACATTTTGACACAAATTATGTCTTGGTTTGCTGCAATAAGCCAACAAAATTTTCCTCTAATCAATCACTTCCTGTTTCATGTGAGTATACATTCTTAGGTTAACTAACATTCACTGCAGATCACTTTCCTCGTCATTGCACGGTAAAAATTTGCTTTTAACACATTTTTTCTAAGTATTCGTGTTTCAAACCATTAATCGTGTTCATCATCAATAACTTGAAGCGATTTCTTTCACAGTTGTCCCATGAAAATTAGTTTCGGGATTTCGAGAGTGAAACTACTGGTCCATCTGCATGTAAAAAAAGCCCGCTAAATGTTGCGGAAAATCCGCAGTATGCTTCGGATGAGCGCTGTGCGTGGTGCTCGTAAAAACGATAATTGGCGTGCAACACACGAAAAGAGACCTTCGGATATATGCGTAAAAGTATGTCGTTCCAGATCAGCCTGTGCAGTCTGTGACTAATCCGAGACGACACTTCCCGTTTTTGTGCGATTTTCTGTTACTAGAAAGTCTACTATATGAAAAAATCTTAAGTAGTCGTAAAGTGCCGTCTCGGATTAGCCTGCGCGAACTGCGCAGGCTAATCCAAGACGACACTTTACGTAAATGTCCGAAGGTCTCATTTCGCATGTTGCGGGTCATATAAGGCATGAATGCATACGTACAATCGCCTTCGCGAGAGACAAAGCGAACAAAGAAACAAACATGTAAGGGAAAAGTTATGTAATCACTCTTAACTAGAAGTATACTACAATTATCGGTATCTCTTAACGCTGGCTTTGACAAAAATTGCGAACCATCAATGCCGATTTCGTCACCTGATTAGAGTAGAATTGTCGCATTAACATTCTGTTATTTTAGGGGTTTACACCCTTTGTGTAGAACAACGTTTCTATCTCACATCTACAAACCAAAGCCTATGATTTTCGCACATTTCTTGCCCCATTTTAACCCTTTACCACACGACAAAATTTTAGACCTGTCCAAATTGAAAGCATTTGCAGACGACAATTTCACTGTGGCTGAAATGGTGCAATTTTTGTTCGATAGGGTAGAAAACATTGTGGGAAAAGGAGAAAATGCTGGTTACCAGCATTTTCTCCTTTTCCCACAATGTTTTCAAAAGGCTTCTTTCCCAGGGGCGTCAAAAGGCGGCATTGTGCGGTAACGGGTTTTAAGGACATAGGTAATGATAAAATGATCGCACTTTCTTGCATAATAAAAGAATCGGTAGCTTCAAAGTCCGACCCTCGTATTAGTATCGTTTTCAGTTTTATTTTCATATCCAAGTAGTTAGAATAATCCGTTGGGTTTAGGTTTTTTAGCGCGGGGACCATGATCAAACCCATTTCAGAGGTTGTGAACGTAAACAGGATCGGTATTCACCAACCATTCTTAAGAACATTCTCAGTCTAATTCTCCACGTTTTTTTTTCTAATTTTAAAGTAACAAAACTTTAGATTGGCTAAATGAAATTATTTAGCCAATCAGAAGTTGAGTTACTTTAAAATTTAGAAAATTCTGAAGACCAAGAACGTTCTTAAGAATGGTTGGTGCATATGGGACCTGCAGATTGCACATTTTTGGCAGAATTCTGAAAAAAAAAATTAACATCTTATACTTGTCTTCAAAAATAATTCTCTTTTGATCTCAATTACCCAGAAGAATCGTTCAATAGTGCAAGCATTTATCTTTTTTTGGAAAAGATTTAATTCATCAATTGATCAGGGGATGTTACAGCGCACTATTTTTGCCATCGACAGGGTTGTCCCTTTTAGGTCAACGTTCTCTTTCTTATTTCACCTCTGCTGGCGAGGGAATGAAGTAGAAAAAGGGTGTTTTCCGGTGATGCGAAGCTGACAAAAGTCCCACCCAGGTTGGAAAAATATTGATCGTTTGGCTCCACATTCTTTGTGGTATTATTTATGTAATAATTGTTATCTTTGTATTATTCAAACCCTTTACAAAACAACCCCTCGGTTTAACGACCTAGAGAGAATGTGTGTTAGAAAACTTTGTGGGAAAAGGAGAAAATGCTGGTTACCAGTATTTTCTCCTTTTCTCACAATGTTTTCTGTTCCATAACAGATAAATTGCATAGACTGAAACACAAATTAATTTATCCCATGAAATGCATTGATTTCAAGATAGACGAGTCTCTAATTTTGTGATATGGTCAAACTCTTTTCTCCTGTATACTGTATGTGTACCTGACGTTCTGTGCAAGCGCGGGTATTTGAAAACACTGCGAGAAACAGTGAAATTATTCTAAGATTTTTTTTTTTCTTTTGTCATATTCCTTAGTTCAATGTCATGGCTTCATTTAAGGAATGGTCTTATTCTGTTCCTTCTATTTAAAGTAGTGTATGCAGTCCAAGATCGTGAGACGACGGATTTAACTCCCTACAACTTGTTTTTCAAAAAAGAAAAAGAAAAAATGCATACGACTTTAAGAACATTGTTTTCAAACACAAATAATTTATATAAAACAAATAATGATTTGTACATGCTAACAACGTCGTTATGATAGAAGAAATTACTGATCTAAGGCATTTTTTTTTCCCCTTTTCCACTGAGCTTTCATCGACACTCTGCTTGGAGACGACGAAAAAGTCGACCACAGTAGATAAAGCGGTAACGTGTTATAAGTCCTGGACTGACGTATTTATTGACCGACCCTCTTTTACCAACAATAAACAAAGTAACAATAGTAATTATACGCCACCCTCCCTGTCACAATAGAACAGAAAATAGTAGGGTTTGAAATTATCTGGTGTTACATCGTTAGGACGTCTTTTTTAAGGTCGCTCAGGATAAAGATGTATGGGCCGCTATCTGGCAAAAGGGGGCTTAATGCATCTCCGTGATGCATGATACCTAGCAAGTCATCACATGATCATGGATCAATCAAGCCCATTTTGTCTTATAATCGACTGAATATTGAGGGAGACTGGTCCTTTGACATACAGAAAATTGACCAATAGCGAAAAGTGTCGGCCCAGGTCAGCCTGCGCGGATTGCGCAGGTTGACCTGGGTCGATACTTTTCGCAGATGCATTAAGTCCCCTTTTCACGGCTCATATGTATGTGATGAAGTCTCGTATATTCGAGCGCTCAATAATTAAAGTACGTCAATTAGATCAGAATTTCTGATTGTCTGTATTGTATGGTGTTTAACGCTGTTTTCAACATTATTTCAGTTATTTCGCGCGGCCAGTGCGCCTACCCATGCACGACCGGGGTTTCCTTTACCGGCAATACGCACAATATTCTTCCCAAGCCAATGGCTCCTTTCCCGTATAACCATCGTCGAGACAATGATCAGTGTTGAGAAAGAAATGAATCCTCGCTATTGACTATTATCAATCCTCCGACAGAATTTGGCCGTTGTGGGGTTAGCAACCAGCGAGCCCCTATTCTCAAGTTCGGCTTCCAACTGCAACAACCGGGGCTCGGCTGGATCTACGTTTTTGTATAAGCCGTCACCGTAGATATACGACTTATAATGCTCTTGCTGTAGTTGCCTTTGGAAAACATTCTTAGACTCTCAGGACTAATCGCTTGTAACAAGCAATTACTCCTTTTCCCACAATGTTTTCCAAACTATTTCTTAAAGGTATTTTTCTTTCTTAAAAATGTTTCACCTTTTTTTCATCTTTGGAATACGTTACGATCTTGAGGTAGCTAGACCTATATAGTAATCGGTTAACTCTGTCAAAAGAGACAGTTTTAGATTTGTCCAAATTGAAGGCACTTGACTCAAGTGGGAGAATTTTTCTGTGATAGGGTAGAAAACATTGTGAGAAAAGGAGAAAATTATAAAAAGTAATCTAATGTATAAAATGATCAATATATGAATTTGATTCCTACATATACAAAAGTCATGTCCATGTATATCAATGAAGAACTGGCAAGAAAATTTCATCCTAAGCAACTCACAAAAGAGGTGGTAAAATGATTGGAAAAAAAGGTGGGAAAATCTACAATGGGAAAATTTAGCACTTAAAAGTGTCCGGAAAAGAGACAAAATCGGGGAAAGAATACAAACATACTAATTATTTTGTTAAATTAATGTCATCGTCAAAAATAAAAACTTTGTTTTCTATTTGCAAATATCTTTCAGAAAGTTATTCCATTCGTGACGAATTCACTCAAACTATTGCTGTTCCTTAAACAGATTTCTTTAGTAGTCTTTAAAAACTTTGTACCTTTTTTTTTTCTTTTTTTGTTTGTTCGAGTTCATTATACTGCTTTTGCATTGGTAATTGTTTGTCTTTGCCATATTCTGTCATTTTGTAAATGGCCATAGACATTTTTGGTCGATGTTTGCCAATAAAAGAATTGAATTGAAAAAAAATTAATAAAACCCTACTTCGGGTCTGATCTACCTTGAGACGGTACTGTCTCGTGACAATCATTTTTTGATTGGTTGATTAATGGTTTGTCACGGGATTTCTTGGCACAAAGATGTGATCAACAACATGTTCTCAGTGAGATTATCTTTTTCTGTGACAAAGTGTTCAAACTGAGACGGAATACTTAACTCTTTACCACACAATCCCGACTTTTAACGACCCTGAGAAAGAAGTCTTTTTGAAAACATTGTGAGAAAAGGAGAAAATGCTGGTAACCAGCATTTTCTCCTTTTCCCACAATGTTTTCTACACTTTCCAAAGCAAATATTAATTTTTCAGTCACATTTATTTTATCGTCTGCAACTGCTTTCAATTTGGGCCATTCTAAAATTTTGTCGTTTGGTAAAGAGTTAACTGATGCAAACTTTCTCTCTCTCTCTCTCTCTCTCTCTTTTAGATAAGATTGAAATAGATATAAGTATAGTCTCATATAATTCTTTTTCAGAATGGTCAATTACTATTTTAAATTGTTTTATAAGTGTTCAAACTGAGACAGAATACTTAACTGATGATTTAGCCAAGACGCCTCCATATTACCAAACAATCCCTTGTTTTCACGACCCTGAGGAAGAAGCCTTTTGAAAGCATTGTGGGAAAAGGAGAAAATGCTGGTAACCAGCATTTTCTCCTTTTCCCACAATGTTTTCTAACCTGTCAAAAAACTTCAGTTCATTTGTGCCACTTTTAGATTTGTCGACTGCAGATGCTTTCAGTTTGGGAAGGGGTTAAGCAGACGCAGATGACAAATTTAACCCTTTCCCAAACGACAAATTTTGGACTGGTCCAAATTGAAAGAGTCTGCAGACGACAATTTTAAATTGGATGAAAATGGCAGAAAGGTTTCAATAAGGGTAGAAAACACTGTGGGAAAAGGAGAAATTGCTCGTTACGAGCAATTTCTCCTTTTCCCACAGTGTTTTCAAAAGACATGTGCTGCAGACACGTGAAAACCAGGGCTTTGGGAAAGGGTTAATGTGAGTCATGTGGTGAGATTTGTCTGTGAAAGAGTAGAAAATATTGTGGGAACAGGAGAAAATGCCTGTTACCAGCATTTTTCTCCTTTTTCCACAACGGTTTCAAAAGCATTCTTCTTCAGGATCGTAAAAGCACGCAGTTATCTGATAAAAGGTTGCCAACAGACAGAAATGTTCCATGCTCTCTGAAAAGTGGACTTTAATCCATCTGCTAAAAATGTATAGATTCAGATCAGCCCGCGCAGTTGGTTGTTGAACAAAATGATTTTAAATATGTGATGATTTGCTTGGCATAACACATCACGACGAGGCGTCAAATCTGGGATCAGATTTGACCTAGGATCAGACTGCGCATTTGTGCGGTCTGATCCTGATCTACGCAGTCCGAACAGCTATTCAATGTGACATCTTCAGATGCTATGTAAACTTAAATGCTTATGTCTAGATTAATTCCAGTTTCCATGTATGCGTATGTTATATTACCAGTATATATTATACCAGTACCAGTATTATACCAGTTATATTACCAGTAGGCCTTAAAAGTATGAAAACTTAAATGTTTATATGTAAATCAATTTCAGTTTCCATATGTATGTATGTTTTGTGCATGGATTTTGTTGCCCCCTGTATGGTTCACGTTGTCGTTTGAGGTTTTGATAGTTAATGTTGAGACGATAACCTGTATAGGTTATTAACCCTTTCCCAAACAAGCCCTGGTTTTCACGTGTCTGCAGTACAAGTCTTTTGAAAACACAGTGGGAAAAGGAGAAATTGCTCGTAACGAGCAATTTCTCCTTTTCCCACAGTGTTTGCTACCTGTTTTGAGGCCTTTCTGCAATTTTCATCAAATCTACAATTGTCATCTGCAAACTCTTTCAATTTGGAATAGTCCAAAATTTGTCGTTTGGGAAAGGGTTAAGTCAATAAAATGGTCTGTTCTGTTCTGTTGTGTTCTGTTCTGTCAAATTATCTTATTGTCGTATAATGTTGCCTGACTATTAGGCAGATCAAATCATATCAACCTTTGGACTGCTAATTGCGATTGGAAATGCTTTTGCAGACAGTAAACATCAAGATCAGACTGTACAGAACGTACTGTCCGATCTGGTCTCCACACAGTCGAAAACGATGACAGTTTTTCCCAGTGAAAAAAGACTTTATAATATTAAAAATTGGGTCTTTATTTTTGGTGTCAAATTTCCACTTAATTCATTTTCTGAGGCCTAGAGCCTTAGCAGCCCAAACCCTGTTTTTATGATCCTTTGGACGAAGTATTATGCAGACACGGTCGGAAAAGGAGAAAAAGATACTGGTTTACAGTATTTTCTCCGTTTCTTGAATGTTGCTCACCCTTCCAAATATAAATTCCACCAGTTCAATCACACTAAATTCTACCGTGTGCAAATGATTTCAACAAGGAAGAATCTAAAATATTGCTATCTGGAAACGTTAGTATAACCCTAGGAGTGCCGAATAAACCTGATGGACGTTTTCAGTCTAAGATTCCAACCTTAATAGTTGCAGTTTCGTGGATGCTCTTGTCCAGAATGTCTATGCAAAGCGGACAATGTAGATCAAAGATCAGACAGCACGTTTTGTGCAGTCTGGTCTTGATCTACACTGGCCTCAAAACAAACTATACTTGTGAAAGGCTTTTTAACCCTTTACCACACAATCCCGACTTTTAACAACCCCGAGGAAGAAGGCTTTTGAAAACATTGTGAAAAAACGAAAGACAATTTCATGTTTTGAGTTACATTTGTCTTCTGCCAGTTCTTTCAGTTTGGACAACTCTAAATTTTGTCGTTTGGTAAAGAGATAACACTTACGCCGCTGAATAAATGAAACAAAAATTTCCACTCAATAGTAAAAGCCAAAAACATTGCGGCTTCCAAGTTGATTTCACCGGAAAGAAAATACCGTATCGGACAGTGTAGATCAAAGATCAGACTGCACGTTCTGTGCAGTCTGATCTTGATCTACACTTTCCGCAAAAGGTCAGTGAGTCGCGCTTAGCAGCTTAAGGGTTAGGGCTTAAGATAAGTTGATTGTACTCTGCTCGCTTTTATCAGGTATTGAACTGATTAAGTTTACTATGTGTTTGGTAAGAGATGGCTTAGCTTTATTTTCTTTGAACTGCCAGGGTAATTTAACCCTTTGACACACAAACCTGAGGAAGCAAGCTTTTGAAAACATCGTGTGAAAAGGTTAAAATGGTAACCAGCATTTTTCTCCTTTTTCCACATTGTTTTCTACCCGTTCTAAGACAAATTCTGTTATTTGAGCCACATGTGATTTGTCGTCTGCAAACGCTTTGAATTTGGACAAGACTAAAATTTTATCGTCTGGTAAAAGAGTACAACTGCTTCTATCAGTATCTCAGTCATAAGACGGTGACGGCTCATTCATTGACGTAAACTCCTCGCCAAAAAGACACAGTCTCGCGGTAGAAAGCCCGCCAGTAGCAGATTAACCAGAATTTATTCATTACATGAGTTTGTAATGAGTCCGTATTTACCAACAACTCTTAAAAAACATTCTCCAGAATTTTCTAAATTCTCCATTCTCATTCTCGATCTCATTCGTCAGAATTTTCTAAATTCTCCATTCTCATTCTCGATCTCATTCGTCAGAATTTTCTAAATTCGAAAGGAACGCAACTTCTGATTGGCTTAACTATTTGGTTTAGCCAATCAGAACATTTGTTACTTTCTGAATTTAAAATTAGACCAAAGTGGGACTTAGAAGGGCTTGCGAATACGTGTCCTGAACCCTGAAGCTGCTTCCAATAAAGTTTGCATTTCTTCCCCAGGGTCATCAAAACTGGGAATTGCTTGGTAAGAGGCGTCACCATTTCTTTTACTATACCAATTTGATATCAACGAATGGCGGTCAAAATCCCTTTCCGGTCATTATCCCCTACCCCTTAAAACGTGTAGGGGCTCTTGTCAGCTTTGCATATTTTAGGGGTAGGGGAGAATAACCAGAGGACATTTTGACTTTTACAGAAATCAACACGTGTACCCCACGTGAGCTTTAACTCTTTAACCAACAATCCCGACCATGAAGAAAGAGTGCTTTTGAAAAAAATGTGGGAAAAAGAGAACATGCATTTTCTCCTTTTTCTACAATGTTTTCTACTCTTTCAGACACAAATTCTACCATTTGATGTACATTTGAATTTGTCGTCTGCAAATGTTTTCAATTTAGTTTGGTTTGCATTGGAGTTTAACGCCATTTTTAACAGCTTAGGTCATATCAAGGCGGTCACTGACGCACCTATGTGTTTCCTGGCTTTCTTAAACCAGTACTGGCACAACTTTCTTTCCAAAGTCACTGACTGCTTTTCTCACATGCATCAGAGGTGAGAGGCGAAAAATCGGCGGAAAGAAAGTCTGCCTCAACTGGGTATCGAACTCGCAACCACCAGGTCACGAGTCAGATACGCTAACCACTGAGCTACCCGGGTGGGTGCTTTCATTTTGGACCAGTCTGTATATTTGTCGTTTGGTAAAGAGTTTGAAAGAGAGAACTCGAACTTTGTAACTGGGACAGAGAGATTTTATGAAGACAAGATCAGACCCAGAAATAAAGACAAGATTAGAGATGGAAATAATTTTCAATAAGGTTTCTCATCGTGACTTGGCATTTTTATTCATTAGAAGCCGATAATTTACTACAAGTGATAAGGCCCTTTGAAGATTCACCAAAAAAGTTGCGAAATTACAACTGTTTGGTAAATGTGTCAAAGTTAAGTCACAATTTTAAGTGTTTTGAATTTAATACACCCTCTTAATTTACTTGGGTTTTCAATAAACTCAGCAGTAGAAAGCGTGCAAGACTTGAGACAGGGTGTGGAGGTGGGGAAAGGGGTCGGTGGTTCATATCTCCAGCGCGGCCGATCTCTTTCCGAGGATCGATGATAGTTATTGCGACAGGATTAGTTCCTCTCTCACCGCCCGTTATTGTTTAGACGATGGTGTTGTTGTGGGAAAGCAGCTAGTGGCTTGGAAAGAATATTGTGCGAAGTACTTGTAAAAGAAACCCCAGGAAAGTATGGGTAGGTGCACTGGCCGCCGCGATATAGCTGAAGAAATGTTGAAAACGGCGTTAAACACTACTCGTACAACCAATTCAGTAAACGTTTGTTTTTATATCTATCAGGGTTATCTTCAGCATAACCCCGACCTCCGATAATTATACAATGGGAGAACTTTTGTCTGGACACAGTTTAGTCGGTTACAGGTGCCTTCATTTTGATGTCACACCACGACATCTTAATTAGACTCTCGAAAATAGAGCGAAAATCACTACCCTTTGATGTACTTTCACTGGCAAAAACTTTGCCTGCCTGTTTATTTCTATTAGAAACTGGCCTACACAAGATGTTAAAAAGATGACAACTCAACCGTATGGGTTTTTGGCCAGTTCCACCTCAAACTAACTACCCTTGACAAATCATAGCAGAAAACAAACCCTAACTAGTTGGAGACCACATTCATTTATATGGTCAGAGGCAAATTAGCACTCAGTTTCAACCGAGATCATCAGTTCAACACCGAAATACATTGTAGACAATATCGTTCCATTTTCTCTGATATGACAAAGTAGTTCCTCAGTCGTCACAACTCGGCAGATTCCGTAACTGCATTTAATCTCGTCTGCATCACGGAGGTTTCCGTATGCTGTCAGACACATGACTTTAAACATGGCGGCACCCATAAACATCAATTAGCAGCGACATCAACAACCATGATGAAGTTATTCACATTTATCGTTCTGTCGGTAAAAACTTCCAACGTAGATGATAGATCTCGTTCAAAATGTACAAAGTGCTAAGTATTTGTGAACGGAAAAGTATTTAGAAAGATTTCGATAAAAAAATTGTGAGACTTACAATTTTAAGAACGGTAAGGCAGTCTATTACCAGCGAAGAAATGTACCGTGATGGTGCACATCGCCCGTCATAATACAGCCGAGGGATCACCTGAGGTTTGCCGAATGACGTGTCTGGTGTCAGATTTTCAAATAAGACTCCTCCTGACCATCACGACCAAGGCGGACTTCGATGTGGTGTGACACCCACTTCATAAAACCCATCCAAAAGTTAGATTTGTGGCTGTGAGTCAGTTTTCGAAATTAACAAATCAACATTTATCAATCAGTTACTTAATAAAGCACGGTTTAACGGCCAATCGATCTTTCTAGAAATCGATTTCTAGCGGACAATTATCTTTTTGTTACATTCGAGAAAAAGATAGATGTATCACATAAATCTTTTGATCATGTTATGGCCCATGGTTCGTATTCACCAAACGTACTCTATTTAATTCTAAGTCTCACTCTCGATTTAGAAAGTAACGCAATTTCTGATTGGCTAAACCATTTGGTTTAGCCAATCAGCAATTGTGTTACTTTCAAATTTAGAAAATTCTGACTGGAAGGTAAGACTTAGAATGATCTTAAAAATGGTTGTTGAACACGGACTCGGAGTATTAGCTTTGCTGATAAGTGAACGAGTTAAAGATAAAACCCGGAAAGCGCAATTTTAAAGCGTCTGTTTTATCAGCATATAAGTTTTTTCTTTTAAATCAGAATATAAGATATCTAAGACATATATATAATCGTGTGCAGATCGAATATCAGCACACACGCTCTGATCCTGATACCATACTGCCTGCAAAAGACAGTAAACTCTTCTTTGATACCGCAAGAGTTATATCTGTAATTTCTAAAGATAAGACATCACGCCATGATCACATTATTACGTCGCGCACTTTCATTGATAAAACTGATTAATGACTGTCACTTCCTTATCGTCTGCTTGTTGGATTTTATCTTGTAAATATTTAAACCTTTACCAAACAGTCCTATGTTTTAATGAACCGAAAGAAAACAGCCTTCTGAAACTTTGACTTTGTTGGAGATGAGAAACTGCTTTTTACTTAAGAATTGATGTCAGCCATTACGACCAGGTCCGTATTCATCAATCATTCTTAAGAATGTTCTTAGTGTTACTCTGCAAGATTTTCTAAATTTGGAACTAACACATCTTCTGATTGGATAAATCAAATGGTTTACCCAATCAGAGGATTCCGAAAATCTTGGAGAATAAGACTGCGAAGGTTCTTAACCCTTTCCCAAACAAGCCCTGGTTTTTACGTGTCTGCAGTACAAGTCTTTTGAAAACACTGTGGGAAAAGGAGAAATTGCTCGTAACGAGCAATTTCTCCTTTTCCCACAGTGTTTTCTACCCTTATTGAGACCTTTCTGCCATTTTCATCAAATTTAAAATTGCCGTCTGCAAACTCTTTCAATTTGGACCAGTCCAAAATTTGTCGTTTGGGAAAGGGTTAAGAATGGTTGGTGGATACGGAACCGGATATATTCCATCCTCATCCCTGAACGGCACACCAGTTACCAAATGTAAACATCTCGGGGGGTCAAAATGCAGACAAATTTAATTCATAACAAATTTAATTCAACTTTTATTCATATAGACATTATTATGAATCTGATGATGCGTTACAGTGGAATCTGTCAAAGTTCCAGTAGGCTGACAGAAAAATGTATTGTAACCAGAGTTTAAGTTGCCAACTTTTGTTCTAGTTTTACCAGACATTTTTCTGTCAGCAACCGAAACTTTAACAGAATCTGATTACATTGTAACACATTATCAGCCCATAATAATATCTATACTTCAATGGGATGAATTAAATTTGTCTGCATTTTGACTCCTGAATGGTTAATTTTGGCCTCTGTGTGCCTTTAACATTGTCCCAATTTTGTTCACTGGGGAAAACTGTAAGCGGCTCTGAAAGACGGGTATACGTGGGACAGGTAAAGGAAAGCGGGATCTGACTTTCTTGAAAATTAAAAAACACTGAAATGTTGCTGAAAATGGCGCTAAACACACGTGTACACCCCCCTCCCAATATTTACAAAGATTTCACTGTATTTCAGCTATCGTCTCTGTAATAAAATTTGTACCAGAGATCATATCAACAATTTATTTTTAACCCTTTCAGCTTTCAGCGTATCGCACCAAACCATGCCTTTTGCGGAGTGCATAGATCCAAGATCTGACTGCACAGAAAGTGCAATCTGATCTTGAATCTATACTGTCAGCTTGTTTAGTCAGGCCTACTCGATGAAAATCTTTCTAAGTTTCAGTCCACTATATTATCAGCCAACAACAGAGACAGAGTTTATAAATACACATAGTGCTTAAGGAGTTTGTATATTCAGCTCTGTCGGACAAACAATATGTTGGAAGCTGAGTCACTGATTTAAAATGCTGAAATTTATGAATAAATATGAGCCATGCTCTGTGAAAAGGGGGCTTAATGCATCTTCGTGATGCATTGTACCAAGCAAAACACCACATGATAAGGGGTCCATAAAATCCACTTTGTCTAACAACTGACCGAATCTTTTGGTAGACTGGTCCTTTGATATATAGAAAACTGACCGATAACGATAAGTTTCGGCCCAGGTGAGCCTGCGCGGACTGCGCAGGCTCACCTGAATCGATACTGCTCGCAGATACATTAAGCCCCCTTTTCACAGAGCATGGCTCAAATATATAAATTAAAAAAAAAAAGTCTATTATTCATACTTGATGCGTCATAATTACCAGCAAAAAGGTTTTTAACTCTTGGCCTCCGGAAACAAATTTGCAGCAGAATGACTTTGACATTCTTGTGAACACTATACTGGTAGTCAACATAAACATGAATCATGGTCTGGGGAAAAGGGGGTTTAATGCATCTGCAAAAAGTATCGACTCAGGTCAGCCTGCGCGAAATGCGCAGGCTGACCTGAGCCTAAACTTATTTGCTATTGGGCAATATTCTATATGTGAAAGAACCATGATTCAGTCGGTTGTTAGACAAAATGGATTTTATGGATCCATAATCATTGCTTGCTTAGTAAAATGCATCATGGAGATGCCTTAAACTCCGTTTTGCCAGAGCATGACTCATTTAGATTTAAGAAAAGAATACATGCGAAAATATTGTGGCGACTGGAGAAACTGATGTTTACGAGGGCTAATCTAACAACTTAATTCTGTTTGTATTGTATGGTATTTAACATCTTTTTATGCATTATTTCCGTAACATCGCGGCTTGAAAGTTTTGTTTAAATTATTGAGCCGGATAAGGGTTAAGGCATTTTTTCACATAGCTTGGCTCAAATGTATTTATTAGCGTGCGTTAACGTAGACAAAAATATCCGGTTTTCTTCGTTCTATCAGTATCTGAACCAAGCTGTCATACATGTAACTCACTCGTCATAACTCGGCCGATTCCGCACCTACATCTAACCTCGTCTGTATAAAGGAGGCTTCCATTTTGAACTACCAATCACATGATCTTAAACATGGCGGCGCCCCTGCAGATCGCTTAGCACCGACATGAACAACCACTGTGAAGTTATTCACTTCTATCGATCTGTCGATGAAAGCTCCCAACGGAATTGATAAACCACGCTAAAATTGAATGTACAAACTGTTTGCCGACTGAAATATTCTTAGAAAGATAACGACAGAAAATTTACTCATGTTTTCTTTTTTCAGAGGAGCCTTACAATTTCAATAACGGTAAAGGGGCGTGCTTCCGGAGATGTGCGAAATGTACCGTGTAGGTGCATATCAAGCAAAGTGATACAGCCGAGGAATTTGATCACCGGATCACCCGAGGTATGCCGAATGACATGTAACTCCTCCGTTGTGTTTGTGTTTTATCCATACTGTTTTCCAGACGAATTCCAAGAGTTTAAACATTATTAAAACATCCCGAATAATGATAAATTTCTCAGTGGGACCGACTTTTAATTTTTGTCAACGTGTTTGCCCTTACAATTTTCAAGTTCAAAATTTAATGCATAAAAGATTGTTTGTGTATTTTTTCTTACGAGTATTGAATTTAAAGAATTCGCCACCACAAAAAAAAAACCATATGTCTAAATAAGTGTTGTGGGTTTAGATCGAATAAACATTAATATTCTTCATTAAAACATATCCTGTCCGTACTCTGAAGAAATGTCTCATCCAGGCAGCTCTAATGAATATCCACAACGTAGCGTTTAAAAGGTGATATTTTTTTCGTCTGGTAAAAGGGTTTACTCTTTACCAGACAAAAAAAAAAAAATAGGCATGTCCAAATTAAGAGAATTTGCAGAATGCAAATGAAATGTAACTCAAATGGTGTAATTTGACTTTTGGATGGGTTGGAAAAGAAATGGGTAAATGAGAAAATGCAAGTTACTAGCATTTCTTGTTTTTTCACAATGTTTTCAACAGTTTTCTTCATCATGGTCTTTATAATTCAGGATTGCGTGGTAAAAGGTTAACGACCTAAAGAAAAAAGGCTTTTTAAGCCATGGTGGGAAAAGGAGAAAATGCTGGTAACCAGCATTTTCTTACCGTGTTTTCTACCCTTCAAAGGCCAAATCCTATCAAATGAATCATATATAATTTGTCGTCTGCAATTGCTTTCAATTTCGAGAAGTCGTAAATTTTGTCTTTTGGTAATGAGTTAACCCCTAGACTAATAAGCGCAGCTTGGGATGCTTTTGCGGACAGTGTAGATCAAGATCAGACTGCACAAACGTGCAGTCGATTCTTTAATCTACACTGTCCTATACTGTATTTTCAATCCGGTGAAATCAACTTTGAAATCGCAAAAGACAAGTTTTTACTATTGAGAAGAAATTTTGGTTTCTTTTATTTAGTACTTTATAGGGTTAGACGAGATTTGTCTTCATTTACCCCCCTCTGTCGACGGTCATACCCATAATTCATTGCGGTAGCCGTAACAGGAGATCTTAATGGTTTACTCGTTGTAATTAAATGTTGCCTTGCACGCAATTAAAATGGAGCAAAAACTGCTAATTTGCACAAAAAATGCACATAATACACAATGCACATTTTGAAAATTGACTCATGCAAGAAAATGGGAAAACTTTTGACTGTCTCGCATATAAACCCTTTTCCTTCAAGTCGATAGTAAAAATCCAAATAATGCTATTTCAAATTTATTCTTTGGAGAATAATATCTCTTTATCGGACAATGTAGATCCAAGATTAGAATGCACGTACTGTGCAGTCTGATCTTGACCTACACTGTCCGCAAAAGGTCAGTAAGTCGCGCTTAGTAGCCAAAGGTTTAACCCTTTTATCGAACAATACCGTGTTTTAACGACACTCAAGGGTGAAGACTAATAAAAACATTTTGGGATAAGGAGGAAATGCTGATAACCAGCATTTTCGCAATGTAAGAAAAATGTTTTCGGAAGTCTTCTTTCATAGGTTCGTTAACCTTGCTCAATAAGTAAAATGAAACTTTCAAGCCGATGGTAAACACCCAAACTTTGGTATTTCAAAGGTATTTTGGGGGACAAATATCTCCTCATCGGACTGTGTAGATTCAAGATCAGACTGCACGTTCTGTGCAGTCTGATCTTGATCTACACTGTCCGCAATAGGTCTTAAGAGTCGCGCTCAGCCACCTAAGGGCCAAAACTCTGGATTGCTTGGCAAAGGATTAACCCGTATGAGAATTTCGAGGCATCAGTGAAAACCCCAAATATTGCATTTTCAAAATTCTTTTCCCCGGAAAGATCTAATCAGTATCGGACAGTGTAGATCCCAGATCAGACTGCACATGTTGTGCAGTCTGATCCGGGATCTACGCTGCCTGCAAATCGCAATGAGCGCGCACCAGTCTTAGGGTAAGAATTGGGGACTCAGTACCTGCACATTGGGCATTGGCTTTTCTTTATGCCAACAAATGAGGTGCCACCGCCTGGTCCCGTATTCACCAACCATTCGTAAGAATATTCTAAGTCTTATTCTCAAGAATTTTCCAAATTTGAAAGTAACAACTTCTAGTTGGTTAAACCAAATGGTTTAGCAAACTGAAAGTTAAGTTACTTTCAAATGTAGGAAATTCTGGAGAACAAGACTAAGAACGTTCTTGAAAATGGTTGATGAATACGGACTCTGGTGTTTCCTTCGAAAAAAAAAAAACGAGGTAAAAGTCCAAATACACACTCTAATAGATAAACAGAAAAATAGATCATGGTCTCCAACTGTTTACACAATGTCACTGATATTGTAGCTTCCAAAAAAGTTATATGTTGCACCAAGACATGGTTAAATGTGTCAAAGCAAAGAAACTTTTTGTTCTATCTTTCGAAATACATGTAACTACCCAACCCCATATAGGTAGGCTTACGATTTCACATTACATGTATAAAGCAAAGGCACGTCTCTTTTGACATCTACAACTCTGTCAATGATTTTGAATACAGTCTTGCTAAAGTTTCTTTTATGCGGTTTCTGACACGGATCTTTATGTCAGTGTTCAACTAGAGACTTCGCTGAAACTTGCTGCCATTGCACTTTAAGTGCATTGGTTGCTTCGTGCATTAAACATTGGATTGCATGGAAATATTGCGGGAAAATAGCTATTGTCCTTTTCCAGAAACATGCTGGGTCAGGTATGTGAATCAGCGTACTTATGCAGTATTGGATTCGGCAATGCGGGGGTCAGGCAATGAAATAACAAATCGCACCTATGCATTCATTGAAAACATTTGTCAACTGGAGGGTATATTAGAAAAAATCAATTAAGGTCTTTGCAACGGACTTAGGTTTAATTATAGCTTCGATTGAGTCATAGGGAAAACCTTTACCTTCTCCCAATAGACCAGTTAAAATACAATGGATCTGATTTTGTCACTCATACCAAAAAGGTATGAGGAGTTTTTTTACGTTCACTGCCCTAAGGTTGCAAGTATATTAACCTGTTTTACGAGCTGTTGCGAAGGAAGTTAAATTAGGTGCAGGAAATGGCTTCAGGCTGCTTTAAAATAAATTAGGGCCAATAAGAAAGCGTAATGATACAAGAATACACAGAAAGTGGTTTGTTTGCCCTTTTATCCCAGTTCTGGGAAGCAGTAGGGTAGGGGTAGAGCGGCGGCCTCTCATCCCTTGGTCTCCAAGTTTGTATACCGTGATGGTAAGGGGATAAAGGATCGGATCCGCCAACATCATGGCACCAGTACTGTTTAGTTATCCAGAAGCTAATCACTGATAGTGGTCCGCGTGGGTTGTTAGAAATTGTTTCAGAACCATATGGAACAACACTCATTGCGACAGGATGCAATCTCCTCTCATCGATTGACGCTATTCCAACTTTTTATTTGAGAAAGCAAAAAGTGGCTTAGAGAAGACAGGTGTGCTTTGAAATGGTAAGGAAACTTCAGGAAAGCATGTATAGATGCAATGGCAGTCGCCATTTGACTTGAAAACCCCTGAGGGCGGCCTTGAATTTAAAAATAATAAGGATAATACCATCGTATTTTGAATTGTAGTTTTCTTTTAACAACTTATTTCTTTACAATCCCCAGTTTTAACGACTCTAGTAGAGGACTTTTGAAAACATTGTGGGAAAGGAGAAAATGCTGGTAACCAGCATTCCCAAGACAAACCGAATACTAGTACGTTGAGCCTTATTTGTGAGTCTAAATTGTTCTCCCCTGGTAAAGGACCTAAACGAGAGATAGGCACGCAAGCGTTTGCATACTTCTAAAGACAGAAAGAAAAGGATTGCTGCTTATTGGAATTTCATGTTTTATCTTTTATCTACTAAGATCAGTTGTTGACAAAAGAAAGGCTTACGTGGGATCACCTCCCCGGGGGAGGGTCGTCACTTCCCACGATGCCTTATTTATGTGCACAGTGCCGGGTTGCACCATTCAGTGTTCGAGTGGGCTCTTTTGAATGGAGAATTGCAATATATTCGGGGGATTTATTAACCCTTAGGCTGCTATGCGCGACTCAAAAACCATTTGCGGACAGTGCAGATTAATATCAGGCTGAACAGAACGTGCAGTCTGATCATGGATCTATACTGTCCGATAAGGAGATATTTTCTCCCTAAAATACCTATGAAATAGCAAAATTTGCATTCTTACCATCGGCTTTAAAGTTTCATTTCACTTATTTAGCAGATTAAGGATTAAGTCTCATAGCGCTGGAACTGGCTTAAGCTGCAATTGCAGATAGTGAAAATCAAGGTCAGACTGCAAAGAACGAGCAGTCTCATCTTGGATTTAAAAATCCTCTACTTTGTAACATGTTCTGGCCAAAAGGATATTGAATAGCAATATTTCAACTTTAAGCCTTTCAGCGCCACAGACGTAAACGGGGGCTTTTGCGGACGGCATAGATCAAGATCAGACTGCACAGAACTTGCAATCTGATCTTTGATCTATGCTGTCCGGTTGTCTAGTCAAGCCTATCAGACAAAAACTTTTCTGAGTTTCACTGGCCTGTATTTTCAGTAGTCAAAAGATGTCCTTTTCGCTGACAAAATGTACTCAGTTGACGTTCTAGGACCTGTATGGTTTTAACTTTTTTTCACACGACGTATTTCTAGACTTGTCCAATTTGAAAGCATTTGCAGACGAAAAATAAAAAGCAGCTCAAATGAAGTGATTTTTTTAAATGTTTACACACTGTTGATAAAGGAGAAAATGCTGGAAAATTCGTGTCTTTGTCTTTGATAGCGTTCGCTTGCAATGACGAAAAGCAGCGCAAAAATACAACAAAATACGCTATCATGTACATGTATATCTCCAATATCATGACGTACTCGTAACAGTGACCGCAACCATCTGAGGCCAACGGGTGTCATTATATCATATCATGCACTATTGAGAGACGATATTGTTGTTATTTAATCTAACAATGACATTGTGTGGTTTAAATTGACTGGATGGGAATTTTATACCGTTTTCAATGGAAGTACAGGGTTTTTTTTTGGACTGCGCACTTGTGACTTTTTTTTTAGGTAAAAAGGTCATATTCAGATTTTTCGATATAGACAAAAAATCGTTTTGTTCGTTAGCAGAGAACATTTACAGGATGCTACAGTATATGACATTGCAGATGCATTACAAACATTTTCTTAACGATGTGTATCTTTTACAGACATGAGAAAAAAATATATTTATTCAAAGACATGCATGTAGCTAGGATTTTGTCCTTTTTCCAGAATGTTTTCGGATACCTTCTGTTTTTTTGTTGTGAGAGGACAGGATCTTTGGATAAAGAATAAACAGCTAAATTGATATAGAAGAAAGCAGAACATAATTTTACTCTACAGACATACTGTCTGATCCTGATCTAGTTCCTTCCTGAAGGACACCAGAGATTGATTAAAGTTGTACACATTCAATTATTTTGTAATTAAAACTAAAACCCTCAAGAACAGTGGAATGTTTCCCTGATAATAAAAATTCATTATTCATTATTTCTGTTATTTTCCTTTTCTGTTGGCGGATACAGAGCTCATATCTTAACCCTAACTTGCTATATAACTATAATGAAACTTTCAAGTCGATAGTAAAAGCCCAAATATTGCTATTTCAAAGTAATTTGGGAGGAAAAAAATATCCTTATCGGACAGTGTAGATCCAAGGTCAGACTGCACGTTTTGTGCAGTCTGGCCTTGATCTACACTGCCCGCAAAAAGGTCATTGGGTCGCGCTTAGCTGCCCTTTAGGATTAGAACATAGTAAGAGAAGGAACTGTTATATATGGTGGCATATTTCTGCCGCGAGATACGAGATAGCTATCATGATAATTTTAGGAAACTTTCACGATAGTTCGAACTTTCCTGGAAATTTTATCTAGATAGTGAAAAGTTTTCTGAAAAAAATATCACGATAAACTTTGTTATCTAGAAAATTTTATCTTGATTATCTCTCATTTGTGCACGAAGCTGACATCGAGGTAAAATTATCGCCATAGCTCTACCAGTTTCTCGATATCTATAAATAGAAAAATCACCATTTTGATGAACTCGGAAGTTTTTCACTTTGCAGGAGACAAAGATGATCCGAAACCGTATCTAATTATAGATACCGTGAATGTCAGTTGTGGGCACAAACTTAAAAAAAAATCGTGATAACATTTAAAAATATCGCGATATTTTTATCGTGAAACTTTTTATTATCTAGATAATTTTTCCAGGAAAGTTTGTTTTATCGCGATAGTTCTCTTAAATTATCATGATAGCTATCTCGTATCTCGTGGCAGAAATATGCCACCATAGTTATAGCTTTCACGAATTAGAAACATATTTTCATTAGGGATTTTGACTATACACACGGAGTATCTTTTTACACAAAGCACGCGATTAAATGCCACAGCTATGTCAAACAAAGCCAACTATCTTTTGCATCAAGAACGTAATGACCATGTTACATTGCATGGGCCATTGACTGGTGTTAGTATCTCGGTTAAAATCTCGCGGTATCTCGTGAAAACTCGCTGTAAGATGGCGCAGATAACTTGGTTTTGTTTTTTTTCCCTCGCATCTTTGTGCACGCTATAATAGAATAAATGAAAGCCTGGCAAAACGATCGGTAAATTTCTTTGTTGTTATCGTCCTTTCGTGCACTTATTTAACCCTTTAATACACAATCCCGACTTCTAACGACCATTCGAAAGAAAGCGTTGGAAAACATCGTGGGAAAAGGAGAAAATGCTGGTAACCAGCATTTTCTCCTTTTCCCGCAATGTTTTCTACCTTTCCCAAAACAAATTTCAATGCATGAGCCACATGTATTTTGTCGTCTGCAAATGCTTTCAATTTCGACCCGTCTAAAATTATGTCGTTTGGTAAAGAGTTAAAGGACAAATGAAAACCAGAAGCGCTCTAACAAGATGGTCTAGATTTTGAGCTGACAATTACAGGTGAACTTTGTACCAGATAACAAAATCTTACACTCGTCCATATTGGAAGTTTTTGCAGACGACAAATTTAACCCTTTCCCAAACGACAAATTTTGGACTGGTCCAAATTGAAAGAGTTTGCAGACGACAATTTTAAATGTGATAAAAATGGCAGAAAGGTCTCAAAAAGGGTTTTCAAAAGACTTGTACTGCAGACACGTGAAAACCAGGGCTTGTTTGGGAAAAGGTTAATGTGGTTCAAATGATGATATATGTGTCTGAAAAGGTAGAGAACATTGTAGGAAAAGGAGAAAATGCTAGTTACCACAATGTTTTCAAAAGGTTTCCTCCCCGGGGTTTTAAAAATGGAGGATTGTTTGAGAAAAAGATAAGACAAGAAACTAAAAGAGATAAATTAACCATAATAAAGTATTGGCTGTTAACTAAGGCGATGACTCAAAAACCAACTACAATAGCATTTTGATTTCGAAAAAATCGGTATTCGGTTCGAATGATTTGAACTAAGAATTCAAGTTAGTTAAACAAAACAAAGCTGAACCCTGAAACGGAAAGGAATCGCATTAAGCCTTGAGAGAACAAAATTGTAGACCGGCATTTCGCAGGGAAATGTAGATGACGAAATTGGTTCGGCTCAAATAATGGGCATTGTCTTTCAGAACGTCGAAAACGTTGTGGGAAAAGGAGAAAATGATAGTAGCCTTTCCCCTTTCCAGCCTGGGATAAACAGTTTTGCAAAGATTCTTTAGAGACTATGAAAGGAGACCACGATTAGGAGTTATAATAGAATTATTACTGCCCGGACCAAGCCTAGCAATGTTTTCAATTGCCCTCTTTCACGTGGTAGTTAAAGGGGGCTATTCAGATTTTTTGATAATCTCATCAAACTTAACAGATAATTTATCAATGAGTTTAGAAAGGCGATAGCTGGCTGATCATCCGTATGGAAGAAAGAGAAAAGTCGTGTTTCTAAATGGGCTACGTAGACTCTTTTAAGTCTTTCTTGTTTATTTTGCACCGTCGTTTTGTAAAGACCTGTGGAAATGTCAGATGATCGATAAACACGAGCTGATTACGGGAATTTGTATCCAAATCTGTATAATGACGTCATATCTGATGTGATTAAAAATAGACGGAGTTACCAGTTTCAAAACGACCATCCCCTTTTCAAAACGACCACAAGTGCGTCTTTTTAACAGAATGTAACCATACGGTTTATCCGTGATACATTATTCCAATCGAGCTGCCACATAACGATAGATACATAATTGCCACATTTTTAACAACTGACTGAATCATGAGGTAGACTGGTCCTTGGACATACAGAAAATTGACCAATAGCGAAAAGTTTCGGCCCAGGTCAGCCTGCGCGGACTGCGCAGGCTGACCTGGGTCGATACTTTTCGCAGATACATTAAGCTCCCCTTTTCACAGAACATGACCCATTTAACAGTGTTTTACAAGAAATTTTATCTACGGAATAGAAACTAAATACCCCCCCCCCCTGAAAAACTAGGGGTTGTTGGAAAAAATTGGAAAAAAGGGTGAAGGGGAGAGAAAACCCAATTGACTATCACGTGTCATCTACACCGCGTGATACTTCCATTCCTAAATATATACTCACTGAGTCTGTAAAAAGACATATCGTTTGTCATTCTATCACAAATGTAAATTGTACTTTTTACATGTCATAAAATAAAACAGATTAGGTACTGCACTTCTGAGCTCAAATTACTATTAATCATCGATCTCAAAATAGACAAATCTAGTGGTTTCTGTGGACATTGTAGATTAAGATCAGGGTCCGTATTCACCAACCATTCTTAAGAACGTTCTTAGTCTTGTTCTCCAGAATTTTCAACATATGAAAGTGACATATGGAGGGAAAACTTGATTGTCACTGTTGAGCGAGCACAGAAACTTTTACACCAATCAATCGACAAATCACTCGCTCAACCAGTCTGACTGAGCGACCAATTGGTCATCTTGCAAGCTAAGGTGACGATCACTACGTGGATCTTACCCCTTGGCTGCTCGAGTCGAAATTTTGTTAGCACGGCGACGCACCACCTACTGGATTTTGATTGTTATCATCCCTAGATTTACGTCATCGAAAACCAATCAAACGTCGCGTAACATAACTCTTTTGGCCAAAGACTTGTTTACCTTTCTAGGTGTTGGGCTATGATCTGTTAAGGACTTTGGTAATGTCGTTTTAACGGGGGTCCTTGACAATTGGCCACTAAGGTTTGGTTCAATTATAGTTTGTTCATCTTGCTGTCTCCGTAATTCGCCATTAATTGACTGCTTTTCAGATCGCAAACTTGACAGACGGTTTATCGAGTCAAAATCTATTTTCGAAATCTTAAGTTTCGCGAAGCAAAAGCCACACACTTACTTTGACAGTCCATCATCTGGTGTCGGGATGTATCCTAAAACTTCATGTAATTGATTTGTGACAGCGAATTTTGAAGAAAATATTGTTCGTCTGTATTTTATTGGTCATAATTCCCAGCATATCCGATAACTTTCTCCTGTGGTCATTTTTATTTACGTTCTGCTGTTGTTGGATAGCAAATGTAACGCGCTATTGGATTGGTGCTTTCAGTCCTGACTGCAACCAATGATTACTCGTATCGCGAGGCTAACAAATTTCGACACGATCAGCCAAGGGGTAAGATGCACGTAGTGATCGTCACCTTGGCTTGCGAAGATGCCAATTAGTCAGTTGGCTGACATTATAATGAAATGGTTGTCGGTTATTTGCCTTAGGACTCAGTCATGATAAACTTTTTCTGATAGAAAAAAGAGAGAGAAAAACAGACAAACAGAGAGGTAGGTGGAGAGAGAGCGAGAGAGAGAGAGAGAGAGAGTCTTGAAATGTGATCAAAACTTATTGTTCTGTCCGTTCTGTCTTCCTGTGTAACTACGTTGTAATCTTGAAATACATTCACACATTTCTTGGTTACCAATTAGAGCTGTTTAAGTTTTTCTTCCTGTGGGTTGCACGTTACAGACCCCCACAATGCATGTTGTCATAAAAGCGATTGAAGCACATGAGACTTGCTCTGGCAAAAGGGAGTTTGATGCATCTCCATGATGTGTTATACCAAGCAATTCATCACATAATTATGGATCCATAAAATCTATTATGTCTATATAACATCCGACTGAATCCTGAAGTAGAGTGGTAAATCGGACATGCAGAAAATTTACAGAAAGCAAAAAGTTTCGACCAGGTCAGCCTGCGCAGTCAGCGCAGGCTGACCTTGGTCGATACTTTTTGCAGATTTACATAACCCCTTTTTTCACACAGCATTGCTCATATGTAATTCTTAATACAGTCGAGTAGCCCATTTACCTTTGCAACGTCAAAATGTGACATGCACGCAAATAGGTACTTGTATCTTCTTCTTTTCCGTGCAATGCTTTCAAATGTCATAACTAGCAGGGGCAATTTAACTTTAAAGTATGAACAACCGATGAAGGATCAACCCCTTTCCTGACAAACGCCACACTTTACATCCCCTGAAGTTAGCAGCTGTAAGAAAACCTTTTGGAAAGGGCAAATGATAAGTAACAGGAAATTGATGCTTTTTTCACAAAGTTTTCAAGCTATTGAACAACTATTTTTATTTTCCCTTCAAATGTTAGTATTTGATCTAGTTCGTATTTTCTTTTTTTTTTTTATTTATTTACTATTATGTACAGAAAACGGTCCAGAGCTGTCATTGCACGTATTGCCACTATTCCTCTGAGTACACGTATCAACCTTTTGCACTAAAGTCCCGTGCTTGGACGACCCTGAGAAAGCAGACTTTTGAAAAAAATGTGGAAAAGGGAGAAAATGCTGGTTACCAGCATTTTCTCCCTTTTCCACATTTTTATCTTCTTATAAATGGCAAAAACTTGAACTTGTAGAATGCCATCCCTGTAAATTTTGACAAGTCTTAAATTTTGTCTTCTGTTCAGGAGTTTATAAAACGAGATTTGTTTGTTTGTTTGTATGGTGCAGTTTTCAACATTATTTTAGTTATGTCGCGGAAGACAGTACCTGTCCCTGATTTCTTGGAGTTTCTTTGACTAGTACTTGGCACATTACCCAGGCTTCCCAAGCCACTGGCTGTTTTTCACCATAATCATCGTCGAAATATTGATAAGCGATGAGAAAGAAATGAATCCTGTATCAATGACTACCATCAATCTTCGGAGAGAAAATGGCCGGGCTGGGGAATCGAACCAGCAAACTCCCTTGGTCCAAGCCTTGTATGTTAGCGACTGAGCTACGGAGCTCGACTCAGTTATAAAAAGAGAATGCCCTTTTGCACTGAAGACCACCAGGCGACGATAGTCATAATCTTTTGTGTGAGGTTGTGTATTTTAATGGCTTTGTGATATAAAACAAAGACATTCTGGATCCAAAATAGACATTCGATATTATCAATTATGGATTGAATTAATTTCTGACAAAAATATCTTTTTTATACGATACATCGTTCATTTGTCATCACCATTACCCGATATGTCAGTTCATGATTCAGCGAATAGTTCGCGCCCTTCCTTCCTCTAACTCGTTACTAAACAGCATATGAATCGGGCTTTTCTTAACCCTTAAGCTGCTAAGCGCGATTCACTGACCTTTTGCGGACAGTGAAGGTCAAGATCAGACTGCACAGAACGTATTTGGTTTTTTTTTTTTCTGTTGTGTAGAAACTTTCGTTTCATTCATTTAGCAATTTAATGGTGAAGTAAGATTGACAAGTTAGACAAACAGGTGATATGCCATCAGTTGGTAGTGCCAGTTTTTATATATTCAACGGTTCTTAACTTTTTTACCAAAAGACAAAATTTGAGACTAATCCAAATTAAAAGCATTTGGAGACGACAATTTCAATGCAGCTAAAAGGATTATTTCCGTCTTTGGAATGGTAGAAAACATTAGTGGAAAAAGACTTAATGCTGGTAAGCAATAACTTCTCTCTTTTTCAACAATGTTCTCAAAAGCCATCTTTCTCAGGGTCATTAAAATTCGGGATTGTGTGATACAGGGTTAATCCTTTACCAAACAAACCTATACTGTAGAAAATCTTAATAAACACTTCTCGCAGAATGTTTTCTATTCTTTGAAAGACGATTCCAATCGGATACACGAAAATAAGTTTGTCGTCCGCAACTTCTCTTTTTATCGTGTGAAAAACTTTCTTGTCTGTTTAAAAACCAGGGTCCGTATTCACCAACCATTCTTAAGAAGATGCTTAGTCTTATTCTCCAAGATTTTCCACATTTGAAAGTAACACAACTCCTGATTGGCTAAACCAAATGGTTTAGCCAATCAGGAGTTGTGTTACTTTCAAATGTAGAAAATTATGGAGAACAAGACAAAGAACGTTCTTAAGAATGGTTGGTGAATACGGACCCTGGAACATCGTTTGAAAAAAATAAGTGAGTCATGCTCTAGCAAAAGGGGGTTAAATGCATCTCCGCGGTGCACTTTATACCAAGCAAGTCATCATGAAAATTGTGGATTTATCAAGTCATTTTGTCTGACAACCAACTGAATCCTGAAGCAGAATGGGATAGCAAAAAGTTTCGGCCCAGGTCAGACTGCGCGGGCTGCGCAGTCTGACCTGAGTTGATACTTTTTGCACATGCATTAAACACCCTTTTCACAGACCATGGCACGAGTAATGCAGTGTACGTCTTTCAGATCGTACTTGTTGTAAACTTGAAGAAGGCTTGGGAACGTGAATACAAAGAAAAGAGAAATTTCTCCCTTTGCTACAATAGTCTCAGATGTGGCCTTGCTTCGAGTTGAAAAAAAAAATGCTCAATGCAAGATGCATGGTGTCAAAAATGAGTCAGATAGTCAAACTTCCAGGCTTTTTTTTGTTCAAACTACCTAGTCAAAGACACTATCGAACTGTGTGGACTCGAGATAAGACTGCACGTTCTGCGCAGCCTGATCCTGGTCTACACTGTTCGCAAATAGCTAATAAATTTGCTCTCAGCACCTAGGGATTGAATGTCCAGGTCACAAGTACACTATCTTATGTTTCGTTTCATGACATGTGATAAGTACAACATACATATTTAAAAAAGATTAACAGTAATTTGAGGACACAAAAACAGTATCTAATATATTTCATTGTATGAAATGTAAAAAGTGCAACATATATATTTTTTTTCTAAATAATGTAAAATAAAGATCTGGGTCCGTATTCACCAACCATTCTTAAGAATATTCTTAGTCTTATGCACCAAGATGTTGTAAATATCCATTTCACATTTTCACATTATTCACGTTTTTCACCTGAGTCATGCTCTGGCAAAAGGGGGCTTAATGCATCTCCGCAATGCATTATACCGATCAAGCCATCACATAATCATGGATCCATAATAGCCACTATTTTTAACAACCGACCTAATCTTGAGGTAAACTGGTCCTTTGGCATACAGAAAATTGAAAAATAGCGAAACGTTTCGGCCCAGGTCAGCCTGCGCGGACTGCGCAGGCTGACCTGGTCGATACTTTTCGCAGATGCATTAAGCCCCCTTTTCACAGAGCATGGCTAACTTATTTAATATTTGATTTTCATACAGAATAATGAAAGCAATCGCATGACTTAAGCATATTTAGATGACTAAGTTTTTTGTATGACAAACTTTGTAAAGTTTTTGTCAAATAAACGATGTTCTGTTCTGTTCTGATATCCGATCACGCAAACCTGAAAGCAGTTTACAGGCTGAGCTTAGATTACACTTTATTTAGTGTGAATTTTTCTAATTTGTTTGGCAAAATCTGCAAAGTACAAAAACCAACAGTTTAATTTGATTTAAAAAAAAAAAAAACTAGTTTACAATTGAAATCAAAACTCACTCATCAAAATAATCAAAGTATGTGAAATCGGAGAACAGACCGCATGTACATGTACTTTACGGTCAGATGAAAAGCACTATTGCCTAAAATTATCAAATACGACATGCATACTGAAGTCTAGATCCATATTTACCAACCATTCATAAGAACGTTCTTTGTCTTATTCTCCAGAACTTTCTATATTTGAAAGTAGCACAACTTCTGATTGGCTAAACTATTTGGTTTAGCCAATCAGAAGTTGTGTTGCTTTCAAATTTAGAAAATCTTGGAGAATGTGACTAACACTTTTCTTAAGAATGCTTGGTGAATATGGATCCTGATCTTAATCTACCTTGTCCACAATAGCAGTAACTGTGTCCACTAGTCTTTCGCATGTTACGTTAGCACGAGAAAATTCGCTTCCCAGTTTTTTTTTTTACTTGCATAATTACCTCCCTTTCATGAGTACGCGAAATAAGCTCGGCAAAGCTTTGAGATGGTTGTGTATGTATAGCAGAGGCTGAAGTAGTCTGGTACCCCGCCGTACTAAAAAGTACGTCAGGCAAAGTGCAATAATGGCGGCCACGTTAGTAATATGCAGAGGAGATGGGATATTGTTATTTCGCTTGATCAAATTGGATCATAGGTTGAATTAAAAACAGATCGATTGCAATAAAGTCATGGAAGTGAGTTTTACTACATGTCGTCCTTATTTAGCGAGAAAAACTACATATCAGGAATGCCTTAAGTATCCGAAATGTCAATGGACCTATATACATGTAACGTCCGAAAACAGGGCTACTTTTAAAATGATTCATAGTCGAATTTATACATGTATTTAAACCATACCCCAACAGCACGTTTTAGATTCGGTTATGTATTTTTTTGTACAAAATTGATGACATGTTATTAACTGATCAAACTGGATCACATGAAATTGGGGAAAATGGGGAAGCTTGTAGGGGTACGCTTGAGGACACCAAGGAGGCCGCCATTATTGCGCTTTGCCTGACGCGAAAACGTAGTGGTAAGGGCAGGTAATCCAGACTTAGGCTGAAGCACATTAACCCTTATCCTGCTAAATAAAAGAAATGAAACTTTCAAACCAATAGTTTAAACCCAAATTTTCCTATTTCAAAGGTATCATCGGAGGAAAGCTATATCCTTACCGGATAGTGTAGATCAAAGATCAGACTGCACGTTCTGTGCAGTCTGATCTTGATCTACGCTATCCACAAAAAGTCAGTGAATCGCTCCTAGCAGCCTAAGGGTTAAGTTTCCCAGCTACGATCATACGTTGCATGTTTGTTGTGTCCAGTTTTTCTCTGTATGTTGTCGTTTTGATGTTAACAATTGAAAAATATTGACTATCACCATAAACTATGCTTTTAATAAAGGAATGGCTGTGAAAATATTGTGGCAAAAGGAGCAATTTCTTCTTTTGTCAAGATATTTTTAAAAATTGTCCAAAGGCAGACGAAAGGAAAACAGTCGATTGCAGGAGATAAAATATGTTTAAGGACCCTCCCCCACCTCATGCGCCATTCCTCTACACAGCTGTTTAACGTTACAAAAACCACAAGGTACTTGAAACGTTCAGCATTGTTACAAAAACACTTCAGAGTTAGTCCGCATTCACCTAATCTACAATAAAATGACAAATTCTCTTTTAATGGATTTCAATTATGTAGTTTCATAGGATCACTTAATAAGAAAGTGTCATACAATTCAATAAAATGTTGTTCTTTTAGATATGAAAGAAGAATGAAATGGCGAAATTTCGTAGGCGGGGCGCACTTACAGTTCAGTATTGTGATAAATGAACATGGAAGTGGACCATGGAAATCTTGCTCATGATCTTCTTCTTCTTCTTGTTCTTCCTCTTCTTCTCCTCCTCCTTCCTCTTCCTCCCCCTCCTCCTTCTCTTCCTCCTCCTTCTTCTTCTTCTCTTATCCTTCCCTCTTCCTCTTCTTTCTTCTTCTTCTACGTGTTCTCCTCCCTCCTCACCTCCTGATCATCATCATCGTTGTCGTCCTCCTCTTCCTCCTCCCCATCATCATCATCATCATCATCATCATCATCGTCGTCGTCGTCGTCGTCGTCGTCATCATCATCATCATCAGCAGCAGCGTTTTCGACGTCCTCCTCTTTCTCCTTTTCATCATCATCATCATCACATAATTATAGACATAATTGTCACAACACCAACAGTAACGACGACGATGTGTATTTATATTATGATTTTTGATAAAATGCTCCAAAATAAAAAAAAAGAACAGTCTGTTATCTTTTGTGCATGCGTACGTTTTTCTTTCGTCTTACAGCAGACCAATTTAGAAAACACTGCAAGGCGTACTGGCACGTATTGACAGACTGGATACCTATAATGCAGCAACTTACCTTGCCTTGTACAAAATATCACGAAGATGCATTAAGCCCCTTTTTCCAAAAGCGCTGCTCATATATACACATAAACAATGAGACATGAGTCAACAAAATCGAGATAATGATAACTGCATTTTAACTCTTTACCAAACGAAAAAATGTTAAACTGGTCCAAATTCAAAGCATCTGCAGACGACAAATCAAATGTATCTAAAAATTGAAGTTTTTTGGGGGGAGGGTAGAAAACATTGTGGGAAAAGGAGAAAATGCTGGTTAGCAGCATTTTCTCCTTTTCTCACATTGTTTTCAAAAGACTTTTTCTCCCGGGTCGTTAAAAGTCGGGATTGCGTGGGAAAGAGTTAAAAAATCAGTGATTGATCGACTTTTTAATGTAACGTTGCACAGTAATGTTGATTTCAATCAATCAATGTTTCTATTTTTTGTTCATATTTTCTCCCGTTACAGCTATTATTGTTTCATTG
This sequence comes from Tridacna gigas, assembly GCA_945859785.2. NCBI lineage: Eukaryota > Metazoa > Mollusca > Bivalvia > Cardiida > Cardiidae > Tridacna > Tridacna gigas. The sequence goes on along the minus strand of OX244029.2, from coordinate 35,194,649 downwards.
TTTCAGAAGAAAAACTAAACTTACCCTTAAAGGGCTTTTCTAGACTATAGTCGCACTTGCAGCCAGTGTAAATCGAGATCAGGCTGCATAAAACATGCAGCCTGATCTTCGATCTACATTGTCCGCTTTGCTGAAACATTGTAGACAAAAGCAATCACAAAATAGCAATTATTTGGGCCGTATTTCTAGGATAAGAATTTCTGTTGGTTTTGTCTCGAATCTAAATGTGATAAAATTCGCAGCGTTTTCACGATCATCAATTTTGACGATTAATTTCACAGCAAAGGCTGGCTAAGTATTGTTTTAGAAATCGGGCGTATGATTACAGAGCTTTGACCAAATACGGCACTTTTTGCTTATCTCAAACCTGTGTAAGATAAGAAAATTCGTAATTGCTGTATTGCACTGAAAATAAGGGAAGTCATGTGATAAAAAGGCTGTATTACACTAAATATAAGGGAAGTTATGTGATAAAAAGGCTGTATTACACTAAAAATAAGGGAAGCTATGTGATTAAAAAAAAGGGGGGGAATGATATAGTGAAAATATAGTCGAAATTTCCCCACGTGTTTATGGCTTAACAAATTCAAGAACACATGAATCACGCTCTGTGGAAAGGCGGTTTAATGCATGTGCAAAGAGTATCGATTCATGTCAGCCTGTCCAGTCTGCGCAGGCTGACCTGGGTCGACCTTTTTTGCAATTGGTGCATTTTCTGCATTTCAAAGGACCATTTTAGCTTTTAGACAACATAAAGTTATGCGAGGACTTTCTTGACATAACGCATTACAAAGATGCCTGAAACCTCCTTTTCCCAGAGTGTCGCTCATTAATTATTATAACCGTTTTGTTTTTTCCCTTAAAGTGACACATACAGGAAAGTATTTGCAATGTCACTTTAGAATTAAGAGATTAAACTCTTACAGGTTATGTTGTTAACTCTGTCAGCGACCAATATAATTGAGCCATGTTCTGGCAAAAGGGGGCTTAGTGCATCTCTGTGATGCATTGTACCAATCCAGTCATCACATAATTATGGATCCATAATAACCACTTTTTTTTAACAACCTTCTCAATCATGAAGTAGACTGGTCCTGGGACATGCAGAAAATTGACCAATGGCGAAAAGTTTCGGCCCAGGTCAGCCTGCGCAGTCCGCGCAGGCTGACCTGGGTCGATACTTTTCGCGGATTCATTAAGCCCCCTTTTCACAGAGCATGGCTCAATTATAAATTTCAGCGGTTGAAACTACAGTCCACTGAAACTTAGAAGGATTTTATCGTATAGCCTGGACTAAAGCAGTCGGTATCAATACCAAATCAGACTGCACATCCTGTGCAGTCTGATCTTTCACTATAACATTCGCAAAACCAGGCTTTCGGCTATGGTACTGAAATACTTTATATTTCAAAATAAGGTCTCAGACCTCGCGAATATACATCCCCCTTTTCTTATCTATTATTATCTGAAATTAAATGTGCATAAAACTTCCTTATTTTGAAGGACGAATGACTATTTTTCGAGATATGGATTTTGATTCTTTACCAGCCTAAGGTGACCTAAATGGCTGAGTTTGCGGACGGCGTAGATCAAGATCAGACTGCACAGAACGTGCAGTCTGATCTTTGATCTACACTGTCCGCTAGCATTATGCTATACTATGACCAAAATCATTTTTCGATTTGCAAAGGACACCTGCTTTTGGACTTCGAAAAATGTCGACTTTGTTTTCTTGGTAACGAAAGAGTAAAAGCTATATTCGTTATCATAAATGCTAAAAAATAGACACAGATGATTTATTGGCACATTTTTTTTTTTATAACACGGATTTATTTGTTCGCGAAGATGACACTTTTCGTTTGGTGCATGGCAACAATTCCTGGAGTTCCTTTGCAGGTAATATACCAACGCACACTGAGACAATTAATCCAAGCAAAGCGGCTGCTTTCTTATGTAAACAGAGTCGAGACAAAGGCAAAACAAAGTCACAATGACAAGGCGTTTTGTATGTTGTCGAGTATCAGTTGAGTAATACAAATTGAGTAACAAAAATTAAGTCCTCTTGAGTAGAAAGAATTGAATTGCTCGCAAAGACGAAGTTCTTAGTTTGGTGCATGGCACCATTTCCTGGAATTTCTTTACCAGTATTACGCACACTGAGACAATCTATCTCAGCCACTAGCTGCTTTAAACAGACTCGAGACAAAGGCAAAATAAAGTCAAAATGACATGGCATTTTGCTCGCTCTTATGTATCAGTCCATACTTACGCCTTACAGTTTAAAAAAAAAAACTAATTGTGATAGATCCTACCAATTATTTGAATAATTATGCTCTGTGAAAAGGGGGTTTCATGCTTATGCGAAAAGTATCGACCCAGGTCAGCCTGCTCAGTCCGCGCAGGCTGACCTGGGCCGAAACTTTCCGCTATCGGTCAACTTTCTGCATGTTGAAGGGTCATCATACCCCAGGATTCAGTCGGTTGTTAAAAAAGGTGACTATCATGGATCCATCATTATGTGATGGCTTGGTTGGTACCATGCATCATAGAGATGCATTATGCCCCCTTTTGCCAGAGCATGGCTCATATTGTTGTGAGAGTACGGCAAACCCAGAACTATACACTGACAAGTAGACCTTCGTACAACGTATTTATTCCCCTGTGCTTGACAGTTCTGAAAAACTTATTACAAGCGATTGCTCACTCTCCAACAATTATTTTTTTCTATAAAGATGGAAGATCACATTTTCCGTTTCTTTCTGAAATGTTTTCGCCCGTTACAGCAATTATTGTTTCATTATTTCATTTGAAAAACCAAATTAACCCTGAAAGCTCCTTTCGCGACTATAGTCGCCATTGCAGCCAGTGTTGATCAAGATCAGGCTGCACAAAACGTGCAGCCTGATCTTCGATCGACACTGTCTGCTTTGCTGAAACATTTCTGTTTATTTTTTCGTTTTCATTTGTGTCCGGACTAAAAATGGTCTCTCCAGCATGGACTATAGCGTTTCGGGCTGTTTTTAGCATGGCGCGGCTTTTTCAAAATTTAACCTGTTGATTTGTTTATATTTATCGGTTTTATTGGATTATCCGGATTAACTCTATTTTTAGAGGTGACTTGCAAATTTCCAATACCCCTGAGAACTAATAAAAGTAGGTTTTGCGCACTGTACAAATCAAGATCAGATTATACATAATGTGTATTACGATCTCTGATTAAAAACCTCCAGTGTGTGATGTGACATTATTCTTGTAGAGAAAGAAGATGCATTCAACCCAATACTAAACCATCTCGTGTTTTAACATCCCTCAGTAAGACGACATTTGAAAACAAAATGTAGGAAAAAGCCAGCCATCCATCCATCCAGCCATCTATCTATCCATCTATCAACCCAACCATCCATCCATCCATCCATCCATCTATCCATCCATCTGATTGTCTAAATTATTATTAACCGCCATTACTCATGACATTAAACACTTGTTTATTGTATTGTAATTGTATTCAAAAGTGATATATATGCCCGTGGGGCCGGATGTTACTGATATCATTATTTATTTGTAAATTTGACTTGCTACACATGCACATGTCACTATAACAAAATACTTACTTCCTTGCTTGCTTTCTTGCTTGCTTCCTTGCTTGCTTGCTTACTTACTTACTTACTTACTTACTTACTTACTTACTTACTTACTTACTTACTTACTTACTTTGATTTGCTACACATGCTCATGTCACTATAATAAAATACTTACTTACTTACTTACTTACTTACTTGCTTGCTTGCTTACTTACTTACTTACTTGCTTGCTTCTTGCTTGCTTACTTACTTACTTGCTTGCTTGCTTGCTTGCTTCTTGCTTGCTTACTTACTTACTTGCTTGCTTGCTTACTTACTTGCTTACTTACTTGCTTGCTTGCTTCCTGCTTGCTTACTTACTTACTTACTTACTTACTTACTTACTTACTTACTTACTTACTTACTTACTTGCTTGCTTGCTTCCTGCTTGCTTACTTACTTACTTACTTACTTACTTACTTACTTACTAAATTTGATTTGCTACACATGCTCATGTCACTACAATAAAATACTTACTTACTTACTTACTTACTTGCTTGCTTGCTTACTTACTTACTTGCTTGCTTGCTTCTTGCTTACTTACTTGCTTGCTTGCTTCTTGCTTGCTTACTTACTTACTTGCTTGCTTGCTTCTTGCTTGCTTACTTACTTGCTTGCTTGCTTCCTGCTTACTTACTTACTTACTTACTTACTTACTTACTTACTGTAGGAAAAAGAATAAAATACTGGTAGCCACCTTTTTCTCCTTTTTTTTTTTCGAAAATATTTTCCTTCCCTGCAAAACAAGTTTTGTCCTTTGTGTCCTGTTAGATACATGTATCTCTTGTACAAACACATTTAACCCTTTACCACACAATCCCGGCTTTTAACGACCGCAAAGAAAAAGCCTTTTGAAAACATTGTGGGAAAAGGAGAAAATGCTGGTAACCAGCATTTTCTCCTTTTTCCCATAGTGTTTTCTACCCTTTTAAAAACAAATTTCAATTTTTAAGTCATATTTATCTTGTCGTCTGCAAATGCTTTGAATTTGGAGTCTTAAATTTTTTGGTTTGGTAAAAAGTTAATATTGAAGGTTGTAAGGCTTTGTCGTCTGGTACAGAATTAAATTGTAACAATTAAGGAGTTTCCTGCAACCCCCCCCCCCCCCCCCCCACCACCCTGCCGAGCCCCGGTAGCTCAGTCGGTAGCGTACAGGACTTGAGAACAAGGGGTCGCTGGTTCGATCCCCGGCTCTGCCAATTTCATTCCGAGGATTGATGAAATTCATTGCGACAGGATTCATTCATCTCTCACCGCTGACCATTGTTTCGACGATGGTTATGTGGGAAAGCAGCCCAGTGGTTTGGAAAGAATATTGTGCGTGGTACAGGTAAAAGAAACTCCAGGAAAGCATGTACAGGTGCTCTGGCCGCCGCGATATAACTGAAGTAATATTGAAAACGGCGATAAACACCGTACAATAATTCAATCAATCAACCTGACCTCCCAGCCCTTTTACACTTACACAGTCATGAGGTGTTTATTTTGAGGCTTACTGCCGAAGCGTTCAACTATTAGCGTTAGTTCTTGTACTTTCTAACACTAACCCCAAGTTACCCGAGCTGACACCCGTAGACAAAACATATTCTGTAAACGACCTGACCAACATTACAATGAGTAGCTGTCAATAAAGTAGGTCAAATTGGATTAAAGCTATAGGTGGCTGACAATAAACGTTACACTGGGCATTAGTTATTATTTGAGATGGTTCTGAACGCCTTCAGTATTAAATTATAAAGGCTAAACGATTCCCAAGCCGGAAAGAAAACTTATATGTATAGTTAAGAAAGTCAAGAATAAACATTGAATAATATTAACCCCTATGGTATTGCACCTTATCAGAATGCTTCCGGGTCATGGAATACTTCCGGTTCGCATTGGTCTAAAGTAGTCCCTTTTGTTAGGACAGAGTAGCCAAATGTTATAGATGGCCTTCTCTGCAATTTGTGTTCTATGTGACGGAGAACCAAGAAATCGCACTTGTTTGTGTTAGTCCCATTAAGAGTTAAGTTTTTACATTTATAGATTGTTCGAGCTTTTGTTGTATGAATTAACTCTTTGCCTGACGACGGACGTGCGGACCTGTCCAACTTGGAGGTATTTGCAGATAACAGTTTTGAACTTGGCTCAATCGGCGGACTTTGTCTTTGAAAGAGTACCAAAATTCTGCATATAAAAGTCTATATAATTTGCGTTTCATTTTCGCCCAATATTTCAGAGAAATAGAAAGCAAGCTTCCGTTTTGTTTGGTTAAGAAAACCGTGCGCTAAAGACGGTTATTTGGACCCCGTTTCATATATTCATGAATGTTCATGAATGAAGCACTTTGGGAATTCAAGGGAGATTACCACCAAGTGTCGCCTTTTTGAGCTGTTTCCGTAAAGAAACAACCTAAAACCAGTAAGTATGTGTGAATATTTACCTCGAAATAATACAGGTATTGCTTTCCGTTTCGGCCCCATCGTACTGTCGGCAGTACATTGACCTGTATGAACAACATTATACATTTCAGCCCCCTGACAATCTCCTTAACTCCAACAGATGACAAATTTTGGACACGCCAAAATTGAAAGCATTCGTAGACGACATATTCAATATGCTACATGGCGTGCAGCAAATGAAAAGGGGCCTTCGGACATGTGCGTAAAAGTGTGTCGTCCCAGATCAGCCTGTGCAGTCTGTGGCTAATCCGAGACGACACTTCCCGCTTTTGTGCGATTTTCTGTTTGGCAGAAGTCTACTTTAAGAAAAAATCTTATGTAGTCGTAAAGTGCCGTTTTGGATTAGCCTGCGCAGTCTGCGCAGGCTAATCCGATACGACACTTTACGCAAATGTCTAGAAAACGTAAAAAAAAAACCATGATGGGAAAGGGTGAAAATGCTTTCAAAAGCCTGTGTTCTCATAATCCTTAAATCAGGGCATCGTTTGGTAAAGGGTTAAACTACTTTACGACAGACAGCCTCAAAAACATCGTCTCCAATGAAGCGAAGGAAGAAAATGTTTCCCACAATCCCATATTTTGATGTTTAATTTTCGGAGGTGCTATTCAACATCTATCAAACGTCAAAATTTTAATCTTTGTCCAAATTGAAAGCTCTTACAGACAACATACTTTTGATTGTGCCTCAAATGATAAGAAATTGTTTTTGAACCAGTAAAAAAAACACTACCGAAAAAGAAGAAATTGCAGGTTAATGATGAACTACATTTTCATCTTTTTTTTTCAACAATGTTTTCAAAAGTCTTCTTCAACAGGCTGGTCAAAACTCGGGATTGGTTTGTAAAGGGTCAGATCACTCGATCTTTCATTTACTGGTTCTAGATTAAAGTAAACACAATTGCTTCTCGTAATTACATCTTTTGGGCCTCAAAGAAAAACGAATTGATTAAACGATCGAAAATATTTCTTGACCAATCTAGTTTTTGGGATCACGTGATCACTAAAAGGTCAATGATCTACATGACCCTATTTGAACTTGTCCACTTTAATCCTTTACCAAACGAAAAAATGAGGATCTTTCCAAATTGAAAGCATTTGCAGATGACAAAATAATGTAACTCAATCATTGATATTTGTTCTGGGAAAGGTAGAAAACATCGTGCAAATATGGAGAAAATGTTGGTTACCAGAATTTTCTCCTTTTCTTCACACAATGTTTTTATAGGGCTTCTGTTTTAGAGTCAGTTAAACTCGGGACTGTTTGGTAGAGGGTTAAATATTTACCACACAATCACGCGTTTTAACGACCCTTAAAAAAGAAGGCTTTTGAAAACATTGTTGGCAAAGGAGAAAATGCTGGTAACCAGCATTTTCTCCTTTACCCACAATGTTTTCTATCCTTACAGAGGCAAACCTCATCATTTTTGGCACATTTAAGATGTCGTCTGCAATATCTCTCAATTTGGACCAGTCCAAAATTTTGTCGTTTGGTAAAGAGTTAAACGCTGAAGTCGAAATAGCTCTTAACGTCATGTCGTCAAGTCAGCAGTCTATCGGTTAAACCCTCCTTCTTTCCTCCCTCTTCTTTAAAGGCTCAGTGGCGGCAAAAATTTTGACATGCATCCGAACCATCTACATGTAGGAGTATGAAATTATTGTGAAGGTGACTATCTGTTATTTTATGGTCAGTCTAAGTGTTAGCCGCTGGCAGAAAAATGAACTTCAAAACCAGGTAAAAAGTAAACGAAAAAGAGAGCAACCTGGCAACTTTTGACCCACTTTTAAAATTCAGTTTTCTTTCAGCGACTAACGCTTCAACCGACCGTACAATAACAGATTGTCACCTTCATAATAATTTCCATACTTTTACATGGACGATTCAAATTAAAGTGCATTTTAACAACCGCACTGTTTACTCTTGGCCGCAACTGGGCCTTTAGAATTAAGAGAATGATTCCGTGCCATGAAGACCAGGGTCTGCATTCACCAACCATTCTAAATTGCGGTCTCAGTCTTATTCTAGATAAAGAGAATTAAGCCATTTTTGACTGGTTGAAACCAAATGGTTTATCCAGTCACGAATTGCGTTAACTTAAAAGAAATTAGACATCATAGACATCATCATAGACATAGACATAGATTTATTTACGATTTGTACATACAGTACCTCATCATGACAATACAACAATGACATACAATAATAGTCACGATTTATCATTGGTTGGTAAATATAGCAAGACATATTTGCAAAAGACAAGAACACGGGATGTTATATAACATACCGTACTAACGACGTGCTAACGAAGTGTCATTACATATTAATAAGATAAATAACATGTGTACATAGAAGCATCAAACATGTCAAGGAATAATACTGAATAGTGCTGAAATAATACTCAAACGGATGATATAACAATAATACTATTGTTATTGATATAAATGCTTCTTTTTAGAATGAACTTACATAAGATAAAGTAGGACCTACTATAGGTTTCTTATTGATAAGGCCTTTTTAACATATATTGCTAACTTTTTTATTTCATTGTGATTTTCTGATGACATTAATGTACAAAATTTTATAAAACTTGGTTTATTTCTATAGTATTTCTTTATATATGTATTCCTCAATTCAGTGTACAGCGGGCAGATTAAAATAAAATGATACTCATCCTCAATATCATGGGTATTACATTTCAAACAATACCTTTCACTTCTTATAGTTTTAACCCTCCCATATCGTCCTGCTTCTATTCTTAAATTATGAGATGACATACGTAATTTTGACAGATAAATTCTTAATCGTTTAGGTAAAATTTTTAAATATTTTTCGATGCCAAATTCTATTTTGAAAAGCTTATATGAGTATAACGATTCAGTTTTCTCCATATTTTCATGCCAAGTTTGTTTGAAACAGTCTAAAATACGTTGTTCAAAAGTACGAATGAAACTATCTGAATGAACACTATAAGGGTTAAGCCAAACATCTGCGAATCCATAGCGTCCCAATAAATCTTTTATATTAGAAAACCAATTTAATTTTCCAGATTCGGCATCTGCTCTTAGCATTGTGTAAACATTTGAAAGGATAATATTTTTTTCGTTTTTGTTGTTATTTACAAGCTTAAACCAATATTTAAATAGACGTTTATAACGGGTCAAGTAAAATGGCATTCTTCCTGTTTCGCCGTAAACTGCTTGATTTGAGGTACTTCGTTTAACATATAGTAACCTCTTAAGAAATTTTAAATGTACACGTTCTAACTGATTTGCTTTGGAAAACCCAAATTCAAATTAAAGTGCATTTTAACAACCGCACTGTTTACTCTTGGCCGCAACTGGGCCTTTAGAATTAAGAGAATGATTCCGTGCCATGAAGACCAGGGTCTGCATTCACCAACCATTCTAAATTGCGGTCTCAGTCTTATTCTAGATAAAGAGAATTAAGCCATTTTTGACTGGTTGAAACCAAATGGTTTATCCAGTCACGAATTGCGTTAACTTAAAAGAAATTAGACTTAGAATGTTATGGAGAATGTTAGGTGAATACGGGCGCTCGGCTCATATTCATCATGCACTCTACTTTGTATTCTTATTCTAATTCTAAAGCCGTTTATAAATTTCAAAGAAAAGCAATTTCCGATTGGCTAAATCGAATGGCTTACTCTCTGAATCTAGAATTATACTGAGGGTTTTTTTTTTTATGAATTTTTGGGGAATAAGAATCCTTGTTTAGACTTTAGACCAATAAAATATTAATGTCATGTAACACAGGTCTAAATATGAGCCATGCTCTGTGAAAATGGGGTTGAAGGGATCTGCAAAAAGTATCGACCCAGGTCAGCCTGCGCATTCCGCGCAGGCTGACCTGGGTCGAAGCTTTTTGCCTATTGGTCAATTTTCTGCAAGTTTGAGGACCAGTCTACCAAGCCCCCGTAGGTTAGTCGGTATTGTACAAGGCTTGAGAACAGGAGATCGCTGTTTCGATCCCCTGTTCGGCCAATTTCATTCCGAGGATTGATGATAGTCATTGCGACAGGATTCGTTCCTCTCTCACTGCTGACCATTGTTTCAGCGATGGTTATGCGGGAAAGCAGCCAGTGGCTTGGAAAGAATATTGTACAGAGTACTGGTAAAAGAAACCCCAGGAAAGCATGGACAAGTGCGCTGGCCGCTGCGATATAACTGAAATAATGTTGAAAACGGCGTTAAACACCATACAATCAATCAGCCACATGACCAGTCTACCACATAATCCAAAGTGAATGGTATGAACCAATAATTATGGGATTACTTGCTCGGTATAATGTATAACGGAGATGCATTAAACCCCCTTTTTGCCAGAGCATGGCTCGTACGTTAAAAAAAGTTCTTGTCCAACGCAGTTTGTGATCATTTGAAAGTAATTCGTGTATCGAAATAAGGAACAGAAATAACTGGTACTATTTAAAGGCCAGCTTTTAGTCTCTAGAACCAACCCTGGTCTGTATCCCAGGCAAAATCTATTATAAACAAATAGAACACAGCTTTAAATTTTCATTGGTCAAAAGTATAACACGAGACCAACTGCGGGTTATTGGCCTCGAATTTCATTTAAGATTGATTAACATCTATCACTTGTTATGAACACGTGGATGTGTTTATGATACTATTGCCGGAAAAGATGTAAAAAAAAATAACCAGCACTTCAGGAGTTGAATTAAATCAGAATACACTGACTATTAATATGTCTCACATATATGAGCCATACTCCGAAGAATAGCGGTTGAAATGCATCTTCGAAATGCATTAACCCTTAGGCTGCTTACCGCGACTCACTGACCTTTTGCGGACTGCGTAGATCAAGATCAGACTGCACAAAACGTGCAGTCTGATCTTTGATCTTCACTGTCCGATAAGGAGATATCTTTCCTCCAAAAATACCTTTGAAACAGGAAAATTTTGGGCTTATACTATCGTCTTGAAAGTTTCATTTCTTTTATTCAGCAGGATAAGGGTTAAACCAATCCACTTCACATAATTATGGATCCCTAAAATCAAGTTTTGTGTAACTGAATGAGGTAAAATTGTCCCTGGGCATGCAGAAAACTTAAAAACAGCAAAACGTTTCGACCCATGTCAGCCAGCACAGTCCGAAACATTTTGCTATGAGTAAATTTTCTGAACCTCAAAGGACAATTCTACCTCCTGGTATGATAGTCATTGCGACAGGATTCATTCCTTCTCACCGCTGACCATTGTTCCGACGATGGTTATGTGGGAAAGCAGCCAGTGGCTTGGAAAGAATATTGTGCGGAGTACTGGTAAAAGAAACTCCAGGAAAGCATGGATAGGTGCACTGGCCGCCGCGATATAACTGAAATAATGTTGAAAACGGCGTTAAACACCATACAATCAGTCAATCTATCTACCTCCTGGTTCAGTCCGTTTTTATCCAGAATATATCCATATTATGCTACGACTTGATAAACTGCCTTTTGAAGATGCATCAAACCTCCTTATCTCAGAGCGTCACTCATTTCTACTCGTGCTTTATGAATGGTTCGTCATTAATAGGTTTTGGGGTCACTGACCGATGATTATTGTCTATGAAATTATAAAGGTATGAAAAAAATGCCCTATGCTTTAACCCATTGCGAACATTAACCCAAAAACAGCGTGTCCCGACCTTCATGGCCCTTTGTGAAGAGCGAAGGTCGAGATCAGACTCGACTGACATGCAGTCTGATCTTGATTGGAGGTTAACCGTTCACTACACAGCAAAATTTTAGGCTCGTCAATTTTGAAGGAATTTACAGACGGCATTTCCAATGTTTTTCAGATAATAGAATGTGTCCTTAAATACATGTACGTAGAAAACTGATTACCAGCATTTTCTCCTTTTCCCACAATGTTTTCAAAAGGCTTCTTTCTCAGGGTCGTTAAAACTCTGGAGTGTGTGGTAAAGAGTTCAGACTTGTCTTAGCAGTGTTCATACTGCCACGGCGACAGTTCACATTCATAGACAGTGTCTTGCCCAAGGACACTCCAACGTAACGAGCACTGCCAGCCAGACCAAACCAAGATTTCCTAGGTCTGTAATAAAGTAGCGGACAGTGTAGACCCAAGGTTAGACTCCACATTGTCTGAAGTTTGGTCTCGATTGTGCTATATTTTTCTTTGCGTGGTGCTTTAGGCCATTTTCAACAATATGGCATTTATATCGCAACGGCTAGTACACTTATCCATACTTTCCCGGATATCTTTTTCCTAGTAATTCGCGCATCATTCTTTCCAAGCTACTGGCGGCTTTTCTTCACAGACATTGTCGAAACAATGTTCAGCAGTGAAAGGGGGGCGAATTCTGTCGCAACGCCAACTATCAAACAACGAAAAAGAAAAATGACCAATCTGGAAATCGAACCGGCGATCCCTAGGTTTCAAACACTGTACATTACCGACTTGGCTAGGGGGCTCAACCGATTTTCTTGCCTTATGTAAAGGTGAGAGTGATAAATCTAAGGAGGAAATGCATCCAGACATGTTTAAATTTCGATACCTGAAGCGTAAAGTTTACTGTTTTCAAATAACAACTGTTTCTTTTCTTTAACCCTTTGCAAAACAATGCTGAGCTTTAACGAGCCTAAGAAAGAAAGATTTTTGAAAAAAAAAAAAATGTGGGAAAAGGAGAAAATGCTGCTTACCAGCATTTTCTCCTTTTCCCACATTTTTTCATCTCTGTCTCAGCCAGGTCTCAGATTTCCAGCCTCATTTAAATTGTCTTGCAGCAGACGACATTTTACAACATTGTGGAAAAAGTGGAAATTGCTCGTAACGAGGGCTGTACACGCTGTGCAGCTAAGTTTGACCTTAGGTCTTTTTTCCTTTATGCAACTGCTCCATGAATCACCTTTGGTGGCCAAAAGGGTTGGGCAGTTCGGGCAGTTGACAAGACGAGATAACCCTTATCCTGCTATATAAGTTACATGGAACTTTCAAGTTGATAGCAAAACCCCAAATCTTGCTATTTCAAAGTTATTTTTTGAGAAAAATATCGCCTTATCGGACAGTGCAGATCCAAGACCAGACTACACGTTCTGTCCAGTCTGATCTTAAGCTACACTGTCCGCAAAAGGTCTTTGAGTCTCGCTTAGGAGCGTAAGGGTTAAGCAGACGATTGAACTTTCCCTGTATCACAAATATTAAACATTACTTAGTGTACCAAATAATGAATGAATTTTATCATTTGAAAAAAAAAATGTGCTTGTTTGTACAATTCAATGTCATTCTGTCAAGAATCTTTCAGAAGACATCAGACAGTGTAAATCGAAGATCACCCTTCATGTTCTGTGCGGTCTGATCTTGATCTTCATTGTCATTGAAAGTGCCAAAATAGACAAGCAGTGTCTTAATCACATAGGATCTGGGATGACGTTCGAACCCTTAGAGTCAAATGAACAAATAAACAAGCTCGAAATTCTCAGTCAAGCAAATACACCTAAATAGTTGTCATTTCAAATACTGCTCTTGTCAAAAGTGCCACAGCACCGCGCGTTTTGCACGTTTTGTGCAGCCTAATTTTGATCTACACTGGCCGCAAAAGCAACTTAAGTTGTTAAAGGCACTTAGAAGGTTAAGAATTTTGACAAAATAGGCTAAAAAGGCGATTGACCTCCACTGCTATTAATGATAGTGGTGAAACAGCTGTTCCCGTAGCGAATATGACGTTTTCTGTTGTAAACCCGTAGACATTGTTTGTTTAAAATACTTTACCAAACGACAAAATTTTAGACTCGTCCAAATTGAAAGCGTTTGCAGACGACAAATCAAATATTATTCAAAAATTTAAATTTGTTTTAGGAAGGGTAGAAAACATTGTGGGAAAAGGAGAAAATGCTGGTTACCAGCATTTTCTCCTTTTCCCACAATGTTTTCAAGAGGCTTCTTTCTCAGGGTCGTTAAAAATCGGAATCGTGTGGTAAAGGATTAAATTTTATTTAACTCTTTACCGAGCGACACAATTTTAGAGTGGTCCAAGTTTAAAGCATTTACAGACGACATAATCAATGTGGCTGAAATAATGGGATTTGTTTGTGAAAGGTTAGGAAACATTGTGGGAAAAGAGAAAAATGCACATACCAGCATTTTCTCCTTTTCACACTCTGTTTTCGAAAGCTTTCTTTCACAGGTTCGTTAAAACTCGCGATTGTGTGGTAAAGGGTTAACACCGTTTTTCAATATTATTACAGCTATATCTCGGCGGCCAGTGCGGCTGTTCATGCGTTCCTGGTCTCTTGTACCAGTATTCCATACAATATACTTCACAAGCCATCTGCTGCTTTCTCACATAATCATCGTCGAAACAATGATCAGCAGTGACAAACGTTTTATCGTCGCAATGACTATCATCAATCCTTGGAAAGGGATTGGCCGAGCTGTGTATTCGAACCAGCGACCCTCTGATTTTTAAGTCCTGTTCGTTACCGCTTAGCAGAGCCTTGTAGCTCAGTCACTAACATGCAGGACTAGAAAGCAAAGCTCGCTGATTTGATTTCCGGTTAAGCAAAATTATTTTTGAGGATTGAAGATAATTATTGAGAGAAAGTTAATTCCTCTCTCACCGCTGAACGTTGTTTCAACGATGTCTATGTAGGAAAGCAACCACTGACGTGGACAGAATCTTGTCGGAAGTACAGGTAACAGAATTTCAAGGAAAGCATGAATGGGTGCACTGGCTGCAGCAATGTTACCGCAATAATGTTGAAAACGGTGTTAAACACCAAACAAAGACAAAAATCACATAAAAATGATTTCCCTGTTGCTTAGTGGTTAAACTATGACTGAACTGAAATAAGACCGAAAGATACCCAAAGTACCACCTCACAGCATATCTCAGATGCTTGACTGGATCCTTTAGCAACTTGGGTCAGGCAGAAACATTTCCATCGCGACACTTCGGATATAGGCCATGGTCCATGAAATGGGGGTTTAATGCATCTGTAAAGAGTGTTGACCATGTCAGCCTGCGCAGTCCGGACAGGCTGACATAGGTCGAAATTTTTTGCTTTTTATAAATTTCTGTATGTATCTGTATGAAACTGTCTGCTGTTTGTAAATGTACGTATGTCAAATGATCATTATACCTCATGATTCAGTTGGTTGTCCGACAAAACTTGATTTTATGGATCCAAAATTATGATGACCTACTTGGTATAATGCATCACAGAGATGCATTAAACCCCTTTTCTCAGAGCGCCACACATTCACGTAATCTACAGTAATCCAAGTACATAGACAGCAGTTTGCAGATTTGAATCCCGTTTTACGCAACAATATTTCAGTTATATCTCAACGACAGAACACGTTTCCATATAATCCTGGGATCTTTAACTCTTTACCACACAATCCCGACTTTTAACGACCCTGAGAAGCCTTTTGAAAACATTGTGGGAAAAGGAAAAAATGCTGGTAACCAGCATTTTCTCCTTTTCCCACAATGTTTTCTACCTTTCCCAAAACGAATTTCAATTTTTGAGTCACATTTTATTTGTCGTCTGGAATTGCTTTCAATTTGGACCAGTCTAAAATTTTGTTGTGTGGTAAAGAGTTAAGTACGAGAATAGGACTCTTAGATTCCATCCAGGAAATGCACTTCAGCGCGGCCATTGCCGCAAGCGGGAACCGAACCCCGATTTTCCAAGCGAATTACAGCTACATCCCCTTAAACTATATTTTTCGTGAAGCTATTTTCAACGATCGCGTGTATTTGTTTAGAGAAATAAATTTGGAAAATACTAAGTGCTTTGAATATCTGTAAATAAAACATACGTTCTGCTCTGTTCTGTTCTGTGACAAGATTGATTGAATGGTGTTTTACGCTCCTTTCAACATTAATTTCAGTCAATACCACGGCGACAGCCAACATATTGATGTAAGTCCTGGGTTTCACCACCACTAGATTATGGCCCCGAAGTTTCTCACCCAAGGACACTCTTACGAACATGAAAGTTCGCAACAAAAGCATAGCTCAAATACAAATCGTCCCGGCTGGGATACGAACCTGTGCAGCAAATATCCTCGTTTATCGAGGTTTAAAACACCAATACACTAACCTCTGAGCTAAAGAGAATTCTTCCTAACGCAGTTGTCAGGTATTGATTTTATACGAGAAGAAGCTATACTGTAAGGAAGAAGTGATCTCCTGCAACATCGCCCCCCCCCCCTTTAAGAGAATTCATCATTTAATGATGGAAAGCCTTATTAGGCAGGAAGTCTATTATTTAGACAACAAATGGCTAAATGGCCAATAATGGGCAGACAACAAATGGCTCAAAGGCAAATCCCGGACAAGCCCCCATCTTACGAACATGAACGTTCGCGACAAAAGCATAGCTCAAATACAAACCGCCCCGGCTGGGATTCGAACCCGTGTGGCAAATATCCTCGTTCATTGAGATTTAAAAGACCAATACACTAACCCCTGAGCTAAAGAGAATTCTCTCTAACGCAGTTGTCAGGTACTAATTTTAAACGGGAAGAACCTATGCTGTAAGGAAGGAGTGATCTCCCGTAACAATACTCCCACGAAAAGCCCAGTGCTTCCGGTGAGGCTCGAACCTAGGACCTCAAGGCTAGGAGTCCTGCACTTCACCACTGAGCCATGCAGGACATTCTCAATGACACGAAGGACCAATACAACAGTATGCCAACATTTAATGACTCAATCCACTAATTAAATTAACAGCTAACCTTACAACTGCAACAATTTTTTTTCTTATAGGTCCTTTGTTTTTTCTGTAATCAATCTTAATAAATCTGCCGTTATATTTCCTACCTTTTTGTACTTCCCTCTACTGGTTGACCTTTCATGACGAAACTTAAACGTTTGAGCCTTGCTCATTGAAAAGGGGGCTTAATGCAACTGCGAAAAGTATCGACCCAGGTCAGCCTGCGCAGAACGCGCAGGCTGACCTGGGCCGAAACTTTTCGCTATTGGTCAATTTTCTGTATGTCAAAGGACCAGTCTATCTCATGATTCAGTCGGTTGTTAGACATGATGGACTTTATGCATCCAGGATCATGTGATGACTTGCTTGGTATCATGCATCGCGGAGAGGCATCAAGCCCCCTTTTGCTAGAGCATGACTCGTTTGTTTTTACACATCGCCCTTTAACTATTTACCAAACGACAAAACTTAAGACATGCCAAACTGAAAGCATTTACGGTCGACGAATTCAATGCGGGTCAAGTAATGGTATCTTTCTTCATAAGGGTAAAATGGAAAAAGGAGAAAATGCTGTTTACCGTCATTTTCTCAACAAAGTTTTCAAACGCTTTCTCCTTCATGGTCTTTTATACTCCAGACTCTTTGGTTAACATTTAATTGCTAAAAAGATTAAAGTTTAATTAGAAAAAAAAAAAAAAAAAAAAAACATTTTGTCATTTTTCTATTTTTGTGCAGTCTGATCTTGATCCATACAGTTTGCAGTTTTACATAATGTTTCTCCTACCATTTTCAGGTTAAAAAGATAATTCGTGCAATATAAAAGGGAAAGGAAAAGCAGGGTTTTTTTTTTCTTCAAAAACTGACTTTCAGTTCTTACCTTTTAGTAACGTTTTTTTTTTTTAAGTTCATCGATCATTGTTTCATATATGCAGATTGACAGTTAAAACAGACAAAAATAAAAAGACCACACGAAAATGCTTTTAATAGATCAGTGCAGCGACCAAAAATCTCCATAGCTTAAATAATAATAGATTATGAAATTAATGAATGATTGCGGTTACATGTATATCAGCCACCCTCTGGCAAAAGGGGGCATAGTGCATCTCCGTGCTACCATATACCAAAGTCAGTCATCACATACTTATTGATTCATGATTGTAACTTTTGCAAACCAACAGATTTAATCATAAGGTAGGCTGGTCCTTGGACATGCAGAGAACTGGCCAATTGCGAAAAGTTTCGGCCCAGGTCAGCCTGTGCTGACAGCGCAAGCTGACCTGAATCGATACGTTTCGCAGACGCATTAAGCGCCCTTTTCATAGAGCATGACTCATATGTTTGTTTACGGTCGTTCAGCATAAAAAAAAGACAATATGAATGATAGTTGTTAGTGCATGGAAAAAGAAAATCGGTGGTAATTCGGCAGAATAGGATTTCATTTCTTTATACGCTCCTCAGTATGGAAATCAATGTCTTGTAAACTTCGGCACTTGTTTAAGCGACTTTCTAAACCAAATCGATCCAGTTCCTACGCATTTTTTCTTATAAAGCGCAGTTCAGTTAAAGAGAGAAAAATACTAAGGGAAGTAACTGTCTTATCAAATTCACAATTTATACAACAGTTGACTCCCTTGCTCGAATGTGTGCCTCTGCGGGTTGAGAAAAATTCTCACAAACTGAAAACCCCATCTCCTGTTCAAGGAACCACACACGCCTGACAATATGGTGGTGCACTAGCCTCCGTGGTATAACTTAAATACTGCCGAGCCCCGGTAGCTCAGTCGGTAGCGTACAGGACTTGAGAACAGGAGGTCGCTTGTTCGATCCCCGGCTCGGCCAATTTCTTTTCGAGGATTGATCATAGTCATTGCGACAGGATTCATTCCTCTCTCATCGCTGACCATTGTTTTGACGATGTTTAAGTGGGAAAGCAGCCAGTGGCTAGAAAGAATATTGTGCGAAATACTGGTAAAAGAAACTACCAGGAAAGCATGGATAGGTGCACCGGCCGCCGCGATATAAGTGAAATGTTGAAAACGGCGTTAAACACTATACAATTAATCAATATACAATAACTTAAATACTATAGAGAACGACTTTGAAGACTAAATGAACAAAGGAAAAGTACAAAGTGGTGGGGAGAGGGCGGGGAAGGCTCGAATACAGAGTTTAAACTTTAACCCTTTCCCAAACGACAAATTTTGGACTGGTTCAAATTGAAAGAGGTTGCAGACGACAATTTTAAATTTGATGAAATTGGTAGAAAGTTATCAAAAAGGGTAGAAAACACTATGGGAAAAGGAGAAATTGCTCGTTACGAGCAATTTCTCCTTTTCCCACAGTGTTTTCAAAAGACTTGTACTGCAGACACGTAAAAACCAGGGCTTGTTTGGGAAAGGGTTAAGGTACATCCTTACAGCAAGAGAGAAATATACTATAAAAGGACAATTCTGCCTCAGGATTCCATTGGTTGAAAGACAAAGTGGATTTTGTGGATCCATAATAATGTAATGGCTTGCTTGGTACAATGCATCGTGGAGATGCATTAAGCCCCCTTTTACCAGAGCATGGCTCACGTATATCGGAAATCTTCGATTTAAACACGGAAACATTACAACAGCGATTTCTTTGACGGTCACATGAAAATAAGATGCAGTTTCTATCAGTCGTAATCTATGCAACCTTGCAACCGTCAGGGGCAACATTTGGCATGAAGATACAAGAATGGCTGTAGTTTGATAAAATAAAGATGAAATGGGTTAAAAACCGGCTGAAAACGAGTATAGACGTATCTTTAAGCTGAACTGAAATATTGCGGAAAAAGACCTTATCTTTTAATTAACACGCAGGTAAGCAAATAAAAGTCTGAATTTCATCTTTTATTGAAACTGTAAACTGGATTATTATATCTTGTGACACAAGCTCTATTTTTGACACTCAACCTGGAATTATTCACACTAAAATACATCAGTAAACCCTGTACCACATAAAATTCAATCTTTAACGACTTCGAGAAGGAAGCCGTTTGAAACATTATGGGAAACGGAGAAAATGCTGGTAACCAGCATTTTCTCCTTTTCCCATAATGTTTCCTACCCTTTAACAGACAAATCCTATTATTTTAGATTTTTTTTTTAATTTCTCGTCTGCAAATGATTTCGATTTTGGACAAGTCTTAAGTTTTGTCGTTTGGTAAAGAATTAACCAAAATTCTCATCAGATAAATCATATGCTTTCAAATATGGTATGCTTCGAAAAACTCCTCTTTTGGGATAAACAGTAAATATCGCTCCATTCTGGGGATTTCCATGCCGTTTCTCCCAGAGCAGAGAAAACTGGTTTCTTGTTACTTGCAACCTTGTTGTCTCGTTAACAATTAATATGGAAAAAACTGTGGGAAAAGGAATTATTTCTCCGAAAAAGAGCAGTTTCTCCACGACATCAATGTTTTTGGCGCCTCATCTGATTCGGTGATAAGTCATGACATTTAGTCTCAGGTCAGGTGGATCAGTGGAGATCTTGTCATGCTTAAGGTATTCTATGGAATGCTACAAAATATCGACTTGACGAAACACGAGAATGAGGCTGTCACAATATGCATCTACACAAATGCAGGGATTAGCAATTATTAGCAATTATTGCGAGTTGTCCTGGAACACCTTAGTTTGTGTGTGTGTGGGGGGGACTAGCAAGGGCTGTTAAATCTCGTGTATATCCATGTTTTACAAATAAAGTCGAAAACCATATAAAATTCTTTGTCCTAACGTCGTGTTTCGCTGGATCGATTTCAGTATGGCAGGAATAGGGCTCCATAGTATTCAAAATGACATTTCTACAACACACGGCACAACTGGTACACGAGTCTTTCAAACTGATGCTGCATAGAAGTTCATGCTGATCTATTTATAGAAGGTCAAGGACGCCTGCTGACGTACTGCACTTGGCTTCTCCTGGACTATCCTCAACGTTAAGGGCGGCAACTTTTCCGTCTTTCACAACCATGGCGTATCTGAAAATAGAATGCATTCCGTACAGCGTAGGTATGTGAAAATTAGATTTATTAAGCCCTTGGTTGCATTGGTCCACTACTCAAAACACACAAAATGGGGGAAATGAGCAAATGTAGTTAATCAACATTTGCTCATGCTTGTTTTCAACAACATTAGTGTAAAGAAATGACATTTAACTTTCCTATTAAAAACTGTTTGTTTTAAATTTGTTTCTTATTAGTATCACAGAAAATAATGTAGCCCTACACCGCTTGGACGCGTCACGAATACAAGTGAAGGATCCACAAGGATTCAAACTTCCGAAATGTCACTCAACACAGAAATCGCCTGAAAGCGTACATGGGCATTTTTTTTCAAGCATATACATGTAAATCTATGTTGGGATTTTCTTTAAGGCCAACCAGCTGCCAAATGTAAACAATTTGGGGTCAAATTGCAGAAAAACTTAATTCATACCATTTAAAAGTTAGGATATCACCATGGATAAAATAATGTGTTACAACGGAATCTGTATAAAATTTCAGCAGAAAAATGTAATGTAAAGCCAGGGTTTAAGTTGCCAACTTTTGTTCTAGTCACCATCAACATGCTGAATAAGTCAAACACTAAAAAAATGTAGGAGAAACCAAAGTTACCTCTGTGAACGGACGTTTCCAAGAAAATCCGTTAGGTCAAGCGGCAGATCGATAGCCTGGTAAAGAAAAAAGAAAAAAAAATCACATTTGTTATATACGATATCATCTTTTTCGGGACAAATCAGTTCATCAGGCGCTTTCATTCAATGAGTACCTCGATTTTCTAAACGGTTTGATCGATCAGTCTACAAATCAAACAAACGATCGATCGATCATCGATCGATCGATCAATCGATCGACGGACGGACGAACGGACGGACACATAGACTGCCATCACCCTCCGGACAGACAGACCCATCTATCCAACCATTAATCCATCCATCCATCCATCTATTTCCTTCAATACAGTGAGGCATTTTATCCCAAAAATATAATTAACCCATTCGTCAAACAACCAATAATATAGTCAAGCCCTTTTCTTTCTCTCCCTAACAAGGTCCTTTTAGCAGCCCCTGTCGGTATATCGAACAACTCTACTCTTTAACAGACAACAAAATTTCAGGCTCATCCATAAATGAAAGCATTTGTAGACGACAATTTAATTCTTGCTGAAAAGGAAGGACTTATCTGTGAAAGTGTAATAAACATAGTGAGAAAAGAAGAAAATTCTCGTTACCATTATTTTCTCTTTCCATCACAATGTTTTCAAAAGCTATTTTCTTCTCTCATCAGGATCGTTGAAACACGTGATTGTTTTGGTAAAGGGTTAAGACGCAAGATAATTCTATCTTTTTTATGCGTATGTCATGAAAACCAAGTTAGTTATCGTGCAGAAATCTCCCGAAAAGGAGCACTTCTCCATTGCCACGTTGATTAATCAGTCCAAGCATATTATACGAGGGACACTTTTTAAGTTCGTAGAGTAAGCCCGTAACTTTTTAACGCGATTATGAAGTTGCACGATTTTTTACACAGAACTTGCGTAATCATTCCTCTCTCGAACGGTGTCACGGTATGCGGCGCACGAGGTCCACGTGCGCGCTGCGCTGGGTATTTTCAACACGTGGTTTTATACACTATAGTAAAATATAGCGTTCAATATGGATGGAAAAATCTCTGAACAGAGGGTATATTGTAAGATTCGAGCACAGCTCGGGTTTCCGCCAACAGAAATTCATGTTGATTTGCAAAAAGTTTATGGGAATGGTGCTTTAAAATATGCTACTGTTTGCAAGTGGGTACGTCGTTTTAATGATGGTCGGGAGTCAATTGAAAATGACCCTCGGGTGGGTAGGCCGGTTTCCGTTTTGACGGAAAAGAACGTTGCTACTGTGAAAACGTTAATTGAGGAAGACGCACGTTATACCGTGCAAGAGATAGAAGAATTAAGTGGCATTCATTCGTCAAGTGTTTTGAAGATCTTACGTGAACGACTTGGGCTACGTAAGATCTGCGCGCGCTGGGTGCCCCATTTGCTCACTGACGAGCAGAAACAAAGTCGGGTTAGACTTGCATCGCAAGTTATAGAAAAATATGATAAATGTGACCCACGTCGTTTGGAAGAGATAGTTACAGGTGATGAAACCTGGATCTATCATTTTCAACCCGATTCTAAGGCTAAAAATAGGGTTTGGGTTTCATCTGAGGGCCACAGACCTGTCATTGCGCGCCGTTGCAAAACATCAAATCGCATGTTGTATGCGATATTCTTTGATTCGAAAGGTCCAGTCCTTCAAATTCCAGTCCCGAAAGGTAGTTCTGTCACTGGAAAGTTTTAGAGAGAAAGTGTTCTTACTCAACTTGTTGATTTCTATCAGAAACGCAGACCGCGCACCGGTGTCCGCGGCATCAAATTACTCCATGATAACGCACCGGCCCATAAATCCGCTACGGTACAGGAATATCTGAAAGAATCTGGGCTCGATGTCTTAGATCATCCCCCATACAGCCCTGACCTATCCCCCTGTGACTTTTGGTTGTTCCCAAGACTAAAGGAAATGCTGGCAGGGGACCGTTTTGAATCCCGTTGTGGTATAGGCAGTGCGGTCTACCAGTGTCTGCAACATATACCTAAAGAGGACTACCGGGCGGCGTTCCGGAAATGGATAGACCGGTGTAAAATGTGTGTGGAGGCAGACGGGGCATATTTCGAAGGTCTTAGATAAATAAAATTTTGATATTTCAAGCGGTTTTAAAAAGACCGCCCTACTCTACGAACTTAAAAAGTGTCCCTCGTACCATATCCAGCGGCACAGGAGTGAATGACAACGGTTGGATAACTTTTAGTATACGAGGTGTGTTCAAATATGAATGCATCTAAGCACCTAAAATTTGATTCTTCATAGGTTTTTTTTTATTTTGGATTATGAAAAATGCCTTCAAAGATTGGATCCGGAGACTGAAGCTTTGTATATCTGTTGGAGGTGAATACCTTGAGGGAACAACATGAAAATTTCAGTGAAAACTGATGAAGAATCAAATTTTAGGTGCTTAGATGCGTTCATATTTGAACACTCCTCGTATGCCACAAGTGACCTTAAATATTCTGATGAATATTCAAAGAATATGTATTTCTATGACTATTCATGAGGATGTTAGCATCTGATAATTTCTAGTCATAGAACAAGTATCATGTATGAATATACTGCAAGTTCTCTGACAAGAAATCATCAGATGCTTTCAGTTTGGTTTAAACCCTTTACCACACAATCCCTACTTTTAACGACCCTGACAGAGAAACCTTTTGAAAACATTGTGGGAAACGGAGAAAATGCTGGTAACCAGCATTTTCTCCTTTCCCCACAATGTTTTCTACCCTATAAAGGACAGATTTCATCATTTGGGCGACATTTAATATGTCGTCTGCAAATTCTTTCAATTTGGACCAGTCTGAAATTTTATCGTTTGGTAAAGAGTTAAGAAAATTATTCATGAAGAAATAGTTGGAAATTTACTTACCTTCGTAAATTCACCTTTGGTATCTGCTAGACATTTCACCTATAAACAGTGTGAAAAATGGACACGTTACATTTTGGACAGCACAAGGCTTAGCAACTGATACGTGTTGCTTATTAAGTTGTAGGGCCTAACAGCAACTAAGGTGTTTGAAAGGTAGGGCCTAACAGCAACTAAGAGACAGGTAAATTACCTCTAAAGTAGGATAAGACAGAAAAAAAAAAAATGTAGATTTTCCTTCATTTATCCCCACCGTCGGCCCCACCTTGATCTCTGGTTACACTGCATTCATAGCTAAAAAAGATTTGCCTGTCGAAATCTGGCTTTCATCAATATTAATGAGATCCAACAGTGACTGTTGTAAAAATGTAAATGAGCCATGCTCTGTGCAAAAGAGGTTTAATGCATCTGCAAAAAATTTCGACCCAGGTCAGTCTGCGCAGTTTGTGCAGGCTAACATGAATAAAATATTTTGCCTTTGGTAAATTTTCTGCATGTCAAAGGACCGTTCTACCTTGGGATTCAAGCGGTTGTTTGACAAAATAAATTTTATGGATCCATAACTATGTGATGGCTTGGTTGACACAGTGCAACACGGAGATGCATTAAACCCCCTTTTGCCAGAGCATAGCTCAAATATATTTTTGTTCTCTAAAATTGATATAAGATCGAGCTATCGACGATATAATTAACCCTGAAACTGCTAAACAAGTGAAATGAAACTTTCAAACCGATAGTAAAATCTATAAATGTTATTTCACACTTGATATTTATTAAGAAAAAATACCTCTTTATCGGACAATGTAGATCCAAGATCATACAACACGTCCTGTGCAGTCTGATCTTGGTCTACGCTGTCCGCAAAAGGTCAGTAAGTCGCGCATAGCACCTTACGGATTAAAGAGACAGAACGCCTTACCTTGTTTTCTGATCCGAGAGCTTTGCAAAATGCTGCCATCACGAAAGGGTCGTTCACCGCCACACAGTTTATAGTTTCGACTCCTTTTTCCTTTAGTTTGTCGTAGTCTTTGAGAAAGGATGGGAAATGTTCCTGTAATCATAGAAGTCGTGTTCTGTGAAAAGATGGTTTAATGCATTTGCAAGAAGTATCGACTCAGGTCAGCCTACGCATTCCGCGCAGGCCGACCTGAGTGGAAACTTTTTGCTATTGGCGAATTTTCCGCACATCAAAGGTCCATTCTACCTCCTGATTCAACCGGTTTTTAGTCGAAATGGATCTACACTAAGAGCCAACTTGCTTGGTTATACAGCAGGGGTCCTGCATGGCTCAGTGGTAATGTGTAGGACTAGTGACCTAGAAGCTCCGGGTTCGAGCCTCACTGGATCCACTGGGTTTATCGTGGGATTGTCTCTGGCCCCACAGTAGTACTGGTGAAACCCAGGATGTACATGAATATGTAAGCTGAAAGGAGGAATCGTTCAATTAAAATTTGATTCAATTTGCTTATTCCACTGAATAGGCAAGAATCTTACCTGGTGACAATAAATAAAGGTGGCCTATACATAATACTAGTACCAACCATGTTAAAAATAAATGTAACATTTTTTAATATTTTAACAAACAGCAATTTTTGGCCTGTCCCAAACAGAAAAAGCATACAAACGACAATTCAAACTTTGATAATTAATGTGGAAGATGGTGCTTTGATGTGATGGAAACCATTGTGACAAAAGGAGAAATTGCAGTGACTAGCAGCTTCTCCTCTTCCCACAATATTTTGATGACCTCTCCAATTAGGAATCCAGACGCTGAGTACACCACACAGATATTCCATTCGCCTTTGTAAACAAAGGTCGAATGTTTCCAACATGGTTTACTCAAGCTGTTAGCGTGTATTACCTGTGAGTCGGTGATGGTCTTTTCTATGGTGATTCAGGACCACTGTCTCTCTTATGAGACACGTTAAAAAATGGACCAAGGTTAGACAATTCAAACTTGAAATAGCATTTGGCCTCTGCAAACAACGTCTCTGGCCTTGCAGCTGGCTATTTTTGTAAAACATAGGCCTAGTCGTGAAAGAAGAAATAACCTGACGAGTGACTACTATTTTTTGTCACAACTTCTCCCAATTACATATGAGCCATGCTTTCTGGAAAGGGGGTTTAATGCATCAGCAAAAATTGTTGACACATGTCAGCCCGCGCAGGCTGACATGGGTCGAAAGATATTTGCTATTTGTAAATTTTCTGCATGTCAAAGGACCATTTTTTCTCTGGATTCAGCCGATTGTTAGATTTTATAAATCCATAATTATATGAGCACTTGCTTGGTATACTGCGCCACGGATATGCATTATACCCCCTTTCGCCCGAGCATTGCTCATATATATATATATTTCACAATTTATCCCAAATTGCATATTTGTACTTCTTACTCCACAAGGATGTTGCTTTCTTTTCGGTCGTTTGCGGCCAATTCGTTTCAGGCGAGAGTTACATAAGGTTACGGCAAATAAATGGTATCAACAAGAAAGACCTGACCGTCTAGATCAAAAGCATGGAGCATTTTTATCGTTACCTCTTTACCAAACAACAAATCTTAGACAAGATCATATTGAAATTGCATACGATAATTTAAATGCAGCTAGAACAATGGAATTTGTCTATAAAAGCCATATGAAAACATTGTGGGAAAAGGAGAAAATGCTGGTTACCAGCATTTTCTCCTTTTCCCACAATGTTTTCATATGGCTTTTCCCTCAGGGTCCTTAAAACTCGGGATTGTGTGGTAAAGGGTATAACTACATGTATGTTATCGGTTACTATTTACCAAAGACAACCAACCTGTTGCGTGAAGCGTTTTTCATAGTAAGCCCCGCGTAGTTTTATCTAACCCTTTCACAGACAGAACAAGCAAAAGTTGTAATAAATGCAACACCGCTGCTAATGGAAAGATCTTTTTGGTGAAACTTTACAATAAGGAAGCGGGCGGCGTAGGCTAAAATCAGACTGCACACTCTGTGCAGTCTGATCTTAACCCGTAAGCTGCTAAATACATTTATAAATTAAAGGTTTCCAGCCAAGAGTGACAACCTATAGTTTAAGATTTAAAAATTTGCTCGTCGGAGATATCTCAGCGTATCGGACAGTAGGTGAAAGATCACGTTCTGTTTAGTCTGATCTTGATCTACACGGTCCGCACAAGCCCACGAAGTCGCACTCAGCAACCTTAAAGGCATACATAAAACGCGAAATCTACCAAAGTCGCCGATTCAAGTGCAACGGTTTGAAAAGTGTTTTGGCCACCTCCTCCCTAAACAAATTTGCAACAGCCGACTTCAAAAACATCCCTGAGACAAGTGGACCATCGGCCCTAAAATGCTCACCTGAGTAAAGTCATCAATAATTGGTGTGGCTGAAGAGATCCTGGTTGTGATGATGTAAAACACATGACTGTTAGCGACCTACTTTTTTACCCCATTTTGAAACTGTGTGAGACATCACGGAGACAAACATTCTGAAGAATTTTCATGAATATCGGGCTGAAAATGTGGGCTCAAGAGTGCACACATGATTTTTTTTCAGATCTGTCCCAGTGACCTACTCTTTGACCCAACATTACCCAATTTTGAACTTTTTTCGAGATCTCATCAAGTCAAACATCCTGATAAACTTTCATGACTATCAAACTGAAAGTGTGGCCTCTAAATTGCACACAAGGTTTTCTTTTTTTTTTAAATATGTCACAGTGACCTACTTTTTCCACTGATGTGAGACAACTTCGAACTTGTCCGAGATATTATCAAGACAATCAATCTGACCAAGTTTCATGTGTATCAGACTGTAAATGCGGCCTCTAGGGTGCACACAAGGTACATGTAATTGTTGACGTCTTCACGATGGACAATGCATGACGGACGACGGACCCTGCACGATCAAAAAAGCTCATCTTGATTACTTTGTGCTCAGGTATTTCAGTAATTTTCATTCTCCTGCAACGAAAATGGCTTTAAAACTCAAATGTAGACAAACTCACGCGTAGAAAACATGAGGAATGACCAAGGTTTTTTGTACCTTTTCTGTAAAATTTCCTACCCTGGTTGATAAAGGGTAACCGTTATAGCGTAACAAGGTACAAATATTGAACATTTTGTACATAGATGAATATCAGTTGCCCGAATAGCTCAGTCGACAGAGTGACTGGATTATGATTTTGGTGGTCCAGATTCATTCAAAGCAGATGTGGGTTTTCACCCAACTAATAATGAACAGCCGTGTCCTTATGACTTTTCCTCAACAAATATCGACTTTCTCCATCCACCTAAAACATAGAGGGGTCAAATTTTAGTTCTATGATGCTTTAAGACTTTCCCTGTAATACATGTATGTCAGGGGCGTAGTACATCTATGCCAGGCGGCTACGCACCTGTATAAACACCCCGCTTAAATAATGGCATGTTGTCTCACAGGCTCCAAATGAAATAACCTAAATACCTACACAAATATCTTCACGGGTTTTTTTGTTAAAGCTTCGGGTCCCATATGTAACATGTGAACAACTTTGACCTGCTTGTATTGATACCCTAGTGATATTGAAATATGCATTGTACTCTTTCGTTTTGACGGACTGGTCTTTACAAATGCATCGACTGAAATATGTACACTTCCATTTCAACAGGTTGGTATATAGTAAACTTGTCCCCGTTGTACACATACATGTACATAATATCTTACACGCGATAAGATGTATAAAAGGAGGTAACAATCTATGTGTAAAGCTCTGACTAATAGATGTTGACTTCCGCGTTAAAAGGCTGGCGTAGAGACACCTACTGAAGAATCGGCACTTCACTTTCATCAGGTTGGTGTAAGGCCACTGATTGAAAGATTTCGTTTACAGTTTGAAAGGTTGGTTTAAAGGCACTGACTGAAACTGAAATGTGTTCATGTGCACTTCCGTTTTGACAGGTTGGTGTAAGGGCACCAACTGAAGGATGTACACTGAAACAAGTTGGTATAAAGGCGAGGACTGAAATATAAGCACTTCCAATTTGACAGGTTGGCGCAAAGGCAACTGCTATATACATGTATGTGCATGTAATCTACACTTCCCTTTTGACAGGCTAATATATATTCACTTACATAAGTTGGTGTTGAGGCATGGACCGTTCAGTTCCGCTTTGACAGGTTCGCATGTATGCACCAACTACAATATGCTCTCTTACATTTTGACGGGTTAATGTAAAACAACAGATTGAAAAAAAGAGCGATTGGAGAAGTTATTAAGGGCAATGACCAAAATCTGTACATTTCCATTTTGACAAGTTTGCCTAAAGGCATGGACTGAAATATACAATTCCCTTTTGAAGGGCCTGTATAAAGGCAACGACTAAAACATGTACATTTAACCAGATAAAGGCAAGGACTGAACTATAACCACTCACATTTTGACAGGTTGGTGTAAAGGCTCCAGGTATCCCAAAGATCACGTGGGTATTTTTCGCAAACGCAGTCGCTACATTGACCTTAGTGTCTGGATTGCCATCATATAAATCCACGTCTGGAAGAGAATCTCCTACCTGTACAAAAGATACATAGATATCTGTTATTGCACGGTATCTCACTTGTGCCACTGGGTCACAGTGATATAAATCCAAGTTTGGAAGGGAGTATCCTAACTGGCTGCAAATATTAATTAAACAATAAAATATCTAAATAAATATTATTACCATTTATGTGCATTAAATTGTACAGATGCCTTTCTGAGTTACAATGAAACTCGCCTTTGAGTTAATTTTTGAGTTGTCGCTCCTCTAGAAAACATAAACAGACCTCCAGATAAAAGGGAGTGATAGTATTCTAAATCCATTATTTCTCTTCCAACCCCTATGTTCTGGGTACTCATTAGTATCGTCTCGATGAGACGATTTTAATGAGTACACATAACATAGGGTTTAGTGGAGAGTGATTAATATTTTTTTTTTAATTTGAAATCAATATCACTCCCTCTATCTGGAGCTCCGATAAATATACAAGATTTATTCATCATTTAATGCCTAACAGACGACAGAACTTCACACTTGTCCAGGTTGAAACCGTCATCTCCCATTTAGTACACATTTGAGGTTGTTGTTTACACCTCGTCTTGTCGCCAGGGGCTTTGTTTTGCGATATTTCAGTTTTAGCAATATCGGAGAAACTGATCTGCTACCCAGG
Source organism: Tridacna gigas (assembly GCA_945859785.2). Taxonomy (NCBI): domain Eukaryota; kingdom Metazoa; phylum Mollusca; class Bivalvia; order Cardiida; family Cardiidae; genus Tridacna; species Tridacna gigas. The sequence continues at coordinate 35,164,168 of OX244029.2, read as the reverse complement.
GAGGCTGCCCTACTTGAGTTCTAGCGCTCAAAGGTTTTTTTTTTTGACGAGCATAAATGACCGCTATCACCATGTATCAATCGAATGGGTTTTGCGGAACATTAGAAATGACGGCACCTATAAAATTTCCATTGTACTAATGTTCCGTGATACACATCAAAGAATTAACTTACCTAAAATTTCATCGACACTTGGTATTCTGTGACAATATTTTCGAATGAGGTCTTCTGTAAGACCACAAATTGGTCTGCAGACACATTTATGTATATGAGCGGTTCTCTCGTAGAAAGGGGCTTTATGCATCTCCGTTAGGCATGATACTAGTCTACGCAATTCATCACATAATTACAGTGTTCCCACTCACATCTTTTTTTTTGGGGGGGGGGGGGGGTGCATGCGTTCCCTGGGGTACAAGTTTGGGAGTGCAAGAGAAATTCTAGGAGTCCACTTAATAATGACAATTCTAGAGCTTTATGGGGGAAAGTAAGGCTCTGTTGTATTGAAAATTTGTATTGGCGAGTCTCACTCTGCCCTTGAAAACAATATGGGTAATTTAAAAAAGAAGACGCTTGTTATATTTCCTCAGCCACAGGACCTGTTACAGAGGGACAGCTTATAGCCTGGTGGCCAGTAGAATTTTCCATTTTACTGTCAATTTCAGACACTAATTAGCGTTCACATATTGTTTTATACAGATATTTATGTAAATTTACTGTTTAAAGTCATTGATAAAGATGAATAGATACATGTAGTTTGAAATGCCCATGATCGGACGATGTCAAAGTAATTTTTTTGTGTCATGGGTTTTCGCGTTTTTCTGCGGCGATATTTTTCGTATGCCTGTTAAGTGTAGTATTTCCGCATAATTTTACATAGATTTGTCAATTAGGGTAGCATGTAACTTCAAAACCTGTAATTTTACACCAGAAATGCGGATTGATATCATTAATACTTTTAAATAAATGACAAGCGGTCATGATTAGCGGTGATAAAAAATGACTTTTACATTTGATAGTATTGTATATGTCAGAGTTTAGATCGATCAAATATCGTGTAAAGACATTGCTTTGAGACATTTTTTCTAACTTATCCCATTTGGCGCCACTGGCGATCGGCAGCGGTAGCCCTGTCATGAAACCTGTGCGTGCATGCAGGTTTCCCTTCATATTTCTGTGTGTGATTATTCAGTTAACCCTTTCCCAAACAAGCCCTGGTTTTCACGTGTCTGCAGTACAAGTCTTTTGAAAACACTGTGAGAAAAGAAGAAATTGCTCATAACGAGCAATTTCTCCTTTTCGCCCAGTGTTTTCTACCTTTTTTGAGAACTTTCTGCTATTTTCATCAAATTTAAAATTGTCGTCTGCAAACTCTTTCAACTTGGACCAGTCCAAAATTTGTCGTTTGGGAAAGGGTTAAGTGCGTGAATCACATACATGTATGTGCGTGAATGGGAACCCTGAATTACGCATCCATCTTTGTATAACAACAGACTGAATCATAGGGTCCTCTGACGTGAAGAAACTTGACCAATAGCAAAAAGTATCGACCCACGTTGGCCTGCGCGGAATGCGCAGGCTTACCCGAGTCGACACGAAGGAAACTGACCAATAGCAAAAAGTATCGACCAGACTGCGCAGGCTGACCCGAGTCGATACTCTTGGTAAATGCATTCAGATCCCTTTTCACAGAGCATAATATACAATACCTTGTAAGACGAAGCATTCATCTGTTGGTGACGCAGTGTTAACCCTTTACCTTCTAGTATAATTTAAGACCACCAAAAACTATTGCAAATTGCATGAAGAAGAAAAATATATCAATAACTTACGGACACTACAGTTTTTCAGTGGTATGGAAAACGTGTGTGGGAAAACGAGCAATATATTGTTCGAAGAATATAACTTCTTTCAACAGTTATGTCGAAAAGTGGCTAATTTCGGTGTGTGAAAAGTTGTTTGTGTAGACTTTGTGCTCTAAACACTTTATCACCGATTTACCTTGAGGTCTCACAGCAGGCACATGTCCAAGTATTTGTTGCATTGAGGTCACATATAACTTTTAACCAAACAATATTGAGTTTATAACCCTTAAGCTGCTATGCGCGAATCAAGTGCCTTTTTGCACACAGTGTAGATCAAGATCAGACTGCACAGAACGTGCAGTCTGATCTTGGATCTACACTATCCGAAAAGGAGACATTAAAAAAAAACCCTACCTTTGAAATAGAGAAATTATGGGTTTTACTATCGGCTTGATTTATATAGGAGTTTAACGCCATTTTAACAACTCATGTCATATCATGGCGATCAGTGACGCACACATGTGTTTCCTGGCTTTCTCACACCAGTACTGACACAACTTTCTTTCTAAAGCCACTGACTACTTTTCTCACATGCATCAGAGGCGAGAGGCAAAATTCGCCGGAAAGAAAGTTTGCCTCAACCGGGTATCGAACTTGCAACCACTAGGTCACAAGTCAGATATGCTAACCACTGAGCTACCCAGGCGGGGCACTATCGACTTGATTGTTTCATTCACTTATATAGCAGGATAAGGGTTAAGAAACTGAGGAAGAAAGTCTTCTCTGAAAAAATAGGGGGGGGGGGGAGAGAAAATGCTGGTAACCACTTTTTCAGAAATGTTTTCTTACCTTTCTACAGCATATTCCAGCATGTAAAATGCTTTCAATAAAAGGGTTGACGCAATACGGGAGCTAATTTTCGACATACATGTAACTATCAACCCTTTACCACACAATACCGTATTTTAGCGCCCGAAATACTATGCACTGCGTAAAATGTACACACCAAAACTGATTCAGTCAGGTCTGTTCTACCCCGATTTTGATTTAGTAGATCTTTCGATCCCTCAATCTCTCCCTCTAGTTTTTTTATGCATTCGTTGTGAAAGTTGTCCGTAGTTGCAGATAGCGAGTATTTCGTTTACACCAAAGCAACACAGATCTACAATTTCCAACTGGGGTGGAATCAGTAATTAATTCTAATAATCAATGATTGTGGCGGGCCAACGTTATCCTCACAAAGCGAGAGAAAAGGTCGAGAATACAAGCTATGTTTTAGCCATTTCTGGTCAATATTTCTTAACCCTTTCCCAAACGACAAATTTTGGACTGGTCCAAATTGAAAGAGTTTGCAGACGACAGTTTTAAGTTTGATAAAAATGGCAGAAAGGTCTCAAAAAGGGTAGAAAACACTATGGGAAAAGGAGAAATTGCTCGTTACGAGCAATTTCTCCTTTTCCCACAGTGTTTTTAAAAGACTTGTACTGCAGACACGTGAAAATCAGGGCTTGTTTGGGAAAGGGTTAAATAAAAATAGCTTATGCATCAAAGTAACGCTTAGTTGGATTTGTTTCAACCATGTTTTTTGAAATATCTAAAAACAACTCGGTTATGACTGCCATTGTGACATGCGATCTATGATCATCCACACAGATCAATGTATTAAAATGTGTTGAAAAAATATCAACAAATAAATCAAAATAGAAATGGAAAAAAAAAAATAAGAAAATATTCTGAACTGAAACAAGCATTCTGATAGTATTGCATAGCAATACACAGTCCCCTACCGGCCGTATGTATCGCTGTCATGTCAGTGAAATTTTTAAAGTCCAAGGCCCATAAATGCGTAAAAAAGCAGTGGAGCCGGACGAAACTCGAACGTGATGTGTAAGTCATGGTGGTTGATGTACACACCAAAAATCAGCTCTATATGTAGCAGCGTTTAGAAAAAAAGTGCGGAAAAATGTTTTATCAGTGAAATTTTGTAAGTCCAGGGCCCGTAAATGCGTGAAAAAGCAGTGGAGCGGGACGAAACTCGAACTTGATCTGTAAGTCATGGTGGTTGACTTACACAGCAAAAGTCAGGTGAATATCTACCAGCATTTAGAAAAAAAAAAAAAGTCCGGAAAACTGATTTATCAGTGAAATTTTGTAAGTCCAAGGCCCGTAAATCCGTGAAAAACCAGTGGACCGGAACGAAAGTCGAACTTGATCTGTAAGTCATGGTGGTTGAGTTACACAGCAAATCTGAGATCAATACCTACCAGCGTTTAGGAAAAAAGTCCGGAAAACTGATTTATCAGTGAAATTTTGTAAGTCCAAGGCCCGTAAATCCGTGAAAAACCAATGGACCGGAACGAAAGTCGAACTTGATCTGTAAGTGATGGTGGGTGACTTACACACCAAAACTCAGCTCAATATGTACCAGCGTTTAGAAAAAAAGTCCGGAAAACTGAATTGCCGGACTGACGGACAGATGGACAGACGGACGGATGGACAGACGGACGGACGGAGTGCAAACCTAAAGTCCCCTTCGGCTTCGCCGGTAGGGGACTAATTAAGCTGAATGTGATTTCATCTGAATTTTCTAGATAATTACATAGAAAATATAGATCTGGCACCCGAACAAGTATATCTACGTATGAAAAAGCCACAGGAAGCTTTTTTTCAGATCGACAAGAATAATTTTCTCTAATTATTCTACAACAATCAAATGTCTCGAAGATCTCGGAGATCAAATTACAGCCACATTTCATCATGTCTAAGGTCTATTTGTCGATTTCTTCTTTTCAATTAGACGATTTCTATGCAATATTGTCTTGGTTTTGCCAAAGCAGTTACAAGAAGTCAAGGAGCAGAAAGTAACAAAAACAATAAATAAGCCATGCTCTGTGAGAAGGGGGCTTAATGCATCTGCGAAAAAGTATCGACCCAGGTCAGCCTGCGCAGTCCGCGCAGGCTGACCTGGGCCGAAACTTTTCGCTCTTGGTCAGCTTCCAAATATCCAAGGACCAGTCTACCTCATGATTAAGTTGGTTGTTAAAAAAGTGCCTATTATGGATCCATAATGATGTGATGGCTTGCTAGGTATCATGGATCACGGAGCTGCATTAAGTCCCCTTTTATCAGAGCGTGGCTCAAATATATGTGACTTTAGATCAACAAACAATTTAAATTTCTGATGAAATATTATATAATTTTAAGGGTATCGAAATACGGAACTAAAATAAAATCTACTTTTCTGAAGTGACATAATGCGGGCCCGGGTGTTTTTGGGATTATCGAAACTACAAACGCATTCTGGCACCCAAACACATGCAGTGCTCATTAACCTTGGTTCGAATGTTTGTCTTGATAATATCTTGTACTACCAGTAGAATTAAAATGGGAAATCTCGGTTCAAAAGCTAAGTCACCAAACAAAATCAAAGAACTGAAAATTAATGGCCCTTTCAACGTTATTTCACTTATCATTTAGACAGCTCCATCATTCATGTGTGTCCTGGGTTTCAAAAGTTCTATGCTTGGGCTCAAGTATCTTGCCAAAGTACACTCCTGTGAAAAACTTATTGCTTCGACTGTGAATCAAAACCTGGGTGCCAAAGTTTTGAAACTTGAATCCCGTACCTTCACAACTGAGCTACGCAGGACTCTTCTCAAATTACAGAAAGACCCTGTATGTACTCTAAAGGTCATATTTTCAATCCAATCCTCATAAAGTTCGGTCAGAATTCTTGTCTTGATAATATGTCAGTCAGATTGTAAAGTCAGTCCATTCTGGTAGAAAATTTGGCCACATAGTCAAAAAGTTATGGGCACTCTATGGGAGTATCTCCATTCCACTGTACATCAAAGATGGTGGAAATGTTTACCCTGATGAAATACTGCGTATGGAAATGTTTACCTTGATGAAATACTGCGTATGTTTGGTTGTCTTCGGTAAAGTTTTACTCACTAGACCAAACCCGAGAAAAGGGCTTTAGGGGATGAACGTTATATTATTGGGTTATACTGCTTTTCTTGAGCTGTAGCTGCCATTATTCTTGGAGTTCAGTGTGGGCAAAATTTGAACTCGGACAGCAACAAAAAAGGAATTACTTGCAAAGGACACGTGAGATCACCGAGTCAAATATTTGTGCGCGTTCCTGCGGCTACATTTCAATCAAATGTTTATGAAATTGCCCGGATATTTGCCTCGACAATGTTTTTCACAAAACTGAACATGGATCACCTGGGGTTATTAAAAGGTGGTCACAAGGTCAAACCAGGCAAAACCCTAATAGTGCTTTATGTTCAGCCCAACACTTTTTCAGACTACTTAAAATAGATATTGGTGAGAAGCAAAAGGGCATTTTTGTTCTAAAAATGTGTCACTAGATCCTATACCACAAGCCAAATTTCAATTTAATTTCATACAAATGTTGCCTACATGGTATTCTGGCAAAATTGTTCACTTTAAACTTTTTTTAAGCTGTTCCTGGGGTCATAAATTACTGTTCTCACCATATGTTTCTTTTTCATGTGAATTTTAATATTTTGTTAGTAATGTTGCATGACAATTCAGACCTTATGCTTGTATAATACATCTTGCGGTTAGATTATCTTGTATTTTGAATGCTATTAAATTTCATAGATTTGGGCCATGCTCTGTGAAAAGGGGGCTTAATGCATCTTCGAAAAGTATCGATCCAAGTCAGCCTGCGCAGTCCGCGCAGGCTGACTTGGGTTGAAACTTTTTGCTACTGGTAAATTACCCGCGTGTCAGAGGACTAGTCAACCTCATGATTCAGCCAGTTGTTACACAAAGTGGATTTAATGGATCCTAAATCTTATGATGACATGCTTGGTATAATGCATCACGGAGATGCATTAAGCCCCCTTTTGCCAGAGCACGACTCATTTTCTTTTGAATTTAAAAATGGTATTGTACAGCAGATACGATTTTTCATCTCTCGTCATATTTTCACCGTATTTCACGTAGAATACATCTGACCCATTACATACCAGCCAAGCCCCCGTAGCTCAGTCGGTAGCGTACAGGACTTGAGAACAGGAGGTCGCTGGTTCGATCCCCGGCTCGGCCAATTTCTTTCCGGGGACTGATGATAGTCATTGTGACAGGATTCATTCCTCTCTCATTCCTTCCGCTGAACATTGTTTCGACGATGGTTATGTGGGAAAGCAGCCAGTAGCTTGGAAAGAATATTGTGCGTAGTACTGGTAAAAGAAACCCCAGGATAGCATGGATAGGTGCTCTGGCCGCCGCAATATAACTGAAATAATGTTGAAAACGGCGTAAAAGACCATACAATCAATCAATCAATCAACCATTACACACTAATCGACTCTCAGAACTATCAGTCCTTTGGTTTTACTCTTCCGAATTCCCCGCGTCTATAGACGACATCTTAAAATTTGATACGGAGTAGCCGATCTACGAAAGGCTATGAAACAATGTGGAAAAAGGAAAACAGGATCGTTTGGTAAATTGTTAATGAACAGACTCGACCTAGACAGACCTTGTGCATGTTTACGTAACAGAGAATATACGGTAGTTTGTATCTCGACCTGGGTATATCTAATGCAGACATCTAGATCTGTGTTGTAAAATACACAATAAAGAAACATTGAAGCAAGCCGACCGTAGTGAAAGGAGAATTGCTTACGAGCAATTTCTCCATTTACATCAATGTATTGCTATGTTATTCGTGTAGATCTATATAGCTGTACACAGATCTAGTTCATTCTAATCATACATACGTATTATACGTCAGGTTTTCCAGTCATGGAAGTCGTCTGCTACAAATGTGTAATGGAGGTTATGAGTTAAATAATGAATCGAAGGTCAAAAGTTCTTAACTGTTCACCAGACGACAAAATTTTAGACTTTCCGAAATGATGGCATGTGCAGACGACAAAGTGAATGTGGCTAATATAGTGGAATTTAGCTCGCATGTACAGAAAACAGTGTGGGGAAAGGCGAAAAGGCAGGTTACCAGCATTTTCTCCTTTCGCACCATGAATTCTCATTCACGCTCCTTACAACTTAAGATTGATTAGTGAAGAGTTAAGCATAAGACAATATCAATACATGTTACAACAAAAAAAGTCCGTGTTTTTACCTTGATAGGTGCCATAATTCCTGCAATATTACTCGTTCTAACACCACGTGTGAACACGGCAACATTCGGTATCAGCCGCTCTATATGTCTTACACAAGTGTTCACCCACATTTTCTGTCTTATCGATTATGGCTTTGTTCAAAACTTTGAGTAACACAAATACGTGTTTATCGCCCGCTTCTACAGATAAAACCAGTGTATTGGGGTAACATAGAATTAATGTCTTCTTTTCTGTTACTACTTAGATCTATCTATGAGGGATTTTTTTTTTTTTACCTTACCCAGTCAAATAGATCTATTCACAGTGCTGTAAACCCTTAACCTGCTAAATAAGTTCAATGAAACTTTCAAGCCGATAATAATAGCCTCAAACTTTTTTTTTTTGAAAAACGTCTCCTAATCGGACAGTGTAGATTCAAGATCAGACTGCACGTTCTGTGCAGTCTGATCTTGATCTATACTGTCCGCAAAAGGTCACTGGGTCCCGCTAAGTAGCCTAAGGATTAATTCTGGTATAGAACTAAAGATCTACGTACATGCACATGCGCATGTAGACTATAATTATATTGTTAGGTATTTTTGGCAATTACTACTAGTACGGAGCCCCATAGGTGTCATGTGTTACACATTTTTTTTTTTTTCATAGTAACGAAAGGGGCCTACCAATTACGTAAAATGAAATTTTCATTCGATATACACCTATAGATCTATAACGAAACTTTATTTCGAAAAATTAATGGTTCTAGTTCGCTATCTAGATTCTCGACGGATGAAATGAAAACAATAATTCGTTAAAATACAGCCATTCTCCAGAAATTATTGCCATTTTGAAATTGAATTTGAATTTAAATTCTCGAAGACCAGATCGGCTTTAGGTTATTTTACAAGACAAATGGCTCAGAAAACATGCCTTAAAATCTAACCCGCCCTAATCGTATAGCTTAATGCCAATGACAATTAAAAAAAAAATCTCTATAGAAACGCCCGCTATGGAGCAAAGATACGATACTGCTATAGTCTGTTTGAATATACAATAACTGAGAGACAAAGCGTAGACATGATAGCCTTTAAAGATGCATGTATTTTTCAGATAAACATACCTGTTTGCATAAAAAAAAAACATGTTTTTCACCTGTTTTGTATTGAAAAGTTGTACAAATAAGTCATTTGAAACTTAAGTACTTTTGTCTATTTGTGTGAAATATGAACCTGCTGAGACTTTTTTCCCTCTAAGAACAAATGCTGTCTCACATAGTTCAAAAAGGTTTAATTGTAATTTGGAATAAACACTTTCGAGAGAAAAAAAAAACAAAAATCTTTATGCTGTATTCGTTCATATGAGTAAAATAACAGCTCATGTTCAAAGGACCCGCCTTTCGTTACGGAGCATAGGCAGATTGTATTGCTGGAGAGGGTTCAAAATTACAGCACGAATACTTGCCAGTAAATGTCATTATCCAGAGCTCCAGACAGAGGGAGTAATTTTGATTTCAAAACTGAAAATATTAATCACTCTCCACTAAACCCTATGCCATGGGTACTCATTAATAGTATATCTTAATTCCAATGACAATTTAAAAAAAAAATCTCTATAGAAACGCCCGTTACGGAGCAAAGATATGATACTGCTCTAGTCTGTTTGAATATATAATAACTGAGAGACAAATCGTAGACATGATAGCCTGTAAATATGCATGTATTTTTTTTTTTTCAGATAAACATACATGTACCTGTTTGCATAACAAAAAAAAAAACATGGTTTCGTTTTTTCACCTGCTCTGTATTGAAAAGTTGTGCAAATAAGTCATTTGAAACTTAAGTACCTTTGTCTATTTGTGTAAAATATGAACCTGCTGAGACTTTTTTTCACTCTAAGAACAAATGATGTTTCACACGTTTCAAAAGGGTTTAATTGTAATTTGGAATAAACACTTTCGAGAGAAAAAAAAAAAAATTGTGCTGTATTCGTTCACATGAGTAAAAATAACAGCTCATGTTCAAAGGACCCGTCTTTCGTTATCGGGAGCATAGGCAGATTGCATAGGTGGAGAAGGCTCAAAATTACAGCACGAATACTTGCCAGTAAATGTCATTATCCAGAGTTCCAGATAGAGGGACTAATTTTGATTTCAAAATTGAAAATATTAATCACTCTCCACTAAACCCTATGCTATGGGTACTCATTAGAATCGCCTCATCGAGACGATTCTAATGAGTACCCATAACATAGGGTTTAGAAGAGAAATAATGGATTTAGAATATTTTCACTTCCTTTTATCTGGAGCTCTGATAATTATCAATTCTGAAATGACACACATTAATTTAAATAACAATACAAAACAGTTTCAAACTTTATTTAAAACTTGAACATCTTTTGCCGAGAAAAAATGAAATATATCATTTCTATAAACAAACAGTTAGTACATATTTGCAGTGTTTCAGCAATCTTTCCTCCTTCAAAGCCCCATAAGCGGCCAAAAGTAAACAATGCAGGTGTTAACTTGCAAATTTCAACCACATTATTTAAAAATATGGAAATTATCGTGAAGATGACAACCTTTTCTTGTACTGCCTGTCCATGTGCTAGTCAATGGCAAGAAACAGATTTTTAAAAGTTCAAAAGTTGCCAGGTCGCTCTATCTTTTGTTTCCTTTTTACTGCCAGTGACTAAAATTTGGATCGACTGCACAATAACAGATTGTCATCTTCACAATAATTTCAATACTTTAAAAAGGTATTATTTAATTCAAATGCATTTTAACATCCACGTTGTTTACTTTTGGCCGCTATTGGAGCTTTAAGTACTTTTTCTGTTTTTTTTCTCTTTCTCAGTTTTCTCCACCTTTTTTTTTTATCTTTCTGCTTCTGACAGCTCCATTCTGTATAAGTAATAAAAACAGTAAATGACGCATACACGTCGTCTTTTTTTTAACTGAATTATTTTGTGTCACATGTTCATATACTAAGATAAAAAAAAAATGTAAGTTGTACATAAATTTAAAGAATGGAGCTCTTTGCTTTTTAAAGCTTCTGAGATATATATGGACACAACTCTTAACCCAAAGGCTGCTAAGTGCGACTCACTGACCTTTTGCGGACAGTGTGGATCAAGATCAGACTGCAACGTGCAGTCTGATCGTTGATCTACACTGTCCGTTAAGGAGGTGTGGTTTTCGGAATAAGTAAGTTTGAAATAATATTATTCAGTGTTTTACTATCGGCATGAAAGTTGTATGTAAGTTATTTAGCAGGATAAGGGTTAAGTAATAAACTTATCAAACAAACTATGTTCCGTAACGCTATGTTCCGTAACAGAATTACTTCAGTGATAACGCATCACAAACCATCTTACAGCATGTTTTAAATTAAATATTCTACTTATTGGGTATCTCAAAATACAAAGATATGCGCCTAATCATGGTTTTATGATTATCATTTTTTTTTTTTTTTTTTTAAATATTGAAATATACCATGTACAACATTCTGTGCTTCCGTAACAATATTTCGCAGGATAAGTGATGGTATATACCCTACTTTGGCGCTCGATCATTATTCAAAATCGTTGCTCGATGTGTAACATTAGGTTACACATCGAGCAACGATTTTGAATAATGATCGAGCGCCAGTGATACCCTAGTTCTTTTTTCTAAATCACAATCAACATAAATGCATTGCATATTACCACAAATTATGGCCTTTCTTGTAGTATACGTGCATTGCCAAAATTTAAAACTTGACAATAATCCTAAACTCCATAAAATTCTTTCCATAGGTAAAAATTAGGTGAACATTGACAGACGACGTTTTCTTTTAAGCGAATGTCAAGCAGTCATATCCCTTGATAAAAAATCACAAGTCGATGGCTAATAAATAAAACACACTTAATTTTCACAAACCTTTCTATCATCAAGTTGAATAAAATTTGTTAGAAATATTCGCAACTGTCTAGACTACGTCGATGAATACTACACAACCGTGTCACAGCAAAGTATTCCTATGATATTTACACGGTGTACTTGACGTGAAGTCAGGTAATCCAGATGTTACGGAACATAGCCGTTACGGAAGCATAGTGACCAGCGAATATCAACAACGATTTCGCGCGAAGTTTCAGTAGGATTCGATACAAAACATCAGATTAAACATCTTTTACACCGCTTCGTCGTCCATTTTAGACGTGGCTTTGTTGTTTTCGATATTATAGCCGTTACGGAAGCACATCACTTGAAATGTGACATTTTCATTTTCAAATTGAAAGTCTCCCCAACTTCGACAGATCATAAAAATTGAAAAAAAAAAATGTTTGTATGTCAAATATCATCTTTTGACAATGTGTATACCTAATATAAAGTCTTGTACGGACAGGATTTTGAAAATTAACCGCCGATTTAAAATCGTAACGGGAACATACATGTAGGTATAAAATGGAGATATGTACATTTTGATAAAAATCTGGAAATTTATGTACATGTACATTGGCTGTGTTAAAATCACATTCCTACTGCTCGTAATGGACCTACTTTGTTCTTCAGGTAGTGTTTTAAAAGTGCTAAAATACCCTGTTACGTATCGTCGATTGGCTTGATGAGATGGGGAAGACTGTTAATCAGCAATGCATAGTTTTCTTTCGAGTTGGCTAATGCGAAATAAAAGTTATGGTTTTATTCCAGGGAAGGGCCTTACATGACACGATAGTTAAACCACCACGTTCTAATGACATACATGTAATTCATTTATTTTAATGCCTGTATGTTGGCGACAGGGTTATTTCAAAATGAAATCAGTTACTGGAGAATGGCTGTTTAACGAAATAATAATTCGTTTAAATAACGAAATCTTTCGACCTTGATCTTCAGTCTGCAATTTTAAGCCATCACTGCAAAATTCCACACAGCAGTATGCTTTCAAGAATAGCTTTTGAAATATTAAAGGAAAAACTTTGCAACTACAAACTTTATGCGAACTGCTCGCCTTTCTGCAATAGATCTAGTTAACGTTACTTCTCACTGAAAAAAAAAAAAATCGTTACTTCTGAATGTTTATCGGTTGTTAATTAGATCTCTTGGCAGATCTAAAAAGTTTAATAGGACAATGGGACTAAAGCTTTAGAATACGTGTTCATAGATTAAATCATTGATAAAATAAAATAATGCACAGAAAGCACGATGGAACAATGCAATAATTATGCGTTACGGAATGTTCGCGTAGGGATATATGAGCCATGCTGTGGCAAAAGGGGGCTTTATGCATCTCCGTGATCAAGCAAGTCACCACAAAATTATGGATCTATAAAATCCACTTAATCTAACGACTGACAGAAATTTTACGAAGAGTTGTCCTGGGACGTGCAGAAATTTTACAAATAGCAAAAAGTTTCGACCCATGTCAGCCTGCGCAGTACGAGCAGGCTGACATAGTCGAAACTTTTTGCAGATGCAATAAGGATCCTTTTAATAGAGCATGCCTTATATTTATAGATATATACCATCAATCCAATCTGTATGGTTGCATAGAACGGCCACCAGTTAATATACCTAATATTATAGATTTAGCTACATTTCTTCAGACCAATATCATTAAAACGAAGAGTAAAATATTTGCTGTTTTACAACAGAGGGAATAAGAACCGCTTTTGCTCCGGCTACTCCGTAAACATTAAACTAAAATTACACACGGATGCCAAAATAAAGTTTTTCAGAGCCTGAGGTGTCCTACATTTTCTGCAACAAAAATTAACCAGAATGACCGCAGAAAAAATACAGCGTGTCTGAGCAGTCATGTGTGTAAAAGCGAACTGTTTGAGTGGCGTCATCCCAGCCGATTGTAAGACAGTCTTTACCAGATGTTGGTTCATTTTCAGCCCAAGAAAAGCTTTCGACACCAAGAAGTTGAGTGCCCTTACTCACGTGGGTAGAGTTGTACATCACGCCGTTGACAAAGTACTTGGACACTGAAATAAACACACATTTCAAAAAGTGGTTATATGTACACACATCCAACTTGGTACGTATTCATCAACCATTCTTTATTTCATTCTAAGCCGAATTCTACATTTAAGAGAGTAACGCAGCTTACGATTGGCTAAACCATTTGGCTTGGAAGTTGTGTTACTTTCAAAAGTTAGATTTTTTTAGAATAAGACTAAGAATGTTCTAAAGAATGGTTGGTGAATACAGGACTGGAAATTCATTTGCGAACGTCTTGACGTAAGAAGGAAGTTCGAAAAGTATCCGGAAAAGCGCATTTACTTTTTTTGCTAGCAAGAATTCTCCTTTAAAATTATGACCTCAGATACAGTGGTATGTTGCTAATATAAACAGTAGACAAACCTAGTATAATTTCATCGATGCAAATTACCTAGCCCGGCATTATTACAGGAATACCAGAGGTACATTGCAGCATATCATGGGTTCCAGTCCGATCATTTTTTCCCCTTTTATATATTCTAATCGTCGGTTAGTTGGCAAAAAATGACGGCAACAATTACGGAACCGATGAACAATTTTGTCATAGATCTGGTCAGACCGTGCCAGGAGACCCCGATAATGAGTGATTAAGAATCATTACCGCACTGACCCAGGCCAGAAGTAGCTTTGAGCGTGGCAAACTCATCCAGTTTACTTTCAAGGTCTGGTTAATTATACTCCGTTCAGGAAAATATCACCGAAAAATATTTTTCTACTACTTTTGTCTTTCTTCTTCACTGATTATTTGACAGCTATCGCCTTACATAGCATGATATATAATATTTTAGTTACCCCCGAGGTTTCGGAACGATTTATTTTGATCAAGTGTATCAAAATGTAGCTTACCCGGAATACTCCCAAGGTTTGGATAGAGTTTATGTATACCCTATGTTGACATGATGTAAGTTACCTTAAGTACCCCCCAAGGATTCGACACGAGTTTGATCAAGTATATAAAGATGTTGTAACTTACCTAGGTAACTCTCAAGGTTAGGATAGAGTTTGTTCATGTAGAGTAACATGTTTTCTGAAACACCAGCGATATTGGATCCCTCGCTAATGCATATGTCCGTGGCCTCGGTGTAATTTCTTAGATCTCTGTGGAACTTAAGACAGAAGTCAAAATGTCTAATGTAAGTGTAGTCAATGTTCGAACATGCGGCTGAAAAAAAAGAGATACGTTGTATAACTAGTAACGTTACGATCTCGATTGTTCAACCATGCAGTGATTCGTATATATCTGTTAACCCTTCGGTTGCTAAGCGCTACTCAAGGACAGTGTAGATCAAAATCGGAATGCACAGAACGTACAGTCTGATCTTGGATCTACACTGTCCGATAAAAAGAATTTTCCCCCACAAAAAAAAAACTTTGAAATAGCTATGCTTGTGTTCTTTCTATCGGGTTGAAAGCTTCATTTTACTTATTTAGCAGATCAAGGGTTAAGTTACCCATAGAGTGCCAAATTAACCCCTTTCCTGTGAAATAACTTAAATGAAACTTTCAAGCCGATGGTAAAAACCAATATGTTGGTATTTAAAGTTAAGGGGGTTGGGGAAATATTTCCCAATCGGACAGTGTAGATCCAAGATCAGACTGCACTATAGAATTGGGCACAAAAGACATAAAAGCCATTGGCTGTAGCATTTCGTCAAAATGTTGCCACAAATTCATGCAATGTATCAAAATAAAAAGCAGGCTGATCCCCTACATTGTTTCTTTGAAGATATAACATTACAACCAGAGAGAAAAAACACAGTTAAAATTTGTTAGACTGTAGAATAGATCAAAATTTAGTCAGTGTAAAAATAGATGAATTACTTAATTATGTATGGTATAAAGCCATATATATATAGTAACGTTTCCGGTTTTATAGTAAAGTTTCCGGTTTTAAATCGATGATTTCATATGAAATCATCGATTTAAAACCGGAAACGTTACTAGAGCGATTTCTTTGATGGCCTCCAAAAAATGAAATCAATTTTCTATAGGTCGTAATCTATGCAACATTGCAACTGTCAGAGGCAACATTTGGCATGACGATACAAGAATGATTAAAGTTTGATAAAATAAAGATAAAATGGGTCAAAAACTGGATGAAAACGAGAATAGATGTATCTTTAACGTTTGGAAATGCTGTTGGTTTAACTCTTATCCTGCTAACTAAGTGGACTGAAACTTTCAGTCCAACAGTAAAAAAAGCATTTTTTTGCTATTTCAAAGGTACTTTTGGGGAAAGATATCTCCTTATCGGACAGTGTAGATATAAGATCTGACTGCACGTTCTGTGCAGTCTGATCTTGATCTACACTGTCCGCAAAATGTCCTTGCGTCGCGCTCAGCAGCCTAAGGGTTAAAATATCAGCATCGACACCAATCAAGAAGAAACTTATTGGCCCTGAAGGAAAAGCCTTTTGAAAACATTGCGGGAAAAGGAGAAAATGCTGGTAACCAGCATTTTCTCCTTTTTCCCACTATGTTTTCTAACCTTTTTAGACACAAATTCAATTATTTGAGGCACATTTAATATGTCCTCTGCAATCTGGATCATTCTAAAAGTTTGTTTCGTGATTTAGTTTCAACATATTTTATTCGATGTATTTACATATAATATATCAAGTACAAAATAGCAATTTGGAAAGGATTGGAACGAAAGCATAAAAGCTTACATGGTTCCACTCCCTAAAACAGTCACGCCATATATCAACTAAGTCATAATCAAATGAATCAAGTTCAAAATTTTTAACTGACAGTGACAAAAAAATCAGAGCTGGACAGCAAGAACAAAAATGAAGATAGGATTAATGTTAAAGAGTTAAGTGAAAAGACGTGCAAAACGGTGGAACTGACATACCTCTATACAATATTGTCGAACTCTGCTGGATAAACCCAGTTCCAAACACGCCAATGTTCATATCGTATAGCTGGCACTGTTTGTTAGTGCTGGAAAACCCCATACAGATACACGTGGGTCGGGAATAGCACTCCACTGCACAGTTATGTAATGTTTCTGCTCCGAGAGTCGTCAAGCGGTCAAGCACGTGGATATCCTCGATGGAGGTTTCGACTACCCAACTGACCGTCGCGGACGCTGAAAGAAAAAAGCCGAGCTAAAACAATGTTTGAGCGGCGCTGTGGCAAAAGGGGGCTTAACGCATCTCCGCGGTGCATAGTTCCAAGCCGGTCGTCACATGGATATGGATCCATGGAATCTCTTTTGTCTGACAAGAAACAGAATCCCGAAGTGAAATAGTCCTTGGATATGCAGTAAAACTGAAGACTATCAAAAAGTGCGCGGCCTGCGCAGGCTGACATGAATCGATACTTTTTTGCCGATGCACTAAGCCCCTTTTTCAGAGAGCATGGTTCATCTGTAGCATCTCGTGTACTTATTTATCGCATGTTTGCTTTAAAGTGACGAACGTGTCTATTTTCAATCAGTTATAATCCATTTCGTCTTTAATAAATCAAGCAGAATCATTCTTGTGGTTTCATGACATTACGAGGAGTGTTCAAATATGAATATATCTAAGTATCAAAAACTTGATATTTCATAGGTTTCACTGAAATTTTTATTTTGTTCTCTCAAAGTATTCACCTCCAACAGATATACAAAGTTTCAGTCTCCGGATCTAATCTCTGAAGGCATTTTCATAGTCTTTTTTAGGTATACTATGAAGACACTGGAATATTGCAGAACCGAGATGTTTGCGCTTAACAAATTTTCGACCTGAAAGGTATTTTTTCGTTTTTAGCTTTGGAAACAAAATGAAGTCACAAGGGGTAAGGTCGGGTGAATACGGAGGGTGGGGGAGCACAACAACTTTTTCCTGCTTCAGAAAGTCTTGCACCTCGTACAAAAGACAATGACTGAAACTGATGGTTTACACACGTTGAAATAGAGTTGACGGAAAATGAATTTCAGTGTCTTCATAGAATACCTAAAAATACTATGAAAATGCCTTCAAAGATTGAATCCGAAGACTGAAACTTTTATACATCTGTTGGAGGTGAATACTCTGAGGGAACAAAATAAAAATTTCAGTGAAAATCTATGAAGAATCAAACTGTAGGTATGCATTTATATTTGAAAACTCTTCGTATTACCATAATGTATAATTATAATCTATTTTATCTAACAACCGACTGAATCTGGAAGAAGAAGGGTCATGTGATAAGAGAAAATTTAAAAACAGCAAAAAGTTTCGACCGAGGTCAGCCTGCGCGGACTGTGCAGGTTGATCTGGGTAGGTACTACCACTTCTTGTGGATGCATTAACCCCCTTTTCACAGAGTATAACTAATATTAAAGTATCCAACCCAGTGGTATGAAATAAATGACTCGTCAAAGCCTCGCCGTTATAAATACTCCAAACCCGTTGGGCCAAGCCCCCGTAGCCCAGTCGATAGCGTCCAGGACTTGAGAACAGGAGGTCGCTGGTTCGATCCCTGGCTTGGCCAATTTCTTTCCGAGGGTTGATGATAGTCATTGCGACAGGATTCATTCCTCTCTCACCGCTGACAATTGTTTCGACGATAGTTATGTGGGAAAGCAACCAGTGGCTTGGAAAAAAATATTGTGCGGAGTACTGGTAAAAGACACTCCAGGAAAGCTTGGATAGGTACAATGGCCGCCGCGATATAACTGAAATAATGTTGAAAACGGTGTTAAACACCAGACATTCAATCAATCAATCAATCAGTCAATAAACCAAACCCGTTGGACAACAGCGATCTTTTAAGACATTAACATAATATGGCGTGCAACATACGAAAAGAGGCCTTCGGACATATACGAGATGCGTAAAGGTGTGTCGTCCCAGATCAGCCTGTGCAGTCTGAGATTAATCCGAGACGGTAATTCCCGTTTTTGTGCGATTTTCTATTTCACGAAAGTCTACTGTATAAAAAATCTTATGTAGTCGTAAAGTGCCGTCTCGGATTAGCCTGCGCAGACTGCGCAGGCTAATCCGGGATGACACGCGGACTGCGCAGGCTAATCCGTGACGACACTTTACGCAAATGTCCGAAGGTCTCATTTCGCATATTAAGGGCCATATTATCCTATCAATATTATCTTCGTTTCAGAATTACATTGCAGGTTCGAAGGATTTGAGCCGCGCTCTGTGGAAAAAGGGGCTTAATGCATCTTCGTAATACATTGTACGAAGCAATTCGTCGCATCATATGGATCCGTTTTGTCTGAAAACCGTCTCGATCGCGAGGTAGAATAGTCCTTTGATATGCAGACAATTTACATATTACACACTTTGAAAGTCTCGACCCATGTCAGTCGGCGCGGACTGCTTTTTTCGTAGATTCATTAAACCATCTATTCACAGAGCATGGCTCATTTTTCCCCGACATTTCCTACATACCGATAATGTAAACTAATTTATAAGCCCCTCGTTCATTCATAGTTTTGAGATTTCCACTTAGTTTATATATACAGAAACAAAATGCTTACCGACATTACCTATCAAATGCACAGTGCCTAGAAGGCAGACATGGAAACACATCTTTTGCCACGCAGACATGATCACCCACTGTCTCCGATTTAAAACCAATAACTACTTTAATAGGGCGTGATCGTTTTGATACATTTACCCTTAGGTGGCTAAGCGGGACTCAGTCACCTTTTGCGGACAGTGTAGATCAAGATCAGACTGCACGTGCAGTCTGATCTTGGATCTACACTGTCCGATGAGGAGATTTTTTTTTTTTTTTTTTTTCTTTTTCTAAAAGAAAAATCTAAATTTGAGATAACAACATTCGGCTATTTACCATCGACTTGAAAGCTTCATTTAAGTAATTTAGCAGGCTAAGGGTTAATACAATGGGGACGTAAGGCAGTTCCTGTCCAATATATAGATAGGTATACTTTGGCTCAGATTAATACTGGATTTCCTTTCCAGCGACTGGAACTGTTCAAGTACTTACCCTGTATCAAAGGACAAAATTTAAGACGTGTCTAAATTGAAAGCATTTCTGGGCGACATATCAAAGTTGGCTCAAACTGTGAAATTTAGCAGTGGTAGAGTAGAAACATTGTGGTAAAAGGAGAAAGATGCTGGTTATCAGCAATTTTATCCCACAACTTTTTTCTCGTGGTCGTGAAACCAAGGGATTGTTTTGTAAAGAACTAGTGCAGTGACACGGGAGCATCTCCATCGTATCTGATCAGATCACGAATATAGTCCGCACGATTCGTATCGATTTCCTGTTCGAATACGGTATTGGCTTAATTAACACGTAATTAGCAGACCATATTAACCGCAATATCTTGGCTGATGCAAGGATGACGCAATGGGATACAGATAAAAGGAACAACCAAAGTTGTTTACCTTTGGATTTTACCTAAACCTTAAGCTGCTAAGCGCGACTCACTGACCTTTTGCGGACAGTGAAGATCAAGATCAGACTGCACAAAACGTGCAGTCTGATTTTGGATCTACAATGTCCGATATGGAGATATACCTATGAAAAAGCAAAATTGGGTTTTTACAGTCGACTTGACAGTTTCGTGTCATTTATATAGCAGCTTAGGGTTAACAAAGGGGTCGTTTAAATTTCACCAAGTTCCCAATTCTAACGCTTTTATTTTATTCGATTTCAGCGGAAGAAAAACAGCACTGTATAAATTTCAGAGTTATGTTACTAACCGATCACAATGTGACATGCTGAAATTTATTGCTAAAGGCTGGCGCTGTTTATTAACCCTTATCCTGCTAAATAAAAGAAATGAAATTTTCAAGCCGATTGTAAAACACTCGAATTTTCCTATTTCAAAGGTACTTTTGGAGGAAAGATATCTCCCTATCGGACAGTGTAGATCAAGATCAGACTGCACGTTCTGTGCAGTCTGATCTTGATCTACGCTGTCCGGTAAAGGTCAGTGAGTCACGCTTAGCAGCCTAAGGGTTAAAACAATATTACGAGAAGCAAGAGAGTATTATCACACTAGTCTTTATTCATGAGGGAAATTGTGAAAAATTCTAAACGTTGGTCCATATGTTTGCACAAATCTCTAGGGGCGTTTCATTTCCATATTTGCTTTTGAAATGTATTTATATACTCTTTGAAACGCTTTTTTTTTTTTAAATCCACTCTTTTAACGTATTTGCTACCTACTTTACTGTTTGAAAGGGCATTTGTCTATTGTTCTATGGACATTATTTTCCATAGGGCTTTTGTCCCATGGATCTAAAGCCTTTACCAAGCCAATACCAATTGGGTCATACTCTGGCCAAAGGCGCTTCAATGCATCTGCGTGATACGTTATACCAAGCAAGTCATCACATAATTATGGATTCATCACATAATTATGGATACATAGAATCCATTTTGTCTACTAATCGACTGAATCATGAGATAGAATGGTCCTAATACATGCAGAAAATTAACCAATAGCAAACAATTTCAATGCGGGTCAGCCTGCGCGGACTGTATAGGCTGACCTGGGTAGATACTTTTTGCAAATGCATAAAACATCCTTTTCACAGAGCATGGCCCAATTATAGAGAAACAAATATAAAGAAGGGAGACTAAATAAAAGAAAAAAATGTTTACTGTATCGACTTGTCCCTAAAACACACCTGGCGAATGGTTTTAAGATAAACTATAATGAATGTCTTTTAAATTACTATTTTTTATATTTGATCCGATATATTCACGTTATGAGCTGCAAAGCTCGGCGTAGCTTAATGATCAAACTGTACAGAAGCTGCAGTCTGAAACTTTAACTTTACGGCCTGACATCTTGACAACTAATCTAGCAAAAGCACTACCGGCGAACCCACGTGCCTACATGATGCCGTTTACGGTGCATTTCAGGTAATGTTTTGGCCTAGCAATACTGGAATAAAATACAGTAAATTTTATTTGCTTTAACTCTTTCACAGCCAAGTAGATAAATTCGGCATATTTACCGTCTAGACGCAGATTTCCAGATGGTGATTGTCAAAGTGTGGCATGGTCGCGTATGGTGTTACATAAATCTAAGACCAGACTACACGTGTTGTCTGGTCTTGGTTTACACTCTCCACAAAAGCTATTGAAGTCACCATTGACTGTGAAAGACCAGATCTAGGCTTTTTCATTATCTTCCGCTAGGTGAAAATTTTCAAATACATAACCTATCTGATATGGGCATTCTGGATACAGAACCGGACTACCTTTCAAGGCGGCAACCAAGGCAACGAATTTCAAAATAAATGAAATATACGTTTACTCACTAAACCCTACTTTGTTCAATTCATCCAGCCATGGTTTGCTAGCATGTAACCTTTGCACCAGCCGTTTGTATAAACATAGCCAGTATTAGCTTGGGGAAAGGCCACAATATAACCCCAGCCAGGTGAGGACGTTATTTTTGTTGTCAGTCTGTTGCACAAATCCCTGATTTCCCCATATCTATACATGTATTTAGAAACTGTCTACAGATACTTGCAGTAACAGTTGGTATTTAACATATATATATATATTTTCCCCGTTTTAAATCATTTTATTATTTAAAGACCTTTGTAGGGAAAATTTGGCTTGATTTTTCCACAGACCTTTTATTGCCATTTTCCGCCTGCACCTTTTAAATGGCAATTTACGCACTGTGAATTAATATTTATCCTGTACAGGATAGTAATGCCTCATAGCAGACAGGTTAAATCTTCGAAGAATATTGACATGCGCAGACAACGGGGCTTTTTAAACATTTGCTAACTGTAATAGGACAATAAAATTATGGATAAGTCAATACCATTGAAATGCAGGACATTGTACTGGATTTAGACGTTTTGATAATTGCATCCTTTATTCCTATGGTTTTACATGAGTAGGACAAATGAGTACTTTAGTAAAATAATACTTGTGTTTAAACCATTACCGCTTTAACCTTATCACACAATCTCGACTTTCAACGACCATGATACATTGTAGGACAAGGACAAAATGCTGGTAACCAGTATTTTCTCCTTTTCCCGCAATGTTTTCTACCCTTCCGAAAACAGACTTCGATTTTTCATTTGTTTTGTCGTCTGTAAATGCTTTTCATTCGGACAGGTCTAAGATTTTGTTGTCTGGTAAAGAGTTAAACAAATTTGGTGCAGAAGCCTTTAGAAAACCCCATACTGTATTGATTATCAACATTAACTATCCGGTTCATTCACCGTAAAACATTTGAAAATGTCTCAGTGCAAGCAATGTTGTTTTCTTTTGCCACAAAACTTTTGCAAATGTCATATGCAGTTGGAAACTTAAGTGAGGAAATGTGTTCCCTGAAATAGTATACATTTTTTGTTCAGAGAGAAAAAGAGAAGGAGGCAGAGACAGAGGTTTTCGTTTGTATTTGTTTCATACAGTGGTATCGAACTGCCATCACTTACCAGATAATTTGGCGGATATTTTCGTGAAAAAAAGAATGCGGATTTCGCGTTAAGAATCTCTCTCTCCCTCTCTCTCTCTTTTTTTTTTTTTTTTTTTTTCTTCTTCTTCTTCTTTTTCTTCTTCTTCTTTAATATCATGAGATAAGTAACTAAAAGTCAAGATTTTCCAGCTTCTGCCCTAAACTGCCACCTGAAACTCCTAAATTCGACCTGCTTCAGAATGCTTTTGTACATACCGTTATCTTTTCAATCCTATCAAAATTCACAGTCTTAATCGTTATTATTATTAATAGTATCTTTTATTATTATTATTATTAATATCAGCAGCTAACAAGGAGAAAATCACGATCTTCTTCATTAAGTATTATCATCATTAGAGCAGTTTACAGCAATAACAGGGGAAATATTTTTATCAAACTGTTTGATATTCCGACATAATTCTAACGAAAATATTCATTATTTTCTCGTAAGTGGTGGCATTTCTATGCCACCAGTCTCACGTCTATTGTAAAACAACATTTCCGAGTTTTTTGACATATTCCAGAACAACGAGTCATTTCTCTGTTTTTCAGCAGACGTTTTCGTCATTATTATCTCGTAAGTAGTGGCATTTCTGTGCCACCATAGTCGTATGTTTATTGTAAAACATTTTCTGATTTTTGACATGTTCGAGAACAACGGGTCATTTCCTAGATTTTCAGCAGATTTTTATTGGAAACCTGTCGCAATTGTAAAAAGTCTGTTGTTGACACAAGCCCGGTATTTTTGACGATGAATGTGAAAGGCGGAAGTGGCATGGGGTAAGTTCCTTTGAATCTGTTGACATATTCTGAATCTTTAACCTTTAACTGCCAATGTCACTTTGGACAGCTTTTGCAGATGGCTTAGATAAAGATCATACTGCACAATACGTGGTCTGATCTCGGATCTACACCATCCGCTACCTGATAATCGGACCAAAATCAGATTCAAAAGCAATGAAAATAATTATACTTTTAGACCTCGAGAAATGTCGAATCCGTCTTAAAACATGCTTAGTGAAAAAGGGGTGTAATGCATTTGGAAAAAGTATCGACGCAGGTCAGCCTGCGCAGTCCGACCCGAGATGAAACTTTTGCTACTGGTCAATTTCCTGCAAGCCAAAGGACAAGTCTACCTCATGATTCAGTCTGCTTTAAAAACAAAATGGATTTTGTGGATCCATAATTATGTGATTACTTGCTTGGTACGTTGCATCACGGAGATGCATTAAACCCCCTTTTTTCTAGAGTGCAACGAAAGTGTTAATTAGCGCCAAATAAACATAACTGACATTTTCAGTCTGATGTAGACTTTAATAATTGCAATTTAATGGTTGCTTTGTCCAGAAAGTGACAGCAAAGAGGTCAGTCGGACTTTGATCTATAATGGCCGTAAAGGCAACTGTAATTACGAAAGACGTTTACAGGTTTTATTCTTTAACAAACAACAAAATTTTGGACTTGTCCAAACCCAAAGCATTTGCAGACGACAAATTAAATGTGGCTCAAATACTGAAAATTATTTTTGAAAGGATAGAAAACATTTTGGAAAAAGGAGAAAATGATGGTTATGTAATGCATTTGAACGTCAGTTCACTTACTTGGCTAAAAGTATTAAAACCCTTTACTGCACAATGACGCCTTTTGACGCCCCTGGGAAAGAAGCCTTTTGAAAACATTGTGGGAAAAGAAGAAAATGCTGGTAACCAGCATTTTCTCCTTTTCCCACAATGTTTTCTACCCTATCAAAGAAAAGTTGCATCATTTGAGCCACATTGAAATTGTCGTCTGCAATGCTTTCAATCTGGACAAGGCTGTAATTTTGTCGTCTTCTAAAGGGTTAAGAAAGTACATCTATCAAACAAACAAAAAAAGAAACTGAAGGTGTTTTTTTTTTTTTTAAGTTTTTCTTTATTCTTATTCATAATATGAGAATACAAGGCTTTTATGCATATACAACAAATACTCTCTTGTTCAGAGGCCTCTTGTATTTGTTACTTTTAAATGACAATTACCGGCCACATTTTTATGAACGATAATTCATTCAATCCTGCTTTGAACATTCTCAGTCTGATCTTAGAAATGTCGAGAAAAGTGAAGAAGCTACTCCAAAAATTCTGTTCCTCGTTTTATCACAGTGTTTTCAAAATAAAACTGAACAACCGAGATTTTAATTAAATGACCGTAACACGATAGTACATATTGATTGTTTCAATGATGTTTTAACCCTTTATCAAACAATTTTTTTTTTTGTTCTAAAGACCCAAAGGAAAACGCTTTTGGAAAACATTTTGGGAAAAGGAGAAAATGCTGGAATTAGCATTTTCTCCTTTGCCTACATTGTTCTCGACCTTGTCGATGCACCACTTTCAGATAATGTCTTCTGCAGATGCTTTCAATTTGGAAGAGTCCAAAAATTTTCCATATGGGAAAGGATAAATTCAGCCATCTAATGGGACAACTAACTTGTTCATGTAACTTCTGGATTCCAC
Source organism: Tridacna gigas (assembly GCA_945859785.2). Lineage (NCBI taxonomy): Eukaryota > Metazoa > Mollusca > Bivalvia > Cardiida > Cardiidae > Tridacna > Tridacna gigas. The sequence continues at coordinate 35,138,391 of OX244029.2, read as the reverse complement.
CAGTACTAGGCCAAGGCTTCCAAATGCCTTGCCAAAGGTCACATTCTCAAATAACAGGAGACCTCAGAACAAATCCAGATTAACACACAAAGTGATGTGTAACCCAAAGAAATGCACCGCACAAATTAAACTGCATTTGGATAAAGTGTAGATCAAGATCAGACTATACGGAACAACAACCAACACTATCCAATATTTTCTTTTTTTTTTTTCATTTAGTCAGAAAAGTCTCGATTTGTATGTGTTCAAAGTGTCCAGTGTATGCATTGGTAACAAAATGGTGGAAAACAGAACAGACTTACTATGCAGTCTGATCTTGATCTTTACTGACAGCAAAAGCGACTGTAGCCGTGATTGATTGATTCAATGGTGTTTTACACCCCTTTCAACCTTTCTTCAGTCGTATCACGGCAAAAGCTCACATATTCATGTACATGTATGTCCTGGGTTTCACAAGCACTGGGCTAGGGCTCTGAAGTGCCTCGCCTAAGGACACTCCCCCAAAAAATTCCAGTGTTTCCAGTGAGACCTCCAGGCTACGAGTCCTACACTTTACCACTAAGCCATGCAGGACCCCATGTAGTCGTGAACTGTAGACCTACATGTAGCCAAAAACCTGTGCAAGTGACAAGAAGGAGAAAAAAAACAAGAGGGCCTTTGGCACCAAAGCGCTCATCTGAGTAAAGTCATCAAAGATTGACAGAGCTGAAGAGATCCTGGCTGTAATGATGTACAACATGAGTGTTAGTGACCTATTTTTTGACCTGTCAGAGATATCATCAAGACAAACATTCTGACAATGTTTTATGAGTATCAGACTGATAATCTGGCTGCTAGACTGCACATAAGATTTTTCTAAGATTTTCCCAGTGACCTGCTTTTTGACCTGACATGACAGAATGTTGTACTAGATTTCATCAAGACCAACATTCTGACCAAGTTTCACGAATATCAGGATGAAATTGTGGCCTCTAGAGTGCATAGAAGGTTTTTCTAAGATTTTGCCCGGTGACCTACTTTTTGACCTGACATGATCCAATTTCAAATTGATCCAAGATATCATCACGACAAATTATCTGACAGAGCATCGGGCTGAAAATTGCCTCTATAGTGTACACAAGGCTTTTCTAAGATTTGTTCCACTGACCTACTTTTTGACTCAGCATGACCCACTTTGAAACTTGTCCAAGATATCATCAAGACAAACATTCTGACAGTTTCATGGGAATGTGGCTGAAAATGTTGCCTCTATAGTGCACACAAGCCTTTTTTTTTAAGAATGGGCCGAGTGACCTACTTTTTGACCCTAGGTGGCCCAATTTCAAACTTGTACGAGACATCACCAAGACAAACATTCTGACCTTTTTTGATGAGTATTGGGCTGAAAATGTGGTCTCTAAGAGTGCACACCAGGTTTTATTATGAATTGGCCCAGTGACCTACATTTTGACCCCACGTGATCCAGTTTCCACCTTGTCCGAGCTATTATCAAGACAAACATTTTGACCAATTTTCATGAGTATCACGATGAAAATGTGGCCTCTACAGTGCACACTAGGTTTTCCTAAGATTTGGTCCAGTGACCTACTTTTTGAACTGACATGACCCTATTTCGAACTTGTCCGAGATTTTATCAAGACAAACATTCTGACCAAGTTTCATAACTGTCCAATTGAAAATGTGGCCTCTAGAGTGCACACAAGGTAATTGAATTACCTTGTGTACACTCTAGAGGCCATAAAATGTTGATGCCCGGACAATGCAGGGCGCATGACGTACAACAGACACGGATTTAACCCAAGAGCTGACCTTGAGCACTTTGTACTCAGGTGAGCTAAAAATGAAAGTAAAGAAAGGTGGTTAAAATGTACCTTTCTTTAATGTGCAGTATAATTATCTAAAGCAGTGATGAAAAAGGAGTAATTATTTATTGAAAGCAATAAATATCCCTTTTCCTCTAAAGTTTCAAAAAATTTAATACCACTAGAGACTTGCTCCAGCCATGCATTAACCCTTTACCAAAATAACATGAGTTTAAATCATCCTGAAAAAGAAGGCTTTGAAAACACTGTGGGAAAAAAGAAAAAATGCTGGGAACCAGGTTTTTCTTCTTTTTCAATAATGTTTTCTACCCTTTGAAAGATAAATGTTGCAAGTTTTGAGTAACAATTAATTTACCGTCTGCAAAATGCTTTGAGACTGGACAAGAGTAAAATTTTGACATTTGGTAAAGAGTTAACATCACACGCATCTTTTCGTACCACCAGTAAATTCTACGCTGTTGCCTTCAAAAAAAGACTGACAGAAATGTACACAACAACAAGGAAATCAACAGAACTCCAGACAAAGGGAGTGATTTTGATTTCAAAACTGAAAATATTGATTATTGTCCACTAAACCCTATGTTATGGGTACTCATTAGAATCGTCTCAACGAGACAATTCTAATGAGTACCCAAAACGTAGGTTTTGGAAGAGAAATAATGGATTTAGAATACCATCACTCCCTCTTATCTGGAGCTCTGAATGTACAAACATATATGTAAAAGCAATAATGGAATACTACCATACAGTAAAAGCACCTTCTTGTGAGACAAGAAAACAATGCAGAAAGTCAAAAGCATGAGATTGCATGTGCTGTGGAGATTGTATTGCTCGTTCTCCTATTTGATTTAATTTTCAAGAATTTGGAGAGCATCTGTTCCGGCAGTGCAGGTGACTTGTGCGACATCGTCCTCCACTTGCAACTTGCTCACTTTTCCATCCTTCACCACCATGATGTATCTGCAATGAAAACATGTTTTTGAACTCTTTACCATACAACAAAATTTCGACTTGTCCAAATTCAAAGCATTTACAGACAGCAAAATTAATCAAATGTGGCTAAAATCACGGTATTTGTTTATGCAAAGGTCGAAAACATTGTGGATAAAAGGAGAAAATGATGGATACCAGCTTTTCACAGATTTTCAAAAGCTTTTTTCAGTTTGCAAAAGATTTCTCCTTCATGTCATCAAACCCAAGATTGTTTGGTAGAGAGTTAAGAAATCAAACTTACTCAATGTTTTTATACACTGCTCAGAAAAAATGGTGGAATTTTCATAAAATGCTAAGGTAAATTGCTTTTTCTGTCGTCTATGCTGAATTTCATCAATCGATCTGTGCATAATATTGCAGCCAACTTATGTCTGAATTTAATGATTCCATAATGGTGTTCAAAACATTCACAATCTTTGGAAAACACTTCGACATGAAATTCTCAGTTTTTAATACCCATCACTTAACAAAAGATTAAGGCATGTCCAAACGACATGCACTTGTAGATGACATATCACATGTATTAGCTTAACTCTTTACCACACGACAAAATATAGACCAGTCCAAATTGAAAGCACTTGCAGACAACAATATAAATGTGAGTGAAAAACTACAATTTGTTCTAGGCAGGTTAGAAAACATTGTGGGAAAAGGAGAAAATGCTGGTTACCACCATTTTCTCCTTTCCCACAATGTTTTCAGAAGTCTTCCCTCTCAGGGTCGTTGAAAGGTGGGATTGTGTGGCAATTTGTTTTTAGACTAGAAGAAACGTTGTTGGAAAACGAGAAAATGCTGGGTCCCAGCATTTTCTCCTTTTTCAACAATGGTTTCAAAAGTCGTCTTCTTTGAAAGTTTTCAAAAGCCTTCGTTCATAACTACATGAGATTGTTTGAAAAAGGGCTGACATGAGAAAGGTACCTTTTAGAGCGTTTGTTTCCCACAATGGCTGTTCCATCAAGTTCCATGTCAATTGCCTATAATGAGAAGACCAAAAAAAAATGTCTACACTAAAGAAAAGATAGGCACAGACATCTTTACAAAGATCAATGGTTTGAAAAATCACATTATACAAGGCAAATTCCATCTTTATAAATACCTTCAACAGATTATTAATTGGAAATTTTTTTTTTTTTTGGTTGCAAATACAGTTTCTTATAATACACTGTACTACTAATTACATTCTCCTTTGAAAGCATACAGAACCTGCACGGTTGCATGCAGACTGGTCATTCTGCAATCATTTTGCATGGTAGACTTTGTCTACTTTTATGAAACCAAATATGGCATAACCCATAATATTACAATAAATTATTCACTGAATACTGAGCCTTTTGTATCCAACTTGAATCACAATACCAATCATATTACTTAGCAGTTGGATAATCAAGGGAGATAAGTGTAATTGTAATAAGCAAAACAGCATAAGTTACTGCCTTTGATCATCACACATGCTTGTAATTGACCTTTCTGCCAATTTTGACTGACAGGTTCTATCAGCCAATCAAAATGCAGTATAGCGCGACATATAAACACAAGGGTCAGACAAAGTGATAGACTTTACTATTGACAATGTAATTGTTTTCTTTTTGTTTAAACCATAGTTCCAAGACTGGATTATACAATAATTATTTCAAAATGGATTAAAGTTACACGTAAGAATCATGTGGTAATTGTTAAATAATATACCTTGAAAGGAAAACTAAATTCATCCATTCTAAAAACCTAGATCTATGTAAAATGTCACCAGTAGATTTAACCAGGATTCCGAAAAACCAGCCACTCTACCAAACGACAGAAAAGCAGTGCTTTTTTTTTCCTAGTCTTTCGGGAAGAAAGAACGGTTATGCCAAACTGTTTTGTTAAACTACCTGTCTTGAAATCTAACTGCACCTATATCTTTCAAATTCCAAACCATCACTCGTAGACAGTTGTAATCGTTACATACGAAACAAGCAACATGGAGGATATTTTATTGATAGCCACTCGTCACCCTTTTTTAAAAATAAGCTGACATTTCTAACATATCATATAATTCTTCTTGTAATACTTTAAAGAGCATTCATATTTAATTCTTTTTTCATAAAGACGATTGCATGTGACTGTTAATATCACTTTTGCCTGGTTAGAACGATTGTTTTTTTTCCCCAACGATTGTCGGATGACTGATAAATGCACTTTCCTTCCAGATCAGTATAATTCTTATAATTACCCATGTGATCAAAATAACCCCAATTTAAAAGTTCTTTACAACATATAAATTTGTTAAAAATACAACAAACCACCTATATGATTACTTACAATAAACTTCTTGTTTTTCACTCAAACAGATGTTAGAGGTGTTAATTAAGTCTTTATCAGACAACAAAAGATTAGATTCGTCTGTTTTGAAAACATTTGCTGTCGACAAATTAAACATTGCTCCGATGATGAGATTTGTCTTTGAAAGGGTAGAAAACATCTAAGGAAAAAGAGAAGTTTTCAAAAGTTTCCCCCTTCAAGGTTGTTAAAGCACCGGTTTGTGTGGTAAAGGATTAAATTGTAAATCGTTTTCTCATATTGTTTATTGTCAAACGGACGTGTTATATACTGACAAAATGTCTTAAAAACTTATGCCCCTATTATAAGTTACGGATAATGCCGACAGCAATCTACTCACAATGTATTTTTAGTTTAATGCTGTGACCAAACATTGAATTACGAACATATTTGCGCTATTTTCATTTTTCGATTTCTCATAAATGTGACATTATTCAAATTAATTATTTCTTGTTACTTTGCCGATTTAGTCCAAACTGAAAAGAACATTGGGAAAAAACCTTTGGATACTTTAATTATAGCAAAACATAAGCTAGAATAAAACTGAAATAATCGCTCTTTCTCTATGTATTTGATGCCATTTTCTGGTTTGTTTGTCGGGCATAAGGACCAAAATACAACGTTACTAAGATAGGCGTTTGCAGAAAGGTCAATTAGGCCAAGCCCATGGTTGCCATGTTCTTTGTCGCGTTAAAATCATATCATGAAATCTAATAGCAATCCACTATAGGATCATTTATGCCAATTTGTCGATAATTCAAATCATTATCACAGAAGCCACTGCACCTATCCATGCTTTCCTTCAGTTACATTTATTAGTACTTCACACAATATTCTTTCCAAGCCACTGGCTGCTTTCCAAAATAAACATTGTTTAACCCTTTCCCAAATGACAAATTTTGGACTGGTCCAAATTGTAAGAGTTTGCAGATGACAATTTTAAATTTGATGAAAATGGCAGAAAGGTCTCAAAAAGGGTAGAAAACACTGGGGGAAAAGGAGAAATTGCTTGATACGAGCAATGTCTCCTTTTCCCACAGTGTTTTCAAAAGACTTGTACTTCAGACACATGAAAACCAGGGCTTGTTTGGGAAAGGGTTAAACAATCAATATTCAGTGGTGAAAGAGGAATGAATCCTGTTGCAATGCTAATCATCAATCCTCGGAAGAAGAACTTGGCTGAGTTGGGATTTGAACCAATGACTCTTATTTTAAGCCCAGAAACAGACTGAGCTACTGCACTTGGCTAAAAGGGTTTAGAGTACAGACAACTGATGAACTTCTAATGAAGAAATCAGGGAGACATAAGCAAAATTTAATTTGGCCAACCATATAGCATCTGCCCCCAACCGTCAAACCCAACCCCCTACCTCTCCTTTAACTCTTTGCCAAACAACAAAACTTTGGACTTATCCAAATCAAAATTCTTTGCAAATGTTGCTCAAACAGAAGAAATTCTCTTTAAAAGGTTGAAAACATTGTGGGAAAGGGAGAAAATGCTGGTAACCGGCCATGTTTCTTTTGTACATGTATCTAAGGTCATTAAAACTTGAGACTGTGTGGTACAGGGTTAAACAGATCTCTGTAAACAACTCTGATTGGTACTTTATCCAAATCCAACTACAATTCCTTTTCATTACTCTTTACCACACAAAACAAAACTTTAAACCAGTCCAAATTGAAAGCGTTTGCAGATAACAAATAAAATGGGGCACAAACAACAGTATCTGTCTTTGAGATCATTGAAAATGTTGTGGGAAAAGAAGAAAATGCTGGTGACCAGCATTTTCTTCTTTACCCACAATGTTCTCAAAAGCCTTTTTCTTAAGTGTTGTTGAAACTCTGGATTGTGTGGTACAGAGTTTAGGGGAGCCAAGCCCTGGAAGCACATTCAGTAGCATACAGACTAGAGAACAGGGAGTTACTGGTTCCAATACCCAGCTCAACCAATTTTTCTCCAAGTATTTATGGCTACCCCGATATAACTGAAATAATGTTGAAAATGACATTAAACACCATACAATCAATCATCAACCTGAAAACTCACTTAATCCTGCACCACACGACAAGATGACAAATTGGAAATGTTGGTCAAATTATGTATTTTGTCTTTGAAAGGGTTCTCTCTCATAACAATATATGGAATTGTTTGATAAAGGGTCAGAAATTTGTCTCATAGTGTATGAGTACTAAGCTGGGTACTGCAGTGGCTTGCCCATTAAAATACCCACACCATCAGTACTACCACGTGGATCAAGTAAAGAGCCTATAAACTTCAAGAAAATTTCCCCACAATATTTTCTTTTTGAATTAAGTTTGTTTCAGTTTAGAATTTATTTAGCCTTCGTTGTCAGTTGTATTTATCAATGTCATGTCTAAATATAACTTTTATGGAAATGAACTAACACTTTACTGAAAACTAAACAAACTCTTGTACAAATTAATGTTTTATCACACAATCCTGACTTTTAACAACTGTGAACAAAAGCCTTTTGAAAACATTGTGGGAAAAGGAGAAAATGCTGGTGATGTTTTCTACCCTATCAAAGACAAATTTGATCATTTGAGCCACATTTAAATTTTTCGTGTACAAATGCTTTCAATTCGGACAAGTCTAAAATTTTGTCATTTGGTAAAGGGTTAAATCTCTAACAAATGAAAAAGTGGCTTCAGAAGAACATTGTGCGAAGTACTGCTAAAAGAAGACTCCAGGAGAGTATTGATAGGTGCACTGTCTGTTGTGATTTAACTGAAATAAAGTTGAAAACTGTTGAGTATTCAACATCATACAAACAAACCAAATGACAAAAGTTTAGCATTGTCCAAATTGAAAGCATTAAACTGCAGGGGAAAAATAAAATGTAAATAAATTGATGGGTTTAGTCTTTGAAAGGGAAGAGGGCATTGTGGGAAAAAGAGAAAGTGCTGCTTATGAGTATTTTCTCCTTTTCCCACTATGTTTTCAAAATGTTTTTTCTGTTACTCAAGGTTATTGATAAGCAGGACCATTTGGTAAAGGGCGAATAAAAGGACAAAAAATTTGAAGGAAAGGAAAATATTCAAGCCATACTCTGTGAAAAGGGACCTTAATGCATCTGCTAAAAAGTATCGACCGAAGTCAGCCTGCACAGTCCATGCAGGCTGACCTGGGCCGAAACTTTTTGCCATGACTGAATTTTTTGCATGTCAAAGGACCAGTCTACCTCATGATTCAGTCGGTTGTTAGACAAAATTAACTTTATGGATGTCAAATTATGTCCCGACGTGCTTGATATCATGCATCAGAGAGATGCATGACGCCCCCTTTTGCCAGAGCATGGCTCATTTTTCAATGATATAGTAAACATTCTGAAAAAAGCAGCAATTCCTTAACCCTTATCCTGCTAAATTAGTGAAATGAAACATTCAAGCCAACGGTAAAAATCCAGATTTCAATATTTCAAAGATAATTTTGGGAGAAAGATATCTCCTCATAGGACAGCGTAGATCCAAGATCAGACTGCACATTCTATGCAGTCTGACCTTGATCTACACTGTCCACAAAAAGTCCTTGAGTCGCCCTTAGCAGCCTAAGGGTTAAGGTAAGCAAAGAAATTTTTTTTTTTTTCCCCACAATGTCATCCAAATTTGTCACATCTCAGGCAAGCTACCTACCTCTGTGAATTTTCCTTGTGTATCAGCCAGACATCTCACCTGTAAGATATTTGAAAATGTTAAAATTGGGATTTATTTGTTCATTGTTTAATTTCATTTTCAACATCTTTTATACTAAATTACAGCGGTCAGTGCACCCATCCATGCTTTCCTGAGGTATTTTTTACTGGTACTTCATCATGGTATTTTTTTTCAAGCCGCTGGCTGCTTTCTCTCATAAACATTGTTGAAACAATTTTCTGGTGAGAGAGGAATGAAATCTGTCACAATTACAATCATCAATCCTCCGAAAGAAATTGCCAAAGTTAGAGGATCAAACCAGCACACCCTAGCTTCAAGCACTGCGCGTTACTCACTATCCAACTGAAATTAGAATTTAGATTCAACAACTTTGTATCCACACAATCAAAATATTCCCTTGAATGTGACTCTGGTATTCTACGAGTCATTTCTTTACCAAACAATCCTGACTTATAAAGACCCTGAGAACACAGGCCTTTGAAAACATTGTGGGAAATGCAGGAAATGCTGGTAACCAGCATTTCATCTTTTTCCTACATTATTTTCAATTCTTTCCAAAACAAAAATCGAATTTTTGGGTCTTTAGCGTCTGCAAATGCTTTCAATTTGGACCAGTCTAAAATTTCATCATCTGTTAACCCTTTACCAGACAACAAAATTATAGTCTTGTCCAAATTGAAAGCATTTGCAGACGACAATTTCAATGTGGCTCAAATGGTGCAAATTTTCTTTGACAGGGCAGAAAACATTGTGGGAAAAGGAGAAAATGCTGGTTACCAGCATTTTCTCCTTTTCCCACAATGTTTTCAAAAGGCTTCTTCTTCAGGGGCGTCAAAAGGCGGCATTGTGCAGTAAAGGGTTAAAGAGTGAATTATATAACACATGGCTCCTCCTTTTAGACTTGTTCATTACTGAAATCACTTTTAAGAGATCAATGAAATGCGACTAAATTGCTGGAATTTGTCCATGGAAAGATAGAAAACTTATAATATTGCCAAATCGGGAAAAAATACTGGCTTCTGCCATTTTCTCTTCTTGTCAAGGTGTTTTCAAAAGAAATCTTCCTCACGGTCGTAAATGCAAGGGGACTGTTTAGTGAAAGCTTGAACATGATGGCTGACTTACAACAGAATTTTAGGCTTGATCAAATTGGAAGCATTTGTGGATGACAATTATATGTAGCTCTAAAGATTATTTATGTCTTTGAGATGGTAGAAAAACAGTGTGGGAAAAGGAGAAAATGCCTGTTTCAGACAATTTCTTCTTTTCCCATAATGCTTTAACTCTTCACCAAACGACAAAATTTCAGACTAATCCAAATTGAAAGCAGTTGCAGATGAAAACATAAATGTGACAGAAAAATTGAAATTTGTTTTAGGAAGGGTAGAAAACAGTGTGGGAAAAGGAGAAAATTCTGGTTACCACCATTATCTTCTTTTGCCACAATGTTTTCAAAAAGCTTCTTTCTCAAGGTCATTAAAAGAGAGGATTGTGTGGCAAATAGTTAAAGAGTAATCTTTCTCATGATCTTAAAAAAAAAGAGAAAAAAGGAATCCATTGAAAGATTATTTTACACATATTATGTTTCGACTTTTTACAAAAACAATCGCATGTTTTAACAACACTAAATAGAAAGGCTTTTGAAAACAGCGTGGGAAAAGGAGAAAATGCTGGTAACCAGCACTTTCTCCTTTTCCCACAATGTTTTCTATCCTATCAAAGACAAATCTCGGCATTTGAGCAATAGTCAGCTTGTTGTTTGTAAACGCTTTCAACTTGGACCTGTCTAAAATTTTGTTGTTTGGTAAAGGGTTAAAAAGCAGTCTTTCTCATAGTCATGTAAACAAGGGATTGTTCACTAACAGATTGTTTTACACATAATACGTCTTAACTTTTTACAAAAACAATCCCATGTTATAGCAAACCCTTAAGAGTAAGGCTTTTGAAAACATTGCGGGAAAAAGAGAAGTTGCTGGTAACCAGTAATTTCTCCTTTTTCCCACATTGTTTTCTACACTTGCAAGGACAAACTCAATCATTTCATGTATACATGTATGTGCTATAAACTGCAAAAGCTTTCAATGTCATCAACTGTAACATTTTGTCATTTGCTAAAGAATAATAAGAATGCAAAAAGGATCTTCAAGATAAAACAAGAAACACTATCATATGGTCTTCCTGTTTTCCAGTCCTTTTTTCTTTCTTAACTCTTTACCAAACAACAAAATATTGGACTCGTCCTTACTGAAAGCATTTGCAGATGATAATTTAAACATGGCTCAAATTATATCATTTGTCTTAGAAATGGTAGAAAACATTTTGGGAACAGGAGAAAATGCTGGTTACCAGCATTTTCTCCTTTTCCAAAAATGTTTTCAAAAGCCTCCTATCTCAAAGTCGTGAAAACTCAGGATTGTGTGGTTAAGGGTTAACCCTTCTAGTGCTGAATAGATCAAGATCAAGCTGCACAGACTGTAAGGTCTGATCTTGGATCTACACTCTCTGCTTCTTTCCCAGATATTGTGACAAAAAACAGCTTTCAAACAGCTTTGAAATTGCAATATTTCCACCTTTACTACTGACTGAAAATGTACTCTTTAACCCTTAGACTTAGGGAGAAAACGCTGCTAACCGGTCATGTTTCTTTTGTATCTAAGGTCATTAAAACTTGAGACTGTGTGCTAAAGGGTTAAACATCTCTCTGTAAACAACTCTGATTGGTACTTTACCTGCGACTTTTGCAGACAGTGTAGATTGAGATCAGGCTGTACAGAACATGCAGTCTGATCTTGGATCTACACTGTCCTATAAGGCGATATTTTCCCTCCAAAAAATACCATCGAAATAGCAAAATTTTGGGTTTTTACTATCGGCTGGAAAGTTTCATTTCATTTATATAGCAGGGTAAGGATTTATTTAGGACTAAAAGGGTTAACATCCTTGTGCTATTTTTGTACAAAGACACTGTTCATTTGTTAAAGTGTAAAAGTTCTGATTAAGATCAAGTTTGTTTTCTTACACACATGTCTAAACAATGTCTTCTGCCCTACCACAGACAAATACTTTGATTTGTCACTCATTTGTTAAGTCTTCTGTAAATGCGTCAATTTGGATGAGTCTAAAATTTTGTTGTTTGGTAAACAGTTAACCCTTTACCAGACGACAAAATTTTAGCCTTGTCCAAACTGAAAGCATTTGCAGACGACAATTTCAATGTGGCTCAAATGGTGCAACTTTTCTTTGATAGGGTAGAAAACATTGTGGGAAATGGAGAAAGTGCTGGTTACCAGCATTTTCTCCTTTTCCCACAATGTTTTCAAAAGGCTTCTTTTCCAGGGGCGCCAAAAGGTGGCATTGTGTGGTAAAGGGTGAATGGAACTGCAGTTAAAATTATGTCGAAATACCTACTTTGTCACCCACACCCATGCTTTGCCCAAATGCCTGCATCACAAACGGGTCATTTACAGACACACAGTTGATAGAATCCACGCCTTTTGCCTTCAGTTGATCGTAGTTTTTGACGAAGGTCGGCACATGCTGAAAATAAATACATCGTACTTTTCATTCTTTACAAGTTTTTAAAACAGCGCCAAATATATAAGCTATGCTCCAGCAAAGGGAGGCTTAACCCTTTCCTAAACAAGCCCTGGTTTTCACGTGTCTGCAGTACGAGTCTTTTGAAAACACTGTGGGAAAAAGGAGAAATTGCTCGTAATGAGCGTTTTCTACCCTTTTTGAGACCTTTCTGCCATTTTCATCAAATTTAAAATTGTCGTCTGCAAACTCTTTCAATTTGGACCAGTCCAAAATTTGTTGTTTGGGAAAGGGTTAAAGCATCTCCTTGACATACTATACCATCATTTCACATAATTCTGGATCCAGAAAATCCATTTTGTCTAACAACAAACTGAATCATGAGGTAGAATAGTCCTTTGCCATGCAGAAAATTTACAAAAAGCAAAAAGTACCAACTCATGTCAGCCTGCACAGACTGCGCAGGCTGACATGGGTTGATACTTTTTACAGATGCATTAAGCCCCCTCTTCAGAGAGTATGGCTCATGTAAACTTGATCTCTTGATGGCTGAAAATACAATTTACTGCAACCTTGAAAGACTTTAACCACACAATTCCAATTTTTAATAAACCTTGAAAAGGAAGTTTTGGAGAATACTGTGAGGAAAAGAGGAAAATGGTGGATACCAGCATTTTCTTATTTTTCACAATCTTTTCCACCCTTTAAAAGACAAATCCAATCATTTTAGTTACATTTACATCATTGTCTGCAAATGCTTTCGAAATGGACAAGTTTGGTAAAGAATTTAATATTAGTAAATAGAAGTAGGCTGTATAAATTGTGATCTCTACTGTCTGCTACCTGGACCAGTACTATAATCACAAATCCTCTGATTTGGTTACTTAACCTAACCTCATCTTATCAAGGAAGTTCCCTTTCAGTCATGATCTTAAACATGGCAGTGCCCTGGGAATTCTTCTTCTCAATGAAAACAACAATTACAGTAAACTTACTTACAATTATCGATCTGTCAGTAAAACTTCCTTGGAAACTGTTAAACGCAAAACAACTGGTATTAAAAAGTTAACTACCTTGAAAAAGTTGGAAGAGGAAAAAAGTAGTAACTCCATAAACCAGTCACTCATTTTCTACACCCTTTCCCCAAGATAGTTACTGTATGAGCATAACTTAGGCACAGTAGTATAATTCATGTAGTACTAGTAAATTAGTCATAGATGCTTAATTTCACCTACATTTTGGCAAGTTCCAGTATAGGCTCCAAAAATAGCAAATATGATGTGGGTACCCTGACCAAATGCTTTTCCTGTATTTACAACGTTGTCTGGGGCACCCTCAAACAGGTCCACATTTGGTAGAGAATCTCCGACCTTCAAAATGAAATCAATAATCATGACATACAATGAGTCTTAACTCTTTGTCAAACAATAAAATTTTAAACTTGTTCAAATTGAAAGCCTTTGCAGATGACAAATTGAGAGATCATAAAAGTCTCATTATTGAGACAAACTACATTCTCTATGATGCCTGAACTTAAACAGCACTGTCCACATTGACAAAAGCACCTCTTATTACACTGCAAAGAACTTTCTCACGATCTGATTGGACAATGTGCTCTGAAAATATATTGCTGTACGCTGGCAGCTCCCATGGTACAGCTCCCAGGGTACAGTCCAGCTTCCCTGTCTGGAGCCCTATAGATACTTATAAACTTCAAAGCAAAATCCAAGATGACAGGGCCGAATCATCATCTAAACACACTATGTTAAGTGTTAAAGGTCATGCATTGTAATTTGTTATGTAAAAAAAAAATAATGATATACTAACGGTTGTTTGAAACAATTATTTACTTTTGCCAACAAATATCATGAAAAGATCTACTTATCTTAGAGTTGCTTAAATCTGTGTTTAAATAAAAATACATCGAATGTCTATTGTAGTATACTGGTCTATCCCACAGATAGATATAAATTTATAGCTTGTGCTTGTATATGGGGGCACTTGTATTGCCGTGCTATAGAGCTAGCTTTTGTAGCGACGTGGCAGAGAGTTTGCCTTGGGATCTGAAGGTCCTGGGTTCAATCCCCGCCTTCGGAGGTCATTTAATCAGAACTGTTACACTGGTGCCCACCGTAAAAAAAAAAAAAACACTTAGTTGAGAAATAAAGTAACAGTAATTGAGGGATTCATGGACGAATCTTCATCTTTTGCCTAGGTTTCAGTGACATCATTTTCAGTGACATCATTTTTCAGTGTGTTTGGGAACTCAGAAAGTGTATAGACTGTAAAATAGGGAAATTTCTCTTGAATACACGTTGGAATGGTAAAACTTTGCAGTATAATAAATTTGTTGTCCGGTCAGCTGGCAGGGGACTTCGAAACTTGTTCATGGCTGTGGCCCATCATGTCACCACCTTGCCTATGGCTTGGGGCTGTGTGATTCGTCAGACATGACCAAGCTTTCAAGTGCCCTGCCACCTGCATGGACAACTAATAATGTCATAAGGTTACAAGACCACAAAATTCTTGGACTTGTCTACATCTAAGATGCATATCAGGGGTGTAGAAATACTATGCCCAACTTGTCCAAAAATTTGACTCCGGACAACTTTTTGAAGTGACTTTTTTCAGTCTATTTGACCGTGGACAAGCAGAAAATATGAGGAAAATTTGGAAACAAAGATCTGTGTATACTTGTCCAGTGAGATACAAATGTTCTCACTTCGTGCAAAAAATGACATTTCGAATGATAAACAGCAGCCTGATTTCTGGAAACCCAAAATACACATTTGGTGTTTCTCCTCATTCACCGCGTACAAGATCGGTATAAATACAGTTGTTCTTGCACACCAATTTTAATTGCTTTGAAAAATGTCTGAACAGCTTCATGATCATCATTATCAATTATGGATTGAAATAATTTTATTAGACTAATAATTATTAATAGTATCATTTTAGCACTGATTCAAAGATCTTTAATGACAATGTCACACACGTGACAACTTTAAAACTGATTTTAAACAGCTTCCACGCGAAATGGGCCCTGATTTAGCAATTACCTTCTATGCCAGAAGCTGTCTCTCGTCAAATCCAAACATTTTCGATTCAGCGATCAACTGATGCATATAAGCGGAGAAAACAGGTTGGTTTCCTTTATTAAATCTTTTGAAGCAAGCGGAAAGTGAGAAGTCTGAGATTCTGGAACCATTTGGCACAGGGGTGTGGAAATACTATGCCCGACTTGTCCGACTCGGGAAAATTCAGCGTCGGACAAGTGACTTTTTTCAGTCTAGTTGTCCACGGAAAAGTAGAAAATATGAGAAAAATTTTGAAACAAAAATCTGTTGTACATACATATCTAGTGAAATACATTATGCTCTCACTTCGTACAAAATGACATTTCGAATGATAAACAGTGTCTTGAGATGATCCCCAATTTCTGGAAACCCAAAATACACATTTGGTCCATCTCCGCTTTCACCGCATATGACAAGATCGGTACTATATGCGACTGTGTTTGTACGTCAATTTTTTTTGAAAATGTGTAAACACCATCAAGATCATCATTATGGATTAAAATAATTTTAATAGTATCATTTTAATACCGATTCAGAGATCTTTGATGACAATGTCGCACACATGAAAATTTTAGCCTTTAATCTGATTTTAAATAGCTTCGGTGCGAAATGGGCCGTGATTTAACACCTCTGCTGGAAGCTGTCTCAACATCCAAAAGTTTTTGATTCAGCGATCAATTGGCGAGTAAAATCGGAGAAAAAGTTTGGTGTTTTTTAATCAAATTTGCGATGCAAACGGTAGTGGGAAGTCTGAGGCTCCGAACCATTTGCTCCGATGTTATTTTTTATTGGAGAGGAGAAACAATAAAAAAAAAAATAACATCACAGCTGCCCTTTGCGTGGGATTGAGGGTAAGCGAAGGGAAGAAATTTTGGTTAACAGCATTTTCTCTGTTTTCCTTGATATTTTGGAAAACAGTTAAGTAGGCATCACTGTCTCCTTTTCCTCCATTTTTTTTTTTTTTTTTTTCAATAATTTAAGAATAACTCAAATTATATGAGACTGTTTATCAAATTCAGGATACTGTCTACTTTCGGTTTCTACAATACATCCGGTAATGATAAAACCCTGACCTCATGTCGCAGAAGTCATATGGGTCAAGAGATTTCTAGGCCCATAGACGATACCAATGGCTACAAAACAGTACTTGTAAAAATGCTTGAAGACGATCAGACTTATTTTTATTCATATGATAAAGATATATTTATCTACAGCATGTAGATCTAGCTTTATCAAAGAACAGTCATTTAGAGGGGTCGAACTTGAAGGTCGCCGGACATTGGAATTTGGATAGCGGAAGTTGGCAACGAACTTTAAAGAAATAAATTTAACGTCATATAAATTACCTTGATTGGTGCCATTAGTCCAGCAGGGTAGTTAGTTTTTATCCCTCTCGCAAGCTTACTTACACTTGGAATGACACGTAATAACTGTCGACTGCGCATGATGAGACGCTGCATTATGTAGTCGCGTTGCTCCTTTCCGGCTGAAACCGCACCAGTATTCAGGGGAACTAATACTTCTTTCATGCTTTTCCAGTTATTTCCCATTAATAGCCTTTGAAGTGACTATGCTAAAAGTTGTTTTAATTTTTCAGCCTTTTTTTTTTTTACTGAAATCAGATTTTGGCTCTGAAACGAGTTTATCGCCTTAAAAGCAAAGGTACATTCAGCACGGAGCTTGACTATATAGAATGGAGCTTCACCTTTTTTTTATGTTAATAGATCTATAGAGCCAAGATCAGATTACACATTTTTGTGCGATCTGATCTTGTTCAGCACATCGCCCGCAAAAACTATCTAATCAGACATTGTCAGTGAAAGAGGTTTACTCTTTACCAAACGTTTTACACTCGTTCAAATTCAAAGCTTTTGCAGACGACAAATTAAACGTGACGAAACCTGAGCCCGCTTTCACGAAAAAACACAACTCAGCAAAATAATGGATTTAAGTCTGTTTAATGAAGTCCATCTATTTTCCTTAGTTGAGTCTGAAACGTGGTGTCATCTCAATATTTGAGAACGTTATATTCAAAGTGAGTCTATTAACGTTGCTGAAATGTGTCTCAGCTTTTTAAAAGTCAGAACCTGGGACCGTTAGTAGATTTGAATAAAATAAGAGACTTCAGTTGTTAACTTGAAACCGGGTCCTGACTCTCAAAGGGTTAAAAAAAAAACAGTGGGAAAAGGAGAAAATAATGGTAACCGGCATTTTCTCCTTTTCCTACTATGTTTTCAAAAAGGCTTCTACCACAGGGTCGTTCAGAAACTCGGGATTGTGTCGTAAAGGGTTAAATATGTATGAGAGGTTGCAATATTTTCATACATGCATGATTTTATTTTACTGCAGATTTTGTCGGTTTAAAAATAACTTATCATCCATTTACATCAGTTTGTTACGGTGGCACAAAAGTGACATGGAAGATATATTTTATACTACGTGCGCACGTAATAGTTATTACGTGCGCACGTATTAGTTAATACGTGCGCACGTATTAGCTACTGCGTGCGCACGTACTAGCTACTGCGTGCGCACGTAATAACTAATACGTGCGCACGTATTAACTAATACGTGCGCACGCAATAGTATTACGTGCGCACGCAGTAGCTAATACGTGCGCACGTATTAACTAATACGTGCGCACGTATTAACTAATACGTGCGCACGTATTAACTAATACGTGCGCACGTAATAATCGACCAATCAGTTTATAAGGAACAGAAGCCATATTGTTGCGAGGGAAGGGCAAAATTACATTGGTCCAACACGGCAACAGATGTGCATACAATACTAATACTAATACAACACTTTATTCTCTTCCAGGTATGCAAAAGTCATACAGCATGGAATTTACATAGCAACAAACTAGACATGGTCAAAAACGAGCGGATTTCAAAGAAATAATGAAAAGAAATAGAATAAAGAAACTAGCACAAAATACACGCAGACAGGCATATACACAGACATATAGACATAAAACAAACGCACTTGCATATTACCAGAACGTAGAAAGGAGAAAAAAAAAAGTTATGGTTTGGAAAAAACTGCAGCTAATTTTCAGATTTGTCGTTAAATAGAACACCTGCCATAGTTATTGACTTTTTTTTTTTTAAAGTAATCAGAGAACAGTGAGTCTATTAACGTTGCTGAAATGTGTCTCAGCTTTTTAAAAGTCAGAACCTGGGACCGTTAGTAGATTTGAATAAAATAAGAGACTTCAGTTGTTAACTTGAAACCGGGTCCTGACTCTCAAAGGGTTAAAAAAAAAACAGTGGGAAAAGGAGAAAATAATGGTAACCGGCATTTTCTCCTTTTCCTACTATGTTTTCAAAAAGGCTTCTACCACAGGGTCGTTCAGAAACTCGGGATTGTGTCGTAAAGGGTTAAATATGTATGAGAGGTTGCAATATTTTCATACATGCATGATTTTATTTTACTGCAGATTTTGTCGGTTTAAAAATAACTTATCATCCATTTACATCAGTTTGTTACGGTGGCACAAAAGTGACATGGAAGATATATTTTATACTACGTGCGCACGTAATAGTTATTACGTGCGCACGTATTAGTTAATACGTGCGCACGTATTAGCTACTGCGTGCGCACGTACTAGCTACTGCGTGCGCACGTAATAACTAATACGTGCGCACGTATTAACTAATACGTGCGCACGCAATAGTATTACGTGCGCACGCAGTAGCTAATACGTGCGCACGTATTAACTAATACGTGCGCACGTATTAACTAATACGTGCGCACGTAATAATCGACCAATCAGTTTATAAGGAACAGAAGCCATATTGTTGCGAGGGAAGGGCAAAATTACATTGGTCCAACACGGCAACAGATGTGCATACAATACTAATACTAATACAACACTTTATTCTCTTCCAGGTATGCAAAAGTCATACAGCATGGAATTTACATAGCAACAAACTAGACATGGTCAAAAACGAGCGGATTTCAAAGAAATAATGAAAAGAAATAGAATAAAGAAACTAGCACAAAATACACGCAGACAGGCATATACACAGACATATAGACATAAAACAAACGCACTTGCATATTACCAGAACGTAGAAAGGAGAAAAAAAAAAGTTATGGTTTGGAAAAAACTGCAGCTAATTTTCAGATTTGTCGTTAAATAGAACACCTGCCATAGTTATTGACTTTTTTTTTTTTAAAGTAATCAGAGAACAATTTTGAAGATTTCCTTTTATGTGTGATACATATATGCGCTAAATGAATGGACTTCTCAGTCAGAGGGAAAATAAAAGGAACAGCAATAACACGAGGATCATTTCTCGGGTAAAGGTCTAAAAAATCACGTACTATAAGTCCATTGCCAGTCAATCAATGCGCACGTGCAGTCCGATCCTGATCTGCACCAACTTCAATGCAGAGTGCAGGCTCAGGCTCACACTGCACACCCGCACTGGCTGGCTAGTGTTCACAATGTGCACAATTGGTAAACTGAAATTTGCATTTCTCTCAAAGACACTATATAGATAATGTTTGGCACTTGTGATAGCTAGATGTACATGAAATCGAAAATAAAAACATAGAATCTAGTCTACATTAGCATGGTAATACGCAATTGTAAGTGTCAAATAAGTAAAAAGTAAAATAAATACTAATAAGGAAAAGATTCGAAGAAGATAGCGATGATAATTGTGATCAGACCGTTTCTCTGTGACAGTCTGATCACAATCTACATCACCTGCTGGGGAAAAAAAAAAAAGAGCACTCATACACACTTATAGCTTGAGTTTAACTCTTTTACCAATTAGTAACATTTTAGACTTGTCAAACTTGAAGCAATATTGCAGACGACATATATCAGATAAAGCTAAAAATATATAATGATAGTTGTTTGCAATGGAGAAGCAAACCTTCTGGGACGTAATCGGGGCGCGGGGGGGGGGGGGGGGGGGGTTATTCAGTAATAACGGGCGTATGCTCCTGTCCCCCCAATCCTTCACCATGTTATACATCTGACACCCAAATAAAAAATCAAGTAGAGCTATTATTTCTTAAATCGTTTAGGCATACTGCGATTATTTTAAGTATCTGTACCTTGGTACGGTACAGTAACTATTAATACTCTAGCCTACGGTCCATCGAATTACCCCAAACCACACCAAAACACCCCAAACCACCCCAAAACACCCCAAACCACCTTTTATCATATAAAATTAATACTGTGGTGGGGTTGGGGGTGGAATGATTTGTAGGGTACGAAAGACTGATGAGCTATACAAGGAGTTTTGTCATCGAAAACTACCCAAAACACCTCAAGAAAACAAAAAAGGCGTTTAAAGTGATATCATTTTACAACGGTTTAAGATGCAGGAACAGTATAAATCAAATTGAAAATGGCATACACAATAATTAATTTTCCTTAAACTGAAATATCTATGGTTCAAAAGATGTAGTTTGAATGCCTAACACCGTGGACCCCAATCAGACTGTTACTTTAGTAGCAGTCTGATGATCTGGCTGCACAATGTTTGCATATATCTAACTTCCCTAAAACTTATATAAATTACGGTATCTGTTGCCATTCTGACTACATATAGTTTGGAGGCACGAACGAACTTTTTCAGGCAGTCAGACATGACCAAACATTATGGACCCAGATCAGACTGCTCCTTCAAGGGGCAGTTGGATCTTCATGGGCGGATCCAGAGGGGGGACCGGGGGTCCGGACCCCCCCTGGAATTTTGGAAAAATGTGGTTATCGGATTCGTGAAATGGTACTGGTTTGATATTGCACAGCATTTATGTAAAATACAGTCATGAATATAAAAAATAAACGGTTCTAAATGTGGAGACCTCCTCATGGTTAGAACTGGAAACGTTGACTTACATCCACTGAAATCCGAAATCAAAGTATCATATAATAAGAAGAGTGCGTTTGCGGTGGGACCCCCCCTGAGAAAGATATCTGGATCCGCGCATGATCTGGGTCCACAAAGTTTCCCTTTCTGACAGGATGACTACATATAGTTTGGAGGTATGAACGAACTTTTTCAGACAGTCAGACATTAGCAAACATAATGTATCCAGATTAGACTGCTCCTTTAAGGGGCAGTCGGATCTGGGTCCACAAAGTTTGCCATTCTGACAGCATGACTACATATAGTTTGGAGGCATGAACGAACTTTTTCAGACAGACAGACATGACCAAACATAATGTACCCAGATTAGACTGCTCCTTCAAGGGGCAGTCGGATCTGGGTCCACAATGCTTGCCATTGTGACTACATATAGGTTGGAGGCATGAACGAACATTTTCAGACAATCAGACATGACCAAACATAATGTACCTAGATTAGACTGCTCCTTCAAGGGGCAGTCGGATCTGGGTCCACAATGCTTGCCATTCTAACTACATATAGAGGCATGAACGAACTTTTTCAGACAGTCAGACATGACCAAACATAATGGACCCAGATCAGACTGCTCTTTCAAGGGGCAGTCGGATCCGGGTCCACAATGTTTGCCATTCTGATTACATATAGTTTGGAGGCATGAACGAACTTTTTCAGACAGTCAGACATTATGGTCCCAGATCTCAGTGGGGCCAAAAAGTCTCTAGCGCATGTAATGCATGTAGTCCTTTTATCCTTAGGCTAACGTGACAGGACGTAATATAGATATTTTTTGTTAAAAGTGATCCTTACCCAACAATTCAACCAACCCTTACTGTATTAATAATCTTATATCATATAAAAGGTGTTTCGGGGTGGTTTGGGATGTTTTGGGGTGGTTTGGGGTGTTTTGGGGTACTTTGGGGTAATTCGATGGACCGTATTTGCCCTTCCCTCGCAACAATATGGCTTCTGTTACTTATAAACTGATTGGTCGATTATTACGTGCGCACGTATTAGTTAATACGTGCGCACGTATTAGTTAATACGTGCGCACGTATTAGCTACTGCGTGCGCACGTAATACTATTGCGTGCGCACGTATTAGCTAATACGTGCGCACGCAATAGTATTACGTGCGCACGTATTAGTTATTACGTGCGCACGCAGTAGCTAATACGTGCGCACGTATTAACTAATACGTGCGCACGTAATAACTATTACGTGCGCACGTAGTATAAAATATATCTTCCATGTCACTTTTGTGCCACCGTAGTTTGTGAAGCGTGGTGTTGCCATCTCTAATTCTAACTCTACCAGAAGACAATTTTTTTGACTCCGACAAATTATTCAAGGCATCAGCAGACAACAGAACAAATATATTTCAAATGATGATTTCTGTCTTTTGATAGGATAGCAAACATTGTGGGAAAAGGAGAAAATGCTGGTTACCAGCATTTTCTCCTTTTCCACAATGTGTTCAAAAGCCTCAAAATATCAGGGTTGTTAAAACATGGAAGTGTGCGATAAAGGGTTAAAGGAAATGGTGTGAAAAGCTGATGTAAGATAAAGTGACTGTATATTCACGGAGATAAAGGGACTCTTAACCAATCGTTGTAAAAGTTTGTCGTGGACGTGTATGTGTGTGTGTCTTACCCAAAGAATTTACTCATTTTCTCTCAATGCTTTCAATATTTGGCCAGGCCAGGAATTAAATTCGTTTATTTTCCCACAATGTTTTCAAAAGCCTTCTTCTTCAGGTTTGTGAAACAAAAATTGTTTGGTAAAATGTTTTTAACGCTAGTGCAAGTGAAAAAAGACCAGCGAGCAAAAAAAAAAAAAACAAAGGAGGGAAATAAGTGTGAGCTAGATACAAGATCAGACAGTAAAATCTTGATTTACGTTTTCTGTAAAAGACATTGAGAGTCATCTATGACCGTATTAACCCTTTACCACACAAACCCGACGTTTAACGACCCTGAGGAAGAAGCCTTTTGAAAACATTGTGGGAAAAGGAGAAAATGCTGGTAACCAGCATTTTCTCCTTTTCCCACAATGTTTTCTAACCTTTCAGAAACAAATGCAATCATTTTAGCCACATTAAATATGTCGTCTGCAAATGCTTTCAGTTTGGACCAGTCTAAAATTTTGTCGTTTGGTAAAGAGTTAAAGGCATAAAACGTTTCGTAGGAATTTCTGCTTCTCAGGAGATAACGCCTTAGCAGGCATATAGCAGAACAAGATCGTATATAGGCCTAATACAATCTTAAAGATACAACCAGAGAAAAAAAGTCTGTTAAATTTGATTGACTGTTGACTGAATTCGGTCAGCTTTGTGAACATAGATAAACTACGAATATACGTTGTAAGGGCTAAATACTTGTATCGGAAATCTTCGATTTAAAACTGGAAACGTCACAGTGATTTTTTGATGGCCTCCAGAAAATAAAATGCATTTTCTGTCGGTAGTTATCTATGCAACCATGCAACCGTCAAGGATAACAGTTGGCATGGAGATACAAGAATGATTATAGTCTGATAAAGATGAAATGGGTCAATAAGTGGCTCAACTCTTTACCAAGCAACAAAATTTCGGACTTATCCAAGTTAAAAGCATTCATAGACGACAAAATGAATATAACTCGAAAACTGAAAGTTGTCTTTAGATGGTTAGAAAACATTGTGGGAAAAGGAGAAAATGCTGGTTACCAGCATTTTCTCCTTTTCCCACAAGGTTTTCAAAAAACTACTTTCTCTGGGTTGTTAAAACTCTGGATTGTGGGGTAAAGGGTTAAAACAAATATAGATGTGTCTTTAACTCTTTATCACACGACATATTTTCAACTGGTCCAAAATGAAAGCATTTGCAGACGACAAATTAAATGTGGCTTAAATATAGAGAATATAATTATGGTCGGTGCCGAGATGGTTAAAAGTTTATCCGGTGAGGCTTAGAAAAGCAAGGAGGGCGAGCTTCAGTTTTCGGGCCGAGCCGGATAACTTTATCCATCTTGGCACCAGCCATATATTCGATTTATCCCGTTTTCTAAAGGAAAAAAAGCCCATTTCTACTCCTCATTTTTTTAAAATTATTTGTTTATCCCTACGTCCCAGGTGTTCACGTTGTCTGCGCATGTCATATTCTTCGAAGATTCGACCTGTCTGCTATGACGCATCACCCATCCCCCATATACCTGGGAAAAGTAGGGCTTTTATCGAAGCAATTAGCCTATAACCAAAGCAAGTAGGGACTGTTTTAATAAATGGTCGGTGCATAGGTTACATGCTAGCCGATCATAGCTGAATGAATGGCACCAGGTAGCGTTTTATTGAGTAAACGTTTATTTCATTTGAAATTCAAAGTCACGGTTGTTGTTTTGAAAAATTACTCCGCTACTGTACCCAGGATGCCCAAATTAGATAGATGTGTATTTGTAGAATGCCATCTAGCGGGAGATAATGCAGGTGTTCAAGCAGCCTAAGTACGCACTTATTCTAGTGATCCGAGGAAAGCAATACAAAATCCGACTAGAATACCCAAATGAGTCATTTTTCACAATTTCCAACGTAATATCAATGTTTTTATTTTTAAATATGTTGAGATTTGCTATGTATTCTGACTGTCAATTCAACGTTATACAGTCTTGTGCCATACTGTAGATAGGTGAACGTCCAAATGAATCCAGTTATGGCAACATTAATAAGGGCAGCAGATAAATAACGTCCAACTAGAAGGAAAATTTAGGGGTTATGTCCCTTTTTGTATTCAGTAATTTTTGGAAATGTTAGAAAACATTGTGGGAAAGGCAGAAAATTATGGTCACTATCATTTTCTCCTTTTCCAACAACGTTTTCAAAACTTTTATTTTCCATGGTCGTTAAAACTTAGGATCCCGTGGTATTGGTTTGAAGGTGTAGAATCTTTTTGCATGTATTCCGATAACTCAGGAGGTAACGCGTGAGCAGGCATATAGAAGAGGAATTAGGATCATATATCACGCTGTCTTCTAAGGGGTATATGGCGTGCAACATACAAAAAGGGGCCTTCGGACATATGCGTAAAAGTGTGTCGTTCCAGATCAGCCTGAGCAATCTGTGACTAATCCGAGACTACACTTCCCGTTGTTGTGTGATTTTATGTTTCTCGATTTTTTCAAGTCTACTGTATGAAAAAATCTTATGTAGTCGTAAAGTGCCGTCTCGGATTAGCCTGCGAAGACTGAGCAGGCTAATCCGGGACGACACTTTAAACAAATGTCCGAAGGTCTCATTTCCCATGTTGTGGGCCATATAATGGCCGTCTTCCATGGCGGAGAAGAATAGGTATGAATCCTCTAATATAAACTTCAATTTCTCAAGCGGTAACGAATAAACAAGAATATAGAAGGAAGGGAAAAGGACGCTTTATATCCAAGATCTAGGAGCACGATCGGCTTGGCCTTCGCTATCTGCAAATATATAAGCCATACTCTCGTAAAAGGAGGTGTAATCCATCTGCAGAGTGCATTAAACCAAGCATTATGGATCCCATCCTCGTTGACCCAGTTCCGATGTATTCCGTAAACTACATTCATCCCCTCTGGGTTATGTTATCTCGTTCTCGTTCTCGTTCTCATGAATTATTCATGAGGCATTTTGATTGGTAATCTCAGTTTTTCAGTGAGAAAATTTAATCTATTTTTATCAACCATATGCCACCATTTCTATTTTTACCTCGTGTACAACCAATCAAATCGATGAATGTAGTTTACGGAATACATCGGAACTGTGTCAACAACGATGACGTCACCCCCTGCTACATACCCCTAAGGACTGCAACAGCATGCTGTATTTCTGAATATTTGCCTTCGTATATAAGGATTTGTAATGTCTGCCCTGGAATGTCGTAAGGCAAATGCCACAGAAGGAGGGCCCACCGGCGGCCGCCATATTCTTTGATAATGATGTGAGTTTTACCCGGTTTATTCATAACAACGGAAGAAATGTGATTATCCTCCACTACAAGAGAGTATCACTATGTCATCGACAATTCGATCCGCTATTGGGTGTAATTCGCAATCTTATGAATATTCACAGAATATTCACAGAAACGACGGTTTCGCAATTGAATGTCCCAGGGGTGATGGTAATACTTCACACCTGGGTAAACGAGGGTGTATGGATCCATAAAATCCATTTTGTCTAACAAAATGACAGAATCATGAGGTACATGTACACTGGTCCTTCGACAGACAGAAAAACAAATGATCAACAGCAAAAAAAGTTCGACCCATGCTCGATCCGTGTCAATCTGCGCGGACTGCGCAGGCAGATATGGGTCGATACTTTTTTTGCAGATGCATTAAGCCCCCTTTTCACAGAGCATGACTCATGTATGAGGTCTGGAAAATCTCGATTTACGCCTGGTGCGAAAAGGTATTGAAAGTCCTATATGGCGGAAAAAACGGTTTGGAACTTCCTGTATGAACTTCCTGTATGAACTCCCATTTCTAAGGACTAATTACCATATGAGCCATGCTCTTGCAAAATGGGGGCTTAATGCACCTCCGTGATGCATGATGCCAAGCAAATCACCACATTGACCATGGATCCTTAAATGCCATTTTGTCGAACAACCGACTGAATCATGAGGTACACTGTCCTTTGACATGCAGAAAATTGACCAATAGCGAAAGGTTTCGGCCCAGGTCAGCCTGCGCGAACTGCGCAGGCTGACCTGGGTCGATACTTTTCGCAAATACATTAAGCCCCCTTTTCATGGAGTATGACTCATATCTTTGAACAAAATTCAGTTTGTCGTCTGCAAATGCCTTCCGTTTGGATAAGTCTTTAAATTTTGTCAGCTGGTAGTGAAACCATATTCAAAAATATCGTGGAGAAATGAGACATAACGAGAATATCCCTCTCTGCTATGTACACTGTTTTGAAAAGTTGTCTGCTGCAATTCACGACAAGAGCACCACAGGCTCTGTTGCAATTTTTTTTTTCTGGAAATGAAGTCGAACAAGGGACATAACTTTTTCAAAAACATTTCGCAATCCCGACTTTTATCACCCCTGAGAAAGAAGCCTTTTCAAAACATTTTGGGAAAAGGAGAAAATGCTGGTAACCAGATTTTTCTCCTTTTCCACAATGTTTGCTACCCTGTCAAGGATAAATTGCGGTAATTTTGGTAAAGAGTTAAACACATGTCTAAGTCTTCGTGACGAAACTTCCAACCGAGGTCCAATATGACGGTACTATACATCGAGCACATTAAAGAATCAGGCGTAATTTAGGATGGGTTTCGTTCTGTATCTTGCACAATACCACTAGACCAAACAAATAGCCTTCTAGACGCTTCGCCCATATTGGCAAGCCACTGGCGACGATAAATAAACGGAAAAAAGCGCCAATCAGATGTCAGAAAATGTCAAAGTTTCGCACGAAGCACAGGCGCAGACAACAGCAAAATTATTACAATACTTTGTAAGAAAGCCGAGCTAAAGCTGTCGTGTGCTCGAAGTTATGGGTTTACCCTTTACCACGCAACGAAATGCAAGACCTGAATAAATTGAAAGCATTTGCAGACGAAAAAGTACACGCCGCTAAAATAATGAGAGTCATCTCTGACAGGACAGAAAACATTGTGGGAAAAAGAGAAAATGCTGGTTACTAGCATTTTCTTTTTCTCCAATAATGTTTTCAAAAGATTTCTATTAAAGGTTTATCAAAAAACGGAAATGCTGTGTGAATGACTACAGGGAAGTCTGAAAACCTTGATAAATGATAGTGTCATTTTTGTACAGATTATGCAGACAAAAAATCGTTCATCAGACGACACGAGTTTAGACTTGTCTAAATTCAAAGATAAGCCTCTGGTGGATCCCGGTGTTCTCTTGGCCCGTTTCACCAACCATTCTTATGGACGTTCTCAGTCTTATTCTCCGAAGTTTTCTAAATTTGAAAGTAACGCAACTTCTGATTGGCTGAACCAAATGGTTTAGCCAATCAGAAGTTGCGTTACTTTCAAATTTAGAAAATTCCGGAGAATAAGACTATGAAATGTTTTTAAGACTGGTTGGTGAATATGGACCCTGTTTTCTCTTGGAAAGGGAAGAAAGCATTGTAGGAAAAATAGAAAAGGCTGGTATTCAGCATTTTCTTTGTTTCCAACAATTATTTTCAAAGGCCCTATTTCTTGGGATCGTTAAAGCGTGGTATTGTTCAGTTAGGGGTCAAACTGGGCTTTAGGGACTCTGGCCAAAGTCTTTGCAATTCATTGTACCAATTCTTTACCAGACGACATTATGTTAGACTTGTCCATTTTGAAACGACATTTCCAAACGACAAGATAAATGTGACCAGCCCGAATGTATCTTGTACTACCCCTATAGTAATAAAGCTAACAGCCATCAAGGAGCGTTGCACTCGTCACACCTCGGCCGATTCCGTACCTACATCTAACCTCGTCCGTATAAAGTCACTCGTCACAACTCGGCCGATTCCGTACCTACATCTAACCTCGTCTGTATTAAGAAGGCTTCCATTCTGAGCTTCCAATCGCATGATTTTAAACATGGCTGCGCCCCTGTAAATCGCTTAGCAACGACATGAACCATCACGGTGAAGTTATTCACAGATCTATCGATCTGTCGATGAAAGCTCCCAACGGAATTGATAAACCACGCTAAAAATTGAGTGTACAAACTGTTTGCCAACTGAAATATTCTTAGAAAGATGACGATAGAAAATTGAGTCATGTTTTCTTTTTTAAGAGGAGCCTTACAATTTGAATAACGGTAATACGGTGTGCTTCCGGAGACGTGCGAAATGTACCGTGAAGGTGCATATCAAGCCACTCGATACAGCCGAGGGATTTGATCACCGGATCACCCGAGGTATGCCAAATGGGATCGTTGCACATACGGGCAACCGGTGGCGGCGATACATAAACGAAAAAATCGATCAAAGATAAATAGGCCTACTATTTAACTGATGGGATTTTTCTCTGAAAGGGATGAAAAAAAAAAAATGAGGGAAAATGACGAAGCCCTTGTAACTAGTATCTTCTCCATTTCCAACAATGTTTCAAAATCCATCCTCCAAGGGGTCGGAAAAACTTAGGCTTGTTTTGGTAAAAGGTGAAAGGAATACGTAGCATTACAGCATTTTCATGTGCAACTTCATGCACAAAAATAGCTAATTTCGCTAGATTATCATCTTAAAATCTGGCGCCCTGAGAAAAGAAAGATTAAAGCATTTCCGTGATGCGTAGTGCCAAGCAAGTCATCACATAATTATGGATCCATAACATCCAATGTCATCAAACAACTGACTAAATCATGACGGAGACTGGTCCTTTAAAATGCAGAAAACTGACTGGTAACAAAACATTTCGACTCAGGTCAACCTTGTCGACACTGTTTGCAAATGCATTAAACTCCCTTTTCGCAGAGCATGACTCATTATCAGTAATTAAATTGTATCATTCATCTATGTTTAAGTTTTTGTATGGTGTTTGCATGTCATGACGGCCAGAGCGCTTATATAGGCTATGTCTTCCTGGAGCTTCATTTTGACAGTACTTTGCACGATATTTTCTGAACGCCAGTAACTCCTTTCCCACCTGAACGTGGTGGGCTGTGAGAGAGAAATACACTCTATAGCACTGACAATTATCAGTCCCCTAAAATAATCTGGCCTAGCAGGGAATCGATTTCAAGATTCCTGAATCACAAGCCGCGCACGTTAACATCTGAGCCCAGTACTCGGCATAGTGAAAAGGGAGGGAAATGGGAAATTTAAGGATGAAAACCGGAAGTGAACATCACAAGCGGAGAAATAAACACTAGACGAAATTTGCAAGGTCCGGTTTATAGTTTCCCTTACGGCTCATCACAAGGAGGGCAGTTATAGCTCTTCGTAAATTTATCCATTTACATCTATTTATTTATTTATTTGAAAATTACTTAAATTAGTAATAACTCTTTAACAACGACAAAATTTTAGGCCAGGACAAATTTAAAGCATTTGCAGACGACAAATTGAATGTGACTTAAAATCTGAAACTTGTCCTGGGACGGGTAGAAAACATTATGGGAAAAGGAGAAAATGCTGGTTACCAGCATTTTCTCCTTTTCCCACAATGTTTTCAAAAGGCTTCAAAAGGTTGTTAAAAGTCGGGATTGTGTGGTAAAGAGATAAGCGAGATGTATTTATTTGTACAGTCTCCGAATTTCCTTTGTCTTTATATTTCCTGAGTATTTAGGTGCTTTTAACCATTTGCCATGTACATTACCGAGTTTAACGACTTTACATGTAAGTGAAAAAGTGGATGAAAACATTTCCGGGAAAGGAGAAAATGCTGGTAACCAGCGTGTTTTCCTTTATAGACAATGTTTTCTAACCTGTCAAAGGCGAATGCAATTATTTGGGTCGTACTGAATTTGTTTCTGTAAAATCTTTCACTGACTTGGACAAGTTTGACATTTTGTCCCCTGATGAAAAGTAAAACATAACCGTTCTGTTACACAATTATATATATATATGAGCCATGCTCTGTGAAAAGGGGCTTAATGCATTTGCGAAAAGATTCGGCCCAGATCAGCCTGCGCAGTTCGCGCAGGCTGACCTGGGCCGAAACTTTTCGCTATAGGTCAATTTCCTGCAGGTCCAAGGACCACTTTACCTAACCATTCAATCCGTTGTTAGGCAAAAATGGGCTGTATGGATCCATGACCAAGAAATACCTTGCTTGGTGTCAAACATTGCGGAGATGCATTAAGCCAAGCCCCCTTTTGCCAGAGCATGGCTCACATATATAAATATATAAAGGTGGCTTAATCCATCTCCCATCACACCAAGTAAGTCATCACATAATTAGGGATCCATAAAATTCATTATGTCTAACAACCGACTGCATGATAAGGTAGACTGGTCCTTGGACATGCAGAAAATTGATCAATTGCGAAAAGTTTCGGCCAAGGTCAGCCTGCGCGGACTGCGCAGGCTGACCTGGGTCGATACTTTTCGCAGATAACTAGGTAATTCGTACAAATATATACTTTCAATAATTGTATTCATTAATTTCAACCACTTGTCAATATCTTTTGCTTCTCAACCCAAGGGTGGATCAATTGTGGGGGAGGGGTTCCTGGTGAAATCCTTAAAGTGGGAAGGAATTTTTAACAAGTTTATTTCTTTTTTAAATCTGTAACCCTTAACCTGCAAAAGGTGTGAAATGAAACTTTCAAACCGACAGTAAAAACAGAGTTATTGCTATAAAAGTAATTTTTTTTTTTTTTTTTTTCAAGGAGAGATCTCCTTCTCGGACAGTGTATCAGACTGCACATTCTGTGTAATCTGATCTTGATGAACACTGTCCGCAAAAAGGTCCTTGAGTTACGCCTAGCAGCCTACAGGTTACGGGAATTATTTTTACAGGAATACATAAAGACAAACTACAGGTATTTATCATTCGCCACCTTGATGATAGACAAAAAGCGCTTGCCAACGTGGCTTTTGTCTAATGTCAAAAAGGATCGAACTTACCACCTGAGCATTACAAGCCAATACGTTACTGACAGAGCTTCCTTGTCTCGGCTGATTTATCCGTTGAAATAGATACAAACTGTGCTCTGGCAAAAGGGGGTTTAATGCATCTCTGTGATGCTTGATACCAAGCTAGTAATCACATAACTAAGGATCTGTAAAATCCATTTTGTATTACAATCGACTGAATCATGAGGTACGCTGGTTCTTTGACATGCAGAAAATTGACGAAATAGCATAAGAATTCGACCATGTCAGGCTGATATGAGGTGATACTTTTTCCGGTTGCATTAAGCCCCCTTTTCACAGTGTATGTCTCAATTATGTTTGTAATGTCCGGGTTCGGTCGGGCTTGTAAACCCTGTAAAAATGACTAGATAAGCGCATGCAACCAGTCTTCATCTCTTGTCCTCTGTCTTGCTGTATGTGGTTAGTAAATAAAGCTCAAGTGGTACTTGCTATCCAGGTCCGTATCCGTATAATGTCATGGTCGTTTTGCAATCGTCTGGTACCCCGCCGTACTTCAAAAGTACGTCAGGCAAAGCGCAATAATGGCGGCCCCCTTTTTGTAATATGTAGAAGTAACGGGTTAATATTATTTCACTAGATAAAATCCTACTATAGATTGAATTGCAAACAGATCGGTTGCAAAAAAGTAATGGCATTTAGTTTTTTTTTATTGTCGCTCTTATTTAGCGAGAAAAACTACATATCAAAAATGCATTAAGTATCCGAAATGTCGATGGACCGATATAACGTCCGAAAACAGGGCTACTTTTAAAAAGATTCATAGTCAAATTTATATTTAAACCATATACCAAAAGCACGTTTTACATTCGGTAATGATATTTGTACAAAATTGATCTCATTTTATTCACAGATCAAACTGGATCACATGGAATTGAGAAAAACAGGAAAGTATATAGGGCTAAGCTTGCGGTCGCCATGGAGCGGTCGCCATTATTGCGCTTTGCCTGACCCTATAACGTAATGGTAGGGGCAGGTAATCCAGACTAGTTTGGCAATCGCTAATTCTGTCAATGACTTCACACATGACGTCAACGTGCAGGTGTATTTGACTACGAACCCACATAATCGACGCATTCGGGTAACTTAGGTAATTTCTTGATCACATTTTTCAGCTACATGTATATTACGTTATGCAGTATGTACATACACCTTCCATTTCTTCGCCGGAAATAGATCACTTTACTGCTCTAACAATCATAAGACTCCACTTGAAAATTTAAAGACACAAATCACAGTTGACAATCGAAATCACTAAAAATTCATTTTATTTCATACAAGTAGTAGGTCATTTCATTTTTTTTTTTTTTTTTTAACGTTATTTATCAATTTCGATGGAATTTTTGCTGACAAACCGATAAATGTAAATAACTTTGCTTGGTTGCCGCTGTCATTGACCAAATGGTTTGGCCAATCAGAAGTTGTAATACTTTCTTATTCTAGAATAAGACTTAAAATGAAATAAAGAATGGTTGAAGAATACAGACTTGGATCGCGTTTTGTTACACGTTCGTATCTTTCACTTTTTGAACCCGGAACAATATAAAAATACTGAGTATGGTAATGAGTTTGGTGGAATTTGATTTAATCTAAAATCTTCC
The DNA here is from genome assembly GCA_945859785.2 of Tridacna gigas. Classification (NCBI taxonomy): domain Eukaryota; kingdom Metazoa; phylum Mollusca; class Bivalvia; order Cardiida; family Cardiidae; genus Tridacna; species Tridacna gigas. The sequence goes on along the minus strand of OX244029.2, from coordinate 35,104,940 downwards.
GGAGATTAAGCTAACTAACATCCTTACAGCCAGAGAAAAAAATGCGCGGTTAAAACTTGAAAGTGTGTAGAATGGCTCAGAATTTGGTCATGTAAACATAGATCAGTTACCTATATAGGTATAATTCTTTGGTGTAAGGGATAGAGAAATTCATGGAATTTGTCCCCATTTAAAACTGGAAACGATTTCTTTGAATGATTATAGTTTCATAAAATAAAGATGAAAACCGGCTAAAATAGAAATGAAATGAGTTAAAATTCGACTGGAAACGAGTGTAGATGTTATCTTTAAAATGGGTAGGGTTTAAACTCTTATCCTTGATAAAGCTTTCTTCCTGTTTGTAACACTTAGAGCGCCAAATAAACCCAACTAGCATTTTCAGTCAAGAAATATTATCATAATTACGACAATTTTGAGATTTTCCTTGTCCAGAATGTCTCAGAGAAGGTATAGTGTAGATCGAAAGCATGGCTTGTGCAGTCTGATCTTGATCTACACAGGCCGCAAAGGCAACTAGAGTAGTGAAAAGCACTTAAAAGGTTGTCCACTTACTTCTGGCTATTGTTATTTGCGCTTAAAGTTTTATGTGTGTGTGTAAGCAAACTCAACCCTTTACCAATCAGTCTCGAAGTTTAACCACCTCAAAGTCAAACAATTTAGCCTTGCTCTGACAGAAAGGGCTTAATGTATCTCCGTGATCCATAATACCAAGCAAGTCATCACATAACTATGGATCAATAAATTCCATTTTGTGTAACGAACGCCTGATTCATGAGGTACACTGGTCCTTTGACATGCAGAAAATTGACCGCGCAGGCTGACCTGAATCGATACTTTTCGCAGATGCATTGAGCCCCCTTTTCACAAAGTGTGGCTCAATTTTGAAAACAACGTGGGGAAAAGGAGGAAAACGCTGACCAGTACTCAATTTTCTATTTTGCCAAATAAGCCCAACTAGCATTTTCAATCAAGACATGAGATCCTAATAAAAGCAATTTTTAGGTTTTCCTTGTCCGGACGTCTCGTCGAAGGTGACGGTGTTGATGAAAGGTCAGACTGCACAAACGTGCAGTCTGATCTTGATCTACATCGGCCGCAAAGGCAACTTGAGCCACGTTTAATTTGTTGTCTGCAAATGCTTTGTAAAACTGAGCCGTCTGGTAAATAGAGTAGGCCCTATCTGAGAGTGTAGATTATGATCAAATTTTTCGAAATTAGAGACTGATACTGGTTTACATCCTAGCAAAGTACGTCAACTGCCGCGAATGGCAAGATGTGTGGGTAACTTCTACAACAACATTTTGTTCTACAACAACATTTTGTTATACAACAACATTTTGTGTGATATATTATACAACAGCGTTTTGGATGACATATTATACACTCTGTGGATGGTGTAGAAATTAGCTTCAGACCACACAGATGGTAATTCCTTTTTTTGTGGCAACGGAAAGAATTTATCCTTCGATAGAGAAGGATGACTTGAGCTGATTTTGCTAAACAGAGATTAGTAAGTTGTAAACGTGATATGACTGAAATAATATAGAAAGTTGCGTAATCAATCAATCAATCAATCAATCAATCAGTCTATCAACCAACTAATCAATCAATCAATCGGAATTGTGGCCTTTTTTTATTAAAAAATTTCTTTATAACATCAGTACATGTGAAAAGTAACAATTTTTTTTGAAGAGAAATTTAATGTTTTTTTTTCCGGCTGTCTTTGTGCTTTGTGTTTTCCAAACCTATGAAGAGAAATCGGCTATTCTAGGTTACTCCCGTTCAAGGAATTTTAAAATCCTTTAAATCAAAACATGTTTCCCCTTTGAAAAAGCACTTACAGCATTACATTACTCATCGAAAAAAAAGGAAGTAGATAATGCAGCACACAGTGTATGTACCCTACCATGTAAAGTGGATCTGCCTAAAGTCGATGACCACTGAGAAGAATGTAATTATCGTGAAGTTGCGTTGTAAACAATCACAGCTTCCTGGATGCTTTAAGTGCTATTTGTTTTAAGTTGATATATTAGCGGATGTTGCAATTAATTGTGTGACATGTTTGAGTAAAGGTTACAACTACAATGAGTCGTTTTGGGGGAAATGCTATCATTCAGTTTGGAATATTGTTCTTCTTCCATTCACTTAGCTATGAAACAGTTAAAGGTATCGTCTTATTTCTTTTTATTCTTAGAATTATTACAGAAAAAAGTCACAGGCAGTCTAGAATTTTCACAATTAAATCTCTTTGATAACCGTTCATGGAACAATGCGATGTTTAATGACCATGTGGAAGAGAACCTTTGAAAACAATGAAGGAAAAGGAGAAAATGCCGGTAACAACCGTTTTCTGGTCGTCTGCAAAAGCATCTAATTTGGACAAGTCTAGAATTTCGTCGTTTGCGAATATAAAAGGAAAGGAAAATAACAGCAATGGAATTATGAAATGTTCTAGAAGCTTACAATATTTTCGCTCAGCGCTTCATATCTATAGACGGACTTTGCTGTACCGCAGCAGACTACATGTGAAAACATTGTGGCTAATGAAAAATCTGTCTTAATGAGAAATTTCTCCTTTTGCCACATATGTTTTATTATGTTTTCACACGTATAATTTATGTGAGCCATGCTATGTGTAAAGGGGGCTTAATGCATCTGCAAAAAGTATCGACTCAGGTCAGCCTGCGCAGTCCGCGCAGGCTGACCTGGCCGATACTTTTTGCTTTGGTACGTTCTTTGCACATTGAAGGACCGGTCGGTTTTTAGATAGAATAGATTCTATGGCTCAATAATTACGTGATGGCTTGCTTTTGGTATCATGGAACACGGAGATGCAGTAAGCCCCCTTTTGCCAGAGCATGGTTCATGTATTTAGCCTCAGATCGCATCTTTCAGATACCGAGGCTCTGTGACAATATTCATGCCAATGTACATGTATATCAAACTCATTTGACCTACACAGAAAAGCATCTTTTATCATCATCATCATCATCATCATCATCATCATCATTTGAAAGTAACACAAATTTGATATGCTAAACCAAATGGTATTTTAGAAAATACCTCAGAATTAGGAATAGTCTTAAGAATAGTTAGTGAATACGGACTCTTGATCTACACTGTACAATGTGGGAAGAATTTTCAAGTGAATCGAGCGTTTCATGACTTGGTAATACTTGTGTTTTCTTTTATTACTGAGAACTAGAAATTAACTTTCTCGTGCCACCATTTACCAAACAACCCCGAATTGAACAACCCATATGAAAAGGGCTTTTGAAAACATTGTGAGAAAAGGTGGTAACCAACATTTTTCCCTTTTCTCACAATGTTTTCTACCCTTTCAAAGACAAAAAAGAAACTATAGGCCCTTGAGAGCCTTAATCGTTCTACTGACAGTGATTTTGCTTATTGTCTAGTATACATCATTAATTCATGATGCAAATAAAAAAAAAACACACACACACACATACAAAAAAGAAGGAGCGTTCTTGCAACTGGGCTTAAGCCCACTAACGCAGCATAATAAGTAGGCATGGTAAATGGTGAAATAATTGAATTACAGTTTCTCAAAACCTATTGGTTGGAATCCAACCTAATTTGATATGGTTTCAGTAATCATTGTATTTAACAATCCCTTCAAAATTCAAAAAGAAATGTGACTATTAATATGGAATGTGTTGAGTTAACAAGAGTAAATAATCAAGCGGCGGTTTTTCCTAAACTGATTGCTGGATTTTCTTCATTTTTGATAGAGTTCAATCGATTAATAATACAAATAATATGTGCAAGTTTCAAAAGATTTAGTTTTAAAAAATGGGGGTTTTGTCGCATAAACAAGAAATGTAAATTTTCAACTTTAAATGGATACGTTTCCCTTGCAAGCTGTCGGATTTAAAAAAAAAAAAAAAAAAACCAACAGGGTTCAAGCTATTAATGATATAAAGCAACTGTACAAGTTTCATGAAAATCAACCACAAATGCGAATCTTATCGCGAAAACAAGAAAAGTAAATTTTCATCTTTAAGTGGCTACTTTTCCCTTACAAATTGTCGGTCTTTTTTTTCCAAATCAATTGGTTTCAAGCTATTGATGAAAACAACTGTGCAACGTTCATGAAAATCCGACCACAAATGCGACTTTTCTCGCGTAAACAAGAAATGTAACTTATCAAATGTAAACGGCTACTTTCCCCTACTAGATGTCATACTTTTTTGCATATCAAAGAGTTCAAATTATTGATAATATTAAAAAAAAAAAGTGAAAGTTTCACGAAAATCCGACCACAAATGACTACTAAAACACTAATACACGGACAGACGGACAGACAGACAACGGAAACCACTGCATGACATAAGCCCTGCTGGTTTTCAGCTAAACAACAAGAACAACAATAACAACAAATAAATCATCGTATGAGCCAATTTTTATATGTTTCAAATCCCTAAAATCGCTGAAGAGTTTTCTTAGATTTAGATTAAGTTCACGTGTAAGTTACGTAGAAATCGAAAGAGGTCGTTTCAGTAATATTCCACGAGCAGAGAGATTTTTGTAAAATTTTTAATAGTGACTACATAGAAACCGAATTCCATTTTCTTTTATGCTGTTCAAAACACTCTGATATGAGAATGAAATATTTTTTGTAACAACTGCTGGCCAGCCCGATCTAAATTCATGTACTTAATGTCATGTAATAATAAAATGATTGATTTGGAATATTTTCAAGCTTACGAGTATATTTCAAATTGTTTTAGATTTACGCGAAAGATCTATAATTCTGGTGAATCTTTGAGCCTGCTTCATACACAGGAAGAAAGGTCGTTGAAAACATGATAAGAAAACGGGAAAATGGGCGTAACCAGCACTTTTTTTCTCATTTCCTGCAAAGTTTTCTACTCTTTTCAGGTTTAAAGTCATCGTTTAATCAGTGCGAGCCATGGTCTGTGAAAAGGGGGCCTAATACATCTGCGAAAAGTATCGACCCAGGTTAGCCTGCGCAGTCCGCGCAGGCTGACCTGGGCCGAAACTTTTCGCAATCGGTCAATTTTCCGTATGTCAAGGGACCAGTGTACCTCATGAATCAGTCGGTCTTTATACAAAATGGATTTTACAGATCCATAGTTATGTGATGGTTTGCTTGGTATCATGGATCACGGAGATGCATTAAGCCCCTTTTGCCAGAGCGTGGCTCATATGTAATATGTCGTTCCTATAAATACGGTCGGGCCTTAATTTCTATCGCCAGGCAAACAATCAACAGAAGAAAAAAAAAATCAACTTTGATATCAAAGAGGAAATTCTTGAACAGTTAGGGGTCCTGTGCGGCCCAGTGTTTAGACGTTTAGCTTGTTATCAGGAAATCCTGGTTTCATATCCGCCTAACGGCAAGGCACTGTGAACAGAGCCCCAGCTTCTTGATCGTCTTTCTCTTCAAATTATTTACTTTTCATTTATCAGGCCTACCCTTGAGTATGGTGATGTTGTATTGGAAATCTCTCTCAAGGCCTGAAAGGTCAACTGGATAAGATTCAAAACGAAGCGGCTGGCATACTTACAGGCTGCTCTAAACTCGTTGCTATTCGTGATCTATACCAAGAATCTGGATGGGAAACTTTAAGCCAAAGAAGGCGAAAAAACAAACTGATTTTTTTCTATATGAAATGTCCAACGGACTTTATCCTAACTATCTTAATGTCCTTGCACCTCAGACAATTGGGGATTCATCATCTTATAAACTTCGTAGATCGAATAACTTGCGAACCATCGCTTGCAGAACCAGCTTATACAAAAACTGATTGTTGCCGTCTGTGATCAATGATTGGAATTCTTTATCAGATGAAAGGAAAAATGCCGAATCGTTGTCTACGTTTAAAAACCGTTTAAATATAGATAAACCTAGCCGAAATAAGTTTTATTTTATTTTTTTTTTTGGCGATAGAAAAACTCAGATAATACATGCAAGGTTATGTAATATGTGCAGTAGTCTTAATGAACATTTGTATTTGGAAAATCTAGTCTAATCGCCCCTTTGTTGATGCGGCTCCATTGAATCAACACAACATTTCTTCTTTGAATGCCCACTTTACAAAGATTTAAGAGATACTTTAAACAATAGTAAAAGTACAATTACAAGAATTACTCTTTATTAGGTGATGATGATCTTAATATATCCGAGAATGAAAGAATATTCGCTGCAGTTCATAGTTATATCAGTCGTAGCAGAAGATTTACTTAGTATAAGTATGTCGTTTTCTTTCACTGATTATGGAACTCCTGGCTTTCAAACACGGTCTAATTGACACAGCGGCTTATGCACCAAGATTTTACAACACGTTCTTTCATCAATAGCAACTAAAATCTAACGATCTGTGATGTCATGAAGGGAGATATTAGCCTGTGAAAGTTCTTAACAAATGCATAGCTCAAATATAAACCGCTCTGGCTGGGATTCGAACCCAGGCGGCAAATATCCTCGTTTAACGAGGTTTAGAAGACCTATACACTAACCACTGAGCTAAAGAGAATTCTCCCTAACGCAGTTGTCAGGTATTGATTTAGTCTTACTAGATTAACACCTAGTCTTAGTCCTCCAGTTTAACACTCCGCACCAATCTGCCCCCCCCCCCCCCCCCATTTGTTGTCATTCTTTTTCATCGCTATTTAAAAACTTACCATTATTATTTTTTCTTTCTGAAGCCATGTCATTATAAATATCATTATCATTAACTGTGTACCTGGAATTTGGAGAAGAACAATATAAGCTTTTGCTTTCGTTCTGATCCACTCCGTCAGTTATTTTTGTTATTCTATGTGATTGTCTGTAAAACGTTGTACTTAACTGATGAGTGAAATATGTTTAAACTAAACAGAGCCCCAAGCTTAGCGCTGGCGAAACACAGGAAAAGATTGTCTACGCCATAAACGCATTGTCGCCGTAATATGACTGAAATACTATTAGTATTCAAAGTATCACCGAAAACCATGCGGAAACTATACATATGAGCCGTGCTCTGTGAAAAGGGGGCTTAATGCATTTGCGAAAAGTATCGACCCAGGTCAGCCTGCGCAGTCCGCGCAGGCTGACCTGGGCCGAAACTTTTCGCTATTGATCAATTTTCTGTATGTAAACGAACCATATTACCTCATGATTAAGTCGGTTGTAAAAAAAGGTGACTATTAAGGATCCATAATTATGCGATGGCTTGATAGGTATCACTCATAACGAAGATGCATTAAGCCCCCTTTTGCCAGAGCATGGCTCATATGTAATGAGTCATGCTCTGGCAAAAGAGTTTCTAATGCATCTTGATTGATGCATTTTACCAATTACAATAAGTCATCACATAATTATGGATCCATAATAGCCACTATTTTTAAACAACCGACATAATTATGAGATAGACTGGTCCTTGGACATACAGAAAATTGATCAACAGCGAAAAGTTTCGGCCCAGGTCAGCCTACGCGGACTGCACAGGCTGACCTGAGTGGATACTTTTCGCAGATGCATTAAGCCTCCTTTTCACAGAGCATGGCACATACATCTTTTTTTAATACATGATCGACAGTAAGGCAAAAGGATTAACGCATCTCCGTGATCCATGATAATGAGAGTAAGTCATCTCATAATTATGGATCCATAAAATCCATTTTGTCTAACAACGGACTGAATCATGACGTAGATTGATTTGTGGACATGAAGAAAATTTACAGATACGTGCTGCAAAAAACAGTTTCGATCCATGTCATGTCAGCCTGAGCGGACTGCGGAGGCTGACATGGGTCGATACTTTTTGCAGATGCATTAAACTCGCTTCTTACAGAGTATGGTCCATATACATAGCACACTCATTTTTTTCCCTTAAGATTCCTCAAAGTTAACACAATTCCATCCGCAGGCGCCATGATTGTTTTTCGCAAAGCAGCTGACATTGTGTCGCAAAACAGGAAGTTGCTCTGCATTAAATGCGCAGTTTGATATTTACCCCCGGCCGCCCAGCCCCGCCCCCTCCAAAATTAAAGAAACAAACACAACTGTCTTACTTAGTAAAATTCATTTTTTGACTTTTATTTTAAGTACGAGTAATTTGCTGTAAATTTGTTAAGGCGACTGTTTCGATGATGGTTTTGTTTAGGTGTACTGGTCACCAAAGACTTGGAATAATTTTGAAAATGGTGTCAAACACCAAACTGCTAAACATGCAAATATTGGGGGGAGACAACTGAATTTACAAGTTCCCATTTTTGATAACATGACACTGCATGTTAACCTTTATCAAGCGACAAAATTTTAGACCTATCCAAACTCAAAGCATTTGCAGAAGAGACAATGAGTGTAGGCCGAATGAGAGGAATTGTCTTTGAAATGGTGGAAAACACTGTGGGAACAGAAGAAAATGCTGGTTACCAGCATTTTCTTCTTTTCCCACACTGTTTTCAGAGGCCTTCTTTCCCACGGTCGTGAAAACTGGGAATTGTTTTATAAAAGGGTTAAAAGGACACGAATATTTTTCATACTGAAAAAGTCTGAGTCGTGCCTATTTAACCTTTTCAGTCTTTTCCAAACGACAACTTTAGACTTGTCCAAATTGAAAGAATTTGCAGACTACAAAATGAATGTGACTCAAAAATTATGTCGGGAAAGATTGAAAACATTGTGGGAAAAGAAAATACTTGTTACCAGCATTTTCTCCTGTTCCCACGGTTTTCAGTTTTTTTTTTTTATCTCTGGGTCGTTAAAAGTCCGGATTGTGTGGTAAAGGCTTAAGTAACCCTTAGGCTGCTAAGCGCGATTCGCTGACCTTTTGAGGGGGAGTGTAGATCAAGATGCAGAGAAGATGCAGTCTGATCTTGAATCTACACTGTCCGATAAGGAGATTATATCTCCCCCCCCCCCCCAAAAAAAAAACTTTGAAATAGCAGATTTGGGGTTTTTACTATCGGTTTGAAAGTTTTATTTCATTTGTTTAGCAGGATAAGCGTTCGCAAAATTTTAGACTTGCCCAAAAGTAAAATATTTACAGACTTTGCATTAAACATGGCTGATCTGACGAGTTCCACTTTGAAAAGGTAGAAGGCTGGTTACCAGCATTTTCTCCTTTACCCACAATATTATCTACTCTTTTCAAGGCACGTCTCATCGTTTGAGCCGTTTGCCTGGATCGAAACAATTTCCTGCATCTCCATGGACCGTTCTACCTCCAGAAACAGTCGGTTGTAGGACAAAATGGATTTTATGACCCACAGTTACATGTATATAATGATGGTACCATGCATCACGGAGATGCATATTTCCCCACCCCGTCCCATTTACCAGAGCGCCGCTCCCATGTTTTGTGACAAACTTCGCCCTTTACAGCATAATATATAGGTCTTTTAGATTATAAATATGGGGCGAAAAAAAAAGGTGCCTGTGGATCGAACCCCAGTAGGTTGATACATGATATGATTGTCAGTGATGTAGACATAGCATGGCTAGGTACTGCTGTTTGAAGTGGCGGTCTATCAGAGGAGCACAGGGTTCTAGTGACGTTAAAAATCACGAAATCTTCGTCGACGAACCGTAGGATTTTCAAGTCTTTGCCCAGATCTCTTCCATTGGCGTTACCCACATCCCTGCCCACTTTATTTCAAATAGCCTGTATAAATGAGTTATGCTCCGTGAAAAGGAGGCTTAATGCATCTGCCAAAAAAAAAAAAAAAAAAAGTATCGACCCATGTCAGCCTGCGCGGACTGCGCAGGCTGACATGGGTTGAAACATTTTGCTATTTGTCAATTTTATGCATGCCCGAGGATCTGTCTACCTGCATGTCCAGTCAATTGTCACACCAAATGGATTTCATGGGTCCCTAATTATGTGATGCCTTGCTTGGTATAATGCAACACGGAGATGCATTAAAACCCCCTTTTGTTAGAGCATGGGTCAAAGGTCTTGTATGCAAGAAAATGATGAGACAGATATTAGATCAACATTAGTGGACATTCTTTAATTTCTTTCATCCTAAAACGTTGAAAACGAGGCTTTTTGTCCCTTTTGAGTGACGATGTTGTATTCACTAACCATTTTAGCTTAATTAAATCCAACTTCTAAATTCCCAAAGAAGACAGTTATCTGATTGGTTGAAGCATTTTGTCTCGGCCAATCAGATTGCCCATCCTGAAACTTTGAGCTAGAGCAATATTTGCAATCAGCGTTTCATCTTCAATTAGAAGGCTATTTATAGCAAAAGGTGGATGCAACTTCGATACCCATTGACATAACAAGAATGCGTTGATGAGTACAGATAACTTTATCAATAAGGACCCCAGGGACTTAGTTGAAATTGACGTCAACGACATATTATAGTAACTTCAGCCATGCTATGTGAAAAGGGGGCTTGATGCATCTGCAAAAAGTATCGACTCAGGTCAGCCTGCGCAATTCGCCCAGGCTGACATGGGACGAAACGTTTTGCTATTGGTCAAATTTTTGCATGTCCAAGGACCAGTCTATCTAATGATTCAGTTGCCTGTTAGACAAAATGGACGTTATGGATCCATGATCACGTGATGACTCGCTTGGTATTATGCATCAGGTAGATGCATTAAGCCCCTTTTTGCCAGAGCAATGTTCGTATTATATGAAAAAAAAATGAGTACTATTAGGTTTGCCTCCCGCTGGTGGCATAGCTCATGTTTGAAAAATGCCTGATTCGGTCCACCACCGCTCAATGCCGTGTTTTGACGATGATGAGGAGGAAGGCTTTGGAAAACATTGTGGAAAAAGGAGAAAATGCTGGCAACCAGAATTTTCTCCTTTTTCCACAATGTTTTTTCACCCCTTGCAAGATAATTATCAACCAGTGAGTAGTATTTAAAGAGTAGTCTGCAAACGCTTTCGAATCGGACAAGTGTACAATTTTGTCGTCCTAAAAAGAGTTTATTTGCGATGAAGCGGGGTTGCAGGCGGGTCCACAAGTTTGTAAGAGTTTGGGGGCAGACATATCCCAAAGCTCCTTGCAAGTCCCGATCAAAATTCAATAATTCAGAGAGATATGCCTCCATTTTCACATTTTAACGAGATATTCCGCATAAGTTCGTGTGAGTCATTGGTGTATACATGCGCGAACAGAAGTAGTCCCTTAAACTACTTCAGTAAAGTCGAAACCGGAACTGCTTTAACCCTATACCAGACGACAAAATTTTGACTTGTCCATTTTCAAAGTATTTGAAGACGACAAATTAAATGTGGCTGAAACGGTGAACATTTTCTTTGACACAGTTGAAAACAATGTCGGCAAAGGGGAAGAAATGCTGTTCGCCTACCTCTTTTCCTTCTTCTATGATATTTTCGAAAGCCTCCAGGCTTCTCCAGGGTCGTAAAAACAAGGATTGGCCTGGTCAAGGTTTAATAAGTTTATCTTTCTTTCATTAATTTTCCTGTTCATCTTACTTCACTCTTTACCAAACGACATAATTTTTGACTTGTCCAAATTAAAAGTAACTGCAGACGACAAAATAAATGCGACTCGAAAATTGAAATTTGTTTTGGTAAGTGTAGAAAACATTGTGGGAAAAAGGAGAAGTGCTGGTCACCAGCACTTCTCCTTTTTCCACAACGTTTTCCAAAACTTTCTTCCTCAGGGTCGTAAAAAGTTGGGATAATGTGATAAAAGGATAAATGAACTCATTGACCACGGCGACAAATATTCACAGCATTGTTATCCAAAGACAGTTCATCTATTTATTTTTCCTGTGCACCAATAAAATTTGATAAGAATTTAAACATGAATACATTATGCCCTCAGAGTCCGAACGGGGTCCGACGTAAAATGTGCTTGAGTATTTACTATCATCACCCACGAGTTTTTGCCAAGAATTTGCCTGATCTAAGGATTCGAACCAGTGACCCCTTGGTTTTAAGCTCAGTACGTGTCCTAGCTATGCTGAGCTACCCGGACTAAGCCATTAGTTTCCTTTTATACATGTATCTGTGAATATTTGCCATAGTTTTCTTTTTGTTTCAAGCTGTTTACAATTGTGATTTCAGTTAAATCACGACGGCCAGTGCATCCATCCATACATTCCTGGTCTTTCTTTTCACCGGAACAACGTACACCACACTTTTCAAGCCACTGGCTGCTTTCTCACGTCAGCAATTAAAAGAATAGCGGTGACAAAGAAATGAATCCTGTCGCTATGACTACATGTATACTGGCATTCTGGCAGAGCTGAGATTCGATTCCACAACTCCTGCGTTACTATCCCTGTACTTTACGTACTTAGGTAGCAGACATGGGGTTACGAGCTTCTACTTACTTCTACAACACAGTAAAACATAATTGCAATAAAACTGAAATTAAATCGTTCAGCACCAGATAAAAACCCGGCCTCTTTCGACGGCTAGGAATACAATCAACTGAAACTCAGAAGGATTTTATATCTTAGAAGCTTGACCAAACAAGCGCATGGTATAGATCTAAGATCAGAATGCACGTTCTGTGGAATCTGACCTTGATCTATGCCTTTTGCAAAAGCGCCTCTGGTGCTAAAGGATTATTCATGATTGGGACTGGATTCGATCCTCTCACAGTTCGACCGTACTGGTGTCTCGCCGGTAACTCGTCGGTACATTGAAAATAATATGAAACTCGCCCTTTTCGACAGACTGCTACTTATTCGCTGCCAAAGCGAGACTTTTGGTGTTCAGTTCTCTGATAAGTATGTCCAATGGCTTCTACATTTCAGATGTACAGAAAATGGCATTATGGACAACGGATTTTGTTTTTGCTGTTTCTTTTAAAACACAACCACCCACAGAAAGAGTAAAACAGACCTTGGCTGGTTGTAGACCATCCTTCGGGATTTGGTTACAGGCACTAAATAGGACCCGAAGAAATAGCAAAGCTACCCTCACTTTCTCACAAAATTTTCAAATTAACCTCAAAAACATATGGTATTTAAGACCAGCCCATTTATTTTTTCTGATTAGAAACGATGTTGCAGAAGCGCTGGATATCAAGATTTTTTTAAATGGGACTACTTTTTCTGATACCACGAAGCAATCCGTTCCAGATGATGTTAACCCTTTACTGCACAATGCCGCCTTTTGACGCCCCAGGGAAAGAAGCCTTTTTAAAACATTGTGGGAAAAGAAGAAAATGCTGGTTACTTTTCCCACAATGTTTTCTACCCTATTAAGGAAAAGTTGCATCATTTGAGCCACATTGAAATTGTCGTCTGCAAATGCTTTCAATTTGGACAAGGCTAAAATTTTGTCGTCTGGTAAATGGTTAAGCTGCACCTTGTAACGTTACAGATAACTGTGGTGATTTTAGTTTCTGACTGGTTGCTTCCGGGTGGAGACGATCGTGAAAAAAAAAAAACAGTTGAAGTCTGAGTAAAATTTTTGCTACCGGAAAATTCGCGATGGACTTGTGACGGTGCCGTGAACAGTAAATGTCCAAAAATGAAAAGAAGCACCGTAAACGTCTCAGTATTGAGATTAGGCTGCACTTGTCTATGCTGGAAAGATGCCAGTGGCCTGGAAAGAGAGTAGGCTTAATATAGTGTCACATTGTCTACTTTTTGGTATATTGAAAATAGGGTGACAATCACTCTCTTTGACTCTTTGATGCTCATTTAGTGACAAAGCGGTAGTTTTGCTGTTATTTCCATGAAATGTATGTCAAATGACCTTTTCAATCAAAGCGCTGAAGGCGCTGAAGGCCTGGGCATCAGAACGGGTGAAGAGGTAGGAAAATGAGGCCCAGAAGCTCAAAGTTGCTATCACATTTGTACAGGCTTAAAAACTGCTATCACATTTGTACAGACTGGTAAAAAAATATCTACATGTCTCACACTGACAGTCTGTGGAGTTGACAAAAGAATGGAAAAACATAAATTTGTAAAAGCCAATATAATGAGTATTTTTGTATAGCCATGGTCTCATGGTCTTTACGGATTATTTTCTTCCTTTACGTTGCTTTGACAACAAATCATGGTAACAAACCAAAATGAGCAGCGTGCAACAGCAGGGATTGTTTCTTGAAAGTGCAAAAATCCACAATGGCCAAGCAATAAATAATATTTTTCTTTCATTTTACCACACTCAGTCTATAGGTTGAAATAGTAACCATGTCCTTTGAGCAATGATAAGGAAAAACACAAAGTCTTTAAAGGCTAATATCACAGAGCACGATTTGGTGTCTGAGAAGACAATCTTTTACGTATCTCTTTTTATTTTTAAGTTTTGGTTTCTATGGCAACAAATAAAAAGACGTCCGCATTCGGGCGCCAATGCTCGGTTGATTTTCAGTGAAAAAACAAAGTTGAAAAAGGGGCATGACTTGATAGTTATTTACCCTTATTGTTTATGTTTCCCCTTTGATAGTTAACAACTTGCCCAAGTTTTAAGTTAATATTTTCAGTAACAACAACGATATTGTAAAATGTCAAATATTTTGCATGACGACGACACAAACGACGAAGATGATGACACTAGGGCTATGAAAATACCATGTCTCTAAAAACAGCTGAGCTAAAAGTTCTCAGTCGAAAAAGGGGCAGAACTAATTACTTTGCCAAAAATATTTTGGTGGTTACCTACCTCTGTTGTACTGATATAAATTCCCCTTTTAATAGTTTACGAAAAGTTCAAGTTTGGAGTAAGTATCTTCATTAATGACAGATATGATAAAATGTCAAAGGTTCTGAAAATTTAAAGCAATAAAAAAAAAAAAAGGCGTAACTGTGTCAAAAATATCTTGACGGTTACCTGCCCTGTTAAATGGGTACCACTTTGACAGTAAATAACTTGTACAAGTTTGAAGTAAATATCTTCAGGAATAACAGAGATATTAATCAAAGGACTCAAAGTCCTGGAAAGCGGATCTGTGGAGTAGTATAAAGCTGTAATATGTCGTAATAGAACAATAACATCAGATGCAATACATGTGCAATCATTTTAAAATGGAGTTAGCAAGAGCAGGGAAAGTCAAAATTGTCCTGCCGAGCGGGCCGTGCAGAAACTGTTATTCTATTACGGTTTAAGGAGCGGTAATATGATCCGTCAATCTTACGCAGTTTTTTGCTGGTACAGTGTATTAGATTTCGGACTATAGGTATTCACGTTTAGGACAGCATATACGGTAATGACAAAAGCGAGGTTGAGGTGTATTAGCTAAAACTGAAAGTAGAATGGGCGCAAGCGTGAATGACAGTATATTTGGTTCAGGTCAAGCCGATATCATAGTACAGTGTGAGCGCGCATGCGTCGTTAAGCATGATATATATAGTTCCGGTCAGAACGATCACAGTAAACGGATTTGCTATACAATTCGGCTAAAAAATGTCAAAGTTTTTGCACGACGACAATGACGTATAGGCTTTGACAAAAGCATGATGCTTTCTTCGTAAACAGATGAACTAAAGACTACCAGTTGAATAAAATCATATGGATGATACAAGACTACTCAAGGTACATTTCTATAAAAGTTTTGTCAAAATATCTGCTGTAAATGCCACTTTTCAACTTTCGCATTGAAAGTCTATGGAATCTCTAAGTTGCCATGATCAACCAAGTTGGAATGCCGATTTTCATGAACAAGAGGGCCGTTGGACATAAAGCCCTCATCTGAGTAAAGTCATCTAGGATTGATAAATTTGAAGAGCTCCTTGTGATTATGGAAACCACAAAAGAGCCATACTCTGGCAAAAGGGGGTTTAATGCATCTACGTGATCCATCAATCCAAACAAGCCATTGATCCATAAAATCCATTTTGTGGAGCAACCGACTGAATCATGAGGTACACTGGTCCTTTGACATGCAGAAAATTTGCCAAAAGCAAAAAGTTTCAACCCAGGTCAGCCTAAATACCTATGGAGATCAAGATCAGATTGCACTGAATGTCAAGTCTGATCTTCGATATAAAACGCCCACCAGTTACTTAACTCTTGACCACACATTCTCGAGTTTTAAGGACTCCAAGGATATAGCCTCATGAAAACCTTTTGGAAAAAAAAAAGAAAATGCTCTCTGTTTTCCAACAAGGTTTTCTGCACTTTCACAGCCAATAACCAACATTTCAGCTAAATCTAACTTGCCATTCGCAAATGTTTTCAATTTAGACAAGTCTAAAATTTCATCGTTTTTTAAAGATTAACTGGTTTTCAATGGCTCATGTTACAAATTGTAAAACATATTTGGTATTGTATGGGTCCGAGTTTGCTATTGGTCGAAATGGCTCTGGGCCGAGATGTCATACCTGGACAATTCTGACGGGAAGAAATAAGGCATGGATACACCAATCAAATACATGCTTATAACTTTAGACACGAGGTGCGCAGTGATTTTACGAAAATTAAAATCTTGCAGAGGTTTTGAGACATCTTTTTCAGAGAAAGAGCACATCGTCTGTGTAAAGTACGCTATCGTTATTTGTCATTCACATGGTGTGTAGAAAAAGGATAAACGAACGATCCCGATTAGTGTTCGGCAACAGCACTCGTCACAACTCGGTCGATTGCGTACCTACATCAAAACATTTGATCAACGAGCACCCGAGGTTTGCCAATTGTTTCTTTCACTGTTAAGCGCACGAATTTGCAGTTATGAATAACCTCACGAGGGTCCCAAATTCTCAGTCAACACTTTCGTACGATTAAAATCGCACATCTATCAAAGTTTGTTGTGAAATTAAACCTTACTGTGATGTTCAAATCGAAATATTTTATTATTTAAAGGGGTCGTTTCCTTTAGCGTAGTAAGATGGATTGCAGGCGGTACTTTTCACTTTTACTCGGGTTTTTCCGTAATGCTTGACTCGGGTTTTTCCGTAAATGCTTGGATAGGCTTGAAATTTTGGTATATGATTCCTATGGCCTTGGGCTTGGAAAGCCAAGCCCAGGCCAAGCCCAGGCCAAAAACGGTAGAGAGAGAGAGAGAGAGAGATCATAAAGATAAACTTTTTGATTTGAGCCAAAAGTGAAAAGTGAGTTTAATGCATCTGCAAAAAAATATCGACCAGGTCAGCCTGCGTGGACTGATAAAAACTTTATGCTATTTGTCACCTTTCTGTATGTTAAAGGACCAGTTTGCCATATGATTCGTTCGGTTGTTGGACAAAATAGATTTTATGGATCCATAATTATGTGATGACTTGCATGGCACATTGCATCACGGAGATGATTAAACCCCTTTAGCCAGAGCGCCATTCATTTCTATTCCTCCCTAATACATAGATCTGAAGAAAAAGAGGCCCTATGCTACTTGTAGACCACGTGTTTTGATGTGGTCATAGATGCTTTAAAACAATGCTCACAGCAATAATAGATTTGCACTCGCTCTTTCTAGAAATGGTTCAGTCAACATCAGAAACACATTTCAGCCCTATCTTCATCATTTCGGATAAAAACATTGTAGCAAACGTGTTACTATCAAATATTCAAGAAGGACTACTTTTGATATTTTGACCCGGAATCATTCTGTAACATCGTCAAACAAGTGCCGGATAAGCCGGGAACCCATTGATAAGTTGAATACTCGCTGAAATAAAACTGAATGCTGTTAAAAGCGGACTGAACTCTAACTATACGAAAACATTTTAGACTTGCCCAATTCAAAGCATTTTCAGTCAACAAAAATTATTGTGACTCAATATTTGAAATTTACTTTGGGGTTGAAGAAACTGTTGGAAAAAGAGAAAATGCTGGTTGCCAGCATTTTCTCCTTTTCCCACAATGTTTTCAAAAAGACATATGTCTCGGGGTCGTCAAAACTCGGGGTTATGTGGTAAGAGTGTTGAAACACAAACCAAGTTTAAAGGAATCCTATATGTACATATTGGAGGTTGCGCAGATGTTCGCGTACCTGTCTGGTGAAATGATGAATGACTGTGGCTCTTTTCATAAAATGTATCAGAATTAATGAAGGCCATTCCTGTAAGTCAGTTTATCTCCCTTGCTAGATAAAGACTAAAGGTAACCAAATAACAGATTGGTCATTTTGAATACTTTCCTTTGTTTTTATCCTTGATTCCCATTGGGATGTTGCTATAAATATAATTTGATTCATGATATATATGTATGGACCCCATGTAATTTTAAAGCAAATTCTTTTACCAATCATCAAAGAAAAGAGTTTGATTAATTTGTCAAATAATCTTACAAGATTTTGTTGAGATATTATCTCAAGAACATAACTATGTAGTGCAAGAAAATCAATGATAAAAACCAAGTAACCCCCTGTAGTACTGGAGAGAAATCAAGGGAAATAAATGAAGAATGGCTCCCATTCTAATTCAAGTTCTCAAGCCAAGGCGGTCTTATTGGCGGAACAGTCTGTCTCAGCCAATCAAATGGATTCGTTTGGAAATAAATATTACCCCTTTATTTTAGAATGGTAGTGTGATTTGTTTTGTTTTGATAGGGGTAAAACATTGTGGGAAAAAGGAGAAAGTGCTGGTCACCAGCACTTTCTCCTTTTCCCACAACGTTTTTCCAAAGCTTTCTTTCTCAGGGTCGTAAAAAGTCTGGATTGTTATCCAAAGACAATCCATCAATTTATTTTCCTGTGCACCAATAAAATTTGATAAGAATTTAAACACAATTTAGCTACAATTCTTTATTTTAGGAAGCGTCACCGTCACAGATCCTCTAAAAGACTACACGATTGTGGAAGTGCTTGGTCGTTTGCATTTACAATGCAATGCAAGATGCACTAACAGTACATGCGAATACAAATGGATTTCCAAGAATTTTGCACTAAAAGGTGATATGACTCTGAATTCGATCAGCATAAGCAATGTGCCTCGCAGTTCTGGACCTTATACATTCACATGCACTGTTACGGATAAAGGGGATAAGCGTACAGGTACTTGTACGCGTAACGTGAGGGTAAACTGTAAGTATATCATTGTCTTAATCTAACAAAGCTAATTT
Source organism: Tridacna gigas (assembly GCA_945859785.2). NCBI lineage: Eukaryota > Metazoa > Mollusca > Bivalvia > Cardiida > Cardiidae > Tridacna > Tridacna gigas. Next base: position 35,086,023 of record OX244029.2, on the reverse strand, counting down.
TATAATTTTAACCTTTTACAAAATATGAAACTGAAGAGGACGTTTATGAAATAATGTGGGAAAAGGAGAAAGTCCATATTTACATAATGAACATTTTCTCCTTCTTTTCAGTATTCCCAGCTCTATCGAACACAAATCCTGTCATTTTAGACAGATTTGATTTGTTGTCAGCAAATAATTTCAATATGGATAAGTATAATATTTGTCGTTTGGTACAGAGAACCACCGGTCTCACTGGAAAGCCACGGCTTTCTATAGCTTTCCACGGGTCCCATTGATCATTTTATCTCTCTTTACTGTTGTTGTTGTATGGTGTTTAACGTCGTTTTCAACATTATTTCAGTTATATCACGGCGGCCAGAGCACCTATCCATGCTTTCCTGGAGCCTCTTTTACCAGTACTCCGCACAATATTCTTTCCAAGCCACTGGCTTCTTTACCGCATAACCATCGTTGAAACAATGGTCAGTGGATTATCTCTGTTTAACCAGACACGTAGTATCTGACTATACTACAATCAAAGGACTGATAGTCCTGTGAGTCTCCTGTTGTTTAGTTGTTTGAAAGTTTAAAGGAGCATTAAGAGGACGGGACTGTTAACCCCTAGTTGAGAGGAAAAATGCTGGAAAGAAATGCCCCCCCCCCCCCCCAAGGTGAGACTTTAAAGCCCCAGTAGCGACCAAAAGTAACAATGTGGGTGTTAAAATGCATTTAAATATAAGTCATACCATTTGAAACTATGGAAAATATTATGAAGGTGTTATTGTACAGTCTGTCCATTTGTTAGTGGCTGACAGAAACGTGAACTTTAAAGTACGTAAAAAGTTGCCAGGTCGCTCTACCTTTTGTTTTACTTTTTACTTGATTTTGAAATTCATTTTTCTACAAGCGACTAACATTTAGACCATCCATACAATAACAGATTGTGATCTTTAAAATAACTTTCATACCTTTAAAATGTATGACTAAGATTCAATGCATTTTAGCACCTTTTTTTTTTTATTCCATTTTAGCTTCTATTGGGACTTTAACCAGCTTCCTTCAACCATAGTCTGTATGTCCAAGGACGGTTGTTTAAAAAAAGTGGCTATAATGGATCCATAGTTATGTGATAGCTTGATTGGTAAAATGCATCACGGAGACATATTTCATATGTTTTTACCTTTGTTTTCCATTGGAAAACATTTTATGTCTCTTTAAGAGAATTTCAGAGGTAAAAAAAATAGCTTTAATTAATCCACGGTGTTATACATGTAGTGCGTTGCGAAAACAAATAATATCGCAGTTCTCCAACGCTAACAGTCGCTTAATTTGGAGCCGAAAGAGCAGACAGCACGGCTGCACATCGGGGTAAATAAATGCGATGACCTGATTGGTCATATATCGATTTCCACAATCAACGCATAGAGGATATGAAGAAAATGTATAAGTTTCACGAAAATCCGACTACAAATGCGGACTTTAATTGCGTAAACAAGAAACGTAAATTTTCAACTCTAAATTGCTATTTTCCCTTACTGATTGTCAGTTTTTTTGTTTTTTTTTTTCAAAATCAATAGAGTTAAAGCTATTGGTGATATAAAGAAAATTTGTGTGAGTTTCACGAAAATCCGACCACAAATGCAGACTCTATCGAGTAAACAAGAAATGAAAAATTTCAACTTTAAATGGCTAGTTTTCCTATACCGATTGTCAGATTATTAAAAAAAACATTAGGTTCAAGCAATTGATGATATAATCAAACTGTGCTAGTTTCTAGAAAATTCAACCACAAATGCAAACTTATTCGCGTAAATAAGAAAAAGACTAACGGACGGGCGGACGACGGAAACGACGCCATGACATACGCTGTGCATTCGGCAAACCTCAGTTGATCCGGTAATCAAGTCCCTCGGCTGTATCGCGTAGCTTGATATGCATCTACACGATGCATTTCTTCGCCGGAAGTACACCGCTTTACCGTTATTAAAATGGTAAGGCTCTTTACAAAAAAAATCAAAGTACTGAAAGTACTGATAGACTAGCGAATTTGATTGATTGATTGATTGTATGGTGTTAAACCCTATTTTCAACATTATATCAGTTATGTAGCGGTGGTCAGTGCACATATCCATGCCTGGAGTTTCTTTTACCAGTACTCCGCACAATATTCATTCCAAGCAACTGATTGCTTTCCCACATAACCATCGTCGAAACGTGAGAGGGGAATGAATCCTGTCGCTATGACTGTCATCATTACTCGGAAAGAAATTGGGGGAGCCGGGGATCGAACCAGCGACCTCCTGTTCTCCTGTACACTACCGACTGAGCTATCGGAGCTATGCATGCTATTGGTTAACTATAATCCAGTTTAAGTTTAACCCTTAACCAGCTAGAAAAAGTTAAATGAAACTTTCAAGCCGATAGTAAACACCCAAATATTGATATTTCAAAGTTACATTTTGGAGAAAATATATATCCTCTTATCGGACAGTGCAGATCCAAGATCAGACTGCACGTTCTGTGCAGTCTGATTTTAATCCACACTGTCCGCAAAAGGTCATTGAGTCGCGGTAGAGCTGGTAAAAGAAGCTCCAGGAAAGCATGAATAGGTGCACTGGCCGCCGCGATATCACTGAAATAATGTTGAAACGTCAATATCCAATGCCACAAGATGTAATTAACTATTTAACTCTTTACAAAACGAAATTCAAAGCTGTTGCTGACCACAAATTAAATGTGGCTGAATTGATGAAACCTGATTCCAAAAGGGCAGAAAACAATGTCGGAAAAGGAGAAAATGCTGGTTACCAGGAATTCTTTCCCACTGCCATTAAAACTCGGGATTATGTGGTAAACGATTAATATTCAAGACGTAAAATAACAGTTTAACATAACAATTTAACTGTGCACAATGATTTAAATGATGGATGACAGAAGGAATGACAAGGGTACCCTGCCCAGTGAGGGTTTATGCAGCTGGGATTTGCTACAAGTTACCGAGGTGTATCTATTTTAGGTTCATTCATAATGTTATGTACAGTGGTGTAGGAATAAGTGATAATTGCCTGCTTTGAATAGGTCACTTAATTTACATATTAGCAAATATCTTGTATTCTATAAATGACATCTTGTTCAGCGTATTACTTTGTAAGATGACATGTTCAAATTGGAGTGGAAGAGATTTTGTGGTTTTTGTCAAAATTGCCATATATAACAGAATTAAGATTTCTAACAGAAAGAAGTATTTTCTGTGAGGCAGTATTTGGCAACTGTGGGTTTTTTTGTTAACTTTGACTCTGGGTCAATCTTGATGCCTGTAGACTAAAAACGAGTCTCAATTTTCTGTCGATATCTTGCTATGAATATTTCCGCCGGCCATGAGTTTGTACTTTCAATTTTTAGCGTGGTTTGTCAATTCCGTTTAAGCCGTTTCATCGACAGATAGATAGACGTGAATAATTTAAGCGTGGTCGTTCATGTCGTTGCTAAGCGATTTACATGGGAGCCGCCATGTTTAAGATCATGTGATTGGTTGTTCAAAATGGAAACCTCCGTTATACGGACGAGGTTACATATGGGTACGGAATTGGCCGAGTTGTGACGAGTGATACGCTCTGCTGGCTTTCAGCCAGTAGATCTAAAATAACAACAACAACAACAACAACAAACTAATTTATTCCTTGTGTTTTCTGCACATACAGTTATATCTGTACGTTTTATTAAAGCTATGGAATGTCACGCATGACAATTCCATCACTCATAATTGTGTCTGAAATCACTAATAAGCAGTATCTCATCAGCCACGTCCTGACACTTGGAATGTAAATTTTGGAAATATGGAAAAGAAAGTGCCCATGCATCCTAGCGCCGATCCAGAAGGGGGCGGGGGGCGGAGGGCGGAGGTCCGGACCCCCCGCCCCCCCCGTTGAAATTTTGGCAAAGATGTAGTTATCGGATTTGTGCGAATGGGTGACTCTGGGGCCGGATCCATATTGCATGTAGTCGCTTTTAAATATGATCCCGACTAGATGTGGCATATGATATAGTCTGAAATTGAAAGCAGCATTTAGTTTAACCTTAACGCGTGTGAACAGCCCTAATGCAACAATGAGAAATAGAGTGCGAGTTGGTAAATAAAATGCCTTTACATCGTTAAGTGTATTATTTAACCCATTACCACAAAATGCCGAGTTTTAACGCCTCTGGAAAATTAGACTTTTGAAAACATTGTGGGAAAAGGAGAAAATGCTGGTAACTGGTATTAGAGTCATCTTTAATTTGTCGTCTGCAAATGCTTTGAATTTGGACAAGTCTAAAATTCTGTCGTGTGGTAAAGGATTAATACAGTCAACCTTGTATTCAAGTACCACGCTTGGGACAATAAAAAATGGTCGCTAAATAAAATGGTCGCTTAATAAATCAGTCGGGGTGGGGGGGGGGGGTAGATTACATTTTTCACACATTAATTATTTAAATATACTCTAGATTCTATACTAAAAGCATGTTTCAATTTTTAGGTAAGTATCAAGAAAATGCTTTCATATTTAAAAGAAAAAAAAAATATATATATATATATCGGACCAACAGCAATTTCTGTAAGTGAAAGAACAAATCGAAAGTAGGCCAAAGTAGTCACCATGAAATATCATGTGAACAAATCTTTGTAACAAAATTTCTCTGTGTTTGTGGGATACATGGCAAGGCATTTGTGAAATAGACAAGCACTGTGTAAATATAAGCATGTGTGAAAGACTCATCGTAATTAAAAACAACTTTTTACTCTACGGCGTTTCCAGGTTGAATTTGCCAATGAAGGTCACGCTTGATTTGTAGTGCCTATTTATAACCGAACAAGAAACCACTTTCATATAGTGGTAATGGAACAAAGTTCTACTCCATTTAGGGAGACCACAAGGATAAATAAACGGAATTCCCCATCCTTTTCACACGTTCGCACACTAGCAGATTAGGGATTTAGTTGGTCATTATGACATGGTTCTGCATCGTTGCCGCTTTTGTCAAAGGGTAATTAATAGTTAGACATGTGAATGTGGTAATCCTTTAATTGACACATGCTGTTATGTCTTGATTAGGATAAATCAGAGGCTGTTATCATCCTATATACTGTCAATCAAGGATCCACAATTTTTACGTGTTGATGGGTCGCTTAATGAAAGATATAGTGGGCTTTTGGGACCTAAAATTGGTGGTCGTTGGTCACATAGTACAAAAGTTGCTTAATACAACATGAAATTAGAGGAAAATAGCTCGGGCGGACTTAAAAACGGTCGTTTAGCACAAAAGTCGCTTAAAACACGTGGTCGCATGTACAGGATTGACTGTACTATATTTGCGGAGAATCGATGCTCATATGATTTGCAGCGAATTGTCAACATTACAGGTATGCACTTGTAAAATAATCTCAAACTAATTGTCAACATTACATGTATGCAACAATATGCACTTGTAAAATAATCTCACACTTGTCAGTGCAGCCGTTTTTGTCCTTTTAGTAAAAATAGATGTACAGTTTTCAATATTTATTCTAAAACAAATCAATTTATTATCTAATCAGATTAGTGATTTTCTTATGTCTTACAATCGTTTAAAAAAATACAGCGTTACAAAATAACGTCAATTTATTTCATGCTTTTCGGTAGTTTATCGAGAAATAATGGTGGATTATGTTTTTTTTTTTTTTTTATTTTACACTTTTCGGTAGTTTATCGAGAAATAATGGTTGATTATGGTTTGATATTTCATGGTTACGACCAGTGAAATACCGATTTTATGTTTTCTAACTCTTCAGTTGAAGGCGGAAACGGTAGTTCCCGCGCACTAGTTACCTGGGTAATCAGCCACTCGTCACAACTCGGCCGATTCCGTATCTACATCTAACCTCGTCTGTATAAGGGAGGCTTCCATTTTGAACTACCAATCACATGATCTTAAACATGGCGGCGCCCCTGTAGATCGCTTAGCAACGACATGAACAACCACTGTGAAGTTATTCACTTCTAACGATCTGTCGATGAAAGCTCCTAACGGAATTGATAAACCACGCTAAAAATTGAATGTACAAACTGTTTGCCGACTGAAATACTCTTAGAAAGATAACGATAGAAAATTTACTCATGCGTTCTTTCTAAAGAGGAGCCTTACAATTTCAATAACGGTAAAGCGGTGTGCTTCCGGAGATGTGCGAAATGTACCGTGTAGGTGCATATCAAGCTACGTGATACAGCCGAGGGATTTGATCACCGGATCACCCGAGGTATGCCGAATGGGTAATCAGCGCGTGCCATTCAAATGGAGGGAATCATGACGTAATTTACGCTATATTATTCGCGCTTTACGTAATGTTTTATGCGTTGCTATGTGAGGGGGTACGCCGCGGTGAATTACTGAAAACAACTGTACTGGATTTTAATGAAAGTGCCAACAAGAAAAGGGGGTAGAAGGATGAAATAAATAGAATATTTTTGTTTTCGGTGAAAGATCGAAAGTAATTTCATCTCGTGAACATCATCGATAATATTTTCACTCGTGGCTTTACCACTCGTGAAAATATTACCGATGATGTTCACTCGACGAATTAAATTTCGATCTTTCACAAAAAAAAAAAAAAAAAAACTAAAACAAATATCCTCTGTTTATTTCGGTAGTTTATCGAAAAATAATAGTGGATTATGGTTTGATATTTCATGGTTACGACCAGTGAAAATACCGATTACATATTTTCTGACTCTTCAGTTGAAGGCGGAAACAGTAGTTTCCGCGCACTAGTTACCTAGGTAATGAGCTCGTGCCATTCAAATGGAGGGAAATATGACGTAATAGAAAGTTCCAACAAAATAGGGTTAAAAGCATGAAATGAATAGAATAGTTTTTTTTTTTTCGGCGAAAGATCGAAATTTATTACATCTCGTGAACATCATCGGTAATATTTTCACTCGTGGCTGAGCCACTCGTGAAAATATTATCGATGATGTTCACTCGATGAAATAAATTTCGATCTTTCAGCGGGAAAAAAAAAATATATATATATCAAATATCCTCTATTTATTTAATTAGCAATGCCAGACAGAAATACGATTGGTCATGTCGTCATGCTTCCTTGCTCATCCTTTATATGATTGGTCATCCCATTGTGTATTTCTCCTTGGACATATAAAAAGAAAAATTTCGCGGGCTTTCTGCACAGTTTTGTTGAGTTGACATCGAATACACTACAAAGTTGATGAGATGAAAATTATAAGAACGAAAGTCTTAACTGTGGCTTCGTTCTGTTATTAGTGAACGTCGTTATTTATGGTACCACAACATTATCCATAGAGAAGATTCGATTGGCATATTCGGGAAACGTTTCCAGTTCAACCTGTTGAAATTGGTATTTATAAACTGTAATTGACATATATTTGAAATTTGAAAATATGGCCAACCAAAGACCTACGAGGAATCAACCGATAGTCGACTATAGTAAACTCCACGAAGGTAGGGCGGACGAAACGGATTCAGCGGAGGAACCAGGCCTCGAAATTGCCGGTAAGGGAGACGACTCTACGTGTACGGCTAAACAAACGAAATATGAGCGTTTGCAGACTGAAAAGGCGGCTTTGCAGGCAGAGTTGGCTAGCTTACAACACGAAGAGGATATCAGAAGGCAGGAGCAGGAGGTAGAGGACTTACGCCGATTGGTCAGAGACAAAGAGCAAGCTCTCAAGATGGGTAAATTTCAGAAACATCACGGGAAAGATAAGGGTATGTCAAGTCTAAACATTGAAACTCTACGTAAAGTGCCCGGATTGACGACTAAGGCACGTAAAGAACTGAAAAAATTAGCCTTATTTGACAGTGACAGTGAGTCTAGCAGTTCTGATGATATGGCTTCTCAAAAAATTTCCAACTTTCCTGAAAAAGCGCAGAAAAACATTGATTTAAAGTCTGGCATTTATGCAAAATCTTCTGAAGATGTTATTGATCCTCAATACTATCCACATGCTCACCTAAGGTTTGAATTTGTAAACCATGCTTTAACTTTTGATAAGTTAGAATTGAACATGTTTGTTGCAGGAGAATTGGAAATTATTTCCAAAAAACATATTTCTTCTTTGGAAAGAGACGGACGACTAGAATTTCTAAAGAGATTAATGTATCTTAACAATGCTTATGAATTTCCAATTCTGAAAACTTTGTATGCGGCAGTTTTACGTGAAATTGAATTGGGATACAAATCTTGGGGGGATGATTTCACATACATTGAGAATACTGTTCTAGCATCTTCCTCGCACAAGTTCAAACCGGCAGCAGACTTCTCTCGTGGTAGTTCGGGCAGTACTAAATCTGATATCAGGTTGTGGTATTGCTCAAAATATCAGCGAAACAAGTGTACTTTTAATGAGTCACACACGGTACAAATAAATGGCCGCATCAGATTAGCAAAACATGTATGTGCCTCTTGTTGGCAAAAAGACAAAAAAGAACTTAATCACCCAGAATGCTCTTCTTCATGTCCGCATTCTTCTTTATGACTTTCCTTGCCCAAACAGGAGAATATGTCAAGGTACAATAACGCAGCTGGTTTATTTTTACCTTCCTTTGTTACAAACAAAAAAGATATCAGTGCTTTTTGTAAACATAATGCTGGTTGTAAAATTTGTACTTCGGTCAAACCCATTATCTTAAATACATCTTTAAACAAATTAGAAATACACAAATTATGTAAACAATCTGGCAAACCCAACTTCCAAGGATGTAAAATTCCTGTAAATTTAAAATTTGACACTGAATTTATGAAGAGAATGTTAACAGGTTATGATGATATGGAAGTTTGCGAGCTACTAAAATACGGGTTTCCCATAGGTTTCATGAATGAAATATTCACTCCAGAAATTAAATTTAAAAATCCAGAATTTTCTCATAAACAAAAGTTACCAAAAAATCACAAGGGAGCTAAGGATTTTCCAAAGCAAATTCATAGCTATTTAATAAAAGAAGCAAAATTTGAGGCTATTATGGGTCCATTTCAAACAAATCCATTTGAAGATAAACTTTTTTTATCCCCACTGAATTCTGTTCCCAAAGCCAATCCCTCAGAGAGAAGGGTTATTTTGGATTTAAGTTTTCCCAGAAATGGACCTTGTGTTAATAATTTTGTTTCCAGTACCTTTTACCTTAACAAAATTGTAGATTTCACACTACCCAAAATTGATGACTTTGTCTCCTTGATTAAGAGCAAAGGAAAGGGTTCTTTAATGTTTAAGCTTGATTTAAAACGTGCTTATAGACAAATTAGCATATGTCCTAATGACTATAGTTTAGTGGCATTTCATTGGCAAAATCACATATTTTGTGACACAGTGTTACCAATGGGTCTGCGGTCTTCAGCTCATATCTGTCAACGGGTAACAAATGCTTTTAGTTACATGTTATTAAATGTCGGAATGGCAGTTCTAAATTATTTAGATGACTTTGCAGGAGTTGAGAAAAAAGAGATAGCCTTTTCTGCCTTTGAATTGGTTCGACAAATTTTTAAGCGTAGTGGTTTAGATGAATCATTTGAAAAAGCTTGCGAACCATCAGAAATAATGATTTTTCTGGGTGTACTTTTTAACACAAAAAATATGACAATGTCTATACCCTCCAAAAAACTATCTGCTATACACTCTTTGATAAAAGATTGGCGTTTGCGTAGTCATGCAACATTGAAAGATATTCAAAAATTATTGGGGAAATTAAATTCTGTTGCAGCATGTGTTAAATCTAGCAGAGTCTTTGTCAATAGAATTTTAAATTGGTTAAGAATATGTTATAATCAGGCCAATGAAAACAAATCTTCAGCTGATCTTTTTGACATTCCAACAGAGGTAAAAAAGGACCTTTTTTGGTGGGATATTTTTCTCCCACAATATAATGGTGTTTCTTTAATGGATTTAGGTCCCTGGTCTGTTCCAGATGCACTATTCAGCACAGATAGTTGTTTAACAGGTTGTGGGGGACTATTTGGAAATAAATTTTTTCACAAAGAATTTCCTGAATTTATTCAAAAACAGAAATTACACATTAGTGCTCTTGAATTACTGTCCATTATAGTTTGTCTTCACATTTGGGCTCCCTTTCTAAAGGGAAAGAGGGTACAAATATTCTGTGATAATAGAGCAGCATGTATTGTAGTAAATACAGGAAAAGCTAAGTGCGAATTCTTCCAAAATTGTCTGCGTGAGATATGTTTCCTAGCCTCTATTTATGACTTTCAACTTAGGTGTATTCATTTAGAAAGTTCAGAGAATAGACTGGCGGATTGTTTATCTCGTTGGCATTTGGATATCTCTTACCAATGTAATTTCCTGTCTTCATTTAGTGATTGGAATATTCTTGAAAACTATCAAATTGAAGATAGTTCATTCTTATTTTCCAATTCTTGGTAATTCATTAATTTCAGATGATAATTTGAGAGAACTAAGAAGGCAAATGAGAATATCTACTAGGTCAGCCTATGCAGTAGGGACTTTCAGAAACCTTAGAGTCCAGTGGGAGTCCTTTATTATATTTTGCTTGTTTTTTAATTTACAATACTTACCTGCCAGTTGTTATACCTTAAGATTGTATGTACAATTTCTATCTAGATCCTTCATTTCAACAGACAGTATAAGAAATTATTTATCAGGTGTCAAAACTCTTCACTCCCTCTTAGATTTGGACACTTATCAGTTTTCAGATTTTGTGCTGCTCTTAACTTTGAGAGGGCTTAATAGACTTAAGCCTCATATGGCAAAACGGTCTGAACCAATCACGCTGGAATTACTATCCAGAATTCATGATACTTTAAACTTTGATATCAAGAATAATATTGTTTATTATTGTCTCTTTTTATTTGCATTTTTCTTGGCAGCACGCAAATCTAACTTAGTTCCTACTTCAAAAAGTGACATTCAAGATGAGAAATTTTTACATGTAAAGGATGTACATATACCAGATAATGAAGAATTTTTATTGGTCAATTTTAGATGGTCAAAAACAATTCAATTTGGAGAGCGGGAATTAATGTGCCCATTAATTCCATTAAAAAATAAAAAAATCTGTCCTATTTCTGCTTTCAAAAAATTAAAAGCTTTGAATTTGTCACATAATAGGGGTGCTCTCTTTTCTCTTACAGATGGGAAAATAATAACTTATTCTTTATTTCAAAACAAATTAAGAGAATGTGTCGGTAATTTAGATTTGGATACTTCTAAATTCTCTACTCATTCGTTTCGACGTGGCTTTGCTACTATGGCATTTAAAGCTAAAGTTCCTCCAGAATATATACAATTTTTAGGAGACTGGAGATCAGATGCATACAAGTGCTATCTAGAATTGTCTTGGAAGGACAAATTGAGAATTTTAAAAGATATGTTATTAGGAATTTAAATTATCTTTTCAGATATACTAGTCCATATCCTTTCCGATTCAATAGCAAAGCATGTAACCAGTATTGATCAAGCCATGGTTCATCCATTTCCTGGAATTAATATTTCAAGATTAACTAGGAGAATTGAAAGATACCCCAACCTAGTATCAACAAGATTTACCATACTTCATGTAGGGACAAATGACATAAACTCTTTGTCTATAGATGAGATTTTGAGTGCTTTTAACAATCTCATTACTGTAATCAGTAACTTATCGAATACTGAAGTGATAATCTCTAGTATTCTACCTAGACCTTTAGATTACGATAGAACAGGCAATAAGGTAAAACAAACAAATTTCAGACTGAAGGCCCTTTGTACCTCCAGGCACATCAACTTTATTCACTCCTATAGACCATTTTTTAGGTTTGGAAAACCTATTAGGGAGATGTTTGCCATTCGGGATGGTGGGTTACATCTCAATACTGAAGGTACAAGGCGTCTTAGACTCTTTTTTATCAACACAGTCTCTCATCTGTTAAAATGATTTACTGTACATGTATGTTTATTTAGTTCAGTTTTATTGCATGTGAATTTAATGAATTATTCAGTTAATTCACTGATTACATATGGATTTGGGGCCCCTTTTAATGGAGGTATCTTACTCCATTGAGGGTTATTCCTTGTGGTAATGGTATCTGACGTTATCCAGGAATGGGTTGGGGGAAGGTTATTGTGATGAATAATTCTTTTAAATGATGCATGTTATGTTCACTGTGGCATATATATTGGGGGCTGTGTTTTGGCCGCTAGTTATTGGTGTGATGAAAGCTTCTTGTAAAGTACTATACTCATCTGTATCTATTCATCACCTTTCTCTGTACATAACTCATCGTTTCATGCTTAGTACTGTTACATGATGCTTCTCTAATCATAACCTAATTCTTAAAGGACGATAGCAGACGACTGCTCCATTTATGCTTACTTGAATTTGCATTAAAAACATGTTAACTTGAGATTGGATGCTCACATGAGTGTTTAATCCCTTGTTGAAATGTTTTTCTTTGTGTCAATATGATTTAGTCACTCATTTAATAATTTGAAAGATGTGAAGGTTATGATTATCATTATTTATATGTTTATCCATTTTGTATGTCTATTTTGTGATGTTTTGTTATACCATGTCTTTGGGAATGTTAACTTACATGGTATGTTTCGTTGTATTGTTTCTTTCTAATGATGTCAACTGAACATACATTAAACCATATCAAATGTCTAATAATATCTTTTATTTCTGTCTGGCATTGCTAATTTGCACAGTTTTGTGCTGCCGCGTAAAACCAGTTAATTAGCATTAGACAGAAATACGATTGGTCATGTCGTCATGCTTCCTTGCTCATCCTTTATATGATTGGTCATCCCATTGTGTATTTCTCCTTGGACATATAAAAAGAAAAATTTCGCGGGCTTTCTGCACAGTTTTGTTGAGTTGACATCGAATACACTACAAAGTTGATGAGATGAAAATTATACCTCTCCCTCCCACCCTTACTATATGTATCTGTGTGATGAAAGCTTCTTGTAAAGTACTATACTCATCTGTATCTATTCATCACCTTTCTCTGTACATAACTCATCGTTTCATGCTTAGTACTGTTACATGATGCTTCTCTAATCATAACCTAATTCTTAAAGGACGATAGCAGACGACTGCTCCATTTATGCTTACTTGAATTTGCATTAAAAACATGTTAACTTGAGATTGGATGCTCACATGAGTGTTTAATCCCTTGTTGAAATGTTTTTCTTTGTGTCAATATGATTTAGTCACTCATTTAATAATTTGAAAGATGTGAAGGTTATGATTATCATTATTTATATGTTTATCCATTTTGTATGTCTATTTTGTGATGTTTTGTTATACCATGTCTTTGGGAATGTTAACTTACATGGTATGTTTCGTTGTATTGTTTCTTTCTAATGATGTCAACTGAACATACATTAAACCATATCAAATGTCTAATAATATCTTTTCAATTCTCCTGCAACAAACATGTTCAATTCTAACTTATCAAAAGTTAAAGCATGGTTTACAAATTCAAACCTTAGGTGAGCATGTGGATAGTATTGAGGATCAATAACATCTTCAGAAGATTTTGCATAAATGCCAGACTTTAAATCAATGTTTTTCTGCGCTTTTTCAGGAAAGTTGGAAATTTTTTGAGAAGCCATATCATCAGAACTGCTAGACTCACTGTCACTGTCAAATAAGGCTAATTTTTTCAGTTCTTTACGTGCCTTAGTCGTCAATCCGGGCACTTTACGTAGAGTTTCAATGTTTAGACTTGACATACCCTTATCTTTCCCGTGATGTTTCTGAAATTTACCCATCTTGAGAGCTTGCTCTTTGTCTCTGACCAATCGGCGTAAGTCCTCTACCTCCTGCTCCTGCCTTCTGATATCCTCTTCGTGTTGTAAGCTAGCCAACTCTGCCTGCAAAGCCGCCTTTTCAGTCTGCAAACGCTCATATTTCGTTTGTTTAGCCGTACACGTAGAGTCGTCTCCCTTACCGGCAATTTCGAGGCCTGGTTCCTCCGCTGAATCCGTTTCGTCCGCCCTACCTTCGTGTCTTACAATCGTTTAAAAAAATACAGCGTTACAAAATAACGTCAATTTATTTCATGCTTTTCGGTAGTTTATCGAGAAATAATGGTGGATTATGTTTTTTTTTTTTTATTTTACACTTTTCGGTAGTTTATCGAGAAATAATGGTTGATTATGGTTTGATATTTCATGGTTACGACCAGTGAAATACCGATTTTATGTTTTCTAACTCTTCAGTTGAAGGCGGAAACGGTAGTTCCCGCGCACTAGTTACCTGGGTAATCAGCCACTCGTCACAACTCGGCCGATTCCGTATCTACATCTAACCTCGTCTGTATAAGGGAGGCTTCCATTTTGAACTACCAATCACATGATCTTAAACATGGCGGCGCCCCTGTAGATCGCTTAGCAACGACATGAACAACCACTGTGAAGTTATTCACTTCTAACGATCTGTCGATGAAAGCTCCTAACGGAATTGATAAACCACGCTAAAAATTGAATGTACAAACTGTTTGCCGACTGAAATACTCTTAGAAAGATAACGATAGAAAATTTACTCATGCGTTCTTTCTAAAGAGGAGCCTTACAATTTCAATAACGGTAAAGCGGTGTGCTTCCGGAGATGTGCGAAATGTACCGTGTAGGTGCATATCAAGCTACGTGATACAGCCGAGGGATTTGATCACCGGATCACCCGAGGTATGCCGAATGGGTAATCAGCGCGTGCCATTCAAGTGGAGGAAATCATGACGTAATTTACGCTATATTATTCGCGCTTTACGTAATGTTTTATGCGTTGCTATGTGAGAGGGTACGCCGCGGTGAATTACTGAAAACAACTGTACTGGATTTTAATGAAAGTGCCAACAAGAAAAGGGGGTAGAAGGATGAAATAAATAGAATATTTTTGTTTTCGGTGAAAGATCGAAAGTAATTTCATCTCGTGAACATCATCGATAATATTTTCACTCGTGGCTTTACCACTCGTGAAAATATTACCGATGATGTTCACTCGACGAATTAAATTTCGATCTTTCACAAAAAAAAAAAAAACTAAAACAAATATCCTCTGTTTATTTCGGTAGTTTATCGAAAAATAATAGTGGATTATGGTTTGATATTTCATGGTTACGACCAGTGAAAATACCGATTACATATTTTCTGACTCTTCAGTTGAAGGCGGAAACAGTAGTTTCCGCGCACTAGTTACCTAGGTAATGAGCTCGTGCCATTCAAATGGAGGGAAATATGACGTAATAGAAAGTTCCAACAAAATAGGGTTAAAAGCATGAAATGAATAGAATAGTTTTTTTTTTTCGGCGAAAGATCGAAATTTATTACATCTCGTGAACATCATCGGTAATATTTTCACTCGTGGCTGAGCCACTCGTGAAAATATTATCGATGATGTTCACTCGATGAAATAAATTTCGATCTTTCAGCGGGAAAAAAAAAAATATATATATCAAATATCCTCTATTTATTTAATGGTAATGACCAGTGAAAATTTCATTTTATATTTTCCAACTCTTCAATTGAAGGCGAAAACAGTAATTCCAGGGCACTAGTTACCTAGGTGATCGGCGTGTGCCATTCAAATGGAGGAAAATATGACGTAATTTACGCTATATTTCTTGCGCTTTACGTAATAATGTAATGCGTTGTTACGGGGGGGGGGGTACCCTACGGGGAATTACCGAAAACAACTGTACTGGATTTTGATGAAAGTTCCAACAAAATAGAGGTTAGAAAAAATAGAATACCCGATGAAATACATTTCGATCTTTCACCGAAAAAAAAAAAAAAAACAAAAAAAAAAAAAAAAAAAAAAAAAAAACCCAAATATCCTCCATGTATTTGAATTTTCAGCTGATGGTGGAGTGAGGCCACTATCAGCTGCTTTATGTGCGCCATTTTGATGGCAAGGTCACAGTAAACTTTAAAACTGCGTCCGTAAATAAAGCATGAAGCGATGTGTCTATGACAAAGAATTTGAATTTTATGAATTCCTGATATTTCCTTTTTCTGCCCGTTAGCCAAGGGTAAAACCAGGGCAGGGGTTCGGGCATCGGGATCCCTCTGGAAAATTCTAAAAATGGTAAGGAATTCTTTAACACAAAAGGGAATTGTTTTTACGAATATAGACGAACTACAGGTGCATATCTTTGTCTGCGCATGTCATATTCTTCGAAGATAGACTTGTCTGCTATGACGAATCACTATCCTGTACAGGATAAATATCAATACGCGTTGCGTAAATTGCAGCTTAAAATAACAAGCGGAAAGTTTCTATAAACAATTCATCTGTGGAAAAATAAAGCCAGTTTTACGCTATAAATGTCTAAAGAATATAATAATTTCAAACGTGAAATATGATTTTTGGAATATCATTGTCTAATATAGACATTTGGGAAACCGGGATTTGTGCAACAGACTGACAACAAAAATAATGTCCCCACCATGCTGGGCTTATACCGGGGCTATTTCCCAAGTTTATAGGGTTTGTGTTTATAAATGACCGGTGTATAGGTTATATGCTAGCTTACCATGTCTGCATGAATCCTACCAGGTAGGTTTTAGTGAGTAAACATATATTTCATTTTGAAATTGACAGCATGGATTGCCGCCTTGAAAACTAGTCTTGTTCTGTACGCAGAATGCCAAACGATGCTTGCCACAATTTGTCGGAAAGGATGTTAGACGGGCCAGGAATCGAACTCTCGACCTAAGAATTACAAGCCTATGCATTACTGACTGACTGACTTACCGGGATCGACTCATTTATGTTACATAGGTATGTTTTTCACAATAGGGATTAGGTCGGACCACCCCTGAGAAAAATGGCTGGATCCGCGTATGTCATCGACGCTTGGTCAACACTTTTGATATGTGTGTACGATCCCTGCGTGTTTGTTCCTTCTCTTTCTTCAGTGTCTTCTGTATAACTCAAAGAAGAGAACAGTTTCCCTTCGCTTTTCTGCACTTCTGCACTTTTTTCCGTACCGCTCTGGCATTAATTAGCTCATGTACTAATACTAAGCTTTCCAAAGGTCAAAATTACGGAACTGAAGAGTAGGTTGAGACTCGGTCATCTCTTTTACAAACAGTCAAGCAAACCCTTCCAGTATAAAACACATATTTAGGCACATTCATCTCTCCGTATCACTCTTTGTATGAAACGATTGACCACGTACACATGTACGTTGATAATCACTTCATCTTGTCCTTTAAAAGAAAGAAGTTACGACCTTCACTAGAGAACGGCTAGGGACGATGTGGAGACCCTGGTGTGTACCATTAACATCTTATAACGAGACTACCTTGGAAAACGCGTTGGAGGTGACTTGGTGCTACTTTTCACTCCCCGTGGAGAAGTTCTAGAATAAGGATATGCCAGTTCCCAATTTTTCAGGGCAGTTCCCCAACACTTATGACCCCAACATTTTTGTTCTAAGTCAAACTACAGATACCTATTATTAATAGGTCCACTCATAAACAACTATTTTTGGTATTATTATTGGTAAGCATTGAAAATTAAGGATTTACTGACAACTCATGTAGATCTAGGCCTACATGTATATTGTGATTGGATTATGTGAACCTCTGAACTCTGATCTTACAACGAGTAACAGATTTCTTCCTGTGCGATGAATTACCATTTCAAAATTAACATGCACACAAAGAACACAGACTTTAAGACTGTTCGCCAGCATGGCAGTCTATAACATTATGTTTCGGCAGAACTGGCTTCATCATTCGAGTACTTAATACATAATTAGTATTTCCTGTGTATATACACTTTGTATTTTCAAGAGCCTGTTTGAAAATATATATGGTATCTGACCACACTGGATAATGAATATGGGTATCTGACCACACTGGATAATGAATATGTGTCTCTGACCACGATGGACTATAGTAATGCGTCTCTGCCCATATTTGTTAATGGTGATGTGTCTCTGGCCATACTGGATGAATTTAATGTGTCTATAGCCATAATGGATAATGGCAGTTTGCCAATATTGGTTAATTTAATTTATGTCTCTGCCCACACTGGATAATAGTAATATGTCTCTGGCCATACTGGGTGATCGTTATGTGTCTTTGACCATACTGGATAATGGTAATTTGTCTCTGGCCCTCCTGGAAAATGGTAGTGTGTCTCTGACCATACTGGATGATTGTTATGTGTCTCTGGCCCTGCTGTATAATGGTAATGTGTCTCTGGCCATACTGGATAATGGTATAGTGTTTCTTGCCATACCGGATGATTGTTATGTACCTCTGAACATAATGGATATTGTAATGTGTCTCTGGCCCTTCTGGATAATGGTAATGTGTCGCTAGCAATACTTGATAATGGTAGTGTGTCTCTGCCCATACAGGATAACGGTAATGTCTCTCTGGTTGTACTGGACGATTGTTATGTGTCTCAGACCATACTGGATAATGGTAATGTTTTTCTGACCATACTGGATGATGGTAGTGTGTCAATTTTTAAAGCTTTTCTTATATAAGCCCATGTAAAATTTGTGACCACCAGGGTGCGGCCAAATTTGGCCTTAGGGCTATAATTTGAAGAAACTTGGTGGAGATCCATTAGATGTAGCTACATGTCAAATTTTGTAGCCCTAGGCCTTATTATTTTGGACAAAAAGATTTTCAAAGATTTCCAATATTTTTCATTTTTGTTGCCATGGCAACCAAAGTTTTTACAGGAATCAAATTCTTTCAAAAAATTCTGAAGAGGACCATAGCAGGATCATTTCTGTGAAGTTTGGTCAAAATTTGATGGGTAGTTTCAGAGAAGAAGATGTTTGAAATAAAAGTTAATGCATGAACACATGGTCACGAGACGGACACAGGACCATGACATAAGCTCGCTGGCCTTCAGCCAGTGGAGCTAAAAATAGTACTGTCTGTCGATACTGGATATTGGTAATGCCTGCTTGACCACACCAAATAAAAAATTGTCTGTATGACCTTACTGGATAATGGTAATGTGTCTCTGACAATACTGAATGATGGTAATGTGTCTTTGACCATACTAAAAAGCACTAATGTGCCTCTGATCATACTTGGTAATAGAAATGTGTCTTTGACAATACTGGAATATTGTAACATCTGTTTGACCATACTGGATAATGGTGATGTGTCTCTGACAATACTGTATGATGGCAATGTGTCTGTGACCATACTACACAAAAGTAATATGTCCTGCACTCTACTGGGTGATGGTAATATGTCTTTGACCATAATGGGTGATGATAATGTGTCTCTGACCAAACTGGATAATGTTAATGTGTTTCTGACCATACTAGATACTAGTTATGTGTCTCTGACCATATTCAACAATGGTATATGGCCCTTGACCATACTGGATGATAGTAATGTGTCTATGACTATATTGAATAATGGTTTTGCCCGTCTCACAAACTTGACAAGGAAATATCTGTCTTACCATACTGGACAATTGTATTCTGTCTCTGACCATCCTGGAAAATGATATATATGGCTGACATTACTTGAAAATGGAATTGTCTGTCTGATCGTACTGGAAAATGGAAATGTCTGTCTGACCAAGTTGGAACATTTAAATGTCTGACCAAACTGGAAAATGGTTATGTCTGTCCAACCATACAGGGAAATTTTAATGTCTGTCTGACCAATCTGGACAGTGGTAATGTGTCTCTGACCATACTGGAAAACAGTTATGTCTTTCTGATTATACTGGAAAATGGCAACTATAACTCTTTAACCATACTACATAAAGGTAATGTTTGACTGGCCATACTAGATAATGGTAATGTCTGTTTGACAATACTGAATAATTGCAATGTGTCTCTGACCATACTTGATAATGAAAATGTCTTTCTAACCATACTAGATGATGATAATGTCTGTCTGACCATACTTGATAATGATAATGTCTCTCTGACCATACAAGATAAAAATGATGTCTGTCTGACTATACTGGATTATGATGATGTCTGTTTAACCATACTTAATGATGATAATGTCTGACTGACAATACTATATAATGGTAATGTTCTGGATAATGGTAATGTCTCTCTGACCATACTAGATAATGGTAATGTCTGTCTTACAAACAGAATAAATACTAGAAGGCCCTGAAGGGCCTGAATATGCTCTACTGGCAGGGAATGCAGACTTTATCATGTAAACAAGAATTGGAAATTTTCAACATGAAATGGCTACTTTTCCCACATTGTTTCTTCGATTTTTTTTTCAAAATCAATAGGGTTGAAGCTACTGATGAGATAAACAAACTGTGTGATTTTCATGAAAATCTGACCAGAAATACAGACTTTATTGCGTAAACAAGAACAGAAAATTTAAATTTTCAACTTTAAATGGCTACTTTTCCCATACTATTTGTTGGATTTTTTTCAAAGTCGATAGGGTTGAAGCTATTGATGAAATAAACAAACTGTGCAAGTTTCACGAAAATCTGAAGTTATTTGCAGACTTTATCGCGT
This sequence comes from Tridacna gigas, assembly GCA_945859785.2. Classification (NCBI taxonomy): domain Eukaryota; kingdom Metazoa; phylum Mollusca; class Bivalvia; order Cardiida; family Cardiidae; genus Tridacna; species Tridacna gigas. The sequence goes on along the minus strand of OX244029.2, from coordinate 35,065,544 downwards.
AAACAAGAACTGGAAATTTTCAACTTGAAATGGCTACTTTTCCCATACTGTTTGTTGGATTTTTTTCAAATTCAATAGGGTTGAAGCTATTGATGAGATAAACAAACTGTGCAAGTTTCATGAAAATCCGGCAACAAATGCAGACTTTATCGCGTAAACAAGAAAAAGACTAACGGACGGACGGACGGACGGACAGACGGACGGACGGACGACGGAAACCCCGCCATGACATAAGCTCTGCTGGCTTTCAGCCAGTAGAGCTAATAATGTCTGTCTAACCATACTTGACAATGGTAACTTGTGTTTGACCGTAATGGATAATGTTGATGTCTCTCTGACCATGCTGGATATTGCTTATGTGTCTCTGACTGAACAAGATAATGGACAATATCTATCTGACCATACTGGATAATGTTACTGTGTCTCTGACCATACTTGATCACGGTAACATCTCTCGGACCATACTAGATCATGATAATGTCTTTGTGACCATACTGGATAATGGTAATATCTGTTTGACCAGACTGGATGATGGTGATGTCTGTCTGACCATACTGGATAATGATTATGTCTGTCTGATCATACTAGATCAAGATAATATCTTTATGACCTTACTGGATCCTGGTAATATCTGTCTGACCATAGCAGATAATCAAAATTTATCACATAAAATTCCATTTTTTCAGTGGAATGTATCCATTATGAATTTTCTTATCTTCCACACATGTGAGATAAGCATAGTGTGATGCTGATTTATACTTGTCTCATTGAAGTGAGTCAGACTTTACTCATGGAGACAACAAGTTTGCTTGTAATGTTTTGCAAATTCTGACCTATTATTTGTTAGATATTACTATGTGATAAAAAGAATCTGACATCTGTTGGCTTTTGACATAAGATTTCATTAAAATCATCAACAAAAAATGTCATTTAGCTTGCCTGAGCTGACTTTAAAACATTTTTCCAGACTTGTTTAATGAAATTTTGTCTCGAATGCCATCTTGTGTCAGATCCTATATGTCTGTTTGACTCCTGACCATGATAGATAATGGTAATATCTGTATGATCATACTGGACAATGGTATTGCATCTCTGACCATACTGTATAATGGTTATATACCCCTGACCTTACCGGAAAATGGTTATGTCTGTAAGACCGCACTTGAAAATGGTAATGTATGTCTAACCATACTGCAAAATGGCAATTCTTGTCTGACCTGACTGGATAATGGCACAACGTTTGTCTGACCACACTGAAAAATGGTAATGTCTGTCTGATCTTAGTGGATAATGGTAAAGTCTTTTTCTGAACATACTGAAAAATGGCAATTTCTGTTTTACGATACTAGATAAAGGTATCTGTCTGACCGTACTGCGTCTGTGATAATACTGGATAATGGTAATGCATCTCTGACCATACTGGGTCATGGGAATGTGTCTCTAACTATATACCAGATAATTGTTTTGTCTGTCAGACCATACTAGATAAAGGTAATCTCTGTCTGAGCATACCTGATATGGTAATGTCTGTCTGACCACACTGAATAATTGTAGTGTCTGTCTGACCCTACTAAATACTTGTAACTTCTTTCTGATTATAGTTGATAGAGGTAATGTCTGTCATGTGATCCTTGATAAAGGTAATGTCTGTCTCACTATACTGGACAATGGTAATGTCTATCTGATCGTACTTGATAATGGTAATGTTTGTTTGACCATACTAGACAATGGTAATGCCTGTCTAGCCATAATAGACAATGGTAATGCCTGTCTGACCATAATAGACAGTGGTAATATCTGTCAGACCATTCTAGGTAATAGTTTTATCTACCTGACCTTACTCAATTATTGTTATTTTTTTCTAATAATTCTTGAAAATAGTGATGTTTCTTGGACTAAACTTAAAACTGGGACTTTCTCTTTGACCAAGCATAAAAATCAATCTTTGAAATTTATATTAATCCACCTATTTGGCAATATCGACCCTAGTTTTTTTGATACCATGGATAGTTGAAATTCATTTAAGTAAGTCAATGCACAAATCACTTTTCGGTTTTAGATGCACCTGACGTTACTGTCAAAAATGAACCAGATGGTGTGAAGTGCGAAGCCCAGGGTAACCCTAGCAATTGTACGTTTGTCAGCTTGCAACAAATAGTTGAAGGTGTTGTCGTGAGAACTTTGAAAGAAACACAACATTTGACACTCAATTCTTCCTACGAGAACAGAGGAAAGTATGAATGTATCGTTTCAAATGGAATAAAAAGTTACAAAAACAATCGGACACATCAAAAGGCCAGCATTGATATTATTAGAGACGGTAAATACACAATGACATGGGCCTGCTTTCACGAGAAAACTTAAGTCTCATATTTTGCTTAGATCCACTAATGGATTCAGTTTCTGACTAAGTTGATGGACTTCACTCACATTGACTCTTTACCAAACGACAAAATCTATGTCTTGTCCAAATTGAAAGCATTTGCAGACGACAATTAAATATTGCTAAAATAACTTGACTTCTCTATGAATTGTTAGAAAACATGGTGGGAAAAGGAGAAAATGCTGGTTACCAGTATTTTCTCCTTTTCCCACAATGTTTTAAAAGGCATTTTCTTTGGGATCGTTAAAACCAGGGATTGTGTGGCAAAGGGCTAAAAGACTTTGATAGTGTCCTGAAATCAGGAGTTGACACTACATTTCAGCCTCATCTCAGCGAAATAAACAGATTTAACTCAGTTAACTCTTTACCACACAACAAAAATGTAGACCAGTCAAAATTGAAAACATTTGCAGACGACAATTTCAATTTGGCTTAACTGAAGAAATTTCTCTTTGGAAGGGTAGAAAACATTGTGGGAAAAGGAGAAAATGCTGGTTACCAGTATTTTCTCTTTTTCCCATAATGTTTTCAAAAGGCTTCTTCCTCAGGGTCATTAAAATTTGGGATTGTGTGGTAAAGGGTTAACAAACTGAAGTCCATTATTATGCATCCCAAATGAAGAACTCGACTTCAGTCAGAAAATAAGTCTGTTTGCAGATTTGAGCAAAATACAAGACTTAAGTTTTTTTGTGTGAATACTTTTTAACTTATCAGCTTTTGACAATTCATTCTATTTCTGTTTTTTGTTTGTAGCACTTTTACTCTAAAATATCTGCACATGAAAATGCTACAAATTTATTTCAGGGGTTCTAAGGTTTTAACCCTTTACAGAACAATCCTTGATTATAACGACCCCCAAAGGTAAAAGGCTTCTGAAAACATTGTTGGTACAGGAGAAAATGCTGGTAACCAGCATTTTCTCCTTTTACCACAATGTTTTGCTGCACTTTCAAAGAGAGGTCCCATCATTTGAGGCCCACTTAATTTGTCAACTTCAAATGCTATCAAAATGGACAAGCCTAAAATTTTGTTGCGTGGTAACCCTTTACAGAACAATCCTGCTTTTCAACTGCCCTCGGGGAGATGGGTTTTAAAAACCTTAAGTGAAAAGAAGAAAATGCAGGTTGTATTTTCTCCTTTTCCAACAATGTATTTAGTCTACTCTACAAGAGATATAGCTCATTATTTGAGGTTTATTTAATTTGCTGCCTGCCAATGCTTTTTGGTAAGGAGTTAAAACCACTATCAAAGATAAATCTTGATATTGAGCCACATTTTATTGGCTGCAAAATTAACCCTTAGACTGCTAAGGGGGACTCAAGAACCTTTTGCAGACAGTGTGTATCAAGATGAGACTGCATGGAATGTGCAGTATGATCTTGGATCTAGCTGTCCAGTATGGAGATTATTTTGCTTAAAAATACCTTTGAAATAGCAAAATTTGGACATTTTTACAAGTGGCCTATGAGTTTCATTTCATTTATTCAGCAGGTTAACCCTTTCCCAAACAAGCCCTGGTTTTCACGTGTCTGCAGTACAAGTCTTTTGAAAACACGGTGGGAAAAGGAGAAATTGCTCGTAACGAGCAATTTCTCCTTTTCCCACAGTGTTTTCTGCCCTTTTTGAGAACTTTCTGCCATTTTCATCAAATCTAAAATTGTCGTCTGCAAACTCTTTCAATTTGGACCAGTCCAAAATTTGTCGTTTGGGAAAGAGTTAAGGGATTATGCTTTTATGAGTGTATCTTCATGTTTACAAGTCATAAACTTTGCTTACTGGTATACAGTTAGGAACACATAACAATATTTCCTTCACTTCCAAAGGCAAATCTCATCTTTGAGCCACATTTAATTTGTTGTCTGTATACAATGCTTTCAATGTATATGTTGACAAGTCTTAAATTTTACTGTCTGGTATAGAGTAAAGGATATTTACCTTCGATGAAACTTCACTTTCCACAATCTCAGAATTTTTCATATTCATCAAAAGACAAAACATAATTACGTACATGAGCCGTGCTTTATCAATACCCGGCTTAATGCATCTGCAAAAAGTATCAACTCATGTCTGCGTGCGCAGGTCCACGCAGGCTGACATGGGTCAAACCTTTTGCTATTGGTCAATTTTCTGCATGTCAAAGGAGCATTCTACCCCCTGATTCAGTCAGTTGTTTGATAAACTAGATTTATGGATCCATTATTATGTGATGACTTTCTTGGTATCATGGAACATTGAGATGCACTAAACGCCCTTTTGCAGAGCATGGCTCACATATTCTAGGAAAAAGCGATGCCAGACAATTCATTTATTCATTTTCTCTTCCTTTTCAGTAAAACCAATTGTGCTAACATCTCTTAATGTTACACAGAAAGTGTCCAAGGGGGATAACTTTTCTACAAAAATGAAAGTATATTCATATCCACCAGGCCTTCAAGCAAAAGTTTTTAAAGAAGAAGAAAATACGAGCCAAGGGATAGATGTATCTTATGCTAAAATTAGTGTACATGTTCGTCCTGTCAGTGTTAAATTTTACAATAAAAGTATCAGTGTTAATGGAACTCATATTCATTTCAACATAAATAGAATGAAAGAGGACTACTTTGGATTTTATACAATAACAGTGCAGAACGACATGGGACAAACTAATGTTTCAGCACAGATAATTCCACAAGGTAACACACATTTTTACTCCACTCATCATTTCCTAATGATCCTGGATCTTACTTTTCCCTTCAAAGGGAATAAAAACAGCATAAGATCAGATTGTAAAGACCAGAAATTAAAGTTTAGAAATAGACAGTGAGAATACCAGTACATCTAATTTATTTTGAAAGGGTATTTTAAGACAAGTCTGTAGCAGATTTTGGCACAAAACAAGAAAAATTATTTGTTGTTTCTGGAGTTCCCCTCAGTTTTTTCCTTCCTATTCCTATGTTTTACAGCCCTTTGCCAGGTATGAATTTAATGTATATCTTTGTCTAGGAGCCAGTGCTTGTTTAAAATAAGTCTAAATGAAAATTTTGGAATGTAATATCTTGGTTATAAGAAATCTTAACAAAGGCATAGCACCCATTACGCACAATGTGTACATGCATTTAAAAAAAGTATGCGACCAAAGTTGTAGATCACAATATCATACCTGTTTTGATTTTTCTCTAGATCTGTGGGCCTTTTCAAACTAAATCGATGGATTAATTGATGTATGGATGATGAGGGAATTCCTCTATGCTTTACAATAAATGGTGACGTTTCTCCCCTTTCGCTTTTTCCCCCCATCGGCGCTTACTGGGTGTATATATATATTTCAATCTTGGCTATGCCTATGTTAAATACCCGATATAGTACTCACTCTGTTTTAAGACCAAATGATTCAACTCTATAGATCTATCGCTTGTATACTAAATGTAATGCAAGACAAGTTGTTCAGCATGGAGGAGCAAATAACAAATGCAGATGACACTTGTTTGATCATTAAAATTTTGACAAATTACAGTATACATGAACTAGCAAACATTCTCAGTTTTATTAGTAGTCGTTTTCTAGATTTAGAAAGTACCGGTAATTTAACGCAACCTCTGATCAGCTAAATCACCATGGCTAAAAAATTCTTAAGAATAGTTGTCAAATGCAGACCCTGCTCCATTTTCAGTTGGCTTCAGCTTAAAAGTAAGAAATGTGATTTCACTTCCAAACATTTGAGGCATGCTCTGTGAAAATGGGCTTAATTATTGCATCTTCTAAATGTATAGACCTATGTCAGCCTTCTTAGTCTGGGCAGGATGACATGGGTTGAAAGCTTTTGTCATTGGCCAATTTTCTGCATGTCAAAGGACCATTCTACCTCCAGACATAGTATACAGTGTAGGACCAGAAGTATGCATTGTATGTGACTTGCGGTTCTGCACAGTGATGATCTGTCACTTGTTGTTAAGTTAAACTCATTAATTTTGATAGTTATTATAAAATATTCACATTCACTTGTTTGTTATGGCATTGTTTTGGGACAAAATCATTTGTATTTTTGTTGTTGTCAAATGATCAAGGCATCTCCATCGTTCTGAGAAAGGCTCACATTGTACATACGTGTTTCTGATATGGGCTATACATAACAAACAAATAAGTGGATATGAATATTTTGTAATAACTATCAAAATAAAGGAAAAAGCACCAGCTTGACTTACCATGTGAAGACAATTTTTAACAGCAAGTGTCAGACCGTCACTATACAGAATCCCAAGTCACATACAGTGCATACTTCAGGTCCTTAGTAACACTGTATAGTCTTTTGTTAGAAAAAATGGATTTTATGTATTCATAGTTATGTGATGACTTGCTTGGCATAATGCATCATAGAAATCCATTAACCCTTTACCACACAGCCCCGACTTTTAACGACCCTGTGAAAGAAGCCTTTTGAAAACATTGTGGGAAAAGGAGAAAATGCTGGTAACCAGCATTTTCTCCTTTTCTCACAATGTTTTCTACCCTCCCCAAAACAAATTTCACGTTTTCAATTACATTTATATTGTTGTCTGCAAATGCTTTCAATTTGGACCAGTCTAAAATTTTGTCGTTTGGTAAAGAGTTAAGCCCCGATTGCCAGAGAATGGCTCATTACTTTTTGTAACATATTCTGAATTTGATCATTGTCATAAGAGTATTTTGTTGGTGAAAAAGGATAAAATAACAAAAACAAGAAATTTATTGTCAATCTAATTTCATGCTGCTTTGATTGAAAGCCAAAAAAGATGACAAATTGATAGTTGCTGAGCTCTTTACCAAACCACAACATTTTGGACAAATCCAAATTGAAAGCTTTTGCAGACAACAAATTAAATGTTACTCAAATGTTGGGATTTGTCTTTGATAGATATAAAACATTGTGGGAAAAACAGAAAATGCTGGTCATCAGCATTTCTCCTTTTCCGACAATGTTTTCAAAAGGCTTCTTCCCAAGTGTCATAAAAACTTGGGATTGGATGGTAAAGGGTTAAATGATAGGATTTTTTTGTTGAAAGGTTAGAAAACATTGGGGGAAAAGGAAAAATTACTGGCTACAAGCATTATCTCCATTATCTACAGTACTTCTGAAAGCTTTATTCTACAGGGTTGTTAAAAAGCAGTTGTTTCATAAAGCGTTAGATCTGTACCAGGAAACAAAGTTCTAGATTCATCAATTTTGAAAGTTTTCATAGAAGATAGAAAAATATATCATAGATGTTATATGTCTTTGCATCTTTGCAAGGGTATGAAACATTGTGAGAAAGGGAGAAAATGCTGGTTAACAGTTTTGCTTCTTTACCATGGTATTTCCAAAGGCCTTCATCCTCGGGTTTGTTGAAGATTTGGATTTTGAAATTTGAAAATTGGTTTCAATAAGCTGAAGTTCTCTGGTAGGGCTGAAAACATTATTGGAAAAAGAGGAATTGCCCATTACAAACAATATCTCTATTTTCTACAATTTAGTCAAAAGGCTACCTCTGTAGCCATGTTAGATTATGGGATTATAAGTGAACCCTTTACCACGCTTTCCTGAGTTTTAGTACCCTGAAAAGAGGTGTTTAAAAACATTGTGGGAAAATGAGAAAACGCGGATAAACAGCATTTTCTCCTTTAACCACAATGATTTCTACCCCCTTCAAAGACAAATACCATCATTTTGATCACATTTGAACTGTCACCTGTAAATTTTTTTAAGATGTAAAAGTCTAATATTTTGTTTTTTGATAAAGAGTCAATTCTTTACTACACAATCCCTAGTTTAACAACCCTTAGAGAGAAGGCCATTGAAAGCATTTTCGGAAAAAGGAGAAAATGCTGGTAACCAGCATTTTCTTCTTTTCCAACAATGTTTTTTACTCTTTCAAATACAAAGCCCAACTTTTGCAGCATTTAATTTGTCATCTGAAAATGCTTTCAATATGGACAAGTCCAATATTTTGTTGTATGGTAAAGAAATAAAGGGTTAAAATTGATTTAATTTCAGGACCACCAGATGCTCCAGTCTACTTTGAGGTGTCACATATATCCCATGAGTCAGTAACTTTTCATCTGACAAGTGGTTTCTACAATGGAGCCAATCAAACTCTACTTATAGAATACAGAACAGATAACGGTTCTAAATGGATTAATGGAAGCAGAGTTGATGTGGGATCTCAGCAAAATAAAACTGTAAGAATGGAGGTCACAGGTTTGAAACCAGAGACAACCTACACATTTCGTGCTTACTGTTTTAACATGTTTAACAGCAGCGATGCCGTGGAAAGGGTTGTTGTCACAGCCCAAGGTATGTCCTTTCTGTGTTTAACTCTTTGCCTCACAACAAAATTTTCAACCAATCCAAATTGAAAACGTTTGATGACAACAAAATAAATGTGACTAAAACCAAAGTACTGAAAGTACTGACAGACTAGCGAATTTGATTGTTTGATTAACTGATTGATTGATTGATTGTATGGTGTTTATTAACCCTGTTTTCAACATTATTTCAGTTATGTAGCGATGGCCAGTGCACATATCCATGCTCTCCTAGAGTTTCTTTTACCAGTACTCCGCACAATATTCTTTCAAAGCCACTGGCTCCTTTCCCACATAACCATCGTTGAAACGTAAGAGAGAAATGAATCCTGTCGCAATGACTATCATCAATCCTCGGAAAGAAATTTGTTGAGGATCAAACCAGCGACCTCCTGTTCTCAAGTCCTGTATGCTACTGACTGAACTGCTAGGGCTATATGTGCTATTGGTTAACTATAATCCAGTTTAAGCTTAACCCCTTAACCTGCTAAAAAAATGTTAAATGAAACTTTCAAGCTGATGGTAAACACCTGAATATTTCTACTGCTATTTCACATTTACACTTTGGAAAAAATCTATCCTCTTATCGGACAATGTAGATCCAAGATCAGACTGCACACACTGTCTGCAAAAGGTCATTGAGTCATGGTAGTGCTGGTAAAAGAAACTCAAGGAAAGCATGGACAGGTGCTCTGGCCGCTGCAATATTACTGAAATAATGTTGAAAACGGCGTTAAACACCATGCAGTCAATTAATCAATATCTAATAGCACAAGATGTAGTAAACTATTTAACTTGTGTTACAAAACGAAAAAGCTGTTGCAGACCATGAATTAAATGTGGCTGCACTGATGAAACATGATTCCAGAAGGGCAGAAAACAATGTGGGAAAAGGAGAAAATGATGGTTACCAGCATTTTCTCCTTTTACCACGATGTTTACAAAGGGACTCTTCCCCAGTATCTTTAAAACTTGGGATTGTTTGGTAAAAGGTTAATAGAATAACACTTTAATATAATTGTTCAACTGTACACAGTGATCTAAATAATGAATGACTGAAGGAATGACAAGGGTTCCCTGTCCAGTGGGGCTTGATATAGCTGGGATTTGCTACAAGTTAACCTAGGTGTATCTATTAATAGATTCATTCATAATGTTACAGTTCTGTAGGAATAAGTGATTCTCTGCTTTGCATAGGTCACTCAATTTACATATAAGCAAAGATCTTGTACCTTATAAATGACATCTTGTTCAGTTTATTACTTTGTAAGACAACATGTTCAAATCTGTGAGGTAGAGATTTAGTGGTTTATGTCTAAAATGTCATGTATAACAGAATTAAGATTTCTTACGGAAAGAAGTATTTTCTGTGTGGCAGTATTTGGCAACTGTGGGGTTTTGAATCTAGGTCAATCTTGATGCCTATAGACTAGCTTTGCTAGTCAAAAATTAAATTTGTTTGGGAAGAGTTGAAAGCATTGTGGGAAAAGGAGAAAATGCTTGTTACCAACATTTTCTCCTTTTCCCAGAATGTTTTCAAAAGCTCTTTTTCTCAGAATCGTTAAAAGTGGGGATAGTGTGATAATGGGTTAAAATTTTACATGGCGTTTTATTTGATATTTATCACATTGGAACACTATTCTTCTTTCAGGCATATTAACTTTTTACTAGAAATGAAAATTTGAGACATGTCCAAATTGAAACTGTGCTTGCAGACAACAAACTGTCACTCAAATGAGGAAATTTGCCTTTGAAAGAAAAGAAAACATTATGGGAAAGGGGAAAATACTGGTTGCCAGCATTTTCTGCTTTTCAAACAATGTTTTTAAAAGCCTCTGTCCTCAGGGTTGATAAAACCTTGGGATTGCTTTGTAAAGGGTTAAAAGCAGAGTTTGGAAAACATTGTTGGAAAAGGAGAAAAAACTGGTTCAGCATTTTCTCTTTGTCCCAGTTTTCTAAAACCCTTCTCAGCCAGGTCATTAACTCTATACTAAACAACAAAATTATAGACTGATCCAAATTAAAAGCATTTGCAGACGACAAATTAAATTTAGCACATGATGAAATTTGTTCCTGAAAGGTTAGCAAATATTGTCGGAAAAGGAGAAAATGCTGGTTACCAGCATTTTCTCCTTTACCAACTATGTTTTCAAAAGCCCCTTTCCTTGGGGTTGTTAAAAGTCAGGATTGTGTGGTAAAGGGTTAAAAATCATGATTGTTTGGTAAAAGATTAAAGTAGGACATTGATAAATAGGTACTGCTTGGGTCTGGGTCATTTTTAGCTCACCTGAGCATGAAGTGTTCAAGGTGAACTTTTGTGATAGTGATGTGTCCGGCATCCATCATGCATCGTCCGTCATCCAGGCGTCAACAATTACCTTGTGTGCACTCTAGAGGCTACATTTTCAATCATGTACTCATGAAACTTGGTCAGAATGTTTGTCTTGATAATATCTCGGACAAGTGTGAAATTGGGTTATGTCGGGTCAAAAAGTAGGTCACTGGGCTAAATCTAAGAAAAACCTTGTGTGCACTCTAGAGGCCACATTTTCAGCCTGAAACTTATGAAACTTGGTCAGAATGTTTGTCTTCATAATATCTTGGACAAGATTGAAATTGGGTCATGTTGGGTAAAAAAGTAGGTCACTGGGCCATATCCTAGAAAAACCTTGTGTGCACCTTAGAGGCCACATTTTCAGCCTGATACTCTTGAATCTTGGTCAGAGTGTTTGTCTTAATAATATCTTGGACAAGTTCGAAATTGGGTCATGTCGGGTCAAAAAGTAGGTGACTGGGCTAAATCTCAGAAAAACCTTGTGTGCACTCAAGAGGCCACATTTTCAGCCTGAAACTTACAAAACTTGGTCAGAATGTTTTTCTTCATAATATCTTGGACAAGATTGAAATTGGGTCATGTTGGGTAAAAAAGTAGGTCACTGGGCCTTGTCTTAGAAAAACTTTGTGTGCACTCTAGAGGCCACATTTTCAGCCTGAAACACATGAAACTTGGTCAGAATGTTTGTCTTGATGATATCTAGGACAAATTGAAATTAAGTCATGTTGGGTCAAAAAGTAGGTCATTGGACTAAAGCTTAGAAAAACCTTGTGTGCACTCTAGAGGCCACATTTTCAGCCTGAAACTCATGAAAGTTGGTTATAATGTTTATCTTGATAATATCTGGGACAAGTTTAAAATTGGGTCATATCCCGCCAAAAAGTAGAAAAATCTTAGAAAAACCTTGAGTGCACTTTAGAGGTCACATTTGTAGTCAGATACTCATGAAACTAGGTCAGATTGTCTGTCTTGATGATATCACAGACAAGTTTGAAATCAGGTCATGTTGACTGAAAAAGTAGGTCACTGGGCTAAATCTTAGGAAAACCTTGGGTGCTCCAGAGAGGCCACATTTTCAGCCCTATACTGATAAAGATTGGTCGGAATGTTTATTTCATTGATATCTTAGACGGGTCTGAAAGTGGGTCATGTTGGGGCAAAAAGTAGGTCACATGGTCAAATCGTAGATAAACTTTGTGTGCACACTAGAGGTCACATTTTCAGCCTGATTCTCATGAAACTTGGTCAGAGAGTTTGCCTTGATGATATCTTGGATAAGCTTCAAAGTGGGTCACATCTGGTCAAAAAGTAGGTCACTCGACCAAATCATATAAAAACCTTGTGTGCGCCGTAGAGGCCACATTTTCAGTCTGATACTCATGAAACTTGGTCAGAAAGTTTGCTTTAATGATATCTTGGTCAAGTTTGGAATTTACTCACATTGGTTCAAAAAGTAGGTTACTTATACTCATGTGTTTTACGTCATTAAAACCAGGATCTCTTCAGCTTTTATCAACTGTAGATGACTTTACTCAGGTGAGAGCTCTAGGGCCAATGGTCCTCTTGTTTTAATCACTCCTTTTCACGGTATCATTCCATGTACTATAGGCTACCGATCTATGGCAAAACTATTATCTGCCCATTTTTGACCAAGTAATGTCCAAATGTGAATGTATAAAAGGAAAAAATTATCGGATTGGAGCCCAGGCTAATTCATTAATCAGTCAATTAATTCATAAGTACTAGGCAAGGGCTCTGATGCATCTTGCACAAGGGCACTTACACGAAAAACCCAGTGGATCCAGTGAGGCTTGAACCCAGAGGCTCCTGGTAATGAGTCTTACACTTTACCACTGAGCCATGATGCACCCCACCCAGGCTAAGGTAGGGCTGAAATTTGCACAGTTTTGAAAAAAAAGGGTACAAATACAGAATGTGGCCGAGTTATGTTTATCTAATTAAGTCTTTACCAACTGCCAAAATTATTTTACTTGTCCAAAGGTGCTGAAGGTGTTTGCAGATAACTCTTTACCAAATGACAAAATTTTAGACTGGCAGAAATTGAAAGCAGTTTCAGACGACAAAATAAAAGTGACTTTGAAATTGAAATTTGTTTTGGGAAGGGTAGAAAACATTGTGGGAAAAGGAGAAAATGCTGGTTACCAGCATTTTCTCCTTTTCCTACAATATTTTCAAAAGGCTCCTTTCTCAGGGACGTTAAAAGTCGGGATTGTGTGGTAAAGGGTTAACAAATTAAATGCGGCTCAGATAATGAAACTTTTCTTTGAAAGGGTAAAAAACATTGTGGGAACCAGCATTTTCTCCTTTTCCTGAAGTGTTTTCATCATGCTTTCATCCTCAGAGTTGTTGGAACTGGGTATTGTGTGGTAAAAGAGTAAATAATGTTCAAATTTCAATGATATCAAAATCTTGAGCCGAGTGCTGGTAGCTCAGTCAGTAGCATACAGGACTTGAGAACAGGGGGTTGCTGGTTTGATCCCTGGTTCAGCCAATTTCTTTCTGAGGGTTGATGACAGGACTCATTTCTCATTCAGTGCTGACTATTGTTTCTACAATGGTTATGTGGGAAATGATTGATTGCATGGTGTTTAACGCCGTTTTCAACATTATTTCAGTTATATCACGGCGCACAATATTCTTTCCAAGCCACTGGCTGCTTTCCCACATAACAATCGTTGAAACAATGGTCAGCGGTGAGAGAGGAATGAATCCTGTCGCAATGACTATCATCAATCCTCGGAAAGAAATTGGCCAAGCCAGGGATCGAACCAGCGACCTCCTGTTCTCAAGTCCTGTATGCTACCGACTGAGCTACGGGGGCTTGGCGGTTATGTGGGAAAGCAGCCAGTGGCTTGGAAAGAATATTGCACAGAGTACTAGTAAAAGAAACTCCAGGAAAACATGGATAGGAGCACTGGCTGCTGCAATATAACTAAGTAATGTTGAAAACGGCGTTAAACACCATGTGATCGATAAGATACAAGACAATCAAACTCTTCAGGATGCCATTTCAACAGATTTGCAGGTCCTGATAACCAATACTTCACCTTAAATCTGTTCTAAACCACGCAATTTTAGACTTATCCAAATTGGAAGCACTTACAGATGACAAAACTGTTCTTCAAATGATTGGATTCTTCTCAAAATGAAATGAATGAATTAATGTTGTTTTATGGTGCATCAACAGCTTTGGTCATTTAGCGCGCATATCTGTGGTAAAAGATAACGAACCCTTTACCAAAATGACAAAATTTTTCACCTAACCAGATTGAAAGCATTTGCAGATGGTAAATTAAAGGTAGCTCAAATGATGATTTCTGTTTTTGATAGGGTAGAAAATATTGTGGGAAAAGAAGAAAATGCTGGTTACCCGCATTTTCTCCTTTTCCCACAATGTTTTCAAAAGCCTTCTTCTCCTGGATCATTAAAATTCCAGATTGTGTGGTAAAGGGTTAAAGTGGAATTTTTGAGCAGAAAGAGATTTGAACAAAATGATAAAAGTAAAAGGCTTGAATTAAGAAGAGTTATTTGTGATCTTGATACATGTATGCATAAAAGACATTATTGAGTGTGTCATAACAGGCATAAAACATTGTTGAAAAAGGAGAAAATGCTGGTAACCAGCATTTTCTCCTTTTGCCACAATGTTTTCCAAAGCCTTCTTTTTAGGAGGTCATTAAAACTCAGGGTTGTATGGTCTAGGTTCAGAATGTCTTTATTCTACACTTGTTTGAGATAAGCATTACATGACATTGTATATTATGACACTGAAGCATTACGAGAGGTGTTCAATTTATTATGAAACAGTTTTAAACACAGCTTTATTATTTACTCGCACATGTTTCATTGCAACAAATGTTCAATCTGGGATCCATGACAATAGGAAATCATTCTGCACCATCTTGGCCAGCTTTCTACAGGCTGGTTTATGCATGACTGCTCAAGTTTCTTCCATTTGTCTTTAAGAGCCTTTTTAAGACCAGTCTGGGATAGATTTTGCATTTTTGTAGCCTACATTTCAGTATGCCCCAAATACCAAAGTCCATGGGAGCTGCATCTGGGCTTTTTGGCATCCATTCTGCAGGAGTTGTAGAGTTACTTTGTGTTTGTTGAGGAAATCATTGGTCACTTTAGCAGTGTGACTAGAAGTTGAGTCTTGATGGAACACTGTATCATTTTCTCTTCCGGGCAAAAGGCGTGGAAAATCTTTTTTTCAGAAATGGCTTGAGAACCTTGCCCATGTAATAGTTTGCATTGATTTTCACCCCTTTATTGATAAAAATCAAAGATGTCTTGCTGTAGAAACTAAGACCAGCCCAAACCATAAACCCAAGTGCAAATGCATCTTGTTTTACGAACTTCAATTTTTTTGTGTCTGCCTCATTAGAACAAGCAAACACGACGTCAACCATATATACCATCCATATAGAACATAGCCTCATCAGTGGTGACTATGTTTTTCAATTTTTGGCAGTTAAGATGGAGATATAGATGCCATGATCGAGCATGTCCTTTCAAAAGCTGGCCTCACAAAGCCTATGAACATGGCATTTTTTTCTGAGTTTGGCTTGTAGAATTTTGGCTATAGTTCTGTTTACAGTGCCTAGAGACAATCCACACTTAGCTGCCATTTCTCTTTGTGTGGGAGGCTTCACAAATTTATTTATATAGCAGAATTTCCATATGACGTCAACAGTAGCTGCTGTATGACGTTTTGGAAAAGTTCCACTGTTACCTGTTTTGCGCTCATTATTTCTAATGACACCTTTACAATGCTGAATGTGATGCACAATAGCAACAGAAACATTATGTCCTATCTGTTTTTCTTGCTTCACAATGTTTCGCTAGGACATATTTTGCTTCAAAAGCCTAAAAATGATGCCCTTAACTAAATCATTTATTTTTGGTCTAACCATATTGAATTTTGAGTTCAAATTTGATGAACATGTATATGATATGCTATTTCACATAAATTAATTGCTTTGCATGAGGTTTTTTAAGCTGAAAGATATTGTAGGTGTGTTTTCATAGTGTTTCATAATAAATGTCAAAGGTCAGAGTTTTAGATTCCTGCAGCGTATTTTCAAAATAAATGTTTACCTAACTGACGTATTTTATGTCACTTTAATTTTGAAAAATCAACAAATGCGGAAAAGGGAAGATTGGCTTTATTTCTAGGTGTGTTATTACATGAAAGTATACATAGCTATAATGGGAAATCCTTTGGTACAATTTTTCTTTTAACTTGGATATTATAATTCTTATCAAAGAAGTAAGTTAATTGGTTTAATTCATTGACATTTCCATGTATATATATAGGATCTGACATAAGTTGACATTGGAGATAAAATTTTATTAAACGAGTCTAGAAAAATGTATTTCATAGAGCCTCTGGTGAGCTTTAACCCTTTCCCAAACAACAAATTTTGGACTGGTCCAAATTGAAAGAGTTTGCAGACGACTATTTTAAATTTGATGAAAATGGCAGAAAGTTATCAAAGAGGGCAGAAAGTTATCAAAAAGGGGAGAAATTATGAGCAATTTCTCCTTTTCCCACATTGTTTTCAAAAGACTTCTACTGCAGACACGTGAAAACCAGGGCTTGTTTTGGAAAGGGTTAAAACATTTTCAGACCAGTTTGATTAATTTTACCTCAAAAGCAAGCAAATGTCAGATCCTGTTTAGCTTGGCTGTTTTCAAAGAAATCGTCAAGGTATTGCTGTAGCTTCTTACAAACATGAAAGTTCGCAACAGATGCATAGCTCAAATATAAACCACTCAGACTGGAATTCAAATCTGTGAATCAAAGATCCTTGTTTACCAAGGTTTAACTCTTTACCAAACGACAAAAATGTAGACTTGTTCAAATTGAAAGCATATGCAGATGACATTTTAAAATTAATGTGGCTCAAATTGTTGAAGTTGTCTTTGATGGGGTAGAAAACGTTGTGTTTTCAAGAGGCTTCTTTCTCAGGGTCGTTAAAAGTCGGGATTGTGTGGTAAAGGGTTAAAAGACCAATACACTAACCGCTGAGCTAAAGAGAATTCTCTCTAAGGTAGCTGTCAGGTATTGATTTTATAGGGGAAGAAGCTATGGTGTAAGGAAGGAGTAATCTCCCACACAACCCCTCTTAAGAAAAGTCATCATTTTGATGACAGAAAGCGTTATTAGGCAGTAGGCAGTAAGTCTGTTATTTAGACAACAAATGGCTCAACGGCCAACAAAGGGCAATTTTATAGACAACAAATGGCTCAGTGACCAATCCTAGATGAGCCCCCATCTTACAAACACGAAAGTTTGCAACAAATGCATAGCTCAAATATAAACCACTCCAGCTGGGATTTGAACCTGTGTGGTAAAGATCCTCGTTTATTGAGGTTTAAAAGACCAGTACACTAACATCTGAGCTAAAGAGAATTCTCCCTAATGCAGTTGTCAGGTATTGATTTTATATGGGAAGAAGCTATGTTGTAAGAAAGGAGTGATCTCCCATAACACTATCAAAAGGGGAACCTCTACAACAAGGGCAAGTAACTGTCAAAGTATTTTTGACACAGTTATGCCCCTTTTATGACTTAGAAATTTCGCTGAAAGTCAAGCAACCACAACCAAGTGTTTGCACCCACATGTGGTGCTCATGTTATCACATAACAATATTTCACAAATTATAGATTAGAAGATGCAAAACCATCTATGCACATGGTAATTTCCATAAAGAAAAAACATTCACTTCTCTGAAATACAAACAAAGTGATGTCACAGATGACATTACACAATTTTAATATCAAACGTGTATAAGATAAGAAAATTTGTAATGGTTATATTACACTAAACACAAGGGAGATTATGTGATAAAACTAATTCATAACATATGCAACTCAGTCTTCTTTGTTAAGATATCAACACTGAATTTAAATTTTGAAAACACAGAATTGTTTGGTAAAGGGTTAACCCTTTACCAAACGACAAAATTTTGGACAGGACCATATTGAAAGCATTTGCAGACGACAAATCAAATGTACCTCAAATGATGATTTCTGTCTTTGATAGGGTAGAAAATATTGTGGGAAAAGGAGAAAATGCTGGTTACCAGCATCTTCTCCTTTTCCCACAATGTTTTCCAAAGGCTTCTTCCTCAGGGTCGTTAAAAGTCGGGATTGTGTGGTAAAGAGTTAAGGAAGGACATAGATTTAGTATGTACACACACTATTGGCATCTTGTTTTGTACTGATTTCAGAGCCTACTAATTGGTTAGTCATTGGGTTAGCTGTAAGTGCAGGTGTTATCGTCATCATTCTTGTTGTCGCTTTCATTTTACTAAGGGTCAAATTCAGAAGTAAGTATTTGTGTTATCATTTTCTTTATTGGTCATGGTATAAGGGACAGTTTTTTAGCTCACTTGAGCACAAAGTGCTCAAGGTGAGCCATTGTGATCGTGCTGTGGCCAGTGTCCGTCATGCGTCATTAACTTTTACCTTGTTTGCACTCTAGAGGCCACATTTTCAGTCAGATTTGCATGAAACTTGGTCAGAATATTTGTCTTGATAATATCTTGCAGAAGTTTGAAATTGGGTCATGTCGGGTCAAAAAGTAGGTCACTGGACTAAATCTAAGAAGAACCTTGTGTGCACTCTAGAGGCCACATTTTCAGCCTGATACTCTTGAAACTTTGTCAAAATGTTTTTCTTGATAATATCTTGGACTAGGAAAAAATTGGGTCATGTCAGATCAAAAAGTAGGTCACTGGGCCAAATCTTAGAAAAACCTTGTGTGCACTCTAGGGGCAACACTTTCAGCCTGAAACTCATGAAAGTTGGGAAGAATGTTTGTCTTGATAACATCTCAGACGAGTTCGAAATTTGGTCATGTAGGGTCAAAAAGTAGGTCAATGGGCTAAATCTTAGAAAAACCTTGTGTGCACTCTAGAGGCCACATTTTCAGCCTGATACTCATGAAGCTTAGAATTTTTGTCTCGATGATACTTTCAACAGGATTCAAATTAGGTCATGTTGGGTCAAAAAGTAGGTCACAGGCCAAAGTCATTGAAAAACCTTGTGTGACTCTAGAGGCCACATTTTGAGCCAGATTCAAATTCAAATATTCAAATAGGCAATGGAATATAATAGGGTAAAAAAAAAAATAACGGAAAGGAGACATGCACCAAAAGACCAGCTTGAATAGCTCAAGTGGAAGAGCACAGGACTTGTAAACAACAAGTCCTGGACTTTCTGGGTTTGAGCCCCATGGTTCTAATATTAATAATATATTCTTGGCTGAAATGTTAAACTGACGTCCCGTGTGATGGGGCAACTGGTGGCAATTTTAAATAAATAGAAAATCAATCAAATATAGGCAAAAAGATGCACAGAATAAACTACAGCATAATTATGCCCTTACTTAGAACCAATTATGGCAGAATTTTTTATTGGACCATTGTAAATAAACAGAACTTGCTCTACACTGTCTGAAAAGAGGAGTCTGACCTTGATCAACATTGTCTACATAATTAAAATTGTGCTTACCAACCTTTGGATTAACTCTTTAAGCCTTTTGAAAATATTGTGGAAAAAGGAGAAAATGCTGGTAACCAGCATTTTCTCCTGTTTCAACAATCTTTTCTACCCTTTGAAAGACAAAAGTCATGTTTTGAGATACATCTAATTTGTCGTCTGCAGATGCTTTCAGTTTGGACATGTCAACAATTTTGTCATGTGGCAAAGAGTTAATTGGGAGAAAAACTTATGCTCTAAAATGACAAAAAGGTTACTGGCATCTTCTCATTTTCTCACAATGTTTTCAAACATCTCCTCTCTCAAAGTCATTAAAAAATCAGGATTGTAAGGTGAAGGATATACATAAATTCTGCTGTTTCATTTTGCAGGCAAGAAAAAAATTCCAAGAATGTAAGTGCTTCTTATCATTTTATCTTTTTTATTTCTCATCTTATTGAACAAACTGCCTCATGCAGACAACTTCTGTTGGGACACAGACCACTTGTGAAAACATTGTAACTAAAACAGAAATTGCTCATCTAGAGCAATTTCTGTTTTGCCACTATTTTTTCAAGAGGAATTTCGAGCAATTGCTGTGATTGCCACATTCTTTCATGGAATTAAACTTTAGTCAGTAGTGACAAAAGCACATGTTTTACGATAGTGATCGATTCTTGACTGTCCCTCACAATATTTGCTGGGATAAAATCATGCTACGCAAAAAACAGTGTAACTGAATGTTGTCAATGCCAAGCCTTGTAGCCCAATTGGTAATATCATAGGCCACTGAAACTCCATCAGTCTATCATAGAATATTGAAGTTTTCATTGGTCAATCATTTGACACCATTACTACATATAGCACATTAGCAACTTCCTCTTTGTTATATAGTAAGACAAGGTCTGCGACCATATCAGGGAAAATTTGACCCCCTGTCCTCTTTGAAAAAGAAAATTCAATTGAAAATGGCAAAAACAAACTGGTGACCAATGCAGATGGTTTAAGAAATGACTTTTATTTTGTTTCTTGACCTTCAGAGGTTTCAAACAACTCTTGCATTGGTGCTGATCTCAGGAGTTTTATAAAAGCTTTTACGTTTTCCAGATCGCCATGTGCTGACGTCACACAATTCATTATGATGCAGCAAATATGATATAGAGACGGTCGTCAATGTGCTATTTTTAGTAACAGCATCCGATGATCAACCAATGAAAATTACTGTATTCTGTGATAGACCAATGGAGTTTCAGTGGCCTATGGTAATATACAGGGCTTGAAACCCAGGCGTTCAATTCCCTAGCTTGGCCATATTCTTTCCAAGCATTGATTATTGTCATTATGACACTATTTATTCCTCTCTCACTTCTGAATATTTTTTTCGAAAATGTTTCTGTGGGAGAGCTGCCAGTGGCTTAGAAATGATGTTGTGCCAAGTGCTGGTAAAAGAACTGTTGGAAAGTATGGAAAGGTATACTGGCTGCTGGGATATAAATGAAGTAATGTTTAAAGTGGTGTCAAACACACAAAATTAATTATGCCACCAATTCCAGGTCATGGTCCTCTTGTTAGCTCACCAGAGCACGTGCTCAAGGTGAGCTTTTGTGGTTGTCCCATGTCCGGCTTCCATTGTCCGCCGTGCGTCATCTGTCTTGCCTTGTCCATCGTCTACATTTACCTTGAGTACACTCTAGAGGCCACATTTCTTACTCAATTGACCTGAAAACTGGTCAGAATGTTTGTCTTGATGAAATCTCGGATGAGTTCGAATTTGGGTCACCTGGGGTATAAAACTAGGTCACTAGGTCAAAAAAAAGAAAGACCTTGTGGACACTCTAGAGGCCAACTTTTTTGCTCAGTTGACCTGAAAATTGGTCAGAATGTTACTCTTGATGAAATCTGGAATGAGTTTGAATTGGGGCTACCTAGAGTCATAAACTGGGTCACTAGGTCAAATTAAAGAAATACGTTGTGGGCACTCTAGAGGCCACATTTTTTGCTCAATTGACCAGAAAATTGGTCAGAATCTTTGTCTTGATGAAATCTTGAATGAGTTTGAATTTGGGTCACTTGGGGTCATAAACTAAGTCACCAGGTCAAATTAAAGAAATACTTTATGGACACTCTAGAGGCCACATTTCTTGATCAATTGACCTGAAAATTGGTCAGAATGTTTGTCTTGATAAAATCTTGGATGAGCTTGAATTTGGGTCATTTGTGGTCATAACCTAGGTCACTAGGTCAAATTAAAGAAATACCTTGTGGGCACTCTAGAGGCCACCTTTTTTTTCTCAATTGATTTGAAAATTGGTCAGAATGATTGTCTTAATTAGATCTCGGATGAGTTTGAAATCTGTTCACCTGGGGTCATAAACAAGGTCACTAGGTCACATTAAAGAAATACCTTGTGGATACTTTAGAGGCCACATTTCTTACTCAACTGATCTGAAAATCATTCAGAATGTTTGTCTTGATAAAATCTCGGATGAGTTTGAATTTGGGTCACCTGGGGTCAAAGACAAGGTCACTAGGTCAAATTAAAGAAATACCTTGTGGACACTCTAGAGGCTACATTTTTTGTTCAGTTGACCTGAAAATTGGTCAGAATGCTTGTCTTGATGAAATCTCTGATGAGTTTGAATTTGGGCCATCTGGGGTCATAAAGTAGGTCACTAGCTCAAATTAAAGAAATACTTGTGGACACTTGAGAGGCCAAATTTATTGCTCAGTTGACCTGAAAATTGGTCAGATTGCTTGTCTTGATGAAATCTCTGATGAGTTTGAATTTGGGTCACCCTGGGTCATAAACTAGGTCACTAGGTCAAATTAAAGAAATACTTGGTTGATACTTTAGAGGTCACATTTCTTACTCAACTGACCTGAAAATCATTCAAATTGTTTGTCTTGATGAAATTTCGGATGAGTTTGAATTTGGGTCACCTGGGGTCAAAGACTAGGTCACTAGGTCAAATTAAAGAAATACCTTGTGGACACTCTAGAGGTTACATTTATTGCTCAGTTGACCTGAAAGTTGGTCAGAATGCTTGTCTTGATGAAATGTCTTATGAGTTTGAATTTGGGTCACTTGGGGTCATAAAATAGGTCACTAGGTCAAATTAAAAAATTTCTTGTAAACACTCTAGAGGCCAAATTTATTGCTCAGTTGACCTGAAAATTGGTCAGAATGCTTGTCTTGATGAAATCTCTAATGAGTGTGAATTTGGATCACCTGGAGTCATAAACTAGGTCACTAGGTCAAATTAAAGAAATACCTTGTGGATACTTTAGAGGCCACATTTCTTACTCAACTGATCTGAAAATCATTCAGAATGTTTGTCTTGATAAAATCTCTAATGAGTTCGAATTTGGGTCACCTGGGGTCAAAGACTAGGTCACTAGGTCAAATTAAAGAAATACCTTGTGGGCACTCTAGAGGCTACATTTTTTGCTCAGTTGACCTGAAAATTGGTCAGAATGCTTGTCTTGATAAAATCTCGGATAAGTTGGAATTTGGGTCATCTGGGGTCATAAACTAGGTCACTATGTCAAATTAAAGAAATACCTTTTTGGCAGTCTACAGGCCACATTTATTGCTCAACTGTCTTGAAAATTGGCTGGAATCTTTGTCTTAATAAAATCTCGGATGGGGACTAATTTGTGTCGCCTGGGGTCATAAACTAGGTCACTAGGTCAAATTTAAGAAATACCTTGTGAACACTCTAGAGGCCACATTTCTTACTCAATTGACCTGAAAATTGGTCAGAATGTTTGTCTTGACGAAATTTCGGATGAGTTTGAATTTGGGTCACCTAGGGTCATAAACTAGGTCTCACTAGATCAACTTACAAAAATTCCTTGTGGGCGCTCTAGAGGCTACAATTCTAACTTAACTCTTTACCACACAATCGCGACTTTTAACTCCCTTGAGAAAGAAGCCTTTTGAAAACATTGTGGCAAATAGGAGAAAATGCTGGTAACCAGCATTTTCTCCTTTTCCCACAATGTTTTGTACCCTATCAAACAAAAATCACATCATTTAAACCACATTGAAATTGTCGTCTGCAAATGCCTTCAATTTGGACTGGTATAAATTTTTGTCATGTAGTAAAGGGTTACTTAACCTGAAAATTGATCAGCATATTTGTCTTGATAAAATCTTGGATTAGTTCAAAATTCACTCACATAGGGTCATAAACTAGGTCACTAGGTCAAATTTAAAGAAATATCTTGTGGGCACTCTAGAGGCCACAATTCTTGCTTAATTTACCTGAAAATTGGTCAGCATGTTTGTCTTGATGATATCCCGGATGAGTTCAAAATTGGGTCATATTGGGTCATAAACAAAGTCACTGGGTCACAGGGTTGAAGAAATACCTAGTGGGCACTCTAGAGGCCAAAATTCTAGCTAAATTGACCTGAAGATTGGTTTACATGTTTGATTTCATGATATATGGGATCAGTCAGAAATTGGGTCTCATAGGGTAATAAACTAGGTCACTAGGTCAAATTAAAGAAATGTATTGTGGGCATTCTAGAGGTCACAATTTTTGCTCAACTGACTTGAAAATTTGTCAGCATGTTTGACTTGGTGATATCTTGAATGGGTTTGAAATTGGGTCACAAAGGGTCATAATCTAGGTCACTAGGTCAAATTACAGAAATACCTTGTGGGCACTCTAGAGACGGCAATTCTTGCTCAATTCGCCTGAACCTTGGTTGACAAGTTTGCCTTGATATCTTGGATGAGTCTGAAATA
The DNA here is from genome assembly GCA_945859785.2 of Tridacna gigas. Lineage (NCBI taxonomy): Eukaryota > Metazoa > Mollusca > Bivalvia > Cardiida > Cardiidae > Tridacna > Tridacna gigas. The sequence goes on along the minus strand of OX244029.2, from coordinate 35,041,262 downwards.
TGGTCACATAGGGTCATAAACTAGGTCACTAGGTCAAATTGAAGAAATACATTGTTGACACCCCAGAGGCCACATTTTCAGCTCAACTGACCTGACAATTGGTCAGAATGTTTGTCTTAATAATATCTCAGATGAGTTTTAAATTGGGTCATTATGACCCTGGGGTGAAATTTCGCCTATTGACTCAGGTGAGCGATCCAGGGCCATCATGGCCCTCTTGTTTTTAGCTCACCTGAGCACGAAGTGCTCAGGATGAGCTATTGTGATCACTCACCGTCCGTCGGCGTCCGTCCGTCAGTCTGTCCGTCTGTTCACATTTTTTTGTTTACACTCTAGCATCTACAAATATTAACCAATCAGCACCAAACTTGGTCAAAATGTATATGACCATAAGATCTCGGATGAGTTGGATTATGGGTTTAATCGGACCAGAACGACTGGAGTTATTTGCCCTTGAATTAGAAAAATTGCTATATTTGACTTTGTTTACACTCTAGCATCTACAAATATTAACCAATCAGCACCAAACTTGGTCAAAATGTATATGACCATAAGATCTCGGATGAGTTGGATTATGGGTTTAATCGGACCAGAACGACTGGAGTTATTTGCCCTTGAATTAGAAAAATTGCTATATTTGACTTTGTTTACACTCTAGCATCTACAAATATTAACCAATCAGCACCAAACTTGGTCAAAATGTATATGACCATAAGATCTCGGATGAGTTTGATTATGGGTTTAATCGGACCAGAACGACTGGAGTTATTTGCCCTTGAATTAGAAAAATTGCTATACATGTGTATTTGACTTTGTTTACACTCTAGCATCTACAAATATTAACCTATCGGCACTAAACTTGGTCTAAATATATATGACCATAAGATCTTGAATGAGTTCAATTATGTGTCTAATCGGACCAGAACGACTGGAGTTATTTGCCCTTGAATTAAAATATTGCTCCATTTGACTTTGTTTACACTCTAGCATCTACAAATTTAAACCAATCAGCACCAAACTTAGTCAATATTATATATGACCGTAAGATCTCGAATGAGTTTGATTGTAGGTCTAATAGGACCAGTTATTGCTGTGTCATGGAAAAAGGGGGCTTGACATATATTTTCATTGTGGACCAATATCTCTTTAACTACAGGACAAAATCTCATGAAACTTCATCTTTTTATTGTTTATTGCAAGCCACAGACAATAGTTATTTGTTTTTATTTCATGAAATGCCATGTCATGAAAAAAGGGGGCTAAATGTTTAATTTCATCATTGACCAATGACCATCTGTTTGTCCATCTTTCAGGACAGATATCTTCTAAAATCCTCGACAAAAACTAATAGAAATTCATACAGGTGTTCCTAATGATGTCCGCTGATATTTATTTATTTTTTTTTTCCTTTTTGATATCAAATACTGTCTCATAGGAAAAAGGGGCTTCATGTATATTTCTGTTAAGGATCAATATACATGTATCTTCAACTCAAAATCCTGGACAAAAATTTGTGAAACTTCATTCGTGTGTTCCTTATGATAGTCCGCCAATATCATTAGTTTAGCTTTTTTGATTAAATGTCATGTCATGGAAAAAGCAGGCTTCACATATATTTTCATTATGGATTAATTTCTCTTTAACTACAGGACAAAATGTTATGAAACTTCATCTTTATGTCGTTTATCACAAGCCACAGACAATAGTTAGGCCTATATGTTAGCTTACCTGAGCACGAAGTGCTGGGTGAGGTATTGTGATTCGTCGTTGTCCGGCGTCCGTCTTTCCACAATTCCTTTAAACATCTTCTCCTCCTAAACCAATCATCTTGAAACTTGACAGGCATATTCCTTGGGTGAAGTTCTACCAAAGTTGTTAAAAGAATTGAATTAACCCTTTAACTCCAGGGGTCACAATTTTGGGCAAAATTGTATATAGAGCAAACTTTAAAAATGTTTTTGTCTGAAACTAGAAGGCCTAGAGCTTTGATATTTGGTATGTGGCATTTCCTTGTGGACTTCTACCAGTTTTGTTCAGATGATGCCCCTGGGTCAAAACAGGACATAAAGGTATACAGAATGAACTTTTAAAAGTCTTGTTCTATTTAACCCTTTACCACACAATCCCAAGTTTTAATGCCTGTGAGAAATAAGGTTCTTGAAAATATTGTGGGAAAAAGAGGAAATACTTGTAACCAGCATGTTTTCCTTTTTCCACAATGTTTTCCACCCAACCAAAATCAAATTTAAATTTTTGAGTCACATTTATTTTGTTGTCAGCAAATGGTTTGAATTTGGACAAGTCTTAACCCTTTAAGTGCCTTTCACTACTATAGTTGCCTTTGTGTCTAGTGTAGATCAAGATCAGACTGCATGAAATGTGCAGTCCGATCATTGATCTATACTGTCTGCTTTGTTGAAACACTGCAGACAAAAGGCACCCACGCAGTTGTTATCATCTTGGACTCATTCTGGAATGAAAATGGCCTTTGGGTTTAAGGATTAAATTTTGTTGTTTGTTAATGATTTGAGCCAAGCCTGTTAGCTCATTACCTACAGGGCTAGCTATGCAGGGACGTCAAGTTTAAATCTCAGTTGGGCCAAGCACTCAGGTAACCAGCATTTTTTAAACTTTTTCCACAATGTTCTCTACCCATCCCAGATCTAAGTTCATTTTTTGAGACAAATTTATTTTGTTGTCTGCAAATGCTTTGAATTATAGACCAGTCTAAAATTTTTGTTTGGTAAAGAGATAAAGATAGACCAAGTAATATGCATTTCAAGACTGTGTTGTAGGCAATACTATCTTGCAGAATATAAGGCATATATATCCAAGATCCAACTGCAGTCTGATCTTTATCTACACTGTCTGATAAAACATCCTGTCTTGCGTACCCCTAGCCTTGGTTCCCACCTGATTCCTTTTATCTATTCAGGATGGATGGATGCAGTTTAAATTTGACATGAAGCACCCTTTTTCCATGACACAGCAATAAATTCCAAAACCCTGACAATATGCGCTAGGTCACTTGATGTGTGAAAATTTCATCCAAATCTGTTGAGATATGTCCAGTAATCAAAGATATATTGGTGAAAAATGAAATATAACATGAAGACCCCTTTTTCCATGATGCAGCTATAAATTGCAGAACCTTGACAATATGCGCTAGGTCACATGATGAGAAACATTCTGTGAAAACTTTTGAAAACATTGTGGGAAAAGGAGAAAATGCTGGTAACCAGCATTTTCTCCTTTTTTCCACAAAGTTTTCTACCCTATCAAAGAAAAATTGTGTCACTTGAGCCAATATGAAAATGTTGTCTGCAAATGCTTTCAATTTGGACAGATCTAAAATTTTGCCATGTGGTAAAGGGTTAAAGGCTTTGACAGCATTTTTCTCTCTGGCTGTTAGGATGTATCTTTGAACATTGTGTTCATTGTATTTTGAGTTCATTTTTGTTCATTCATTTAACTCTGTAGTACAGATTTTATCTTGTAAATCTTAGAAGTCATTATAATTTTTGGGCATATACTCCACCATGAATTGAAGTACCATTTGAAAGATCTGTTCAGGTAGGGCCAAGGTCAGTGTCACATTTGAAGGTCAAATTTTTGTAAGCTGGATGCATTGAAAGGTTGGTGCAAGACTATTGCAAGTGTAAATACATTGTTTATGTGTTTACAATAGCAATTACCCATGAACATGTCCCTGGACAACCACTGTAGTTGTTGGTGTATTTAACAACATTATAATACTAACTTGTATAGAAAGTCTTGAATCGGCAAACATTCTCTACTAAGTTTGTTCAAATCAGGCAACTTTTTGCCACACACCAAAAGGCCTAGGGCTTTGTTATTATTCCTTCAAAACTCTGTTCTGGAGGTATATAGGAATCAGCTTGTTGGTCCATCCATCCGTCCATCCATCAGTCTGTCTGTAGCATTTTCTTGTCAGAGCTAGTTCTCAACAACTACAGGACAGATTTCATTCAAATTTTAGAGAGACTCGGTGCCAAGCAAGAATGTGCATATTATATTTTGGTGACGGTTCATTGAATTTTTACAAAGTTATTTTCCTTTGATGAAATTTCTTGTTCTCCCTATTTTTCAACAACTACTGGACAAATATCATTCAAACTTCTCACAAATATTTATATAACTGGGTTTAGTTAAGAAAGATTATCTTCTTGTCTAAACCAAGAAGACCTAGAGCTTTGACCTTGCACTTCGATATTTGGTATTTATCTTCATTGTAGACCTTTACTGCTTGGTACTCAGGTGAGCGATATAGGACCATCATGGTCCTCTTGTTTATTATACTTTTCAGGTTACCGAGGGTGGAGGTGAATGATATTTATGTCAGAGACAATGATATGACTGACAACTGTCCAGAAGTCTATGAAAATGCTCATCTTAAAGGAGCAGAGAGTGAAATATATGGTATAACATAATAGTGGCTTTAGTTTAACTCTTTACCAAACAACAAAATGGTAGACTTGTCCATATTGAAAGGATTTGCAGACAACAAAATAAATGTGGCTGAAAAAAAGAACTTTGTTTTGGGAAGGGTAGAAAACAATGTGGAAAAAGGTGAAAATGCTGGTTACCAGCATTTTCTCCTTTCTCCTTTTACCACAATGTTTGCAAAAGGGTTCTGTTTCAGGGTCATTAAAACTCTGGATTAAAGACAGAGCTTTTGCAGACGACAAAATAAATGTGACTCAAAAATCAAATTTTCTAATTGGAAGGTTAGAAAACACTGGAAAAAGGAGAAAATGCTGGTTACCAGCATTTTCTCCTTTTCAAACAGTGTTTTCAAAGGCCTCTTTCCTCAGGGTCAGAAAAAATTGCAACTGTTTGGCAACAGGTTAAAGAAAAATAATACTTTTACTTAACCCTTTACCACACAATGCCAACTTTTAAGGACCCTTAGGAAGAAGCCTTTTGAAAAAATTGTGAGAAAAGGAGAAAATGCTGATAACAAGCATTTTCTCCTTTTCCCACAATGTTTTCTACCCTATGAAAAACAAATTTTATGTTTTGAGTAACATTTAATTCGTCGTCTCCAAATGCTTTCAATTTTGACAAGGCTAAAATTTTGTTGTCTTGTAAAGAGTTAAGACTTTAGAGTGCTGAATTAATGAAATGGACCTTTTTAATACATAAAATCAGCTAAATTATTGTTATTTCAAGGTCGAATTTCCCTGATGATGTATCAAAGTTTGCAGGTGGTGTAGATCTAAGATCAGACATCATGTGCAGTCTGATCTTGATCTACACTGTTTGCAAAAGTAACTTAAGTTGGTTTCAGGGCTATAAGAAGAAAACAAGAGCACCACATGCAGATGACAATGCTTGGCTGCAGTCTCTTTACAGTGAAATTTCTAAGTCAAGAAAGGGGCATAACTGTGTCAAAAATATTTTGATGGTTAGTTACCTGCCCCTGTTGTATGGGTTTCCCTATTGATAGTTAACAACTAGTCTGAGTTTGAAGTAAATATCTTCAGTACTTATAAAATGTCAATGTTTTTGCACAATGCCAATGATGCAGACAATGACAGGGCTATGAAAATACTAGTTTGTTGTTTTCTTCGAAAACAGCTGAGCTAATAACATTCAAACTCTCATCAGGTAGAGGTATAATCTTTTGCCATGCAATTTTCCAGCACTTGCTTACACAGGTGAGCAACATAGGACCATCAGGGTCCTCTTTAGTAAACATACTGTCTGAAAAATCCTTTATGTTGCATTATTTAGGCTGTTGTTCCAAACTCGAAAGGTTTCATTTGTTTAACCCTGTACCAAACAATCCTGATGCAGAAGGCTTTTGAAAAAAATGTTCTTAACATGGTGATAAACTCATTTTTTTTTTTCTTATTTCAGAAAACACAACTGCTAAACCAAGGTACTATATTATATTAACATAGTCTACCAAGTTGCTTTTCATCTAACATATTTTTATTTACTCATATTCAGTTTCTTTCTCTCTGTCTCTCTTCCCTGTTGTTTCAGCCTGTTCTCTCTCTCACTCTCTCTCTCTCTCTATATATATATATATATAAAATCTCTACCCCCCCCCTCTCTCTCTCTCTCTCTCTCTCTCTTTCTCTATTTGAATAGTTACCTGGCAAAAACTTCAAACTTCAGCAATTTCTTGGCTGCCCTTCATCTGAAGCATAGCAGCAGTTTTTCTTTTGGGAAGTATTTTCATTTTCCATTTAACATAAGAACAACATCAAGAATATTGTAATTTACTCTGTTACAAACAATCACAAATTTTAATGATTTTGAGGTAGAAGGCTTTTGAAAACATTGCGGGAAAAGGAGAAAATTCTAGTAAACAGGGGGAAAAAGTTGGTGAATTGCTATCGATCGAGTTATTCATGAAATGTTGCTTTGGATTGACACTATATATATTTCATACATCTGTTTTCATGTTCCAGTCCAAGCCAGGGTTTTAAGATCCAAAAGCAAGAAAGTAACTATGCAAACCTTGCAATTCCTGGAATGTCAACATTTCAGTGTGCTTTTGGAAGGTAAAAAATTAACACCTTTCTGTTTCTTTTCCATCAAATAATGTGTCATCATAGTAACACATGTACCAGTGTATAAGTTCTTTTTACTAAAGACCAGAAGAGCTTATGTCATTGCTTAGTTTTACAGCCTCTGTCCATTGTCCGTCCAGTGCCTGTTAGTCGGTTTTTTAGCTTGGCTTTTTTAGAGAAAACATTGAGGTATTGTCATTATTAAACCCTGTCAAAACTTTGATATTTTGTAATATATGGATCCCTCTTGTTACTGAAGCTATTTATTTCAAAATTTAACAACTTGTTAAGTATCAAAAGGGGAACCTATACAACAAGGGCAGGTAGCTATCAAAGTATTTTTGGCCCAGTTATGCCTCTTTTTCCCTGTAGAATTTTCACTGAAAAGCAATTAACTGCAGCCAACCATTGGCAGTACCTGCATGCGGTGCTCTTGGTGACTTTTTCTTTAATATAATGTGACTTAGGCCCTATCACATATAAATCCCAACATTTGAGCCACATTTAATTTGTAGTCTGCAAAATGCTCTCAATTTGGACAAGTCTGAAGCTTTGTCATCTGGTAAAGAGATAATAATAAAGATAACGTTAAAACTGTTCTCACCTTTAGGAAGAAAACCAGTCTTCCAGATGACACAGTTATATACTCAAACACCAATGGAATGACAGGCACAAACAACGCTACTAACAATACAACTACGAAAGAGAAACACTACGCTAATGTTCAGCCAGTTGAAGTTGAAGACGATGATTACTTGGACATGGATGTTGCCCAGAGCACGCCAAAATTGATCAGTCTCAAACCTAAAAACGTTAAATATACATCAAAGAAAGTCAGTGTATCTACAAGTTTTCGAGACAATGATATTAGAAAGAACAACTTTGCTGGAATTGTGAAGAAGAAACCAGAGCCTGAGGGGTAAGATTTTTATCATGCTTGGTTTTGTCATAGCCCTGTTGTCTGCACTGTCATCATGCCAAACTGTTATTACTTAACCCTTAACCTCACAATTCTGCATTTTCACGACCTTGTAAGGGACGGCTTTTTAAAACATTTTGGGAAAAGGAGAAAATGCTGGTAACCAGCATTTTTTCCTTTTTCAGCATTGGTTTCTTTTCTATCAAAGACAAATTCCATCATTTTAGCCACATTTGAATTATCATCTGGTAATGCTTTCAATTTGGACAAGTCCAAAATTGTGTCTTCTGGTAAAGGGTTAACCCTTAACCGCAAATGCCGACTTTTAACAACCTTGAGAAAAAAAGCTCTTGAAAACATTGTGGGAAAGGGATAAAATGCTGGTTACCAGCATTTTCTCCTTTTCCCACAATGTTTTCTGCTCTATGAAAGACAAATTTTATGTTTTTGAGTAGCATTTATCATCTGCAAATGCTTTCAATTCAGACAAAGCTAAAATGTTGTCATCTGATAAAGAGTTAAGATATTTATTTCATACTTGGGCAACAGGTTCTTTATTACCTAAAGATGAACCCATACCAGAACAGCAGATAACCCTAAGATTATTTTTGACACAATAAGGCCCTACTTTGGACTTGAAATTTTTGCTTGAAAATTGACTACAACCATGGGTTGGCAGCAGCAGACTTCGATCTTGCCATAATGACTCCATGATGTCAAATGAAGACCCTTGATATGAATAATGCTTTGTGCAAGGGGGGTTTAATGCATCTGCAAACAGTATTGAACAAAGTCAGCCTGTGCAGTCCACGCAGGCTGACCTTGGTCGATACTTTTTGCTATTGTTCAAAATTTCTTCACATAAGTTAAAAGGACCAGTCCACCTCATGATTCAGTTGGTTGTTAGACAAAATTGATTTTATCCTGCAGTGGTAGAAATTAACATATTTTGCAGGTAGCAAGTACTTGCTACCTGGTTCAAAATATGGTAGCAAAAGGAACGTTCCTGGTAGCAAATAAGGGCAGACAAATAATGGCCCTCTGTCCCACCAATAAAATGATGCTTGAATTACTATTTTTGCCCAAGAATTGCTTTGCAGAAGTAAAAACAGCATGTCTTCAAAGACCTGGGCATAGAGACTGTGCTGTTTGGCAATTTCCATTTGAGGTGGCTCATTTATACTTGTATGTTCTCGCCCATTTGTTATAATGCATACAGTTTTTAAATAGACATTAGCAAAGGTTCACAAAGGTAGCTATAAATACAGATGTTAAACATAAAGTCATCATCAAGCACAGACATTTTTGATTACGTGATTCAGTGATACTTGGATGTTTTTGTACCTATGCCAAAAATTGCAAAGAGCATTTCAACAGATTTTTAACAAGTGGAAGATTATTTCATTGAAAATTGACAAAATACTTCACACAGACAGGATTTCCAGGTAGCAACCTTTTGCTACTGCTTTTGTGCCAAGGTAGCAAAAATTGTTTTTCAGGTAGCAAATTTGCTACTTGCTACTGCTAATTTCGAACCCTGTTTATGGATCCAGAATTGTATGACTGGCTGGATGTGATGCATCCCAAAGATGCATTAATTCTTTAGCAAACAACAAAATTTTAGACTGGTTCAAATTGAAAGCATTAGCAGACGACAAATCAAATGTTGCTCGACTGGTTGGATCTGTCTGTGATAGGATAGAAAATATTCTTGGAAAAAGAGAAAATGCTGGTTACCAGCATTTCCTCCGTTTTCTGTGACGTTTTAAAAAGTCCTTTCAATCCAGGGTCTTAACCCGTTACCAAACGACAAAAGTTTAAACTCGTCCAAATTGAAAGCAGTTGCAGACAACAAAATAAATGTGACTGAAAAATTGAACTTCATTTTTGGAAGGGTAGCAAATATTGTGGGAAAAGGAGAAAATGCTGGTTGCCAGCATTTTCTCCTTTCCCCACAATGTTTTCAAAAGGCGTCTTTCTCAGGGTCGTTAAAAGTCGGGATTGTGTGGTAAAGAGTTAAAAGTCGAGATTGTTTGGGTAGAGGGTTAACCCTTTACCACACAATCCTGACTTGTTTCCTACCCTTGCTTTCTACCCTTGTAAAGACAAATTCCATTATTTGAGCGACATTTGTCGTCTTCAAATGCTTTGAAATTGGACAAGTTTGAAATATTGCTGTCTTGAAAAGGGTCAATAGACATGACTCAATGGCCTTTTGCAGACAGTGTAGATTAAGATCAGACTGCACAGAATGTGCAGTCTGATCTTGGATCCATACTGTCCGATAAGGAGATATTACTCCCCTAGAAATAACATTAAAATGGCAAAGTTTGGTTTTTACTATGGGCTTTAAAGTTTCATTTAACTTACTCAGCAGAATAAAGGTTATTTTTTTACAGGGAGTCTTCTGAACCAACAGAACTGTACATGGATATGGAGGCAGGAAAAAGAGAAAGTAGTAAGTAACAAGCTGTTTTGACTCATAACCCATTACCACACAATCCTGATTTTTAAGGACCCTGAAAAAGAAGCTTTTTAAAAACCTTGTGGGAAAAGAAGAAAATGCTGGGAACCAGCATTTTCTCCTTTACCCACAATGTTTTCTGCTCTTTCACAGCCAAAACTCATAACTGAGGCCACATTTAAATTGTCACTTTCATATCCTTTCAATTTGGACCAGGCTACAATTTTGTCATCTGGTAAAGAGTTAAAGCGCCAAGTTAAGTTAACCCATGAGGCATTTTCAGCCGAAAAATAAGATACAAATTATTGCAATTTCATAGTTGGTTATGTCTAGAAAGATTTAGCAAATTGTACAGTGTAGATAAGAAATCAGATTGCACATTTTGTGCAATCTGACTTTGATCTACACTGACCACAAAGACAAGTACAGTTGTGAAAGTCCTGGGTAATTCTTTATCAAACCAAAAGGTTTTACACTCATCCAGATTGAAAGAATTCACAGACAACAACTTAAATGTGGTTCAAATGATGAGAAAGGCTGTAAAAAGACTAGAAAAAAAATGTGGTTAAAAGAAGAAAATGCTGTTTACCAGCATTTTTCTCCTTTTCCGACAATGTTTTCAAAAATCTTTTTCTTCATGATCATTGAAATACAGGATTGTTTAGTAAAGGTTTATTTGTCGCTTTCACTCAAAGCTGCTGTTCACCAGACAAGATAAATGCTTGTTGGAGTTGAGCCGAGTTGCTTAAAGTCAAGGAACAAGGATAGTTTTAAATCAGCATTCTTTTTTTTTTCAATTCAAAGAATATAGATTTTGATTGGATAGTTTGGAATATGAGTAAGATTGTCTCTCATTGGTCAGACTGGAAATCATGTGACTTTCAAAATCAAAGTTGAAAACTTGAAAGGTAATAAAAGAAAATGTAACAGCAGAACATGTAGTTGTCGATAGTTCTGATGACTGATTTTACCTTTTTATCACTTTTTTTCCAGTGCCAAACTATATGGCCCCACCCCCTCCGAAACAACATAATACACAGTTTTCAGATGATTATATCAACTTGAGGAAAAAGGGTAAAAATCCATTTTGAAAAGTGGCTCCAATATTTAATATATTAACATTTACATAGAAACTTCAATTGAACTATTTCCTGTACAGACATTGTTTGTAACACTATAACTTGATTATGCTTCACCTCAAGTAATTTGTTACCAGATAACAAAATTTGAAATATGTCAATCCAGTTCAGAAATATTTGCCACTGATTGAAAATATTTGCCAGTGACAAATCAAATACGGCTCAAAATGGCATGTCTGTGGAAGGCTTTTGAAACCATTCAGGGTAAAGGAGAAAATGCTGGTTACCAGCATTTTCTCCTTTTCCCTTAATGTTTCAAAAGGCATTTTTTATGGGTTTCAAAACACAAGATTACTTGATAAAGGATGAGATACTGTTGGATAATGCTGACAAAATCCCATTCTCATAATTTCTGAAAAAGAAAGTTGTCAGATATATTCAAGCACTTAAAACCTGTTTCGCTGTATGAGCCAGCCTTTACGGCTATGGTTAGGTGTATTTCTCTAGATAATAAGTTAACTGTTCACCATACAATACCTACTTTTAACAACGCTGGGTAAACAAGCTTTTGAAAACATTGTAGGAAAAGGAGAAAATGCTGGTAACCAGCACTTCCTCCTTTTCCCATAATTTTAAAATATTAAGTCTGTTATTTTCAAAAACAAATCCAACAGTTTTAGCCACATTTTGTATGTTGTGTGCAAACTGCTTTGTATTTGGACAAGTCTAACATTTTGTTATGGACCAGTTTAAAAATTTTTCATGTGGTAAGAGTTAAGCAGCAAGTGTTGGTCAGGGTGTGGATAGGAAACTAAGCCGTTGCAAAGAAAATTTGGTGGCAGAGAAGAGACGTATGACAATTGAAGTACTAGAGTTGCTTCACCCTCGTAAAATTGCCCCTGGTTTATCTCTATGTAAGTATCGGGATCGTGAATTCTTGCAGAGAGAGTGGTTAGATATAGAAGCATGTTAAAACTTAAAGGTGCCTTTCATCTGTAGTTGCTTTTGCAGTCAGTGTAGATTAAGATCAGGCTGCACAATACATGCAGCCTTATCTTTGATCTACACTGACCTCTTTGCTGAAACACTGTAAACAAGAGCAACCTTGAAATTGTGATTATTTTGGTCTTATTTGTAGGCTGAAAATATCTTTTGGGTTTATTCGGCACTTTAACTCTTCACCAAACAACAAAATTTATGACTAATCCAAATTGAAAGCAATTGCAGACAACAAAATAAATGTGATTGAAAAATTGAAATTTGTTTTGAGAAGGGTAGAAAACGTTGTGGGAAAGCAAGAAAATGCTAGTTACCAGCATTTTCTCGTTTTTCCACAATTTTTTCAAAAGGCCTCTTGCTTAGGGTCGTTAAGAGTCAGGATTGTGTGGTAAAGGGTTAAGGGTTAAAACCTGTGTTGAAGGAGCTAGAGCTAGCTTTTTACAGCAATGTGGTTAGGTGTCTCTCCGTGATAGTTAAGCTTTATGCACTATGGTTATAGTGCGTGGATGGGTGATGGAGCCTTCCATGTTACATTACTTGATGGACGGGTTTTTTTTGGGGGGGGGTTCTTTAAAGATGCTATGCTGGAAGTATGTACCATTTAGGGTTGAACCAAGAAATGTTACATGGAAAGTCCACAGCCGTAACACTTTACCAAGGAATCCAGACTTATAACAACTCTGAGAATGGAGGTCTTTGAAAACGTTGTTGGAAAAGGAGAAAAAATTTAATGCTGGTCTCCTTTTCCCATGTTTTCTGGTCTTTCATAGACAAATCCTTTCATTTAAGCCATGCTGCATTTTGTTGTCCACAAATACCTACAAAATAGACAAGTTTAGAATTTCATCATTTGTTACAAAGAAATTTAACCATTGAGCCAATAAGACTGGACCAATTCCTCAAACTGAATAGACAAATATACATTTGAGCCATACTCTGGCAAAATGGGGTTTAATGCATCTTCGTGATACACCACAGCAAGCACATCGTCACAATAATGGATCCATTTTGTCCAACAACTGACTGAATCATGAGGTAGACGCACTTTTGACATGCAGAAAATTGACCAATAGCCAAAAGGTTCGAGCCAGGTCAGCCTGCGCAGGCCGACATGGTTGGATATTGTTTGCAGATACATTATACCCCCTTTTCACAGAGCATGGTGCAATATAATATTATTTTTGTTACATTAATTGGAGGAGAGCCCAAACAATGCAGTCGGTAGTGTATAGGACTTGACAGCAGAGGGTCCTGGTTCTAATTCCCAAGCATTAATGAGATGAAAATCATGTAAAACATACCAAAAAACCCATTGTGTACCCATTGTCATACCCTATGCATACTTTGTTATGTATTTGTACATTAATTTTGTTTGTTTGTATGGTGTTTAACCCTTTCCCAAACAACAAATTTTGGACTGGTCCAAATTGGAAGAGTTTGCAGACGACAATTTTAAATTTGATGAAAATGGCAGAAAGGTCTCAAAAAGGGTAGAAAACACTGGGAAAAGGAGAAATTGCTCATAACGAGCAATTTCTCCTTTTCCCACAGTGTTTTTAAAAGACTTGTACTGCAGACACGTGAAAACCAGGGCTTGTTTGAGAAAGGGTTAACAACATTTCCAACATTCTTCCTGTTCTATTGCAGTTGCCAGTGCACCTACCCATGCTTTCCTAAAGCTTTCTTTTACCACCACTTCGGACAATATTCTTCCTAAGCTACTGGCTGCTTTCCCACGTAACCATCATCAAACAATGGTCAGTGGTAAGAGAGGAATGAATCCTGTTGCAATGACTATCATTAATCCTTGGGAAGAAATTGACTGAGCCAGGGATTTGAACCAAGCACCTGGTGCTCTCATATCCTGTATGCTACCAATTGTGTTACTTGGCTTGGCTTTTTGTTATGTATGTATGAACATAAAATTTGATTTTGATTTTTTTTTTTATATACTGTAAATGGATTATAATTATTATATTACAATTTTATCATTCAATAAAGATGAGTGTTAACCCTTTACCACACAATCCCAAGTTTTAAGAGAAGGCTTTTGAAAACATTGTGGAAAGGGGAGAAAATGCTGGTATCTAGCATTTTCTCCTTTTCCAACATAGTTTTTACCTAATCTATCAAAGACAGAAATCATCATTTGAGCTATGTACTTTCAACTTGGTCAAGTCCAAAATGTTATTGTGTGGTATTGGGGTTGACTCTTTACCACACAATCCCAAGTTTTAATGACCCTGAAAAATAAGCCTTTTGAAAACCTTGTGGGAAAAGGAGAAAATGCTGGTAACCAGCATTTTCTCCTTTTCCCACAATGTTTTCTATCCTATCAAAGACAAAGTCCAGCATTTGAGCCTCATTAAGGTATTCGTCTGCAAATAGTTTCAATTTGGACTGGTCTAAAATTTTATTGTTTGGTAAAGAGTTAATCTAGAGCAACGCCTCCAATATCGACCCCCCTTCAGTTATCAACCCTCCATAATTTCTACCCATAAATCCTCATATTTTACCTTTTGAAAAACGCCACATCATGAAGCAATTTACGACATCATTTTACCTATCCTCTTTGTGTGTTTAGGTTTCAAGACATGGCACCAGAAGCATTTGGAAAATGTTAAATCGAAAATTATGGTAACCAATAAGGTGAGCATAATTTTCAAGACCTTTTCAAGTATTTAATTAAATGTATTTATAGCCGTTTCTACACAGAATTGTTCTGGAGAAGCATCATAGCCATAGAAAATAGCTGCAAAATCTACACATCTCAGTTTAACGACAAATTACAGTAGGGTCGACCATACGTCATGCATTTGATATATTGCATCATTTATCGACCCTTTGACTGTAAATTACTTTAAATGATCAGTATTCATTAGATAATATAATCAGATGCAAACTAAGCCACTTCATTCTGAATAAACCATCTGAATTTGTAATAAAACTTACTGAAATCCTGAAAAAATGAAAAAAAAAAGTTTACATATTTCAAGTCAATGTCAACTTGCAAAAATACCCAAGCGGAGCTGAAATGAGTCAAAAAGTGCTGCATGCTGTATGGTCCTTGGCAAACAGTTGGGGAGATAAGCACCCTAAGCAATAAAATGGAAAAGAAGTAGGTGCTTTAAAAATGTTTGATGTATCCAAAAAAAAAGGTTGGTTGGGGTCGATAAATGATGCCAAGGGTTGATATATGCTACCCTAAGCCTTTAAATAATACAGAAAATTTTATTGGTTTAACTTGGCAAAATACGCTATAAAAGCACTGAAATGACCAATGAAAATTTGTCTTTCAAATGATTCTGCTTGAAGGAAAATTTGTTGGTAATTTTTCAAGGCACATAAAACGAAGCTTAAAGGGTCGATAGTAGGTGCGTAGCTCTATTACCATGTTAGTGTTGCATCTAGGACATGCCATGGTGAGGATTCCACACATCACCCTCAACAAGATAGCAATCTTTTAGATTCAACCAAATAGAAAGCATTGACAGACAACAAATCAAATGTTGCTGAATCCCTCACCACACAATCTTGACTTTTAATGACTCTGAGGTAGAAGCCTTTTGAAAACATTGTGGAAAAAAGGAGAAAATGCTGGTAACCAGCATTTTCTCCTTTTACCACAAGGTTTTCTAATCTTTCAAACATAAATTTCAAATATTTGAGTCACAAATATTTTGTTGTCTGCAAGAGCTTTCATTTCGGACATGTCTGAAATTTTGTCGTTTGGCAAAGGGCTAAAAGATCATTTCTGTCTTTGAACTAGGAGAAAGCACTGTGGAAAAAGGAGAAACTGTGCAGTCCACGCAGGTTGATCTGAGCTGAAACTTTTAGCTTTGGCTGAAGTTTCTGCATGTCAAAGGACCAGTGTAACTCATGATTCAGTGGGTTGTTATACAAAACGGATTGTATGGATCTATAAAACTGCGATGACTTACTCTGTATCATGCATCACAGACATGCATTAAGCCCCCTTTTCATAGAGCATGGCTCATTTTTATAATGATGAAGACTTAGTGACTCTTTGCAGACACTAAAATTTCAGACTGGTCCATATTGAAAGCATTTGAAGACAACAAATTAACCCTTTAACCACACAATACCAAGTTTTAATGACCCCGAGAAGGAAGCCTTTTAAAACTCGGGATTGTGTGGAAAAGGGTTACAACACGGGCCCTGGGGGCTGCATAACTGAATGTCTTGGAAAAGAGGACAGTCTAGATCAAAGATCAAACTGCATGTTTTGTGCAGTTCTCATTTTAATTTCCTTCAAATGTGTCTACAGTTGCGAAAGGCATTTTAACCCTTTACCATACAATCCCAAGCTTTAATGACCCTCAGGAAAAAGACTTTAGAAAGTGTGACTAAAACATTGAAATTTGTTTTGGGAAGGGTAGAAAACATTGTGGGAAAAGGAGAAAATGCTGGTTACCAGCATTTTCTCCTTTTCCCACAATGTTTTCAGAAGGCTTCTTTTTCAGGGTCGTTAAAAGTCGGGATTGTGTGGTAAAGGGTTAAAGCAATTAACCTTCGTTACTTCTGCAAATTGAATCAAATTTAATCAAATCATTTCTAACAATTTGACAGTATTTCTCCAGTTTATCATGTCATTGTTTCATGTATACTATGTTGTTCTTTGTATTGTAACGATGAACTACTATATATTCATGTTCTTGCAATAGATGTTATGAAATGTTCTATATGTTTAACCCTTGTAGTGCTAAATGAAAGAAATGGTTATCTCAGTCAGTACATAACTTGTTCATCAGTCATTCTGTCCTTCTCTCTTCCCTATGCTGAGATTCAGACTATTGCTAAATAGACCCTCGACCACACAATCCCGAGTTTTAATGACCCTGCCCGCTCGGTTAGCTCAGTGGTTAGCACCTCTAGCTCGTGACCTGGTGGTTGCGAGTTCGATACCAGGTTGAGGCAAACTTTCTTTCCTGCTATATTTTGCCTGTCACCTCTGATACATGTGAGAAAAGTAGTTGGTGGCTTTGGAAAGACAGTTGTGTCAGCACTGGTGTTGGAAAGCCAGGAAACACATGGGTGCGTTGCTGACCACCATGATATGACCTAAACTATTAAAGTGGTGTTAACTCCAATACAAAAAACAAGAGGGCCATGATGGCCCTGGATCGCTCACCTGAGTCAATAGGCCAAATTTCACTTCAGGGTCATAATGACCCAATTTAAAACTCATCTGAGATATTATTAAGACAAACATTCTGACCAATTGTCAGGTCCATTGAGCTGAAAATGTGACCTCCGGAGTGTCCAAAATGTCTTTCTTCAATTTGACCTAGTGACCTAGTATATGACCCTATGTGACCATATTTCAAACTCATCCGAAACATCAAAACAAACTTGTTGACCAAAGTTCAGGTGAATTGGGTAAGAATTGCCACCTCTGGAGTGCCCACAAGGGGTTTCTGTAATTTGACCTAGTGACCTAGATTATGACCCTATGTGGTCCAATTTCAAATCCATTCAAGATATCATCAAGTCAAACATGCTGACCAATTTTCAGGTCAGTTGAGCAAAAACTGTGGCCTCTACAGTACCCACAATACATTTCTTGAATTTGACCCAGTGACCTAGTTTATGACCCTATGAGATCCAATTTCTAATTGATCCGAGATATCATCAAGTCAAATATGTAGACCAATTTTCAAGTCAATCTAGCTAGAATTGTGGCCTCTAGGGTGCCCAAAAGGTATTTCTTCAATGTGACCCAATGACATTGTTAATGACCCTACGTGACCCAATTCTGAACTCCTCCAAGATATCATTAAGACAAAAAATTTCGAACTCGTCCGAGATTTTATCAAGACAAACATTCTGACCTAATTTCACAAGTATCTGACTGAAAATGTGGCCGCTAGAGCGCACACAAGGTTTTTCGAAGATTTGACCTAGTGACCTAGTTTTTGACCCCACATGACAAAATTTCGAACTCGTCCGAGATTTTATCAAGACAAACATTCTGACCAAATTTCACAAATATCTGACTGAAAATGTGGCCTCTAGAGCGTACACAAGGTTTTTCTAAGATTTGACCTACTGACCTAGTTTTTGACCCCACATGACAAAATTTCGAACTCGTCCGAGATTTTATCAAGACAAACATTCTGACCAAATTTCACAAGTATCTGACTGAAAATGTGGCCTCTAGAGTGTACACAAGGTTTTTCTAAGATTTGACCTAGTGACCTAGTTTTTGACCCCACATGATCCAATGTCACACTCGTCCCAGACTTTATCAAGACAAACTTTCTGACCAAATTTCACAAGTATCTGACTGAAAATGTGGCCTCTAGAGCGTACACAAGGTTTTTCAAAGATTTGACCTAGAGACCTTATTTTTTGACCCCACATGACCCAATTTCGAACTCGTCCGAGATTTTATCAAGACAAACATTCTGACCAAATTTCACAAGTATCTGACTGAAAATGTGGCCTCTAGAGTGCACACAAGGTTTTTCGAAGATTTGACCTAGTGACCTAGTTTTTGACCCCACATGACCCAATTTCAAACATCTCCCAGATTTTATCAAGACAAACTTTCTGACCAAATTTCACAAGTATCTGACTGAAAACGTGGCCCCTAGAGCATACACAAGGTTTTTCTAAGATTTGACCTAGAGACCTTATTTTTTGACCCCACATGACCCAATTTCAAACTTGTCTCAGATTTTATCAAGACAAATATTCTGACTAAATTTCACAAGTATCTGGCTGAAAATGTGGCCTCTAGAGCGCACACAAGGTTTTTCAAAGATTTGACCTAGTGACCTAGTTTTTGACCCCTCAAGACCCAATTTTGAACTCCTCTCAGATTTAGTCAAGACAAACATTCTGACCAAATTTCACAAGTATCTGACTGAAAATGTGGCCTCTACAGCGCACACAAGGTTTTTCTAAGATTTGACCTAGTTACCTAGTTTTTGACCCCACATGACAAAATTTCGAACTCGTCTGAGATTTTATCAAGACAAACATTCTGACCATATTTCACAAGTATCTGGCTGAAAATGTGGCCTCTAGAGCGCACACAAGGTTTTTCGAAGATTTGACCTAGTGACCTAGTTTTTGACCCCACATGACCCAATTTTGAACATGTTCCAGATTTTATCAAGACAAACTTTCTGACCAAATTTCACAAGTATCTGACAGAATATGTGGCCTCTAGAGCGTACACAAGGTTTTTCTAAGATTTGACCTAGTGACCTAGTTTTTGACCCCACATGACCCAATTTCAAACTTGTCTCAGATTTTATCAAGACAAATATTCTGACCAAATTTCACAAGTATCTGGCTGAAAATGTGGCCTCTAGAGCGCACACAAGGTTTTTCAAAGATTTGACCTAGTGACCTAGTTTTTGACCCCACAAGACCCAATTTCGAACTCGTCTCAGATTTAGTCAAGACAAACATTCTGACCAAATTTCACAAGTATCTAGAGCACACACAAGGTTTTTCGAAGATTTGACCTAGTGACCTAGTTTTTGACCCCACATGACCCAATTTCAAAGTCGTCTGAGATTTTATCAAGACAAACATTCTGACCATGTTTCACAAGTATTTGACTGAAAATGTGGCCTCTAGAGCGTACACAAGGTTTTTTTAAGATTTGACCTAGTGACCTAGTTTTTGACCCCACATGACCCAATTTCGAACTTGTCCGAGATTTTATCAAGACAAACTTTCTGACCAAATTTCACAAGTATCTGACTGAAAATGTGGCCTCTAGAGTGTACACAAGGTTTTTCGAAGATTTGACCTAGTGACCTAGTTTTTGACCCCCACATGACCCAATTTCGAACTCGTCCGAGATTTTATCAAGACAAACATTCTGACTAAGTTTCATGAGGATTGGACTGAAAATGTGGCCTCTAGAGCGTACACAAGGTAAAAAGTTGTGCGTCGCACGACGTACACAGCACGATCACAATAGCTCACCATGAGCACTTCGTGCTCAGGTGAGCTAAAAAATTAATGATCCTGAGAATGAGGCCTTTTGAAAACATTGTGCAAAAAGGAGAAAATGCTGGTAACCAGCATTTTCTCCTTTTCCCACAATGTTTTGTCCTTTTACAGACAAACCTCACCATATGAGCCATGTCTAAAAAATTTGTTGTCTGCAAATGCTTTCAATTTGGACAAGTGTAAAATTTTATGGTGTGGTAAAGAGTTAATAATCAACTACTCTCCAGACAATACAAGTTGACAGCTATGTGTTTGTAAATGACGTAGTTTCAGACACAAATACCCCGTCAAATCAAATTGATCTGTGATTACCTAACCAAGTGATATGGGCATACCATATACATGTACATAGATAGTTAGATAATTATGCATCCATGAAACTCTTTTCCAGATGGTTAAGTTTTAGACTTGTCCAAATTGAAAGCACTTTCAGATGACAAATTTAATGTGGCTGACATACATGTATAATTATTGGATTCATCTTTGAAAGGTTAGCAGGAAAAGGAAAGGGAAAAGTTGTGGGACAAGGAGGAAATGCTGCTTATCAGCATTTTCTCCTGTTTTCAATAGTTCCTTTGAATTGAAAGGATTTGCAGATATGGCTCAAGTGATGAGATATTGTCTATGAAAGGGTAGGAAACATTGTGTCAAAAGCAGAAATGCTGGTTACTAAACATTTTTCTCAATTTCCAGATACACTGTATGTTTTTTAGTGTGTTTTTTTCCCCTCTGGGATTGTTTAACTCAACATTGTGTGGTTAAGGACTAATTCTTCCCATGATGTAGGTTTGCTTTGCTGAGCATGTGACCCATGACATTGTAAACATTGTGGCAAATGAAATATCACAGAAACATTTCCATCTCATGTACCACATACATTTTGTCAACCCTTTCTTGCACATCGACACCCTTTAACCCTTTACCACACAATCCTGAGTTTTAATGGCCCTGTAACAGAGGTCTTTTGAAAACATTTAGGGAAAGGGAGAAAATGCTGGTAACCAAACATCCTTTTGCATAGCTTCAGTTTCATATAATATGTGTACAAAGTTTTAATTAACCCTTTATCACACAACCCCAATTTTTAACGATCCTATAAAAGATGCCTTTTGAAAACATTGAGGAAAAAGGAGAAAATGCTGGTACCAGCATTTTCTCCTTTTTCCACAGTGTTTTCTAACCTTTCCCTATCAAATTTCAATTTTTGAATTACATTTATTTTGTCGTCTGCAAATGCTTTCAATTTGGACAAGTCTAAAATTTTGTTGTTTGGTAAGAGCTAAGAGCCCCATATCTTCATGCCAATGCTCCACTGCAGGTGCTTTTTTGGTGAAAGTTGCTATTTGTAAAAAGGGCCCAAAATAAGTCAAGTTTGAATTAACTGTATTTAGCAAAGACAGAGATATTAGAAAATATCAAATTTGTTACATGGTGACTACACAGACAAGGCCTTGACAGTATCTTGACATTTTCCTTGAAAACAGTCAAGCTTAAAATGACAGCAAAATTTTGGGAGTGTTTTGCAACACAAAATGGCCATGTGAAATTACACACACAAGAAGGATGGAGAGGCAGACAGACAACAGACCAACCAACTGATACCAGTATACGCTTTAACCCTTTCCCAAACGAGCCCTGGTTGTCATGTGTCTGCAGTACAAGTCTTTTGAAAACACTGTGGGAAAAGGAGAAATTGCTCGTAACGAGCAATTTCTCCTTTTCCCACAGTGTTTTCTACCCTTTTTGAGACCTTTCTGCCATTTTCATCAAATTTAAAATTGTCGTCTGCCAACTCTTTCAAAGAGTCCAAAATTTGTCGTTTGGGAAAGGGTTAACACATTCTGTTCTGCAAGGATATAAAACGTTCTGGCAATATCCAAAAGACAACAAGAGAAAAAACGTTAAAGTACATATATATTGTAAGTTAATAACAGACTGTTTCATTAAAACAGATTAATACACAAATCTTGGATAAATCATAACAAAATTAAATTAACCTCACACCAAACAATCCTCTGCTTTAAGGACCCTTAGGATAAACGCTTTAGAAAACATCATTGGAAAAGGAGAATACAAGCAATTCAGGGTCATTTAGAACTTGGAATTGTTCAGTTACCGCATTAAAGAACAAGAAGGACCAAGAACCAATTCAGATTATGCATAGAGACGGATAAGTTTTTCATGTATATGTAGCTCTGAATTACATGTCACAGCCTTTTGGTTTCTAACAAGATTTTTCTTCTTTACCTCTTACCACACAACAGAAATGTAGCCTTGTCCAAATTGAAAGCTTTTGCAGATGACAATATCAGTTTGGCTAAAATGATGGAATTTGCCTTTGATAGGGAAGAAAACATTGTGGGAAAAGGAGAAAATGCTGGTTACCAGCATTTTCTCCTTTTCCCACAATGTTTTCGAAAGGCTTTTTCCTCAGGGTCGTTAAAAGTTGGGATTGTGTAGTAAAGGGTTAAGTTTCTTCTGTATAAGGCACTGTAAACTCTTGACCCTTTACCACAAAATCACAAGTTTTAAAGATGCACATATACATGTACTCTTTTTCAGCCAGTTTTAAACCCAACTCATCTTTATTTTATCAAACTATGATCATTCTTGTATCTTCATGCCAATTGTTGCCATTGACAGTTTCAAGGCTGCATAGATTATGACACATTGAAAATGCATTTCATTTTCTTGCAGCCATCAAAGAAATCACTGTTGTGACATTTCCGATTTTAAATCGAAGATTTCTGATGTGTGTATTTATCCCTACACTACATATATTGGTAATTTATCTATGTTTTTTACACAGCTGACTAAATTTTTAACCATTCTAGAGTTATCAAATTTATACAGCTTTTTTCACTCTGGCTGTAAGGATGTATCTTTAACAACCCTGAGGTAGAGTAATTGGGAAAATATTGTGAGAAAGGAGAAAATGCTGGTAACCAGCACTATCTCCTTTTCCCAAGTTTTCTACTGCTTCATTAGACAAACTCCATAATTTCAGCCATATCTTCTTTGTCATCCGCAAAATGCTTTCACTATGGATGAGTCAAAAATTTTGTCATCTGGTAAAGAGTAACACAAATGATCCTCTACTCTAATTCAATTCAATTCAATCCTTTACTGAGGTATGTATGCCACAGGCCCCAATACATACATGTATATTTACAAAAAAAAAAAAAACCTTCATGAGTGAAAATATACATGTTCAAATATTAAACATACAAATGAGTAACATATAGAGGATAGATGTTTGTTTAGTATGTTATCACATTTTGTGACCACAAACGAATAATAACAATAAAAGGAATGTTTAATCCTGTGCCCTAGTTTTAATGACCCTAAACAAGAAAACTTTTGAAAAAAAACAATGTGGAAAAGGGAGAAAATGCTGGTAACCAGCATTTTCTCCTTTTCCTACAATGTTTTCTACCCTTCAAAAACCAAATTTCGATTTTGAGTCATCCATGGTTTTGCTGTCCGGAAATGGTTTCAATTTGGACATGTCTAAAATTTTGTCATCTGTTAAAGAGTTCAAAATTCTATCTGATGCATTTCCGTACACAAAACCTCATATTCATGACTACAGTTATATGACGTCATCCATATCTTCAGCATCAAAAAACAGCTAATACACATATTACACTGTAGAGAGATTAAAATCTTAACATGCGGTAAAGTCACAGCAGTGAAGTTATCAGGTAATAATCCAGCCATAGTTTTCTATAATGCATGGAATATCATAAAACAAGAGCACCGCATGCAGGTGCCAATGCTTGGCTTAAGTTGCTTGATTTTCCGTGAAAATTTTAAGTAAAAAAGGGGCATAACTGTATCAAAAATATTTTGATTGTTACCTGCCCTTGCTGCATGAGTTCCCCAATTGATAATTAACAAGTTGGCCAAGTATGAAGTACATATCTTCAGCAAAAACAGAGGTTTTATTCTATGTCAAAGTTTTTACACAACACAGACAACAACAGGGCTACGTCAATACCTCAACCTTTTCTTTGAAAACAGCCAAGCTAAAAATAATAGTAAAATATAAACACAGAGGAATTTTGTTTCTTTTTGAACTAATTAGATAAATGTTCTGTCTCAAATAAAATGAGTCTATCAAGTACTTGGCAGTCATTCCAAAAGGCCTGTTACAGACCCTAAAACTTCTTTTGAAAACACTGTATGAAAAGGATTGATTGTATGGTGTTTAACGCCGTTTTCAACATTATTTCACTTATACCGCGGCGGCCAGTGCACTTATCCATGCTTTCCTGGAATTTCTTTTACCAGTACTCCGCACAATATTCTTTCCAAGCCACTGGCTGCTTTCCCACATAGCCATTGTCGAAACAATGGTCAGCGGTGGGAGAGGAATGAATCCTGTCGCAATGACTATCATCAATCCTCGGAAAGAAATCGGCCGAGCCGGGGATCGAACCAGCGACCTCCTGTTCTCAAGTCCCGTATGCTACCGACTGAGCTATGGGGCTCAGCTGTGTTAAAATGAGAAAATATTAGTCCATGCAGGTCGAAACTTCTTGCTACTAGTCAGTTTTCTGCATGTCTAAGGACCACTCTTCCTCAAGATTCAGTCAACCCTTAGACTAAATGGATTTTATTGATCTATATTATATGAGATGACCTGCTTGGTATCATGCATCACTGAGATACATTAAGCCCCCTTTTGCCAGAGTATAGCTCAAATGTAATCAACGGATCAACCTCCAGTTGTTATCTGTAACTGCTTTCAGTCTCAACTTGTCTAAAATTTTGTTGTCTGATTGAGTGAAAATTGCATCATTTCCTTGGTTGCCTTGATTCTGTATTAGACCAGTCACTTACCCTAGCACTGACTGACCAACCATTAACCCTTTACCACACAATCCCGACTTTTAATGACCCTGACAGAGAAGCCTTTTAAAAACATTGTAGGAAAAGGAGAAAATGCTGCTAACCAACATTTTCTCCTTTTCCCACAATGTTTTCTACCCTTCCCAAAACAAATTTCAATTTTTCAGTCACAATTGTCGTCTGCAACTGCTTTCAATTTGGACCAGTCTAAAATTTTGTCATTTGGTAAAGAGTTAACACACAATCCTGACTCTTAACAACCTCCAAAAGGAAGACTTTTGAAAACATTGTTAGAAAAGGAGAAAATGCTGGTAATGTTTTCTACCCTATCAGTAGACAACTTGTTCAGTTTGAGCTACATTTGATTTGTTGTCTGCAAATGCTTTGGGTTTGGATACATTGAAAATCTTGTTGCGTGGTAAAAGGTTAAACGCACTGACCTTGGTACTCCGGAGAAAGCTCTCACTTTAACCCTTTACCGCACAATGCCGCCTTTTAACGACCCTGAGAAAGAAGCCTTTTGAAAACATTGTGGGAAAAGGAGAAAATGCTGGTAACCAGCATTTTCTCCTTTTCCCACAATGTTTTCTACCCTATCAAAGAAAAATTGCACCATTTGTGCCACACTGAAATTGTCGACTGCAAATGCTTAACATTTGGACAAGGCTAAAATTTTGTCGTCTGGTAAAGGGTTAATCCATTTCTCAATAGTGGTATGACCTAGGTTTGAATCGAATTCACGACCCTGTACACATCAGGCAGATATGCAAAAAACAAAGCCACATAAATAATCTCTGGTATGATAGAACAAAGAAAAAAGAAAGACTTGTCCTTATGGAATGTTACATAAATACCCCTTGAAATAATGACAAAAGATTTGCTATATATCCCAGGAAATAATGATATAAGATTTGCTAGTCTATCATTCATGGTGGAAAAAAATCACAAAATCGGTATTCCCTATTGCCATAATGATTATTAGTTTTTGTAGTTGTTCACTGCCATTTTCCACGGTTATATCACAGCAGACAGTGCACTAGCCATGTAGCCTTTGTGTGTTCTGTCTAATTTTAGTCCTGATCATAAATTCCAAGAACAAAGCTGTTGGATCGACTTAAACCCTTCACCAAATCATCTCATTTCATCAAGTTTGTGAAAGAAGCCTTATGAAAACATATAGGAAAAGGAGAAAGTGCTGGTAACCAGCATTTTCTCCTTTTCCAATGATGTTTTATACCCTTTCAGAGATATATTTCATAAATTCATCTGCTGTCTCTGCAACAGCTTTAAATTTGGGTGAGTCAAAAATTCTGTCCTTCGGTAGAGTTCAACAGTCAGAAGGGAATGCAAACTTGTTCAAAAGACTTTCATCTGAGCTTGAATAACATTTTGGATGGGCCACATGATTATGTAATAACTACAGTATTTCTCTCATGCTGTTTTGTCAACTATCTAATACTGGCTAATATCTTTGAAGAACAACATGGTTATGCAATAGGTACAAAATTAACACCTGTCACACTGTTTTGTCAATTCCAATCCTGGATAAGATCTTGGTAGAATCACTTTATTATGCAATAAATTGATCATTAACGAGTAGACAAACAGCTGACACAGCTGCTGTCACACTTATGTTGTCAATTATAAATTATTACTAGATGCAGCAGTAATGATAAACTTCACATTTGATAAAGACACAGTTTTTCCTAGTTGCAGTTGATATTTTTTACCATCAGGCACAACTTGCAAGGTCAAAGGTACTTTGCTAAAGGTCAAAGTCACTTCAATATTTAAGCCTCCACAGAGAATGTCAAGGCTGTTTCCTAGGTAATCCATATTTTTAATCCTGAAAAAAAAAAAAAAAAGAATTTGAATAACTTTGACCGACTCATTATCCAACAAATGCAACTTTCTGGCACCCCTGTAGGATAAGATTTTTTTGAAAACATTGCGGGAGGAAAAGGAACAATTACTTGTGACAAGCAATTAGTCCTTTCCCACAATGTTATCACATCACTCAAACAGACTTCTTTGTTTCCTTCAAATTTGTCTTCTCTGTGTTGCTTGTAGTACTTAGAGGTTTTAAACACAGCCCTTTAAAAACAAAACAAATGTAGTGAATTGAAATGTGATTAACCCTTTACCACACAGTAGCACACAGTTGTAATCACTGTGGAAAATGGAGAAAATTCTAGGAACCAGGATTTTTGCAAACTATGAAAATGTTTTCTTGCCTACCAGAGAACTTCAGATCACTTTTTTTAACCAGTTTTGAAAATGTCATCTGCAGATGCCTTCAATTCAGAAGATAACATTTTTGCTAGGGAAACGGTTGAAAAAAATAGATAAATACCTGAATGAATCTGTCCATGGTATAGAAGTACATTTTATTGCTATATGATCAGCTGCAATCCTAAGACCACCGTAGCCAAATATAATGGACTGGAGAAAGCCACCTTGGCCAGTAATAAAATTGGTGGCTCCTAACCCACTGGCAGTTTCTGTCCACACCTAAAAACCAAGAAGTAGGGCATCATAAAGATTCAACTCGTTAAACATACTAGTAATATCTATGGTAATATATATACAAGTTCATCTCTTTATAAGACAACAAAATTTTAGACTTTTCAATACTGGAAAGATCTGCAAAATAATTAAGACTCTTAATTATATTAAAAGTATTAAACAAGAGGTACATAATGGCCCTGTATCGCTCCACTGGACCAGTTTTGACACTGGGGCTATAATTGGTTTAGGACAAGAAGACTTTTGAAGTTTTCAGTATATAAGCTCGTGTAAAACTTGTGACCTGCAGGTTAGGGCCAATTTTGACCACAGTTTTTTGTAGAGGTCCATTAGTTGAAGCTACATGCAGAATTTAGTAGCCCTAGGCCATATGGTTTACGACAAGAAGATATAAAAAAATTTCACTATATAAAACTTGTGACCTCTTGGGAGGGGCAAATTCTGACCTCTGGGCTATAACTTTTACTATATAAACCTATGTAAAACTTGTGATCCCTCTGGCTGGGCCAATTTTTAGAAGTCCATTAGATGAAGCTACATGCAAAATTTAATAGCCCTAGGCCATATGGTTTTAGGACAAGAACATATTTTAAAGTTTTCACTATAGAAACCTATGAAAAACTTGTGATCCCTGGGGCAGGGCCAATTTTGACCATTGGGCTATAATTTGAACGGTGTTTGTAAAGGTCTATTAGGTGAAGCTACATGCCAAATTTGGTATCCCTAGGCCTTATGATTTCAGACAAGAAGAATTTTTAAAATTTTCAATATTTTTCAGTCTTTGACACACGGGGCGGGGCCAAATTTGACCCTAAAGCTATAATATGAAGGATTTTTGTTGAAGTCCATTAGATGAAGCTACATGCTAAATTTGGTAGCTCTAGGCCATATGGTTAAGAACAAGAAGATATTTAAAACTTTCACTAATTAAACCTATGTGAAACTTGTGACCCCTGGGGCAGGGCCAATTTTGACCCCAGGGCTACAATTTGAAGAGCGTTTGTAGAGGTCCATTAGATGAAGGTACATGCCAAATTTGGTAACCCTAGGCCTTATGGTTTTGGACAAGAAGATTTTTAAAGATTTCCAATATTTTTCAGTTTTGTTGCCATTGCAACCAGAGTTTTTATAGGAATCAAATTCTTTGAAGACTTTCTGAAGAGGGCCATGACAGGATCATTTCTGTAAAGTTTCGTTAAAATCTGATGGGTAGTTCCAGAGAAGAAGATGTTTGAAATAAAAGTTAACGCACGCATGCACGGACATACGCAAGGATGGACGCACGACAGACACAAGGCCATAACATAAGCCCGCTGGCCTTCAGCCAGTGGAGCTAAAAATAAAAATAAAATCAGTTCAAATAAGTAGACATATTGCAGAGGAATTAAATAAAATGAGAATTTAGTTAATTCGAGCAAATTTGCTGTTATTACGTTTTCAACAGCCTGAGTCATGTTATGAGGTAACATAAGTTAAATTAAACAAACAATTAACTCTTTACCAAACAACAAAATTTTAGACATGTTCAAATTGAAAGCATTTGCAGACGACAAATTAAATGTTGATAGAATGGTGATTTCTGTCTTTGATAGGGTAAAAACATTGTGGGAAAAGGAAAAAATGCTGGTTAACAGCATCTTCTCCTTTTCCCACAATGTTTTCAGAAGGATTCTTTCTCAAGGTTGTTAAAAGTCGGGATTGTGTGGTAAAGGGTTAAGAGGTAAAGCAATTATCGCTTTAACAGATATCAAAGGTTTAGACTTGTCTATTTCAAAAGCAATTGCAAACTAAAGATGACATATGCCTTAACAAATTAGCCTAGTCTTTGAAGAGAAGGAAGCATTGTGGGAAAGGAGAAAATGCTGTTTACCAGCATTTTCTCCTTTTCCCATAATGTTTCCTTGAGCATTTTTCCTCAAAACATGTGGTTGTTCGATAAAGGGTTACAACAAATTAATTTACATTAAAAGGCTCCTGTTGGTTCAATAACTGTTTACTGAAGAGTCGCTCTGCCTTCTCAGGCTGTCCCATCTCTATCCACCCAACAGCATAAATTCCCCATGTCATGGCCGGCCCACCTGGTGTAACCTGTATATAAGCAACCAATGAGAGCTCTGCGATGCCTTGCAATATCATGCCAGAAGGAAGTTACATGTATCAAGAGCATGACATCTCTGACATCTGCTCAAGCCTGGCATCTGAGACCTCTGTTCTGCATGTTGCCTCATCAAGTCAAACATGTGTGAAACCGATCGATAGAGGATATTTAATTTTTTTTGGTGAAAGATCAAATTTCATTTCATCCAGCGAACATAATCTGTAATGTTTTCATGAGTAGCACAACAAGAGTGAAAATATTACAGTATGATCTTCACCCAATGAAATAAATTCTGATCTTTCACGGAAAAAAACAAGTATTCTATATATTTCATGGTTCTAACCGCTTTTTTGTCGGGACTTGCGAAGTTCAGGGGACCTCCAGGTATTTCTGTACCAGAGACTTTATCACTCAGTTAATTCACTGGTTGAAACAGTGAAATTATCAAACCATAATCCACCATTATTTCCTAATAAACTAATGAAAAGCATGAAATAAAACAATAATGTCCAAAACCAGAGAGATGTCAAGAGATACTGAATAGACAAGAAATTGCTAAAAGACTAGTGGATGATGTGGTGCATAACATAATATGGCGTGCAACACACAAAAAGGGGCCTTCGGACATATGCGTAAAAGTGTGTCGTCCGAGATCAGCCTGAGCAGTCTGTGACTAATCCAAGACAGCACTTCCCATTTTTGAGCAGTTTTCTGTTTAATGAAAGTCTGCTGTATGAAAATATGTAGTCGCAAAGTGCCACCTCAGACTGGCCTACACAGATTGTGCAGGCTAACCCAGGACGACACTTCACCCAAATGTCCAAAGGTCTCATTTCGCATGTTACGGGCCATATGTCCCTTCAGAATACAAAAAAGCACTCATTTGTTTCACTGATAACTATAAAAAGAAAAAGCCTGTAGCCACTTCTATTTGGCAGGCAACCAAATGGCAAATGTGTAGAAGTGTACCTGTGCACTACACAGGCACCTTTCAAGATGATAGTTGCCTTTCTGGCTGGTATAGATCAAGATCAGGCTGCCAAAAATGTGTATCCTGACCTTTGCTCTACACTTTCTGCTGTGCTGAAACATTGCAAAACAAAAGCAACCATGAAATTGCAATTATCTGGGTCATATCTCTGGGATGAAAATGTCTGATAGGTTTATTTGGCACTCTCAGGGTTGAGCAAGCACATTTTGAGTACCCCACAGGTAATTAACTAACTGGAGTTTTGCACCTCTTTTAACATTAATTTCAGTCATATCCTAGGGCAACACACCCATGAGTATCCTGGGTTTCACCAGTACAAGGCTGTGGCTCTGAAGTGTCTTTTCCTAGGACACTCCCAAAGAAAACCTAGACCCTTGGGTTGAGATTCAATTCCAGACCTCCAGTTTGTAAATCTTACATTTTTACCACTGAGCCCCTTCTGACAGGCAAAAAGGGCTGCAGACAAAACCAAGTTTTAGATTTAGGATCTTGTTTGCATACCTTTTCATAAAATGTAAGGTCATTCATCCTAAACTCATTGGGCATAGGCATATCAAGGGGAAAACCCAACAGCACCACATCAGCTTGTTTCACAGCTATTTCTACAATAGAATTACAAGACATCAAGATTTAAATCTGATCTTCATCCGTATGTCTTAAAATAGCAACACCTTTATATTACTGCCATGGAAACATAAAATGGTAAAGAACCCATGAAAAAAAGCAAGAGGGCCATTGGCCCTAATGCACTCACCTGAGTATCGTCATCAAGGATTGATAAAGCTGAAAAGATCCTGGTTGTGCTGAAGTAAATACATCACTGTAAGTGACCTACTCTTTGACGTAATTGACCTATTTTTGAATTTTGAATCTGGCTGAAAATGTGGCCTCTACAATGCACATAAGGTTTGTCTAAGACTTGGCCCAGTGACCTACTTTTTGAATCAACGTGAATCAGTATCAAAATTTTCCAAGATATCATCAAGCGAAACATTCTGACAAAGTTTCATGAGTGTCAGGCTGAAAATGTGGCCTCTACAGTGCACACAAGGTTTTTCCAAGATTTGGCCCAGTGACCTACTTTTTGACCCAACATAACCTGATTTGGAAAAAGTCTGAGATTTCATCTGAGCAAAAATTCTGACCAAATTTCAGGAGTATCAGACAAGAAAATGTGGCCTCTAGAGTAAATCGAAGGTTTTTCTAAGATTTGGCCCAGTGACGTTCCTTTTGAAACTACGTGACCCAACTTCAAACTTGTCCAAGATTTAAACCAGACAAACATTCTGAAAAAGTTTCATGAGTACTGGGCTGAAAATGTGGCCTCTACTGTGCACAAAAGGTTTTTCTAAGATTTGGCCCAGTGACCAAATTTTTTACCCAAAGTGACCCAATTTCGAACTTGTCTAAGATTTATCAAGACAAACTTTCTGACCAAGTTTCATGAGTATCATGCCGAAAATGTGGCTTCTACAGTGCACACAAAGTTCCTCTAAGTTTTGGCCCAGTGACCTACTTTTTGACCCAATGTGACCCAGTTTTCAAACTTATCCAAGATTTTATACAGACAAACATTCTAACCGAGTTCCATGAGGATCTGGCAGAAAACGAGGCCTCTAGAGTGCACACAAGGTAAATGTTGATGACCACACAACAGATGACGGACAACGGACACAGCAGAATCACAAAAGCTCACCATGAGCACTTTGTGCTCAGGTGAGCTAAAAAGGATATTTACGTTATAGAAAATCTTGGTCTCATACTTTACGGTTGTCTTAATTCTTTATTATGTTACAAAATTTTAGACTAATGCTTAATGAAAGTTTACTCAGATAACAAATAAAATCAACCTAAAACGATGATGCTTGTCTTTGAAAGGATTGAAAACATTACGGGAATAGGAAAAACTGCCGGTTACCAGCATTTTCTCCTTTTCCCATGATGTTTTCAATGACCCGCTGCTTTAGGGTTGTCAAAATTTACGTTAATACTAACAAGACAACTCTATAAAATAATAAATATTACTTAAGTCGTATCCATCAAACTCAGGGTGATATTTCAGCTTTTCATCCTCTACAATAAGCATCTTCTGAGCAATTTCCTCATACTTCTCAGGTGCTTTCTCGCCAATTAATGAATATGCATATTTGGGGAGGAGCAAACTGATCTTCACCAGCTGATTGGTATACACAGAGTTATTGACAGGCCAGTTCCATTCATCCGGTGGCATTACATCTGCAAATAGAATGGACCAGAGCATAATCTTTATTTCCTAGACTTGAACATTACTTTTTATTGTCACTAGACAAGAATTATATACAGGTATCTAACAATGGCAATTATTGTAAGTGAAGAAAGTAGTATGTTATAATATTAATTAAAATTATACATACACTATAAACTCTTTAAAGAGAGTAATAAATCTTTTGTATTAAAACACTTATCTAAGGACAATGATCACACAGTTCAGTCATATTCAGTGACAAAATAACTACAATGCGAGAAGATCTTAATGGTTCAAAAAAAGCTTTTGACAGAGCATATCTTGGTAGATTCTAAAGAAGAACCGAAGAATACAGTGAAAAGAAATGGTAAAAACCGATGTCTTTGTTCTTGATAATGTAGGAGCACTTCATTTTGTTACATACATTAACTCTTTACCGAACGACAAATCTTTTGACTTGCCCAAATTGAAAGCTCTAGCAGACGACAAAACAATAATGACTGAAAAATAGAAATTCATCTAGGGAAGGGCAAAAAACATTGTGGGAAAAGGATAAAATGCTGGTTACCAGCATTTTCTCCTTTTCCCATAATATTTTCCAAAGGCTTTTTCTTTAGGGTTGTTAAAACATGGAATTGTGTGGTAAAGGGTTAGAAGGCCATTAAAGATACAGCTGTACTCATTTTTCAGCCAGTTTATAACCCATTTCATTTCTATTTTATGAAACTACAGTATAACCATTCTTGTATCTTCAAGCCAAATGCCATGCCAGACAATTGCAAGGTCGCACAGATTATAATGGTTAGAAAATGCATTTCATTTTCTGGAAGCCTTCAAAGATATGACTATTGTATTTTCCAGTTTTAGTAGCGGACAAATCTCTTGAGCTTTTTTACCCCTTACAGCATATGATTATTTTGGTAATTTATCTATGTATACACAGCTCATTCTGGGCCATTCTACACACTATAAAGTTTCAAGTGCATTTTTTTCTCTGAATGTAACAATGAACCTTTAAACCAGATTTTGACCCAACTTTTTTTGGAGGGAGAAAGTTGGTTATTTTTAGGGAAAAATCATAAGGGCATGATTATTTTGACATGCATATCTATCTATATTTCAATTTTAAATGCAAATAAGAATTACCAGTCCTTGTAAAGATTTTCTAAAAAGAACTTGCAAAATCTGATTTAATGTCGCTTTAATTCAGCATTTGATAACTAATTGTAAGACTTGTTGATCTTCAAAGCTTTTGCAGATAACAATATTTCCTCCTTTTTCTCTAAATGTTTTCAAATGCATTCTTCCTCAGAGTTTCAATGACAAGGATTTACCTGGTAAGGGGTCGATCATCCCTGAGATCTCTATATTCTTGTTGGAAATGCAGAAAATGATGACAACAAGCATCTTCTCCTTTTCCAACAGTGTTTTCTGTACTCTCAAAGACAAATTTCCACAGACCAGCCACATCAAATACTTTCAATTTGGACAAATCTAGAATTTAGTTGTTTGGTAAAAGGTAAATGTTCAATGGAATAAAGTATTGCTGTGTTATCAATATTTTGGTTGATGCCATAAATAATTGTTGCACTTACTGTAAAGTTCATATTTATCCCTTGTTCCATTGTATGTCACTCTTGATTGCCAAAAGTCTGCCATAGCACCGATTGCCTCCTTCAATCGTCCAGATTTCAGAAGATCTGTTTCTCCTGACATCATTAGATACTGCTGGAAACCAAATGCAACGTCACCAGTAACATGAATCTCATACTTTGTTGTCTCTGGAGCCGGGCTAACATTTAATCCTAATAAACAAGTATAAGACATGTCTTTGAAAATAAGGGAATCAATCAATTGTATGAGAACTATTATTTAACCCTTTCCAAAACGACAAAATTTGGACTGGTCCAAATTGAAAGAGTTTGCAGACGACAATATTAAATTTGATCGAAATGGTAGAAAGTTCTCAATAAGGGTAGAAAACACTGTGGGAAAAGGAGAAATTGCTCGTTACAAGCAATATCTCCTTCTCTCACAGTGTTTTCAAAAGACTTGTGCTGCAGGCATGTGAAAACCAGGGCTTGTTTGGGAAAGGGTTAAAAAAAAAATAGTTATTAGGCCTTACAGCCCCATACCCTCTTACTTTTTTCCTTTCTCTTTTTTGCCATTTTCTTAACTCTTAAGCTCCTAAGCCTAACTCGACGGGCTTTTGCTGATAATGTAGATCAAGATCAGACTGCACAAAATGTGCAGTCTGATCTTTGATCTACACTATCAGATGCAGTGTTTTCCTTCCGGTGAAATCAACTTTGAAACCACAATATTTGGGTTTTGACTATAGATTGGAAGTTTTCCTTTCACTTATTTAGCAGTTAACCTTTTATCACACAATCCCAACTTTTAAAGACCCTGAGGAAAAAGCCTTTTGAAAACATTGTGGGAAAAGGAGAAAATGCTGGTAACCAGCATTTTCTCCTTTTCCCACAATATTTTTCTACTTTTTCCAAAACAATTTTCAATTTTTGAATCATCTTTATTTTTTCATCTGCAAAAGCTTTCAATTTGGGCGGGTCTAAAATGTTGTCGTTTGGTAAAGAGTTAAAGGGTAAAAGCTCATC
The DNA here is from genome assembly GCA_945859785.2 of Tridacna gigas. Taxonomy (NCBI): domain Eukaryota; kingdom Metazoa; phylum Mollusca; class Bivalvia; order Cardiida; family Cardiidae; genus Tridacna; species Tridacna gigas. The sequence goes on along the minus strand of OX244029.2, from coordinate 35,005,950 downwards.
AAGATTAACTGAAAAAAAAAATCAAAGATATTGGTAAGAGCAAACTGATAAGATCCACTTTTGATTATGGAGACTCTGTCATCATAAAAGCCCACATTAAAAATAGAAGAGGAGTCAGCGAGATGTGCACCTCTAGTACGAAGTAAACAAAGTGTCAATATCAAAGATGACAACTGTACAATTGGTCCAAGTGTTAGTCTCTGGTAGAAAAATACATTTTAAAACAAGATAAAAAAGTCGCTCTATCTTTTGTTTACTTTTTACTGTACATTAACAGACTGTCAGCTTCACAATGATTTTCGTACTTTCAAATGGTATGGTTTGAATTCAAACGCATTTTAACTCCACAGTGTTTTCTTTTGGCCACGACTGGGCCTTTAAACTTGTAAATAGAATATAAGCTGTGTTAATTTTTATCATTTTAATGTAACTCATAATTCAACAAGAGGGCCATGATGTCCAGGTATCGCTCCACTGGACCTTGGGGCTATAGTATGAAGAGTTCTTGTAAAAAAAGGCTTATTAGATAAAGCTACATGCCAAATCTAGTTGCCCTAGGCCATATGGTTTAAGACTAGAAGACTTAAAGTTTCCACCATGGAAGTCTATGTAAAACTTGTTGCCCCAGAGGTGGGACCAATTTTGACCCTAGGGCTACAAGTTGATGAGTTTCTGCAGAAGTCCATTAGATGAAGCTACATGCCAAATTTGGTAGCCATAGGCAATACGGTTTAGGACAAGAAGATATTTAAAGTTTTCACTACATAAACCTAAGTAAAACTTGTGACCCTGGGGGTGGGGCCAATTTGACCCCAAGGCTATAATTTGATGAGTTTTTGTAAAGGTCCACTGGACAAAGCTACAAGCCAAATTTGATAGCCCTAGGCCATATGGTTTAGGACAAGACTATATAAACCTATATAAAACTTGTGACCCCTGGGGCAGGGCCATTTTGACCCAGGGGCTATAATTTGAAGACTTTCTGTAGAGGTCTATTAGATGAAGCTACATGTCAAATTTGGTAGCCCTAAGCCATATGGTTTAGGACAAGAAGATATTTAAAGCTTTCACTATGTAAATCTATGTAAAACTTGTGAACCCCGGGGCGGGACCATTTTTTACCGCATGGCTATAATTTGAACACTTCTTGTAGAGGTCCATTAGATGAAGCTACACAACAAATTTGGTAACCCTAGGCCTTATGGTTTTGGACAAGAAGATTTTTAAAGATTTTCAGTATTTTTTAGTTTTCTTGCCATGGCAACCAGAGTTTTCATAGGAATCAAATTCTTTAAAGAATTTCTGAAGAGGGCCATGGGAGGATCATTTCTGTGAAGTTCTGTTAAAATCCAATGGGCAGTTTCAGCAAAGAAGATGTTTGAAATAAAAGTTAATGCAAGCATGCACAGACGGATGGATGCACAACAGACACAGGGCCATGACATAAGCCTGCTGGCCTTCCACCAGTGGAGCTAAAAATGATTAAAACTAGGCTTTGTTTAGAATTGATTGAAAAGTGTTTTACGCCGCTATCGACATCATTTCAGTCATATCACAGCAAAAGCTCACATATTCTTGTATTTCCTGGGTTTCAGGAGTACCAGACTAGGGCTCTGAAGTGTCTAGCCCAGGGACAATCCCACGAAAAACCCAGTAGATCCAGTGAAGCTTGAACCCAGGGCCTCCAGGTCGCAAGTCCTACATTTCATTTTACCACTGAGCCACACAGGACCCATTTTGTTTAGAATGAATCACTAGATAAGAACAATAAAAAGTTACCACTCAAGTCATATTTTATATTTATCTAGACCTCTGCAATAACAAAGATTTGTACCCTCATATGCACTCTCCCATGGGTACATAGCTCCTTTCAGACCCCGCTCTTTTGCGTTCACATAGGCATTATCTAATGTACGCAGCCTTGTACTGACCAGAGTTTTGCCAAGGGAAGTGTTCAATACAAGAATAGGGGGATACATCCAGGTGTCTTGATCCCAGAAAACATGCCCATTGTAATCCTTTAAACATAAAAATATAAATGAAGTATTATGAGCCTGCATTTCTGTGTGGTCAGTTCAGGTTGAGATCATCCTGAATTTTAACAACCCCGTGGGAGGAGGCTTTTGAAAACATTGTGGGAAAAGAAGAAAATGCTGGTAACCAGCATTTTCTCCTTTTCCCACAATGTTTTCTACCCTCTCAAAAAACAAATTTAAATTTTTGGGTCGGAGTTGTCAATCTGAAAATGCCATCAGCTGAGACGGGCCTAAAAATTTCGTTGTTTAGTAAAGTTAAAAAGGTGCGAATCGGGCAAGACCGAAGTTTGAATCTGATGCAAGCCTCTTTACACACTGAACAAGACCTAACCTTACCATCAAGAAATGCAGACCACAGTAATATTGCTTTTATCATATACCTTCCCTACATAGCTGTAAAGAAAACATTACAAATTAAGCCACTCGACACTGTTTCAAGTTTGTTTATTTGTGAAAGTAGCCAGAGGCTTGGAAAGAGTTTTGCACCTTGTACTGGTTAAAAAAAAACTCAAACACATGAATAGGTGCATTGGTCACTGTGACATAATCAAAACAAGCATTGAAATGATATCCCTCATGGAAAAAGACCTTTTTAGATAGAAACATGTAAGAGGTATTGTGTTTTGCATGTACACATGGCCTTTTTGTTATGAAATTATACTTTAAGCCCTCTTTTTCCATGACATGGTATTTCATTAAATAAAAAAAAGAATTATGGTTGTCTGAACCTTATGATAAACAATATAATTATGAAGTTTCATAAAATTTTGTCCAGTAGTGAAAGAGACATTGGTCCATAATGAAAATATACATCAAGCCCTCTTTTTCCATGTCATGGTATAAAAAAACCAATAAAAGCATGTCAGCAGACTATCATTAGGAATACATGTATAAAGTTTCATCAATTTTCATCAAGGCTTTAAGAAGATATCTGTCCAGATGGGCAGATAGATAGACGGAGGGACAGAGGGTTATTGGTCCATAATGGAATTTTAACATTAAGCCCCCCCCCCCCTTTTTCCATGATATGGCATTTCATTAAATAATAACAAAAAATGATTGTCTGTGACTTATGATAAACAATATAAATATGAAGTTTCATAAAATTTTGTCCTGTAGTTAAATAGATATTGGTCCATATTGGAAATATACATCAAGCCCCCTTTTTCCATGACACTGAATTAAATGAAAAAAATTATCAGCAGACTATCATGAAGAACACATATATGAAGTTTCATCAATTTTCCTCAATGATTTTAGAAGACACCTGCTAGATGGACGGACAGATGAATGAATGAAGAGACAGACAGAGGGATGGATGGATGGTCAGACGATGCAAAACTATACCCTATACTATATCCCCTTTCCTCCCCCCCCACCGCCAAGAAATTTGGAAGGGGCATAATAATATCTAAAGCAATGTAAAATAAAAAATAAAGAACATACCAAAAATGCTTAAAATTTTTAGACCATGAAAAATTATCTTGGAAAAAAACAAGTGTTACATAGCTTGATTAATAAGCAATGGCTTTTTTTTTCCAATAATGTTTTCAAGGCTTAATAACTCAGGCACATAAATTCATATTTGAACAGCAATGGTTAAAATTAATGTGCTACACACCTTATTTTCAGCACCATGTGCCAAATCCCCTGGAGATAAACCAATGAAAGGCCATGACACTTCTTCTACTATTGGCATGGCACTGAGAATGTAATAAAGCGAGCTATAGGCTGAACTAGCCAAGTGGGAGTTACCATAAATATCTATTCTCCCAGCATCCCACACTTCTTGCCATGCCTTTATGTGAGATGTCTCTAGTGTGCCTTCTCTATACATTTCTAATCCTTGATGGAAAAATGAAAACAAAGAAATTGTAACTGATAAAACCAGGTCTGTAAACAAATTATAAAAAGTCTTTTCTCTATGGAACAAATGAAAAAAAAAAAATTAAAACTAGGTCATTATATAATTATATGGCCTGTTAAAAAAAAAAATCATAGTTTTTCTAAACAAAACCTTTGTTCATCAATACTTTCACAGAAAGCTTACAATGACATGTTCAATTTTTTTTTTGCCTTAAAGTAACATAATTTCATATTCAGACATTTACGTACTTCTCTCACAGAATTACAGTTGCTTGAAAAGAGTCGATGCATAACCAGCACAGGTCAAATTCAATAAAGCAGAAATCACACTATTATAATTGAATCATGCTCTGTGAAAAGGGGGCTTAATGCATCTGCCAAAAGTATCTACCCAGGTCAACCTGCGCAGTCCGCGCAGGTTGACCTGGGCCGAAACTTTTCGCTATTGGTCAATTTTCTGCATGGCCAAGAACCAGTTTAACTCATGATTAAGTTGATTGTTAAAACAAGACACTTTTATGGATCCGTAATTATGAGACAACAAGCTCAGCTCTGTATAATGCATCACAGAGATGTATTAAGCCCCCTTCTGCCAGAGTATGGCTCAATTATAAATCTATTACCAAACAAATGTATGCAAAATTGAGTGCAATATAGCAAAAATCTATAAATATTTCAAGCAGCCCACATATAACTCTTTACCAAACAATCCCAAGTTTTAACGACCCTGAGAAAGAAAGCTTTTGAAAACACTGTGAGAAAAGGAGAAAATGCTGGTAACCAGCATTTTCTCCTTTTTCCACAATGTTTTCTACCCTTTCAAAACCAAAGTTTCATTTCTGAGTCACATTTATTTGCCATCTGCAAATGCTTTCAATCTGGACATGTCTGATTTGTTGTCATGTGGTATAGAGATAAACGATTTTTTTTTGTCACAATTTTTTTTTTCTTTTTACCAGAACAATTGTGAAAGTGATATTTCACCTTTGTTCTGAATACCGGATTAAAATTTCATTGAAACAAAATTGTGTGACAAAATACGAATGATGCTGGTACAATCTTGATATGTAACTAATACAGATGCCTGGGAACCTTGCTCAATTTCTATTGCAGAATTTGCATCAATTGAAGGATTAATAAAACTGCTTCCGTCACCACAAAATTCTATCTGTGGTATGATTGTTCTGATTTTAATTAATGTCAGAATTTATTCTCCCCCAACCTTGTTTTTTCACCCTGTTGATTTGCAAAGGTAGCCAGTGGCTCCGACAAGATATTTACAGCACCTGTACAAAAACACAAGGAACATATGGTTAGGAGTACTGGTAGCCAGGATAAAGCAAGCAGAGCTTAACAGTTTCTATTTACCAAACAAAAGAAATTTAGGCTCGGCCATATTGGACGCATCGACAGTCTAGAAATTATAGATGGCTCAAATGATTGCAAATGATTGGATTTGCCATTAACAGCGTAAAAATTGTGGGAAAAGGAAGAAAATGCTGGTTCTTTGTATTTTCTACTTTTTCCCACAATGTTTTCAAAAGTCTTTTTTCTAGGGGTTTGTTAAAACTTGGAACTGTTTTGCAAATAGTTCAAGCAAACTTGGTTACTTACCTTGTTCAAAAGCACTATCTGCCTCCTTGTTAAATGGACTTGCTGACATAAGATAGATCTTGGTAAAACTGTTTGGGGTGCCCTTCCGGATGTCAAAACTTGATGGGTAACTCGAGTAGTATATATGGATTGGGGTCTTTCCTTCCGATGGTATTTCTGGGGACAAGTTGGACCCATAAACATACCTGGGTTAAAAGAGTCAGAGAAACCATAACCCTTTACCAACCAATCCTAAGTGTCAATGACCTTAAGAATTAAGGCTTTTGCAAACATTGTAGAAAAAGAAGAGAATGCCAGCTACCAGCATTTTCCCCCTTTTCCAACAATGTTTTGTACGCTTTAAATGGCAAATTCCATCGTGTGAGCAAAGGTTCAATTTGTTACCTGCAAAAGCTTTCGGTATGGAAGAGTCTAAAATTCTGTTGTCTAGTAAAGGGTTAAAACATACTACATGAGAATAAATATTAGGTGCAAACTTTTCTTTTTCTCCTGTCTAATGGTACATAAATTATCAGAGCACCATAAGCAGCTGCCAGTGGCTGGCTGCCGTTGCTTTTTCAGTGAAAATCCTAAAGTCAAAAAAATCAGTATAACTGTGCAAAAATGTGTTGAGATTGAGAGTTACTCACCTTTGTGGAAGAGGTTATGGTTTTGATACTGAACAACTAGCCCAAGTTTAATCTAACCATCCTTGATCATAACAGGGATATGAGAAAATATTCAAGTTCTCACCCTATGACAAGAACACAGATGATAATAACTGGGTTATGACAGTATCTCTCTGTTTTCCTTTAAAATAGCCAAGCTGACAAGGGTATTATGACAGCATCTTGTTTCCTACCCTTTCAAAGATTGCTTCAATGACTTTAACCACATTTAACTTGTCATCAACAAATGATTTAGAATGGCCAAGTTTTAAATTTCACCATAAAAGCTGTGATCATTAACCTGGTACCAAAAAGTCAGAAGCTTAAAGACCCTGTAGAAGGCTTTTGAAATCATTGTGGGAATAGGAGAAAATGATGGTGACCAGCATTTTCTCCTTTTTCCACAATGTTTCTTTCCTATTTCCTTTTTCCACAATGTTTCTTTCCTATCCAAAGAAAAACTCATCATTTGAGCCACATTTAGTTTCTTGCATGGAAATGCTTTCACTCTGGATGAGCATAAAAGTTACATACAAAACTTAATATCCAATGGTTCAAATCCCCAGCTCAGCCAATTTCTATCCTAGGATTGATGATAGTCACTGTAGCAGGATTCATTCCTCTCTCACTGCTGATCAATGTTTCACCAATGATTATGTGAAAAAGGCAGTCAGTAGCCTTGAGAAGAATATTGACAATGTGTGAAGCACTGATAAAAGAAAACTCCAGAAAAGTATGGATAGGTGCACTGACCACCATGATATGACTGAAATAATGTTGAAATCAGCATTAAACACCAATAAAAATAAATATCCAACCTGCTGTTTGGTGTTTTTGATGTGCCACCATCAAATAGAAGGTCTGTGCTAGGTGGACCCTGATTTTGATAGAAATCAATTTTGATGCTGTCTTTTCCATCTGTGTACAGAATCATCTCGGTCACTAGAAGTCTGGTAAAGCTTCTGTGAGCATACATCTTGACTGTAAGGTTCCAGTGATCTCCCTTATAAACCTCGGAATACATACCTACAAAACATACATGCAGGGTTGGCAGTGCTGATTACCAGCAATTCAACTTTTTCAAAAAACCTTTTTAACCTTTACCACACAAATCCCATACTTGATGACCTTGAAGAAGCCTTTGGAAAACATTGTGAAAAAAAGGAGAAAATGCTGGTTACCAGCATTTTCTCCTTTTTCCACAATGTTTTTTACCCTTTCAAAGACAAATTCCACAATTTGAGCCACATGTAATTTGTCGTCTGCAAAAGCTTTCAATTTCAACAAGTTGAAAATTTTGTCGTTTGGTAAAGAGCTAGAGTTTTCTAGCTTTAGGATCATCGAAACATTACTACTACATTATTAATTTTGTATACCACAAGAACGGGTCAGACGAATCACTGAAATACCAAAATACCACCGAAACACCGAAATACCCCCCCTTTCTTTATTATTATTGATTTCAGCCGACTGAAGTCATGGTTTTTGACACAAATTGTAATCATAGTGATGAAGGAGGGTTAGTTCAAAACCTAATGACAAAATAACAACATGCCATTGAAACCCGCAGTGAAGAATGTGCACCTGAATAGCCTACCCATACTGTAAATGTCCACCGAAATACTAGCTCGACGTAGTAAAACATTTGATTCAGAGATTCTACCTCCGCAATCTCACCACAGTAGCTTTTATAGAAGGTTGATTTTCATCCATAAGTATGCTAGAAAAATAGTTTTCATTTTTTTATATTAGGCATATGAAATTAAAAATCACCATATCAGGAAACTGACAGGGGCCCCAAACCGACAGCCATTTTGAATCTGTGGTTACCACGTTACCAGGCATAAAGTGATACGACAATTTTAACTCCGCTGATAAAATATTAATAATAACCATGTCATAAAAATTACAATGACAAACTTATACATCAAATAAGTTTGACCATATCAGCTGAATGCCTTCAATTATGATTGCTTCACTATAACAGAAACAGAATGTGTCAAGCGTATTTCAGTGTGTGACAGACCAGACATGCGAGTGTTTCGGTGATTGTTCTCAACGCAAATCAATGATCAGAATATATTAACAACATCATTTTTCTCAATAATGATTAAAACTTTGATTAAGCTCTTTTTCTGTTTAAAAAAGATGAAAAATCCTGCATTCTTATCAGTTATCTGATCTCAATAATAAAAAATAGGGGTGTTTCGGTGGCATTTCGGTATTTCGGTGATTCATCGGACCGCACAAGGACCAATGGTGGGGGTAGGGGATGAGGATGGGGGATCAGGGTTGGGATTCAGGTTAGGATTGGGGAATAGGTAATGGGGAAACGGGGGACTGGATGAGATGGGATGGATCTAGGACTGCATGCATGAGTTGACACTCTCTCTTTCACCCCTGCCCCATTAAATTTTATATTGAACACAAAGTCTTGTACTTGCCCGTCTGCATGTTAAGGCAATATGATTCCTCTGTGATTGGAAGGCTAGCATTTACAAACTGAAATGCAATAAAAGCAGGGATTCTTGCACGGTGAGTGAAAGTTCCTTTTCCATTGTATAGTCCATTCATAAACACAGTGTTGCTGCGGACAACCGTTGCTAGGTGACCATTTCCGATGGTAGGCCAGAATCGTTCATCATCTGGTTTGCTGTAAAACAGTGAGAGACAATGATGCCGAGATAAACATCCAGGGTCTGTATTCACCAACCATTCTTAAGAATATTCTTTGTCTAATTTTCAGGTATTTTCTAGATTTAAAAGTAGCACAACTTCTGATTGGCTAAACCATTTATATGGTTTAGCCAATCAGAAGTGTGTTACTTTCAAATATACATTTACAAGAATCAACACTTAATTCTTTACATAACATCAAAATCTGGGACTTGCCCAAATTGAAAGCATTTGCAGATGACAAACCTGGCACAAATGATGAAATTCTTCTTTGACAAGAAAGAAAACATTGTGGGAAAAGGAGAAAATGTTGGTTACCAGCATTTTCTCCTTTCCCCACAATTTCTTTAAAAGCTTTCATTCTGAAGGTTGTTGAAATTCAGGACTGTGTAAACGGTTAAACAGTTAAGTAAACAGTGGTCACTTTAATCTGTAGAACATATCCAAAATTGAAAATTGTACGGCTAGTTTGTCCGTAATATCTCACAGAAAAGCAGACGGTGTAGATCAGAAATCAAACTTCACATTCTGTGCAGTCTGATCTTGATTAAAGCTAGATTACTAGAAAGAGCACTGTCTATTAGGTCCAGATAAAGTGAAATCATCATTACATTCAGTTTGCCATTTATATCCCAACCTTCACCACACAATCCCATGTTTTAACGACCAAAAGAGAGAAGACGTTTGAAAACATTTCAGGAAAAGAAAAATATTACTAGCAGCCTTCTTATTTGTCTTTTTTCACATTGTTTCCTACTCTTTCACTAACCGTTAATCCTTTACCAAAGTATCATGTTTTCAAAACCTGCAGGAAGAATGCTTTTGTAATAAACATTTTCATTTTTTTCCTAAATACTTTCTACCCTTTCAAAGACCTCTGCTAAAAATTTGTTGCAGGACCTTTTGAGATAACTTTTCACCACAACTGAAAGATCCCTTACTTTACAACACTTAGGAACAAGGCTTTTCCATGAATAATGGGTCAGGGAGAAAAAAGTGGTTACCAGCACTTTCTCTTTTTCTCATAATGTTTTCTACCCTTTCAAGACAAGTTTATCTTTTCTTTTGAGATATATTTAATTTATTGTCTGGAAATTTTTTTTTCAGAATGGACAAGTCTAACATTTTGTAGTTGAAAGAATAAACTCTGTGCCAGATTACAACATTTTGGACCAATTCATATTGTAAATTTTTGCAGAAGGCAAATGAGATCTGATGTAAAAAATGACACCTGTGTATAAAAGGGTAGAAAGCATTGTCGAAATAGGAGAAAATGCTGGTTTTGAGCCTTTAGCTCTTTTTCCAAAATGTTTTCAAAAGCCTTCATTCCTAAGGGTTGTTAAAGCATTGGATCGCTTGGCAGGGCACTGAACAGCAAGCAAACAGACTTGGTAACAATTACCTTTTTGAGCACAATATCCACAGATTGTCTTCAGACTTGTTAGAATGGTATCCTTCTTTTATCTGTTTGACTACTTTCTTCTCCGTTAAAAGTAACAAGTCTTTGAATTTTTCGGTTTCAGTAATCGCATGCCCTCCATGAAACTGAGTCTTCTTATTCTGTGCATTTTGTAATCGTTCATAGACTTTCGAGACCTTGGCAGGCACTACATCAGTCGTTTCATATACAAACCTTCCACCACCAAATTGCCGGAAAACGTGAAACAGTGACAGGAATATAATTATAGAAAGCACCACCCGCTGTAGTTTACACACTTTTAAAATGTAATATCCCATCGTCTGTATTGCCCCTCGGCTGTTATTTCTTCTTCTGCTGAATGTCATCTTCTGGAATAGTTGTTGATAGTTTAGTCTAGTCCTTTATAGCCCTCACTCGATAAACCTTTCATTATCAGATTGTATTATTGTTTACAGTTGGCTAACAGGTTTAAAACCACGTACCATGACAAGATAATTTATATACCCAACTCTATAACCTTTATATTATCTTGTCAAGGTTTGTGGTTTTAAACATGTATTCCCAAAAACAATCAATAATATAAACAGTAACTGTTAATGAAAGGTTTATTGAGTTAGAGTTAAACTTAACAATCAACTGTTCTAATTAGCTTGACAGACAAGAGGGCCATAATGGCTCTAAAGTAGCTCACCTGAGCCATTTTGACTCAAAATGATCCACTTTCAATACTAAGACAAACATTCTGACCAGCTTTTATGAGACTATTGGACTGAAAATGTTGCCTATAGAGTGTACATAAACTTTTTCTAAGATTTGACCTAGTGACCTAGTTTTTTACCCAACGTGACCCACTTTTAAACATGTCTGAGATATCATCAAGAAAAACTTTCTGACTGAGTATTGGACTGAAAGTGTGGCCTCTAGAGCCTACATAAGGTAAGAGCTGATGACAGACAATGGACACAGCATCAGCACTTAAGCTTACTTTGACCACTTCTTCTCAGGTGAGCTAAAAAGGCTTTTGAAAACGTTGCTAGAAATGGAGAAAATGCTCGTTACCAGCATTTTCTCCTTTTCCAGCAATGTTTTCTACCCTTTCTGAAACAAATTGTCATCATAGCAACATCAAATTTGTCATCTTCAATTGCCTTTGAATCTTAACCACATGGTCTAAAATATTGTTGTTTGGTAGGACGTTACAACTTTTTAAATGACAAAATGAAAGATTTGTACAAACTGAAAGCATATTTGCAGATGACAAACTAAATGTGGAATAAAAATTTGACTTTACTTCATTGGGGCAAAATCTTTGTGGGTAAAAGAGAAACTGCTGGTTACCAAGCATTTTCTCCTTAATCCTTTACCATACAATCCTGAGTTTAAATGACCCTGTAGAAGAAGGCTTTTGAAATCATTAACCAGCATAGTCTCCTTTTTCCGCAATGTTTTCTATTCCATCAAAGAGATATTCAATGAAAAATTCCACCAATTAAGCCACGCTTAAACTGTAATCTGCGATTGCTTTCAATTTGAACGAGTCTAAAATTTTGTTGTTTGGTAAAGAGTGAATACTCATTACGTTTATGCTTTATTCCTTGGGTCATAAAAGTATGAAACCCTTTTGTATTATTTATATATGTAACTGTTAGCCTGCTAATTGTGACCCACTGTGCTTTAATTGACAGTGTAGATCAAGATCAGACAGCAAAGAACATACTGTCCAATCTTGGATCAATACTATTGGATAAGGTGAGATTTTTCTAGCCAATAAGGACTTCAAAATTGCACTATTCAGATTTTAAAACTAGCTGACAAGTTTGTTAACCCTCTACCACACAATGCCGAGTTTCATTGACCCTGCCAAAAAAAGCTTTGGAAAACACTGTTGGAAAAGGAGAATATGCTGGTAACCAACATTTTCTCCTTTTCCAACAATGTTCTTTAAACCTCCGGGGCGAAATTTTAATTTTCAAGTCACATTTGTCATCTGTAAATGCTTTCAATTTTATATTATACACACTTGAAATAACATAAAATTTAGCCTCACATCACAAAAAAAAAAATCACCATAGAAAATACAATTAACCCTTAAAGCGTCTTTCACCACTAAGTTGCCTTTGCGGCCACTGTAGATCAAGATCAGCCTGCACAGAATGTGCAGTCTGATGTTTGGTCTGCAAAGTCGGCCTAGCACCATGATGTTACAACTATTTGAGCCTTATTTCTTGATGTCAGTTGAGTTTACTCTGCACTTTAAAGGTTAAACAGAAAAACTTGCCAACATCCTTGCTGTGACACAAAAATCATTTAAACAAGACTATGTACGTGTATGTCAGACTTGCATTTGACTATACCTTATAGAATTACCGAGAGTTATTTTTAGTTACCAATAACCCTTAGCTCTTTACCACACAGTCTAGAGTTTAGCTCTTTACCGGATGAAATTTTTTAGACTGATCAAAATTAAGTAAATTATAAACAGGAACATTCTGAGTCAGTACACAAGATGTGGATATTCCATTTACACTTTACCACACAACAAAATTTTATATTTGTCCAAATTGAAAGCATTTGCAGACGACAAAACAGACATGGCTCAATTATGAGGAGATTTGTCTGTAAAAGGACAGAAAACATTATGGGAAAAGGAGAAAATGCTGGTTACAAGCATTTTCTCCTTTTCCCGAGATGTTTTCTACAGGCCTCTTTCTAAGGCCCATTAAAACTCAGGTTTGTGTGGTCAGGGATTAACAAAGTTATTTTTGTTACAATTTCTGGTGTAAGAGCAAACAGAGATCAGATATGATGTTCCATGCATTCTGATCTTGTTCTACACTGCCCGCAAAGGAAGCTTCACCTGGGTTAACCCTTCACCACACAATGACCCTGGAGAAGAACTGAAGGCTTCAAAAAAATTGTGGGAAAAGGAAAAAATGCTGGTAACCAGCATTTTCTCCCCTTCCCACAATGTTTTTACCCTAACAGAGACTAATTCCTTCATTTGAGCCATATTTAAATTCTCGTCTGCAAACGCTTTGAATTTGGACAAGTCCACATTTTTGTCATTGGGTAAAGAGTTAAGTCCTTTCACTCTTTACCAAATGACAAAATTTTAGACTTGTCAAAATTGATAGCATTTGCAGACGACAAAATAAATGCGAATGAAAAATTGAAATTTGGTTTGGAAAGGGTAGAAAACATTGCGGGAAAAGGAGAAAATGCTGGTTACCAGCATTTTCTCCTTTACCCACAATGTTTTCAAAAGGCTTCTTTCATAGGGTCGTTAAAAATTGGGATTGTGTGGTAAAGGGTTAATTCTTTACCACACGACATAAGTTTTAGTCCAAACTGAAAGCAACCGCAGCCAAAGTGGCTATGATTATGGAAGTTGGCCGTGAATGAGTAGAAAACATGGTTACCAGCATTTTCTCTTTTTCTGACAATATTTTCAAAAGCTCTTGCCACTCGGGTTGTTAAAACTCTTACGCGTCACAACAACATTTTAGACTTGTCCAAACTGGAGGCATTATTTTGCAGATGACAATTTATATGTGGCTCCAATTATTTGATTTGTTTCTGAAAGGTTAGAAAATATTGTGGAAAAAGGAGAAAATGCTGATTACCAGCATTTTCTCCTTTTTCAACAATGTTTTCAAAAATTCAATTTCCCTGGATGGTTACAAAATTTGGATTGTAAGGTAATGGGTTAAGGATGAACTATCTTTATGCATTTAACCCTTTCCCAAACAAGCCCTGGTTTTCACGGGTCTGCAGTACAAGTCTTTTGAAAACACTGTGGGAAAAGGAGAAATTGCTCGTAATGAGCAATTTCTCCTTTTCCCACAGAGTTTTCTACCCTTTTTGAGACCTTTCTGCCATTTTCATCAAATTTAAAATTGTCGTCTGCAAACTCGTTCAATTTCGACCAGTCCAAAATTTGTCGTTTGGGAAAGGGTTAATTGGTCTCAATATAGCCAGATCTATAAATAAGGGTATATTATTACATGTACTGCCTTTGATAATCCATGCATGTTTTAAGGCCATTAACTCTTTACCACACAGCAAAGTTTTATGCCATAGTCACACTTACGGTCATGCATATAGTTGACAGTAGTTCATTTCAAACCTAGTCTGTCGTAGTGTTACTACCATTAACTAGGTTGAAGTCTGTTCGAAGTAGGCTCAAAATTGGCAAAAAGAAGACAAACAAAAACTCTAATTAGACTGAACTGTGTGTAAGTTATATAACAGTCAACTACATTCAACTGTGAGCTAAGTGGCTAGGGCTAACAATGGTATCACATCTAACTATGAGTAACTGTGTTATACAATATGTATAAACTACCTCCTACGTACCGTATTTCACCTAATTGACACGCCTGGGTGCCATGCAAAACACCGACTAGGTGCTCTTATTTCATAGCCAATTTCCCGAAATTTAAGCGCCGTCACTGACAGTAAGTACAGTACTTTGATCTGGGGTTTTTGTTAATGCCGAGTGCAAAGCAATCGCCATTTTGAAAGACTCGATACAATGCAGTGATGCAGAATATCAATTTTACCGCCAATCATTGTTTATTTGAACATTTAATATCATTCATGACTGGTAACAGTATGGGACATTGGTATTCAGTACTTAACTTTTTTAAAGTTTTTTCCAAGTTAGTGGGCAAATTTTGTGTTACCAGAAGTTTATCATAAGAAATATAGTGGGGGTGCTACCATTTATGGAGGGAGTATTAATTCGGTGAAATACAGTATGTGTAACTATGGTACACGTAAATTAGCGTCAACTGCATTAAGCTTCTGTGCTTGCACCTGCTTAGTATGGGTAAGGTACAGTCATTGTACTTTTATAAGTTGACGAGCCTACATTGCTGATCGCTTATTATACATGTACCATGCCACCCAAGAAAAAGCAATGTATTGTTGATGTGTTTGATGTGGCAGCCAACTAAGTACACATCAAGTACAATTAACTAAAACCAACTACATACTAAGTATGGTCAGTGTATCCCCGTCATGACATCGTAGTTAACCATAACCAGTTTTTAAACATGTTGAAAAATTATGTGCTTACTACGCGCAAATCAAAGTTCAAACTATGTTCATAATACTACGCTGAACTACGGTTATCTATGTGTAACTATGTTCAACTATATTTAATACTTTCAACTATGGCCAACTACAGTCATTCCCCACTATAGTCACCTATGTTAGTTGTGACCATAGCTATAGACTTGTCCAAATTGAAAGCAAAACATCGTGGAAAAAGAAGAAAATGCTGCATACCAGTGCATTTCAGACAATGTTTTCAAAAGCCCTTTTCCTTGAGGGTCGCTAAAACTTGGGATTGTGCAGTAAAGGATTAGCACATTTGACAACTATAATTGCCTTTGTGGCAAAAGTATATCTGCACAAAGTTTGCAGGCTGATCTTTGATCTACACTATCCAAGCTTGCCGAACATTCTGGACAACAAAAATCTCAAAATTGCAAGTATACAAGTCTTATTTAGGCTGACAATGATTAACCCTTTACCAAACGACAAAACTTTGGATTGGACCAAATTGAAAGCATTGGCAGACGATAAATGTATCCCAAATGATGATTTTTGTCTTTGATAGGATAGAAAACATTGTGAAAGTAAAAAAAGAAATGGTTACGCTGGTTACCAGCATTTTAAAACTCAGTATTGTGTGGCAAAGGGTCAAGTGGTTTATTCAGCACTTGAAGGGTTTTAAGTCTAATTGTGGAAATAAAAAGTAAAACCCTTTAACCCTTTCCCAGACAAGCCCTGGTTTTCACGTGTCTGCAGTACAAGTCTTTTGAAAACACTGTGGGAAAAGGAGAAATTGCTCGTAACGAGCAATTTCTCCTTTTCCCACAGTGTTTTCTACCCTTTTTGAGAACTTTCTGCCACTTTCATCAAATTTAAAATTGTCGTCTGCAAACTCTTTCAATTTGGACCAGTCCAAAAATTTGTCGTTTGGGAAAGAGTTAACCCTTTACCACACAATCCCCAGTTTTAACGACCCTGAAGAAGGTTTTTGAAAACACTGTAACCAGCATTTTCTCCTTTTCCTTCAATGTTTTCTCTCCTATCAAAGACAGAAATCATTGCTAAATCTACTTTGTTTTCTGCAATGCCTTCAATTTGTCGAGTCAAAAATGTTGATGTTTGGTGAAGAGATAGCCTCTTTCTCTAATGCAAGTGTAATCTATGTGATCTTGGTATGCAATATTTATAACATCTGGAAAATTTTTACTAATTTTTACTAAGAGGGCTATTTAGATTTTCAAAATCAATCCGTATTTTTTTTGTTTTTTTTTTCATCCTATAAGAGATCTTAAACATTTATACATGTACTAAGTTTGAATTTGTCGTCTGCAGATGATTTGAATTTGGATGAGCTCTAAATTTGTTATGTCTGAACTGGTTAACTCTTTAACAAACAACAAAACCTTTGGTTTGACCAAATTGACAGCATGAAACAACAAAATAGATGTACCGGTAGCTCAAATGATAATTTCTGTCTTGGATAGAATAGAAAACATTGTGGGAAAAGGAGAAAAAGCTGGTTACCAGCATTTTCTTCTTTTCCCACAATGTTTTCGACAGACTTCTCCTCAGCCGGTCATTAAAAACTTGGGATTGTGTGGTAAAAGGTTAAACAAGAAATCTCTCAAAACAGGAAATTTGTACTCTTTTACTGTACTCTAAATATTGAAACTCTTTTGTGGTTCAATATGAGGAATAACAAGACTGCCATGATGGCCCTGGATCGCTCACCTGAGCCAATAGGCAAAATGACCCCAGGTGACCAAATTTCAAACTCATCTAAGATTTAATTAAGACAAATGTTTTGACCAATTTTCAAGTCAATTGGCCGAAAAATGTGGCCTCTACAGTGTCCACAAGGTATTTCTTTAATTTGACCTAGTGACCTACTTTATGACTCTGGGTGACCCAATTTCAAGTTTTCTGAGATTTAATCAAGAAAAACATCCTGACCAATTTTCAAGTCAATGTGCGAAAAATGTGGCCTCTAGAGTACCCACAAGGCATTTCTTTAATTTGACATAGTGACCTAGTTTTTGACCCCACATGATCCAATTTCAAACTTGTCCAAATTTTATCAAGACAAACATTCTGACCAAGTTTCACAAGTATCTGACTGAAAATGAGGCCTCTGGAGCTCACACAAGGTTTTTCTATGATTTGACCTACTGACCTAGTTTTTGACCCCACATAACCCATTTTTTAACTTGTGCGAGATTTTATCAAGACAAACATTCTGACCAAGTTTCACAAGTATCTGACTGAAAATGTGGCCTCTAGAGCACACAAAAGGTTTTTCTAAGATTTGACCTAGTGACCTAGTTTTTGACCCAACATGACCCAATTTCAAACTAATCCTAGATTTTATCAAGACAAACATTCTGACCAACTTTCACAAGTATCTGACTGAAAATGTGGCGTCTAGAGCACACACAAGGTTTTCCTAAGATTTGATCTAGTGACCTAATTTTTTACCCCACATGACCCAATTTTGAACTCATCTGAAATTTAATCAAGACAAGCATTTTGATCAAATTTCACAAGTATCTGACTGAAAATGTGGCCTCTAGAGCATACACAAGGTTTTTCTAAGATTTGACCTAGTGACCTAGTTTTTGACCCCACATGACCCATTTTCGAACTTGAACGAGATTTTATCAAGACAAACATTCTGAACAAGTTTCATGAGGATCGGATTGAAAATGTGGCCTCTACGGCGTACTATAGGTTTTTCTAAGACTTGACCTAGTGACCTAGTTTTTGACCAACATGACCCAATTTTGTGCTTGTCTGAGATTTTATCATGACAAACATTCTGACCAAGTTTCATGAGGATCAAACCGAAAATGTGGCCTCTAAAGCGTACACAAGGTTTTTCTCAGATTTGATCTAGTAACCTAGTTTTTGACCCCACATGACCCAATTTCAAACTCATCTGAGATTTTATCAAGACAAACATTTTGACCAAATTTCACAAGTATCTGGCTGAAAATGTGGCCTCTAGAGCATACACAAGGTTTTTTCTAAGATTTGATCTAGTGACCTAGTTTTTGACCCCACATGACCCAATTTCAAACTTATCCGAGATTTTATCAAGACAAACATTCTGACCAAGTTTCATGACGATTGGACTGAAAATGTGGCCTCTAGAGCGTACACAAGGTTTTTCTCAGATTTGATCTAGTAACCTAGTTTTTGACCCCACATGACCCAATTTCAAACTCGTCTGAGATTTTATCAAGACAAACATTTTGACCAAATTTCACAAGTATCTGGCTGAAAATGTGGCCTCTAGAGCATACACAAGGTTTTTTCTAAGATTTGATCTAGTGACCTAGTTTTTGACCCCACATGACCCAATTTCGAACTCATCCGAGATTTTATCAAGACAAACATTCTGACCATGTTTCATGACGATTGGACTGAAAATGTGGCGCCTAGAGCATACACAAGGTTTTTCTAAGATTTGACCTAGTGACCTAGTTTTTGACCCCATATGACCCAATTTCAAACTCATCCCAGATTTTATCAAGACAAACATTCTGACCAAATTCACAAGTATCTGGCTGAAAATGTGGCCTCTAGAGCGTACACAAGGTTTTTCTAAGATTTGACCTAGTGACCTAGTTTTTGACCCAACATGACCCAATTTTGAACTCGTCCAAGATTTTATCAAGACAAACATTCTGACCAAGTTTCATGACAATTGGACTGAAAATGTGGCCTCTAAAGCGTACACAAGGTTTTTCAAAGATTTGACCTAGTGACCTAGTTTTTGACCCCACATGACCCAATTTCGAACTCATCTGAGATTTTATCAAGACAAACATTCTGACCAAATTTCACAAGTATCTGGCTGAAAAAGTGGCCTCTATAGCGTACACAAGGTTTTTCTAAGATTTGACCTAGTGACCTAGTTTTTGATCCCACGTGACCCAATTTCCAACTCGTCCGAGATTTCATCAAGACAAACATTCTTATCAAGTTTCATGAAGATCGGACTGAAAATGTGGCCTCTAGAGCGTACAAAAGGTTTTTCTAAGATTTGACCTGGTGACCTAGTTTTTGACCCCACATGACCCAATTTCGAACTCGTCCGAGATTTTATCAAGACAAACATTCTGACTAAGTTTCATGAGGATGGGACTTAAAATTGGCCTCTAGAGCGTACACAAGTTTTTTCTAAGATTTGACCTAGTGACCTAGTTTTTGACCTCACGTGACCCAGTTTCGATCTTGTCCAAGATTTCATCAAGACAAACATTCTGACCAAGTTTCATGAAGATCGGACTGAAAATGTGGCCTCTAGAGCGTACACAAGGTTTTTCTAAGATTTGACCTAGTGACCTAGTTTTTGACTCCACGTGACCCAATTTCGAACTCGTCTGAGATTTTATCAAGACAAACATTCTGACCAAGTTTCATGAAGATCGGACTGAAAATGTGGCCTCTAGAGCGTACACAAGGTGAAAAGTGGACGATGCACGACGGACACAGCACAATCACAATAGCTCACCATGAGCACTTCATGCTCAGGTGAGCTAATAAAAAGTGACCTCATCAGCAGTTTATTCGATTTCCTCGTTTGGTTTGGTTTGTATTGGAGTTTAACGCCATTTTAACAGCTTAGGTCATATCATGGTGGTCAGAGACGCACCTATGAGCTTCCTGGCTTTCTCACACAAGTACTGACACAACTCTCTTTCCAAAGCCACTGACTACTTTTCTTAAAATTAATGCATCAGAGGTGAGAGGCGAAAAATCGCTGGAAAGAAAGTTTGCCTCAACCGGGTATCAAACCTGCAACCACAAGGTCACAAGTCCGACACGCTAAACACTGAGCTACCCGGGCAGGCTTCTATTTCCTCACTGTTTTGCATAATGTTGAAAATTAAAATTTTCAATAAGATACATTTCAAGATTACATATTAATTTAAATCAGAGTTGGAAAAGCAGTTGCAGCTAAAAATAATATGCCTTAATTCTTTCCCACTCTATCCTGACTTTTAACGACCTTGGGGAAGAAACCTTGTGAAAACATTGAGGGAAAAGGAGAAGATGCTGGTAACCAGCATTTTCTCCTTTTCCCACAATGTTTTCTACCCTATCAAAAACAAATTCATCATTTAAGTCACATTTAAACTGTCTTCTGCAAATGCTTTCAGATTGGAAAAGTCTACATCTTTGCCGTGTGGTAAAGACTTAGAGTTAACTCTTTACCAAACAACAAAAATGTACACTTGTCCGAACTGAGAGAACTTGCAGTTGACAATTTAAATGTGGCTCAAATGGTGGAATTTATCTTTGATAGGGTAGAAAACACAATGGGAAAAGGAGAAAATGCTTGTTGCCAGCATTCCCTCCTTTTCCCGCAATGTTTTCAAAAGGCTTCTTTCTCAGGGTCGTTAAAACTCAGGATTGTGTGGTAAAGGTGAAACACATGCGGACATGGAGTAATGGATTATAGGGTAACGCAAAATATCAAATTATTATCATTAAGTATGAGAAAAGAATTATCTCCCATTATATTCTTATGGTATGCTGTGAATAAGCACCCCAAGTATGGATTAACTGTGCTTATGGTGTACCAATGATCAGGTGGTATCAATTAGCTTCACGTTGGATGCTCCCGATTCTGATTATCAAGTGAACTTTGTGACAATCAACCATCAGTATGAAATGGTTGAGCAGTATGCAAGCTGTTTCTGCACCATCCAGTACCCAGTTATTGGAACAATACACAACATATCAGCTGTAGTTTTATCAATTGAGCGAGCCTATTTGTCCAATAGGGATTCCATGCATGACACTTCAGTCGACAGGCAGTTATAAATTAGGATTATCCTGTCACTAAAAAAAATCCAGAGGGAGTGATTTTGATTATAGAACTGAAAATATTAATCAATCTCAACTAAACTCTACGTTATGGGTACTCATTAGAATCGTCTCATCAAGACGATTCTAGTGAGTACCCACAACATAGTGTTTGAAAGAGAAATAATGGATTTAGAATACCATCTCTCCCTCTTATCTGGAGCTCTGTGTAATTATTATTTATTCATTCCAGTTTATCGAGCTGAGCCCGGCAGTGCAGTTGGTAGCATACATATTACGATGTAGAGGACTTGAGACCAGGAGGTCACTGGTTTGAATCCCCAGCTTGGTCAATTTGTTTTCAGAGGACTGATGAAGCCATTGTGACAGTATTCATTCTTCACTCATATCTGATCATTTTTTCCAACTATGATCATGTAGGAAAGCAGCCAGTGGCTTGGGAAGCATGATGATGATGTCAGATTTGATCTCATAAAATTGATGACCCTGAAAAGTTTAGAAATTGTGAAAAACAGAAAAAATACTGATAACCAGCATTTTCTCCTTTTCTCAAAATGTTTTCAAAAGCCCTCTTCATTATGGCCATTAAAACAAGGGAATGGTTTGATAACGGTAATTGATCAGCCAGCTTTGTCTGCCCGGAGTGAACAATGAAAAAGCTCTATTCAATCTATTGTGTGGTAATTCGATAAGAAACTTGGGTTTAACCCTGTACTAAACAATGCCAAGCTTTAACGACCCCAAGATAAAAGGCCGCTGAAAACATTGCAGGAAAACCAGAAAGTGCTTTTGATCAGCATTTTCTCATTTTCCCACAATGTTTTCTACCATTTCAAAGATGGAAATCATCTTTTGAGCTACACTGAATTTGTTGTCTGTCTGTAAATGCTTTCAATTTGGTCAAGTCTCCAATTTGTTGTATAGTAAAGAGTAAAGAAGACAATTATCTTCCTAGATCATGTACAGTGAATGGTAAGATCCAATTACAACACAGCAGCTGTACTAAATTTATGCAGCACAATGTGTGCTTGTCAACTCTTTATCCACTGAGTAAAATTTGCCCACAAAACACCATTAACTCTTTACCATACAATCCCAACTTTTTAACGACCCTGAGAAAAAAAGCTTTTGAAAACATTGTGGGAAAAGGAGAAAATGCTGGTAACCAGCATTTTCTCCTTTTCCCACAATGTTTTCTACCCTTCCTAAAACAAATTTCAATTTTTGCATAACATTTGTTTTGTCGTCTGCAAATGCTTTCAATTTTGACAGGTCTAAAATTTTGTCGTTTGGTAAAGAGTTAAAGCATGATTTGCCCAAAAGGCACAAAGTTGTTATTCCCAGACGGTGAAAAACATGTAGTGTAACTAATACAGTCGGATCTTGGTTCTCCACTGTTTTGCATGATATAATTCTACAACAATCTTCTTAAAAAACAATCGAAATTGCATTGCCTTGGTTTTTTTGTTTTGTTTTTCTTGAGCCAAAATCTCCAGTTAACTTAACCCTTTACTGCAAAATCCTGAGTTTTAGAGACCCAGATGGAAAACGGTTTTTGAAAACACTGTGGGAAAGGAGAAACCAGCATTTTCTCCTTTTCCCAAAATGTTTTCTACCCTGCAAAAGGCAGATTTCATATTTTGTGCAGCACTTAATTTGTCATCTGCAAAAGCTTTGAATTTGGACTGGTCTAAAATTTTCTCATTTGGTAAAGAGTCAATGCCAATGCATACTGAAGGTGCATCATTGTAAGTTGATAAACATTATAGTTCTGAAAACCAACCGTGGGTCCACTGAATTTTTCACTTGGGGTCAAAATTAGGTGGTACAGAAAATTAAATGAGGGTACAATAACTTTCAACATTCCTCTTCCATAAATTGTCATATTTGTCTCTAGCTTCTCTCTGCTGAACAGGTACCTTAATCTGATTCCACAGATGGTTCACTCTTCTTGTTACTTTGTTGCCATCAAATCCATCCTGCTGAAAAGCCTAATCTATCACCACTCTGTTTTTAACTTTCTCAATAATCACTCCTGCTGTTGCATCTGCTTATGTGCCTGTTCTACAGAGAGAACCCTGTACCATGCGTTGAAAGGTTTCTGTACCCTTGATGATGGCAGGTTGTGAGAACAAGTAAAACTTTTCACAAATAATACAATACATTGTCCCATTTTTCTTGTCGGATTGAAGCCAGTCTAACTGATTAGGCCACAACATTTGGAAATGTTTCTGTTTCTTCGGCAATGCTGGAGTGTGATCGTCCTTGGCCAATGTGCGCAGCTCTGCTCAATTTCAGACTGATCGTTTTCCTGGGAGGCTTTTGTAGAAGTTGAAAGCCAACAAGGTAGGTTGTCACTTTGCCACTGTGTAGTCGAACTTATGCTAAGCACTGACGGATCTAAAATGCAACATTCCAGACGTAAAATTCTATAAACTGGCCTAAATTCATCGTGATCTTTAAACCTGGGAGGCTTTTGTAAAAGTTGTCTTGAGAGCCAACAAGATAGGATCTTGTTTTGCCATTAATTGTGTAGTTGAAGTTATGCTAAGTACCAAGAGATCTAAAATGCAGTATTTTTTTGACGTAAAATTCTAAACACTGGCCTAGATACTCATCTAGACTGGGCACCTGCCTCTATCTGATAAATGAACATATTGATGTCTCAACAGTGCACAAGGTTAAAATTTATTGGAATTCCAGTCTAATTATACCTTCCTAGCCGTAAAAATAAAAGGTATCCAAAATTAGAGTGTTTCTATATTTAATTATGGAAAATCCATGGTTTTGAATCATTAGTCTGATTGACATACCTGGTACCTTTTTGCAACAATCGTTTCTAATAAAATGTATGATTTTTGTCATCCACTTGCACATGTTTCTGCACATATAAGGTCATTGAGTCGTACAATATTTCCAACTTTGTGTGGTTTACACACATTTTTATGATCCAACACTCTGGCAAAATACTTATACATGTGTTAACATCCTTAACTCTTTACCAGATGACAAAATTTTAGACTGGCCGTAATTCACAGCATTTGCAGATGGCAAATTAAATGTGACTCAAATGGCTGGATTTGTTTCTGAAAGGTTAGAAAACATTGTAAGAGAAGGAGAAAATGCAGGTTACCAGCATTTGCAGCATTTTCTCTTTTTCCCATGATGTTTTCAAAAGTCTAATTTCTAAACGACGTGTAACTGTGCAGTAAAGTGTTAACTAAACTGGTACTTTTTGCTAAAACTGAGTGGAAAGAATCACGGGTGTAGCTGTCCATGGAAAAACCGAATTTCACCTCAAACTGATTGTATTTCAACTCAAAATGACAAATTATAACACCGTAGTGATATCTTTCGACCTGTGATTATGAAATATTCATGAATAGCATTATTTTGTGCCTTTTTTTTTTTTTTCTGAAAATAAAAAAAAAGAAAAAATCTTTTACACACTGAATTTCACTTGCGATGTGCTCCCTTCAGTCTGAAGACTTGCTCCAATGTTATTTTTGTGATTGTGTCTCCACATCCCTTCACATCAGCCATTCTTTAAGAGCTTCTGGAAATCTCAAAATCTTACCGGTCATCTTTCAGTCTGCTTAATGTGCCTTAAATCTGCTTGTCAGCTATGAAAATGGACATGAATAACTAGATAAATGATTTAACTTTGCACTGACACCAAGTGTAATGCAAGGTTGTCATCGAAGTTGTAAACAAACGCTTATTATAAATTCAGTTAACTGCGCATGTGTGGTAATTTTTTATTTAAAAAAATGACATCATGTGGTTGGCAATTCAAGGGGTAAGTATGACTCTTCGTAAACGAAATACATCCAGTATGTTTTCATTTCCCTTTCACTACCCAAGCTGATGAAACAGAAGCTGATAAATTGTGAAAAAAAAGAATTTTATCATAGACTGACATGTTTTCAATACGCGACTGTGTCCGAGACTTTAAGGTATTTCCACTTGCTGTGACAACCGGAGGTAGAATGATGTTGCCATTTGTTTACTCAAGGTATTTGGGAGCAGCATTGACCGCTCACCGATAAAAAAGCAAAAATGCATCAAAAACAAGCGAGTGAAAATTATTTTGATCAATTATTCTATAAAATAACGATTTTTGCTATTACTATTTAAGGTTGCATAGCAACTTTGGTAAAATTCATACTAAAACAAAACAAGAGGACCATAATGGTCCTAAATCGCTCACCTGAAATGCAACTCAGCTGTCATTGTTATGGCCACTTGCCTCTTGTTTTTTGCTGGAATGTTTTAGTTTTGAAAATGATTCATCCATATGACAATATCAACAATCAGAGCAGGTAAGAAAATGATAGTCGAAATTATAGGCCCTAGAGTGTAAACAATGGAATTGTCATCAAGATCCCCTATTTTGATGCTTTTAGCTTGTCCCCATTTTGATCAGATCTGTCCTTAGGTCATTATGAACATCCAGGGAAATTTTGAGTATGACTGAGCCAGAATTGTGGTTGCTGAGTGTGTTCATGTTCATGTTCACAACCTTACAAACATTCTGGGCGATGGATCAAGATTATGCTCGAATTATGATACTTATATAATAAACAATGGAATTTTGGCGACGCATATTCAAGGATACATAAAAGCTAACCATGAGTATGTTATGCTCAGGTGAGCTGATAATGGGTTTTCAGACAGAATCACATGCCAAATGTACGTTGTGGGCCATACAATATGGAACAGGAGGATTCCAAGAATACACTCTTTACAAATTTGATCCCACATTGTGACTACAAAGGACTTTTTGTGATTCCAAGGAAGAAACTTGGTAAATGCTATTAGCAAACAAGAGCCGTCAAGTGGTTGTTGAGAAATCGCTTCGGACGGACAGACAGACGAAGTGGCGACTATATGCTAGCTCTTACGGGAGCATAACTATCCACCAGTCCATGCAGAATATGAAGGTTCTAGGGCTAATGTTTGGATGAAAGAAGATTTTAAAAGATCTTTTATTTGGATGTGGAAACTGGGATCCAACAACAAAGCACTAATTTTTTTTTCCTAAGGTCACAATTCGATGTACTTTGGTAGAGTGCTACTGTTGCCAATTAAGTTGTAGGCTTTGTGTTTGGGTTGATTTTTTTTTTCAGCAATTGACATGGAAACCAGAGTTGTTCATGAATTCCAATTTGTCAAAGGGCAATACAGTTGATCTTGCTTAGCTAAGCGACTACGTTTATTAAGCCAACGCTTTTATTAAGCGATAGGAATTCCAATGTCTCTGTTGAAATATATAAGACTAGCTGGAATTGAATGCCCCATGGATTAAAGCCTTTATGCTGAGCTAAATCCTATGTTGTTAGTACTTATTACAATCATCTTAGTGAGAGTATTGTAATGAGTATTACCAACAAAGGCTTTTCTTGAAAGTAAGGTATTATTTGAGTGCAAGAAATGTTGCCACTCCATGTAATCTGAATAAGTTTTTGTTGCATTAAGAGACCATTTTCTAAAGTAACCAATTTTGGCAGTCCTTTGAGTGGTCGCTTAATAGATGTTTTACCCATACAAAGACCCAAATCCAACACTATTGGTGTATATAAATTGTAAATTATCAAAATGTGTTTGTGAAATTTAAATGCATATAAGCCATCGTTCACAGATATGGCCTTGATATTCAGTCTTAATATTGTGATTATACCTTTTTTATGAGTAGGTCCAAAAATAAATTAGATATGCAATGACCTTTTGATAGACAGGCAAATGAAAGTTGACAACAATTAGACAATAATTGCAGAAAGCAGTTAAAAGACTCAGTGTTTCCCAATAGTGGCACATACCTGGTACGGGTTGACATCTGCGACAGCCCAAAATAGGGTTCCACTTATAATGATATTCAGGGGACCGAAGAAATCATATCGTTTTATCTGAATATCGTTTTAACTGATGTATATTCTTATAAAAAGTGACCCTGTTGGGACCAAGGGATTAACGTCATTATAAGCAATATATTGTGTTAAGCAATATAGTAATAAGCAAAGTTTACTGTAATTGTTACAGAGATGCTCAAG
Organism: Tridacna gigas; assembly: GCA_945859785.2. NCBI lineage: Eukaryota > Metazoa > Mollusca > Bivalvia > Cardiida > Cardiidae > Tridacna > Tridacna gigas. Next base: position 34,978,745 of record OX244029.2, on the reverse strand, counting down.
AAATTAATTAATATTTTAGCAGATCAGTATTGAGTTGACACTTTTTAAGATATAATGGTGATCAACCTCTTTCCCACAACCACTTGCAAGAAGACTCAACACCATAATGCTACATGCCAAATATGAAAGCTCTAGCCCTTACAGTTTGGGACAAGAAGATTTTTAAAGATTTCCCTCTTTACCTCTATGTGAAATCCGAGACCAACAAAATATGGCTAATTTTCACACCAGGGCCATAATTTTATGTGTTTTGGTAGAGGGCCACTAGATGATGCTACATGCCAAATATGAAAGCTCTAGCCCTTACGGTTTGGGACAAGAAGATTTTTAAAGATTTCCTTCTTTATCTCTATGTGAAATCTGAGACCCCACAACATAGGGCCAATTTTTTACACCAGGGCCATAATTTGAAGTATTTTGGTAGAGGGTCACTAGATGATGCTACATGCCATATATGAAAGCTCTAGCCCTTACAGTTTGGGACAAGAAGATTTTTAAAGATTTCCTTCTTTATCTTTATGTGAAATCCGAGAACCCACAACATAGGGCCATTTTCAATACTAGGGCCATAATTTGAAGTATTTTGGTAGAGGGCCACTAGATGATGCTACATGCCAAATATGAAAGCTCTAGCCCTTACGGTTTGGGACAAGAAGATTTTTAAAGATTTCCTTCTTTAAATCTATGTGAAATCCGAGAACCCACAACATAGGGCCAATTTCCACACTAGGGCCATAATTTGAAGTATTTTGGTAGAGGGCCACTAGATGATGCTACATGCCATATATGAAAGCTCTAGCCCTTACGGTTTGGGACAAGAAGATTTTCAAAGTTTTTTCTTTCGGTTGCAATGGCAACCAGAGTTCTTCATGGAATTCAAATCTTTGAAGTATTCTGAAAGTGCATCACCTAAGGATCATTTCTGTGAAGTTTCATTGAAATCTGATTGGCGGTTTCAGAGGAGAAGATTTTTTAGTAATTGTTTACGGACGGACAGATAGATGGACAGACGGACGACGGACATTGATGGATCACAATAGCTCACCCTGAGCACTATGTGCTCAGGTGAGCTAAAAATACAAAAGGAATACCTCCGGGGATTTCCCTTTCGTCTGCTTTCAGAAAGTAACGTGACTGTAATGTGACCACGGAATTCCTAGATATACGGGATGTTTGCAAAATTTACTTACCTTATAGCTTTGATACTCCTTTTCTCACTGTAGAGCAATGAGTTTTCTACTATTATGTTGAGTTCTGATACATTACTGACTTGAATAAAAACATGCCTTTATACCTTTTTTCTGACATTACATATGTTCTGGTCTTATAATATTATGCTTCATAATTAATATGATATGTAATTATTTGGTCAACACTGCTACATGAACTCTTCATTTTGCAGATTCGAAAAGTATCAAAAACATGTCAATGTTAGTCTATTTATAGCACTTTACATATACTCCATTTTCAAGTTGGTTATGAATGTGTTTAACCATATGAAGTATATTTCATCATTTAAGCGGTGGTTTTAACCCTTTACCAGACGACAAAATTTTAGCCTTGTCCAAAATTGAAAGCATTTGCAGACGACAATTTCAATGTGGCTCAAATGGTGCAATTTTTCTTTGACTGGGTAGAAAACATTGTGGGAAAAGGAGAAAATGCTGGTTACCAGCATTTTCTCCTTTTCTCACAATGTTTTCAAAAGGCTTCTTTCCCAGGGGCGTCAAAAGGTGGCATTGTGTGGTAAAGGGTTAAAGCAGAATGGTTGGAAAATAGATGCATGATTGTCATTTATACTCGCCTATTTTTTCTTTATGCATTTAGCACTTATGGTATCGAAAACACGACAATCCTCGATACTGTACCGAAAATGACTTGGAACAGGAACGTGCATGGTAAATGTAAGGCCTAGTTTCGATTTCTTTGGAAGTAGGTCACTGGATATTCTCCTTTTGCAACATGGTTTTCTATACCTTAGTCAGGTGTAATTTTGAAATGTGTTGTTCAATTTATACACAATTAAAATTTTGCTATTGTTCTATTCATACCTTTTCTACTCATTTCTCGTGACTGAATAAATATTAGATGAAGGAAGGATGGACTAATTATTTTCCATGTTTTAGAATTGTATTTGATTCATTTGCCATTTAATATTTTATTCAAACCATGTTTTAATATCGCTGGATTTTATTAAACCCTTTACCATACAATCAAGAGTTTTACTGACCCTGAGCAAGAGGCTTTTGTGCTGGTAACCAGCATTTTCTCCTTTTAACAAAATCTTTTTTTTTTATTTTGTTGGTCAACTTACACATTTAAAATTTGAATACTATTGTGCAGTTCACATCTTTTCAAGTTCTTTCAAGACTGAAAAACAGTGTCTTAATATAGATGCACAGATAGATTATAATACTGATGGCTAGAGGATTGAAAAAGAGGGACAGATGGAAATACAAAAGGGCAGATAGGTTGATGGAAAGGAGGAAAATAGACACTGTATTATGCTAAAACCATAAATTCAAATGGCGAAAAAGGGATAATCCCTGTACATTAAATTATGGTCCTTATCTTGTCTATCCCCAGTGGGGATCAAAGGTGTTAATTGGATCATGAAACATCCTTTCAGAAACTCCTTGACTCTTTACCAAATGAAAAATACTTTGATTTGTCTGAACTGAAAGCATTTGCAGATATCACACAACAAATTAAATGTTACTGAAAAATTTGAATTTTATAGGGTAGAAAACATTGTGTGGAAAAAGGAGAAAATGCTAGTAATCAGCATTTTCTTCTTTTCTCACAATGTTTTTAAGAGCTTGTTTTTCTCAGGGCTGCTAAGTCCAGATTGTGTGGTAAAGGGTTAACCCTTTACCAGACAACAAAAAACTGGACCTGTTTAAATCCAAAGCATTTGTACACAACAAATGAAATATTCCTCAAATGGTGAGATATGTTATTGGAAAGTCTGAAGTCATTTTAGGAAAAGGAAAAAAAAAAAAAAAAAAATGCAGGTTACCACAACTTTATTTGTTTATGGTGGTCAGTGTGGAACATTTTTGGTCTGTTAATTTTACATTACATTTATGAAATCCCTCATTTCCTTTGGTAACCTGTTATTAACAGCATTTTTTTTTAAAGTTTTTATACATGTATCAGTTGTTGACATATGACTGCCTGCATCTAGCTCATTTATGTGATTATCTTTGAGATCCAGGTATCCAGGTAAATTTCCCAGAATCTATTATAAATTAGCAGGTTTGAAAGAAGGAAGGCAGTTTGGACAGAGGTATAAAAGGAAGTTTGGAGGAAAAGACATGTTGGCAGATAGCTTAAAATACAGTTTATGTCATTTTACTGAAGTTACTGCATATATCTGTAATTTAAAAAAAGAACATACTTTGGGGAAAAAAAAAAGTTAAAAAGTAATCTGAAAATAGTCATGTAGATCTATGTGTATGTTTGTATAGCCTTTCTGTTGACTGTTAGTAATTCATATTAGTCATTTCATCTATTTTAAACTACTTTCAAAAGTAAAAATACACATTTTATGTTGCGAGACAAAAGTTAAAACCAGTACCATCAATAAACATAACGAATTACACATGTATACTATCTTTTAGGAAAAAGGGGTCTAAATGTCTCACTAAAATAGGGGTCTGTGTCTCAGGGGTCTATTTGTCACCCAAATTTTAAGGGGTCTAAATGGTCAGGGGTCTATAATAGTATATGTCCGACATCCGGTTTTCTAACCGCCCCCCCCCCTTACTTAGGATCGTTAAAACTCGAGAACGTGCTTATAAATTGGTTTAACGATAAACTATTGCTACATAAAACTTATTCATCAGAACACCTACCTTATCGCGGCTAGATTTATCTGACATTCCTGTATTGAAAGACAATCATCGCCTCCTCATGTTTGTGTTTTGTCAAGGTAAAATGGCGAACAACACAACAAGGGAAGCAACTTTGCTGAAAAGCTTAAAAATTGTATCCCATGTAGATCTATATGCTGCTAGAAATTTTAGAAATGTATATCTATGTTGAAACAGCTGAAGAGCTGAAAAACAATGCATTAATCGACTTCCATGTTAACAAATTGAACAACAACAAGTTCAATAAATCTTTCGGTGTCTGGAGAAATCGTCCCCTGGAGAAATCATCCCCTGGAGAAATCGTCCCCAAACTGCTTGGGGACGATTTCTCTAGAGGGACGAATTCTCTGGAGAAATCGTCCCCACATTCAAAATTTATTTGCTTTTTTATTTACGTTGTGTAACTTTTGATGTATACATGTATTTCATTGTTAGGTAAAATGTTTAAACTTTTTGCTTTAATTTAAATAGTATTTATATTGCGTGTGTTATGATGTATGTTTCATATTTAGAAAAAAAGTTGAAATTCTTTTTGCTTTTGTATTCACATTGTGTATGTCCTGATGTATATTACACTGTATTAAAATGTAGACAGACCGGTGGATAATTGTCAGTTTGTAATATTATGTATTTGTGTGTAATTACGGACGTTTCGTACCATAACCATTTCGTACCAGTCACTTCGTACCATAATTTTATCATTTCGTACCATACTTTATACCATTTCGTACCATAATTTTTCCACATCGTACCATAGTCATACAATTTTGTACCATGTATTTTGTGACCTATGACACAGTTTTGACTATGAAAAACTATCGTCATGACGGTATTAAAAGACAAAAAAAAAAAAAAAAACCTGCTATTTATTCAAGTTAAATATTCGTTAAAGAAATAATGAGCATAACACTTTCTGATTATCTCCTTTTCCCACTATGTTTTCAAAGCAGTTTCTCCAAGGGTCGTTAAATATGAATCGCTTTCGTAAGGTGTATAATTTAAGTAAGTGAATATTGTGGAAAATGATGTTTTTACGAGAAAAAAAAATTGTCATATTAACCTTGACGTTTAACCCTGTCCTTGTCTCGGCATCATACAAGGCTCACCACATACCCATGAACAAACATACAAAAAAAGAAGACAAAAAGAATAATAGACAATCTACAATCAAGGGTAATCAAACCATTATAATTCTTCGATTAAATGTTCCATTTAATGTAATCTGTTTGTTCACAATTCTAATTATCCAACAAACATTACAGACAAACAGACCAATTTTTTTTATCTATCTTCTTAGTCGCATACTAACTGATTCCTTTATTTATGATTTATGATAATATCCCGTAAATAAGGTAATCAAAGCATTGATTTATACTAAGTAAATATATCAAATACCACTTTTTGTCACATTTATTGATATGTCTGGTCACAGTACGAGATGGTATTATCATGGTGCGAAGTGGTAACGCTATGGTACGAAATGGCACATTTATGGTACGAAGTGGTAAATCTATGGTACGAAATGGTTATGGTACGAAGTGACTGCATACCTTTGTGTGTAATTGTTACTGAAACTTTATTAGTTATACTTTGTATCTGCTCGTAGCAGATAAGGAAGATGAACCTGCGGAATTACTCTCAATACGCAAAAATATCAACAGCCGATATTGGTGAAAGTGAAGTTTGACAAATACTCACGAGAATGTCTTGAATATTAATTAATCCAATCCTTGAGTATTACTTACAAAAAACATAATTGAATGTCACTAAAGGAAAAAAATCATACCTGTACCTGAAATATATTCCTCACAAAGAGGATCCTGTTAAAAAAAAAAAAAAAAATGTAGGATAAGGAAATGTTTCCGAAAATTCAGCCTAATCAAACACATTTTGATACGGTGCTTTATTGTCAATTATTTTGTATCATCTGCGTTAATTGGCTATTGTACTAAAGTCACTTAATAACCACTTTACTTGTCAATCAAAACATTCAGATAATCCCCTTCATCGCTTCAAAGGTGTTTGTACTGAATTTAGTCATCAATTAATTGGAGGTTATTGTATATTATAAGGATAAACAATTCACGAGTAATACTATTAAAAGCTGTTGTAGATAACGATATGAAAGTAGCTAAAATGAAAAAAAAAATCACCTCATTTTAACAGTACAGAAAAGCATTGGTGGGAAAGGAGAGAGCCCTGGTTTTAAATGCATTTCCCTCTTTTCAGTACATTTTCAATATTTCTAGAAAACATTGTTGGGAAATTTACGTTTACAAGGGACGAAAAAATGTGGAATAGGTTTGCAATTAAATCAATATTTTCAGTCAATGTTTTCAACAATGATCCTTGCAACATGGAATCTTCTGGAAAATGTTTACTTAAATACAAACTGTAGGGATCTGATTCAGTTAACACTCTCCCAGTTAGCACGATCGAGCGGCCGGAATCGAACCAAAGAACAAGGCCACCCATGACGCAGGAGTCGGACCCAAACACCATGAAACATATACTAGTATCCAGCTACACGTATTTATTTGTAAAGAATGAAATTCCTGAAAAAAAAAAAAAAAAATAATAATAATAATAATATTTATTACCCAAACCTAATGATACAGGAAATCACCCATGTACCAAGTGATACAAGAACGCGAGAAGTGTCGATATACGGAGAGATGATAATGAGCGAGAAATGGAGATCTACTGACGAAAAAACAATTATAAAACATATATAAATACTCATACAAAATGATTGAGACAGATTCAGACCAGCCCGCATAGCTCAGGTGGTAGAGTGTAGGACTTGTAAACATCAAGTCTTGGGTCACTTCAGGGTGTGGGTTAGAGCCTCACGGCTGGCCATCTAAAATCACTAATAGTCTTTCGGATGAGACATTAAACCGAGGTCCCGTGTGACCGTGCTATACACCGAGCACGTTAAAGAACCAGGCGTAACTTAGGATGGATTTCGTCCTTATCTTGCACTATCCCTCGTAACAAATCTAACAGTCTTGGGCGTGGGGGGGGGGGGGGCGGACAGACCGAGAGAGAGAGAGAGAGAGATCTACGGACGGCAACCGAAGGAATACATAAAAAATATTTACTAAGTCGAGTGAGAGAGAGGAGAGAAAAAATAGAAAGAGGAAGAGATGCAGATGCATTATGACAACATAAAAATACATTTTATGAACGAATGACTCCCAACACATTTTACAAACGTATAGGTTTTAAATCAAATTCAAACAAAATAAAAATCTTACAGGTGTAAGCTACCTGTTAACGGCGCAACAGGTGTGAGATTTGCTGTATAAGCAATGACAGTGTAATTAAAAAAAAAAAAAACCTTGAAATAAGAAAACCTTTATAAAATGAAACTACTAAAGCAAAAAACCTTCCAAGTTTTATTTTCAGGGACAACTTCAACAATGAATTTTGAATATGGGGACGATTTCTCCAAAATTTAAGTTGGGGACGATTTCTCCAGAGAATTCGTTCCCAGGGGACGATTTCTCTAGAGAAATCGTCCCCAAGCAGATTGGAGACGATTTCTCCAGGGGACGATTTCTCCAGCATTCAATCTTTCGACACAATACATCATAAGAAACTCATTCATAAGTTAGAACAAAATGGAATTAAGGTTAAAGTCTTGGAATGGATTAGATGCTTCCTTACTAACAGAGCACAATCTGTTACGATCAATGGCAAGAAATCCAAACCTGCAAAGGTATTAAGTGGTGTCCCTCAGGGTAGCGTGTTAGGGCCGATACTGTTCCTCATCTACATTAATGATCTCCCTAAAGCTGCAGAAACCATAGTAAAGCTGTTGGCAGATGACACAAAGACTTACACAGTCATACGCAATGAAACAGATCATGAAAAATTACAAGCAACCATAAATAAGTTCTGCAAATGGACCGTAGAATGGAAACTTGACTTCAATCCACAAAAATGCAAACATCTTCATATTGGCAAGAAAAAAGACTATGGAAATTATTATACGATAAACAACAATAACATTAGAGTAGAAATAAACAAAGTTGAGGAAGAGAAAGATCTTGGAGTAATTGTCGACTCGGGGTTGAATTTCAATAGGCATATTACATCCAAAATAAAACTAGCTAACCGAAATCTTGGAATAATCCATCGGACGTTCACTTACCTGGATAAAACAATATTTCTGAATCTCTATAAATCTTTGGCCAGGCCACATCTAGAGTATGCCTGCTCTGTTTAGTCACCTCACCTGAAGGAATATCAAAAAGTGATCGAAAATGTACAGAGAAGGGCAACAAAGCTATTGAAAAAGATCAAAGACCTTTGCTATGTACAGCGAAAGACTAAAATATGTGGGACTACCAACTTTAGAATATAGACGCTTAAGAGGCGACATGATCCAAGTATTCAAAATAGTCCATCAGTACGACAAAACCTCAACTGAAAATTTTCTAAACCTCTATCCTTAATCAAAAACAAGGGAAAATGCCAAAAAATTGTTTAAGAAGTATGCTAGAACAGAACTAAGGAAAAGTAGCTTCACTTGCAGAATGATCGACTCATGGAATTCTTTACCAGGCATTGTGATAAATTCCACCTAGTGTAAACGCCTTAAAGAGTAATCTGAACAAACATTGGTGCAACCACCCTCATAAGTTCTGTCCAAACTGTTTTACCAATGAAGATAGAAGACATAGAAGAGATGGGCCTCTACAAGCCTAAGGCTTTCAATTGGCCTTCGTCCAGTAAGTTCCAGTGAGTAAATAAGTTTACTGTAGTTTACCTAGTAGCACCTGGACTATTGGCCCGTGAGTTTATAAAGGTAGTACACATACATGAACTACTTAAACAAATTTTGACGTGAATCTATGTACACCTCATTTAACAGATCTATCTAAGCGTTTTCTTATCTGGGAACTTTTAACGGGAATTTAGATACGTCCACACAGGTCATTCGTCCAGAGCTGAATGATAACGCCCCAGCAAAAGCACAAGAAGCACGTGCACCATACTACAACCCGTACATTACATGCACAGTGAAGGGAAAGAAATTTTCTTCCAATTCATATTCAATTAACCGAAGAAAATTATATTTCCCTTAACCGACTTCCATGTCCTTAACGAACTGAACAAAAACAAGTTCAGTAAATCTTTTATTGAAATGCCTTGTAGCACCTGGACTATTGGCCCCTAAAATCAAAGAACGGGACATGTCGAAAGCATCGATGGATCGTTTACTTTAAAGTATACAAAAAGTTACAGCAAGGAATATCAATAAGAATGTATAAAAAAGCAAACTTTTACAGTCCCAAAATAAGAGAAACTTGTAGCCTATCATCAACACTGTCTTGAACATAACCGTCCTTTGCACTTTCATTGATCCAACGTCCGTGTCTTTTGAACATTCGATCTCTGACACCTTTGTTCGCTGCTGCTGTTGCCCCACCTGATCTTAAAGAGAGCAATGAATATTTCCTATGTCTTTCACATGAGGAGATAAAGCCTCAAGAAATAATTCTCTGAAGGTCGTATAAGACATTTGTTTGTTTGTTTTTCTAACAAAATACCCTGTTTTAGTTGCACAAATATTACATAACAAGAAATCATTATCAGACAGTTTAGTCCATGATAAATACTTAGTCACATTGTCAACTGGACATAATTCAGTTCCTGTTTTGGCAATCATAATCCATGCACCGTCCCTATATTTGTCTGTTTTACTGCTTTCAAAAATAGACATATATGTTGGATTAAAGATTGTATCTGAAACTTTGATATTCAGTAATTCTGCGCTTCGCATAAAACCAGAAAACCCAGCTAGAATAGCGCAAATGATGCGCTAAGATTTTATGTTACCACATTCATACAAAGTTTTATACACAGAAGATATTATTTCTATAGTCACTGGCTGTTTCTTTATCGTCTCCTTTCCCAAAATACGTTTTCTAGACTCCAGTACGTTTATTACAAGCTTTGACTCAGTAGGTGAAAACAAACCATTTATATCATGATACCACTTGATTGCGTAAAAATGCTGAGATAACGGGGCTAGGAGAATTCGATTCTTGAATTAAAGAAGCCAAATAAGTTGCAACCATAAAGGCGCTGGCCGGCAAAGCATCGCTGCTTCTTAAACCGTTACAAATTACCCGTTTACGGAACTTTTCAAAAGCGTGCCCATATTTCTTAACTGTGCGGTTCGCTCTTGACTTCTGCAACAGCTCCGGGAAAAGACATGCTCCACCAACCATAGCTTCTGGTAACAACTTTATGTCTTTTTTGTGGATCTGGAAAAACACATGTACTCAAAACTTTATATATAGGCCTACCAACCCTGCCTCATTCATATATATATATATACACAGCGTGGTCTGATAGAACTAGCAAATAAGAACCGGAGACAATCTGTACACTATACAGTAAGATCTAGCAATCCTGCTTTCAAAACCAACACCATCCAAATTATAGCTCTGAGGTAAAAATCTAGTCTCGCCTTGACAGTCACAAACGTTAAAAATCTTCTGGTTCTCAACTGTAAGACCTAGGGCTAACACATTTTGTATGTATATGAACCTCAACCAAGAATGTTCAAATTATAGCCCTAGGGTCTAAAGTTACTCCGCCCCTAAAGTCACGTTCTACATAGCCTTATATAGTGAAAGATGCAGTTGTAATATTTTGTGAGTGTTATCATCTAGCAAACCTCTTCCACAATTGTTCAAATTAAAGCACTGGTGTCAAAATTGGCCCCTCCCCATGGGTCATAACTTAAACGTGCTTATAGAGTGAAATACCTAAAATTCTTCTTGCTCCTAACCATAAATCCTAGGGCTACCACATTTGGATCACTTCTGAGTTTGTTCAAAATTTAGGCCTTGGATTGAAATTAGCACCACCCCATGGGTCTGATGTTTTTCAGGAGCTCTATATATTGAGGAAACTTTAAAAACCTTCTTGTTTATAGCCTTATTTATGCGGCCTAAACCTGTATTATTTGGCATGTGGCTTTGTCTTGTGGATCTCTACCAGAATTCAAGTAACTATACCTCTGTAGTCAAAAATGGCTTCGCCCTGGGGGTACAACTTTAACATTGGCTTTTGTAGAGAAAACTTTATAAGTCTTCCTGTTCGAAACCATTTAGTATAGAATTGTAATGTTTGGTATATGTATGGTTTGTACTTATTAGCCAGTGGAGCGATACAGGGCCACCATGGCCCTCTTGTTTCCGAATCTGGAAATCGAAGATATTCAGACCTAATTTTTCCTTACTCATAGACAACACAGACAGCAATTGCGGACAGGCTAGCTCAAGATCAGACTGCACAGAACATGCAGTCTTGATCTCTAACCTAAACTATTTACTGCTTTATTCTTGATCTTGACCAAACAGTCCCTTCTTATCTTACCGGTGAACTGTATGTGTAGCCCTTGAAAAAGTTTATTTATTTGGTAGTGAAAGAATTAATGGCACGCAACGATATCCAGTTTTTGCTATTTTTGAAAAGAACAAGTCACTGTATTTTTATGCGTTATGCAAATAGATCTTTTCGCGGTCACATACTGCGGACTACGGACTGCCGACTGCGGACTTTTCAATTTTTTCAAGGGGGGTGTCTCAAATGAAATAACGCATTAATAAACTTAATTTAACGCTTTACCATTAAATGCCACATTTTAGTGACCCTGATATGAAGGCCTTTGGTAAAGGGTTAAAGGAGAACTATAACAAATCATAATTTACTAAGTTTAACTTACTCTTTCAATGGCTCAACCCTATTTCTTTACGTTGACAGACATGACCTCCAAATATCTTAAAACTGTTCAGCGTAGAAGTGGCCCAGATTGTCTACAAACTGCGCTATTTGCTTTGTATGACTTTAGACAAGCTAATTTGTATTCGACTGTCACACTGTAAGTGTAGATTAAACGTTTGACATTTTCGCAGTTCTCTTGCCTTGTCAGCTTGGTAGTTTTCGAAGAAAACGTCGAGGTATTGTCATAGCACTGGTGTCGCCGTCGCCTGCGAAATCCTTGACATTACGTAATGACGCTGTTATTGCTGAAGACATTTGCTTCAAACTTGGACAAGCTGTTAATTATCAAAAGGGGAACCTATACAACAAGGATAGGTGACCATCAAAGTATTTTGGCAGAATTATGCCCCTTTTTCGACTTAGAATTTTCACTGAAAATCAAGCATCTGCAGCCGAGCGTTGGCACCCGCATGCGGTACTCTTGTCTTTTTGTAGTGAGGCCGCTAGTGAAAGCTGTAAGTATAGGATGTCGATTATGATATATGTCATCTGCAAGTAAATGCAGTCAACAGTCAAGTACTTCCCAAGCTATGTAAAAAAGGCGAGCTTTTGTGCGTCAGTCGCATGCCCAAGAAACCTGCGTCCAATGTACAGTTTTCCGTTACTGTCTGTCACAATCTGTGAATGCATAACACGACAGCTCCAATGACCTGGAGCTAGGATATTGTCGCAACCACACTAGAAATAAAAGACAGTTTATATGCATGTCTGTTGTTTTGACTATCAATACCATCAAGAATGTTGATTAACTGAATAAATGTCACAGGTGTCTCACCTGTTTTATTATAGAATTGTCGACGCTCTTCTGTAAACAAGGACAATACGTATCTTACAGGTTGTTGTCTCCCTTAAATATCCTGTTTGCAACACTAGGTCTGAATGTAGTATATGGTATGGGTTGTGAAAGGATGAGAACTACTCGGTAAACCAGCTGAAAAACTTGAGCGATTGTAGAAAATCATACACGCTTAGTTGTGCTTGATACAGCACTGGCATTATGGGAAGCAAAAGTCCTTTCTTTGTTGGGCGCATATTCTGTGGAACAAACAACGAATATTGATAAAGTCACTTTCTTTCATCATGGTTAAAATCTAACAAAACATACAACCATGACAGTATTTTTAAAAACATAACGAAGCGGTTTTGGTATAGTTGTACATGTAACTCGTAATTTTGGTTGTACGCCTTTTCAATAAGTTTTCAGTTATATACGATGACAATTTACTTATCTGTGTGTTTTCCTGGACTTTTTTTTTAACACGTATGATTTACTCAGTCCATTATCCTGACACGGGAAAGCCAGACGTACTTTCCAACCAAGGCTCCATTAACAATCATGTAGAATTTCTAGATAAACTCTTTACTATAGAGGAAATAAAAAGTAACACTTCACAGCTTAACAGGAATAAAAGCCAAGGGATTGACAATATCGTTCCAGAATTTTTCATAGATAGTAAAGAGTTTATCTCCCCTTATCTCGTTACGGTGTTTAACAAAATTTATTACATTGGTATATACCCAGACGCTTGGACAAAAGGTATTATTGTTCCTATTTTCAAAAAGGGTTCCAAAGATAATCCTAGCAATTACAGGGGAATTACTCTTATAAATACAATGGCAAAACTTTTTTTCTTTTCGTTTAAGATATAGACTAAATAAATTTTGTGAAATTGAATACCTTTTCACCGATTTACAGTTTGGGTTCAGAGAGAAAAAAGGGACAATTGACTGTATATTTTACATTGCATTATACAAAAGTGTTTGGCAAAGAATGAAAAACTTTATTGCGCATTTATGAAAAATGTTTCGATACGATAAATTGGGACATGCTGGTACACAATCTTATTTCAAATGGCCTTAGTTTCAAATTTGTGAGAATTGTTAAAGCGTTATATACGATAGTTACGTCATGTGTTAAACTGACAAACAGTTGAAAGATGACTGATTTTTTGATGTCTCAGTCGGTTTAAAGCATGGAGAACCGCTGTCGCCAATTTCACTTATTTGTGAATGATATAAACAGCGCATTTGACTTCAACAGTCTTACAGATGATGACCTGGATATTTTACCGTATAAATAAACCTGTTAATGTTTGTAGATGACAATATTATTTTTACCACTGATAAAAGTTCTTTACAATTTCAACTTAATAATTTACATAATTATACCGAGAAATGGGGTCTGAAAAAATAAACGTAAAGAAAAGCAAGGTCTGCATTTATGAAAAACGTAAAACTATCTGTAACTTCGATTGGTCTGTTGGGGGAGAAAAATTAGAAATTGTTGATGATTTATTTTAGGTGTTAAATTCTTCAGAACAGGTAGAATGCAAAATGTAGTTAATGCTCTAAATCATCAAGCTTTAAAAGACATGAATAATCCTTTATCTCTATTTAAAAAAGTCCCAATAGATATAAAAACAAAAATTCTTCTTTTTGATAGAATGGTATCTCCAATTTTGCTGTATGCAACAGAAACATAGGGGTTTAAAACTTAAATTCTACAGATAAACTATATCTGAAATTTTTAAAGAAAATCCTTGGCGTATGTCCTCAAACCCCAAACTTTGCTGTGTAAGGCAAACTTGGAAGATATCCAATGTCACTATTGGCGCTCGAAAAATCAATTAAATATTATTTGAAGATTACAAATAATGGAACGTCCTTATTTATACAATATTTAATGAAAATTGCGATATTCAATTTGCAAATAGAATTAGTTTCAACTGGTCCGCAAAAATTAAGGAAAACTTAGATAAAGCTTGATTTTCATATATCGGAACAAGAAATACCGTAGAAAATGTTAATTTCGTATTCAAAAATATTCAAAGGAGGCTTCTTGATAATTTTAAACAAGAATGGCAAAATGCTATGAGCAATTGTTTTAAACCAGAGCATTATTGTAATTTCAGAATGATTTTTTAATTTGAAAATCATTTATTAAATAAAAAAATGGAACACTAAGAAAAACGTTGACACGCTTTGGACTTGCCTCACATAAGCTTGCAATAGAAACTGGATGAGTCCAAAATATTGACAGAAAGAATCGACTTTGTAGACTATGCAATGACAACAAAATAGAATCAGAATATCACTTTTTATGTCTTAGTCCAAAATATCGTGATTTGAGATCAAAATACTTACATATCCATTGCTTTACGATCGCTAAATTTAATAGAATAATGCCATCCAAAAAAAAAAGAAAAGTTCAATTAAGTACAGCAAAATTTATCAAAAGGGCACCAGATTTAAGAGACAGCTTTCTTAATAACCTTTAATTATTTAATATTTTTAATACTCGTATAAGTTGTGATACATGTAAATAATACGTTTTCTGATTTTTCAAGATTGTGTACATGTTTAAGCTATATTTCATGTTGTTATTTTTGTAAATGGTCAATGGCAAAATCTTATGTGCCGTATACCAAAATAAAATTATCTGAGTCGAGTTGAGTTGAGTTGGGCTATCTCCGTAATCCTGACGGCCAAGGATGGGGGTTGGGACATGGTCATTACTTCTGTTTACAAACCATGTCTTCGTTATGACCAGGCATGATCCGAACACAAGACGTTCCACTCACGAGGCGACTGCTTTAACTGCTTGGCCAACGCGGCGGTTGTTGTTGTTGATGGAAAATGAGTTTAAGGGTGTTGGTGAGCCGGGTTAATATCTGACAGTCAGACGGCCATGGAAATAACAGGCATGTACAAAGTACTCAAAACGAGAAACTGCTGCATTTCTCACAGTGTTAAAAGTCAATAGATCTAATTACAAAATCACGTTTATTTTAATGTAGTTCCCCTTTAACGCAAAAGGATTTACGACTGATAATGTCGTGCAATTTGAGGTACTATACATGTACGGTGCTCCTCTCATCACATAATAATCCAGTTTGTGGTCTCTGGCGGATGTTATCAGATCCAATCAGGAGTTTATGAAAAGAAAGTTCCAAAAATTCTACATGAACTTTGAATAAGCTCTGACAATACGAAAGATAATCCGTAATTTCTTACATGAAAATAAATAAATTTTGAGAGACGTTATTTCCCTCTTTTTTTTTTGCCACTTTGAGACAACCCCTCTTAAAAATACGCAGTCAAGTGTCCAAGGTCCGTAGTCAGCGTTGGTGACAAAAGTCTAATAAGAGTCATTTCACACAAGTAATAAGTTACACAGATAATCAACTAACCCTTTCTCACATACAACCGAGTTGTAACAACCTTGTAAGCCAGCATTTTCTCCCTTTTCCCACATTTTTCTAACTTTTCAAAGATAAAGTTCGCCATAAAAGGCATGTTTTATTGTGTTGTCTGCAAATGCTTTCAAGTGGAGTCTGAAATATATTTTTGGTAAAGAGTAAAGAATTATGTATAGCTATGAATTTTACAGAGGATTAACAGGGTGAATATGATTTTTGAGACAGACCAGACTTGCTGCTTTACTTGAATATTCAGTTTTTAAGTTCTCGTAAAGTTGCATGTTTTGATGTGTTACCTTCAATCAGATTGCAAGTTTGTGCAAACTGATTGAAGTGACATGTGTATGCTCTTTTGCTCGCTTTAACACAAAATGCTCTTGCGGAGTGATTTCGGAGCTATTGTAGTGAGTAAGAATAAATTAGTAAGATATCCACCTTGCGTATTGTGTTCTCCTTGTGCAACATTAACCCTTTCCCAAACGACAAATTTTGGACTGGTCCAAATTCAAAGAGTTTGCAGACGACAATTTTAAATTTGATGAAAATGGCAGAAAGTTCTCAAAACGGGTAGAAAACACTGTGGGAAAAGGAGAAATTGCTCGTTACGAGCAATTTCTCCTTTTCCCACAGTGTTTTCAAAAGACTTGTACTGCAGACACGTGAAAACCAGGGCTTGTTTGGGAAAGGGTTAAGAGATAACTGTTTAAATCTTTACCACATAAGTTTTAATGACTGTTTGAGAGAAGGCTTTGGAAAACATTGTGAGAAATGGAGAAAACGCGTGCAAGTAACAAGCGCAGACTTTGTTTCTTGGTAAAGGATTAACTAAAGGACCAATTATAAATATTTGATTTCATAATCCTTCGGTAATATCCGTCAAATTCATGTATAAAATTTTGTGTGATCCAGGCTAACACTACCAGAGATTCGCTTAAATCCAGTTTTGCCAGAATCCATTTCATGATGAAATATTATCTCGGCTGCCAACTTGTGTCAGATCTTGTACATCTAAAATCAGATGGCCTAGGGGCTTAATATTTGTATGTTGCAGTATCTTTAGATTATTCATTAAAGTTGTTCTACCCATGTCCCTAGAGACAAATGCCCTGCTGCGGGGTTAAATATTTTTCATAGAGTTCTATATGAGGAATTTGATAAATGTTCTTGTCTAAACCAGAAGGCCTTGATATGCATATTATGCAAGCTGTACCATCATTTTACAGCCAAGGTAAAAGTCAAAGTAACTATTACTATGATTAGACAAATGAATCCAGGCTTTAACAAGCAAAAGTCTTGGTCATGCTAACTCGAGTCATTGTTTCAGGACCATCATGCTTTATTCGCCACGCCCCGTAGCTCAGTCGTTAGTGTACAGGACTTGAGAACAGGAGGTCGCTGGTTCGATCCCCGGCTTGGCCAATTTCTTTCCGAGGATTGATGATAGTCATTGCGAAAGGATTCATTCCTCTCTCACCGCTGACCATTGTTTCGACGATGGCTTTGTGGGAAAGCAGCCAGTGGCTTGGAAAGAATGTTGTGCAGAGTACTGATAAAAAGAAACTCCAGGTAAGCATGGATAGGTGCACTGGCTGCCGCGATATAACTGAAATGATGTTGAAAACGGCGTTAAACACCATACAATCAATCAATCAATCAATCAATCAATCAACCTCTTGCTTTATTCAGAATGCTAACTTGAATTTATACTTGGTTTTACATGAAGACTTGAGTTTGTTACATGGTATGCACATGTTTTTGGGAACCTTTAACTTCATCCATCGGTATCCTTCGATAATTTTTTTTTTTTTAATTTTTATTCTTTAAATTGAAGTATACATCACTTATTTTGATCTGATATGCAGTTTCTTTTGCCAAAAGAAACCGTGGCAAGAAAAGAAGATATTTCTCAATTTTAAAGGGCAAATCAACAGGTTTCAGAAATTGTTAATTTTCAAAACTACATTTACCAGTTGGTAACCTGGTAATGTTGTAATTAAAAAAAAAAAAAAAAAAATAGGAAAAAGTACTTCATTTCAATTTGTATTTCTGCTTATTAGTTTTTACGACATCGCTTATGTCCCTTACTTATTTGTTGCGTCCCTTGATTTGTGACGTCATAGGCGTACTTGCTTCAAAATGGACGTTGTGTTTGATAGCGACTTGAGCAGTACTGAAGACGAAGAAATAGACGATTCTGGTCCCGTAAGGCCGTACATGTACGAATCCATTCGTAAAGAAAAGAATGTAGTTTCGGAGGATGAGGATGAGAGTAATTCTTCGTTGGGTGAAGACTATGAAATTGACAATTTTGTGGCGGACGTTTCAACATGGTGAGTATCGCGCATCGGTAAATTTGGACACGATAAGGCGCATATTGCTTATTGAAAAAATGATTTATACGTGATAGAATTACATATATTGCATAAAATTTGTTTCATTTGAAGAAGTTTCAGTCGGTCGACGGCTGAAATTAGGAGAATAAACTTCTGAAACATTCTTAATGTACTTTCATAATTTCTGGATTGTTAATTTCTGTTCCGATATTTGGAACAATTGTTTCATCTAATTATACGTCTATGGACTTAGGACTTATATATACGTGACGAATTTCCTTGCAATGAGATTTGTATCGCTATTAATTAACCGTTTACCACACAATCCCTACTTTCATCGACCCTAAAGAAGAAGGCTTTTGAAAACATTGTGGGAAAAGAAAATGCTGTAACTAGCATTTTCTCCTTTTCCACAATGTTTTTAACCCTATCAAGGACAGAAATTGTCATTTGAATTTGTCTTCTGCAAAACGCTTTCAATTTGGCTGAGTCCAAAATTTTGTCATTTGGGAAAGAGTTAAGAAAGGGTACAAGAAAGGTAACCATATATTGTATTACATGATCTGTAAGGTAATACTGTAGAGTATTAGGATAATGTCAAACAGCATCAAGTGACTGCAAAGTAAGACAACATTCAGGTTGATTATTTACTTGTCTAAAGGATTCACATTGGAAAAGTAGGTTTTGTATGCCTGCTAGAATTAGAATAATTTTAATTAACTCGCTGAAATTTTTTCCCCATTCTCAAAATCAAACTTCTCTGCACAGACGGCAAAAGTCAATATGTTAACACTAACCACAAATTCCCCAATATCAACAACCCGAGGAAAAAAGCTTTTCAAACCGGAAATGATTGGAAAAAGCTTTGCCACTATATCCACAATATTTTCTGTCCTTTCATAGACAAATTGCAATCCATATTTTATTTGTTATATTCAAATGCTTTGGATTAGGACAATTCTAAAATCTTATAATTTGGTAAAGGGTTAACCCTTTACTCCCTTTACTAAGCGGTAGAATTTTAGACTTGTCCACACTGAAAGTATTTGCAGACGGCAAATGTGGCTTTGACAATGGGAAGGGTCTGACAAAGGGTAGAAAGCATTGTAGGAAAAGGGAAAAAAAATGCTGGTTTCCAGGAATTTCTCTTTTTTTCAATCATGTTCTCAAAAGCCGTCTCCGAAAGCATGGTTAAAAGTCTGGACTGTGAGGTAAGGAGTAAAAGCATTGATTTGTGAAGCTGGTCAGGGACATTCTGATTCATATTAACTTTTTTCCACTTCACAAAATATAAATTGTCCAAATTGAAAGCATTTGCAAACAACAATTTTACTGTGTTTCAAATGATGAAGTTTGTCTTGAAAAGGGTGGATACATCATGAGGAAAAGAGAAAATGCTTGTTACCATCATTTTCTCCTCTTCCCACAATGTTTTTAAGGCGTTCTTTCTTAAGGTCGTTAAACTCAGGATTGTGTGATGGAGTGTAATTTCAGCAAAATGCAGATTTGTATTTTTTTTCCATTTGCACATTTCTTTCTGATTACCAGAGAGCATGACTTGTATCAAAAGTTCAAATTTCACAATTTTCATACTGACACATGAATTTAAAAGATTGGTCTCAATGGTTCGGAAGATATCATAATATTTTATTATTATGGATGCGAACAAGGGAATACTTTGCAGAAACCAGAATTACATACAGAGGTTGTTTGAAATGAGTTTACAAATCAATTTTCAAACAAAGTGAAGACGGTGACACTGTCACGAACAAACGCAACAGTGTAAAAGGGTGAGATATGCAAGTGTTATGTAATAATTTCCTGTATTGTTTTAACTGGTTGGTAATATTTAACATTTATGACCATGACCAGTGGGCCTGAGTTCACCCTTTACGAAACAAACCTAGTTTTGACTACATGCGCCCTTAAAAAGAAAGTGTTTGAAAATCATTGTGGGGAGAAAAAGATACCAAATGTGCTGGGTTTTCCCTTCATTTTCTAATATGGGGTTTATTGGCCTCCCTTCGAATGAATAAAAGAAGGCAAATCATTTGAATTTTGGGAGGCCATGAAGAAAATTTGGGGGTCCAAATTCAAGGAACCTGGCGGGCGAAGCAAAAACCCTTCGAAAACTTAATCAGCATTTTCTGCTTTTCCAACAATGATTGTTATCTTCTGAAAGACAATTAACCCTTTACCACACAACCCCGATTTTTAACTGCCCTGAGGAATAATGCTTTTGAAAACATAGTGGGAATTCGAGAAAATGTTTGTAACCAGCATTTTCTTCTTTTTCCGCAATGTTTTCTATACATCTAAAACAAAAACCATCATTTTATTCACTTTCATTTTGTCGTCTGAAAATGCTTTCAATTTAGGCAAGTCTCATATTTTGTCGTCTGGTAAGGAGTTACCATAAATCATATGATCAAGATTGAACTTGTTGTCGGCAAAATTTTGAAATCAGATGAATCTAAAATTTCGTTTTCTGGTAAAGAGTTACGCATTAGCACATAACCCAACCCACAAACCTTGAGGAATAATGCTTTTGAAAACCAGTCACACTAAAATACGCCACAACATTAATTTGAAAACATTTCGGGGAAAAAAAGCAGCTAGTTACGAGCATTTTCTCCTTTTCTCACAATGAAGAGATAATGCAGAAAACGGTAAAAGAGTACAAATACCAATTCAAAATATCTTCATTTCAAGGAACAAAAAAAGATTTTTACTTCATGCTGAAGTTTCTATTTGGAAATGGCTCTCGTGGAGTGTCTGGGTTTTTCCTCTCTCCGATTTGGGGTTTCAAATAATGTTGGCACAGCGTCAGGTTTCAATCGTAGCCTAAAATTGCTATAACCAACTGTCTTTGCTAGATTTGGACTTATTAAAAACTGACTATCCTCAAAGTATTTCAGACACAGTTTAGAATTATTCGTTAGCACGAAATGCGTCGTTACTGTCCGACCCCGGTTTAAACGTTGAATCCATAGCTTTCTCCTTTTTAACTCTCTTGGAAATTTGAACATACGAATTCTATGAATTCCCGAATTGACGTCACAGCCAAAGGCAACACAAATTGTCATTTTTTCGGCGTAAATTTCCGTTTCATACTTGGATAAACGCGTCCGAATATCAGCATCCCTATGTAAAGTTAGAAGACTAAGTGCCGCTATGACGTCACACAAGGACGGGAGGTACGCAAATCAGGGGAAGTAAGCGATGCACTATTTTCGGGCTGCAAATCATCGTGACAATTGAACCATGGTTTATGGTATGTTACCTGGAAGTAATTGCGGAAAATGACGCACAGATGTTTTACCGACATCATTTACACATGACTGAAGGGAAAAAAAAGCCAAATCAAAAAATTTTCGGATTTGCCCTTTAAACATACTTGTAGTTTTCTTAAATAAAGGAGCACTTTAGGACGTGCTTGAGTGCATGTAAAGTTCATTTGTCTGTGTTTTTAATGTGTTTATTTTCATGCTTTCCCAATAAAGGTTTATTAGAAAATGTTTGTTTTTCATTTTTTCTAAGCTTGATTACAATGTTATGGCTGGTCTAAAGTGGGTATATGTGTCTCGTCCCCTTTTCAGTCTGTTGTTGGCGATTAGAAAGGTATTCTAACCCATGCCATAATAAAAATTCCAATCTCTTGCAAACTTTTCTTGAAAATACAGAAATGGTATGAGCGCATTAAATCACCTCAAAGCAACATGTGTTTTTATATCGAAGATCAGACTTGACATTCAGTGCAATCTGATCTTGATCTCCATAGGTATTTAGGCTGACCTGGGTCTAAACTTTTTTTTGGCAAATTATCTGCATGTCAAAGGACCAGTGTACCTCATGATTCAGTCGGTTGTTCAACAAAATGGATTTTATGGATCCAATAACTATATGACGGCTCGCTTGGAATGATAATCACAGAGATGCATTAAACCCCTTTTGCCAGAGCATGGCCCATTGTGTTTTCCATAATCACAACCAATAGCTCTTCAAATTTACCAATCCTAGATGACTTTACTCAGATGAGGGCTTTAGGTCCAACGGACCTCTTGTTTATGAAAATCGGCTTCCCAGCTTGGTTGATCATGGCAACTTAGAGATTTCATAGACTTTCAATGGGGAAAATTGAAAAGTGGCATTTACAGCAGATATTTTGACAAAACTTTTATAGAAATTTTCCGTGAACAGTCTTGTATCATCCATATGATTTTATTCAACTGGTAGTCTTTAGCTCACCTGTTTACGAAGAAAACGTCAAGCTATTGTCAAGCCTATGCGTCAGTAGTATAGGAGGGTAGACCTCGGACAGCGTCCGAGGTCTACCCTCCAGAGCCCTGGACACGCCCCTTTTTGTCCGAGGTCTACCCTCCCTGAGAGCGATTTTGTCCGAGGTCTACCCTCCCGAGGAGAAAAAAAGCCGCATCACTGCAGATTTGGGTGTGCCTCGGTTTCCGCGACGCAGGAATACAATTATAAATAGTCCGCTACTAGGTTCGGGAGGGTAGACCTCGGACAAAAGTAGTTCCGGCAGGTGGTTCAGGCAGAGACCCTCGTTGGACTTAGTCTTTTTTTGGAGAGTTGTTCTTTGTCTCTATTACCGTCGGACTTAGTCTTTTTTTCCACAATTGGATTAAAAAGTAGTTCCGGCTGATGTAAACAAACGTAAACAAGCGTTTTGATTGGTCGAGACGTTTTTCCCGCCAAAATTCGATGGGTTATTTCCGCTTTTCAGCTTGGATCAAGACAAAGACCCTTGTTGGACTTAGTCTTTTTTCACAATTGGCTTAAAAAGTAGTTCCGGCTAATGTAAACAAACAGCCTGGTTCAGGCAGAGCCTATCGTTGGACTTAGACTTTTTTTGGAGGGCTGTTCTTTCTCTCTATTACCGTCGGACTTAGTCTTTTTTCCGTCTTTTGTTCGTCTCAATCTTTCTCTATCACCATTGGGCTTAGTCTTTTTTGAGTTGTTCTTTGTCTCTATCACCCGTTGGACTTAGTCTTTTTTCCACGATATGGGTTATTTTCCCCCTCCTCATGCTGGTTCAGGCAGAGAGTATCGTTGGACTTAGTCTTTTTTCCTACTTTGTTCGGGTCAATCTTTCTCTACAACCGTTGGACTTAGCCTTATCTTTGGCTCCTAGCAGTATGATCTTTAGACATTACCTGACTATATGATCTGAGTGTGGATTTTTTCCGACATTTCCCGGAAATCAATTCGTCTAGACTTACCCGATCTTAGATTTATTCGTCCCTAGTTTTATTCGTCCCTAGTTTTTAATCTGCAAAAACTTTTTTTAAATTGTAAAAAATTTTTATCCGAAATTTTAAAGCATGAAGTTTTTCTATTGCTAAAATTTTCTCTGTAAGATTTTTTAAAAGAATTTTTCTCTGCAATATTTTTTATTTGAAAAAATTTTTCTATCGATAAAAAAGTTTTTTTCTCTCTGCAAGATTTTCTATCATTAAAAAAAGTTTTTCTCTCTGCAAAAAAAAGTACAACAACACATCTGCAGAATTGACAATTGTTAAAGATAGGTTTTCTAAGGTTTGGTTAGTCCTGAAAAGGACTGTTTTTGGAGATTAGACTGTCTTTTTTCCTCGTCTAATGACAGCAACCAAAATTCGCATGACAGATGGGACAACTTCCAGTTCTTCTTGTAATTGTCATTGTCCCATCCTTCGTGGTGATCTTTCTCCCGAGTTCAACGTCAACTAATATGAGCTCTGGAGTTGTTGTCTGCATAAACAGCTCAAGTAATTTTTCTCCGAGCTCTCTGTATGGTTGTGTTATCTGCTCTAGATGTCTTTGAACTGCTATGAGTTGCCTTCTTAATACCAACAGATCTTCACCAGCATTTAAATAGTCTTGGAGAGCATCAATTATTTGATGGTTTATCTGTTCCATATTTTGAATTCTTTTTCGCTTTAGTGTACTTTATGATTTATTCGTCTTACTCGAGAGAACGAGAGTCGAATGACTATAGAAGAAGTTCACTGATTTTATAGCTTGGTAGAGGGATTGACCTACTTTGACTTGGAATTAACGTTAACCAATCGTTAGTTTCGTTACATTTTTTGGAGCTGATACTCTTAGACATTGTAGATAGATCATATAGTACGTTATGTTCTATCTACATGCTCTCGCCCACGTTCGCGCTTTTAATTCTAACGCGAAGTAGGTCAATCCTCCTGTCAAGCTATAAAAGAGCCAGTATTTTTTATTCTTGTATTAACTCATTTCACGATGAAGTTATCGAAATTTTGCTGTGGGCTGTTTGGTGGCAAGAAGAATAAGAAAGAAATGAAAGAGAAATGGGAACAAGAGGCCATGGAAAAGAAAGAAGACGAGGCAGAAGAGAGGAAGAGAGTAAACCATAAAGCTCTTCGGGAGTTCTTTGCAAGACGAGGGTATGAGTTTTATACTCGTACCCCAATCGTTAAGATGGGTAATATTTACCCAGACTTATCAGAACTGATACCGCCAACAGAGCATCGCGGTTGGCAGAATAAATTAATGAGAATGTATCCTTCATTGAAATGGTGAAGAATACGTTCTCTTTAATTTTAAAACAGCCCTTTTCAGGGCTACCCAATACCAAGAAAGTTTTTACTTTCTTCGAATTGTTAAAAACAAAAAAAGTCAAGTCCTATATGTTTTTATATCTTTTATTTAAAACTTTTTATTTTAAAACTTTTGTACAATAATCATTACAATGAAAACGTTGAACTGACAAAATATATACAATGAAACATTGAACTGCAGAAATAATTGAATCGTTTTTTGAAACAGTTCTTTGAAACAGTTCTTTGAAAAATGTTTTTTACAGACACGTTTTTCTTTTTTTCTTCGGGATGTCAGGCTCACATTCACTCTTGCGTTTCCTCTTATTGTTTCCATCATTGTGTTCGTCATTGTTATTTTTCAACACAATATCTGGACAGATTTTTGCACCATGTTTTTTTGTTTTGCAGAAGAAACAGTTCTTCTTCTTCTTTTCTCTTTTTTCGTTGATTTTCTCGTTGATTTTCTTTTCTTCAGATCCTGAAGATTTTTGAGACCTCTGTTGGTTGTTTTGCTCCTCTCCAGACAGTGAAGAGGGTTCGTTGTTTTGATCGAGTATAAGAGTATCCTCTGAAGAAAGTTTATTTTTTTGGGAACTTTGTTGCGGCTTATCATGTATTTCTACTTGAATTCTACAGATTTCTGTGTCGTTGATTTCTGTGTTATCATGCTCCATATTTTCAATCTCCTGTTCGATCTGATTTCCAGTCGATGAAGTTGTAGTCTGTGACGATCTTGTCTTCCATTTATTCTCGTCTACTTTATAGGATAATAGAGCCCCAACGTATTTCATATGTTGGAATTCTCTACCGGTTTCCATTGTTGGCGAAATTTTAATATCGTGACTGTAGGGGTCCACGAAGACAGAGACGAATCTCCACATCAGTTTTTCTTTTTCTGGACATTGTCTAGCCCAATGTCCTGATCTGTTGCATGTAAAACAGATATTCGTTGTCATATCACTCACCCCATGGCGCTTGTCGAATGTTGCTTGATCCAGGACTCTGGTGATACGATAGACATCTTTTTCTGCAAAATGTTGATGGGATAGAAATGATCCCACTTAGTTCCCAGTATGGTAGACTTGATATCTTGACGGTATATTGGTGATCTCATAATCGTGAGTGTATGGGTTAACATACAGGTACATTCTCTTTGGTGTTGTAGTTTGTAGCTTGAACCCACTCATTTTTCTACCAGTTGTCCTGTTTGAAATCTTTCCGAAGAATGATGAAGATTTCAGTCGTAACGTCTCTTTTTATACACGTTTGGCCTGAAAAAGGTATAAAAAAGCTAGGATTTTTTTAGTTCTGGGTCATTGTTTGACTTATAATCAGCCATAAAACAATGTCTAAAAGGCTAGTACCTTATTCAGACAGTACAAGTGACGATGAGACAATTCAGTTCATTCCGAAAAAGAGAAAAAAATTACTGCCAGCAAAAAAAAGAAAAAGAATCCTAGTCTATCCAGACAGTAGCAGTAATGATGAAAGCGACGATGAGAAATTTTCACCCAAAAAGAGAAAAAGTTTACCATTGAAAGAAGAAAGTGATGGTGAAGACAAAAAATCTTTGAAAGACAAAGACAGAAAATCTTTGAAAGACTCAACAAAGAAAAAATCTTTGAAAGAAGAAAGTCATGCTGGGCTATTTTCACCCAAGGAAGGAAAAAGTGAAGACAAAAAATCTTTGAAAGAAGAAGACAGAAAATCTTTGAAAGAAGAAAGTCATGCTGGGTTATTTTCACCCAAGAAAGAAGAAAGTGAAGACAAAAAATCTTTGGATATGAAAAGTCTATACGTCTTAAAAGAAGTGGGAAAAAAGAAGTCAAGAAAATTCAATACAGATTCCCATGTATTGGAGGCGTCTTTTAAGGAATTCGATGAGTTACAACCACAACAACTGACTGTCTTATTTGACGATGTTATCCAACAGATCGTTCAAAAGTTAAAGGCTGAATCGAGGGATATGATCAGAATTACCATCAATCACCGTTCACTGGATATGGGGATTCACATTCCCTTTCTATATGTGGAGGAATTGGAGAGTCATACTATATTGGACGAAATTGAAAAAGTTCTACAGTCGAATGAGGAATTCGTCTTGAACGATGGTCGCATGACATTCGATATCACACATACGGTACCCCCAAGTGGAAGTGGTAAAAGAATTAGGGGTACAGAAATATTGGATTCAAAAGTTTTCGCAAAGAAGAAACAATCGATTATTGAAATTAATAATGAAGATCATCTATGTTTTGCAAGAGCCGTTGTTGTGGGGATTTATCACCATGAACGTGAAAACACCCAAGAATGGAATCGAAGATGGGATATCATCAAAAGATCAAACAGACCACTTCAAAAGACTGAAGCCGAGAAATTGATGAATGAAGCTGGACTTTCGTCGACGCAACCTGTAGGGCCTGAAGAATACAAAAAAATTCAAGATTTCTTATATGAAAAAGACTATGTTATTAAAGTCCATCAACAGCAATCAAAATTGAAGAAAGTGTTTGAACATCCAGAAGTGAAAGATAATAGTAAAATCATACATTTGTACTTTCATCAAAAACACTATGACTACATCAAATCCATTACATCATTTTTTGATTGTGGTTATTATTGTGAGTTCTGTGATATACGTCACAGGAATCGGGAAGACCATGTTTGCTCAAAGATCTGTAAAGGCTGCTTTCGTACTGGAAAATGTCCATCGGAATCAAAACCGTATGTCTGTTCCAAGTGTCATAGATGTTTTTTCAGTGCAGAATGTTTGGAAAAACACAAAACACTTCAAGGTAAAGAGAAGAAGACCATTTGTGAATTAGTGAAACTCTGTTCAAAATGTGAAGGTCAGTTTTTTGTCAGAAAGAAAAATCATGTCTGTAAGGGAAAGAAAAAGTGTCATCTCTGCAAGAAAATAGTTGACTTCTCTCATCGCTGTTTTATTCAACCTTACCAGAGTAAGATGAAGCATGACAGCGATGATGAGACGAGTTCTTCTGTAGTCAAAAAGCCTTTGTTCATTTTCTTTGATTTCGAATGCCAGCAAGACACAGGGATACATATTCCGAATTACTGTATTGCACACCGAGCCTGTGCTGAATGTATCGATAAACCACTTGATTTTCATTGTTCCACATGCAGTGAATTCAAAGAAGGAAGAGAAGTTATTTTTCAAGGAAAAGAAACTTTGAGTCATTTTTGCAGCTGGCTCTTTACAAAGCATCATAAAGGGATCATAGCTATTGCCCATAATCTCAAAGGTTATGATGGTCAATTTATTCTCAATCATATTATCAACGTTGGGATGAAAGAACCAGAACTGACCATGAATGGGAATAATATTTTGAAGTTAGAACTGAACGGTGTGTGTTTGATCGACTCCTTCAGTTTCATGAACTTTGGGTTGGCAAAATTTCCGACTACATTTGGACTTCAAGAAATGAAAAAAGGTTACTTTCCTCACTGGGCAAATACAGACGAATTCTGGGATTACGTCGGCCCATACTTGGACATGTCTTATTACAAACCCGATTCAATGTCTGAAGAGGCTCGATCGAAATTCATAGTCTGGTATAATGACAAAGTTCAAAACGGTAAGGAATTCAATTTTCAAAAAGAGATGGAGATGTACTGTCGTTCGGATGTTGATATCCTAAGACGAGGATGTGGTGAATTCAGAAAGTTGTTCATCGAACAGAGTGGAATTTGTCCATTTACAGAGGCGTTTACCATCGCCGGCGCCTGTAACAAGATTTGGCGAAAAGATTATTTACCAAAAGGTCAGATAGCTATCATTTCAAGCAAAGATCCAGCCAGACGCCGGTTTTCTATGAAAGCAATACGGTGGATTCAAAGCATTGCTAGGGAAAAAGGGGTTCATATTCAACACGCCAAAAATGGTGGTGAATTTCGAATAGGGAAATACACTGTAGACGGATTTCACCGTCAATCAAAGACTGTCTATGAATTCCTCGGGGATTTATTTCATGGGTGCCAGACATGTTTCAAGGATCGAAAATATATCAACCCCATCAATGGAAAAACAATGGATGAATTGTACAACAGCACCATCGAACGATTAGAAACCATCAAAAGAATGGGATATAACGTCGTAACCATATGGGAGCATGAATTCGATGCCAAGATGAAAAAGGACAAAGAGTACAAAAAAAGCATTGAAAGTCTATACCCGAACTGCGACCCCATCGAACCAAGAGAGGGATTGGCTGGAGGTAGATGCAATGCAATAAAAATTGCCTATGATATTGAGGAAAACAGCAAAAAGGAAATCAAGTATATTGACATTTGCTCTCTGTATCCTTACGTCTGCAAACATAAATTCTATCCTGTAGGCCATCCAACAATCTTGACTGCTGAGAACATTGATATGAAGAATATTCGTCAGTATGAAGGACTCATTAAATGCAAAGTTCTACCCCCAATTGATTTGTTTCATCCTGTTCTTCCAGTTCACTGTAACAGCAAGATGATGTTTCCACTCTGTATGAAATGTGCACAAGAAAGCTCAAACGTTTGTAACCATGAAAAAGAAGAGAGAGCATTGATTGGAACTTGGGTTACATTTGAACTGTTCAAAGCTCTTGACTGTGGTTATCAGCTAATGCAAGTGTATGAAATCTGGCATTTCCACTCTGTTTCGGATCAATTCTTTAAAGGCTATGTGGACAATTTCTTGAAAATCAAGCAAGAAGCCAGTGGATATCCCAGTTGGTGTCAGACAGACTCGGAAAAGCATCAATTCATTCACGAGTATGAGGAAACTGAAGGGATTCGTCTTGATCCCAAATGTATTCAAAAAAATCCTGGTAAAAGATCATTTGCTAAGATTATGCTGAACTGTCTTTGGGGAAAATTAGCACAGCGTGAAAACATGAGCAAGACGAAATACATCAGAGAACCATCTAAATATTTCGACTTGATTACCGACCCGAAATACACGGTAAAGCATGTGGAAATCTTTGACAACGAGTGTCCATTCATTTTGGTCAACTATGAAGAAAAGATGGACTTTGTCGAAACGCATGCGACAGCCAATGTTATTGTAGCATCCTACGTAACAGCCTATGCAAGGTTGGAACTGTACAGTGTTCTTGAAAGGTTGGGGGATAGAGTTCTGTATTTCGATACAGATAGTTGTATGTACATACATGATCCTGAATTGTGGAATCCTCCCATCATTAACAGTAGGCTAGGAAGATGGACCGATGAAGAACCTGATTGTAGAATAACTCATTTCAGAGGATTAGGCCCCAAGAATTACGCTTACAAAATGAGAACAAAAGATGGAAAAGAAAAAAGCAAATGTAAAGTCAAGGGAATTACTTTGGATTACAATACAAATCAGATGGTGAATTTCGACACCTATTCGAAATGTGCTTTGGATCGTACAGTAGAAATCAAAGTTCAGTATGACTGTAGAATCAAAAGACATAAAGACAGAACAGTGACCAGTGACCCACAGACAAAAACCTTTCGCTCTGTATACACCAAAAGAGTGATTGTAAATGATACTGATACTGTTCCCTATGGTCATAAAAGTTTAAGGGTATAAATATCTGTAAGAAACAACATCGTGTTACACTGTTTTGAAGTGAACGATCGAAGTAATTTTAAAAAGTGAAATCATGTCAAGTGAAATGCTACCTTTACCGATAGAACTACGTGAAAAAGTTTATAGAGATTTCATCCATCTGCACACGCTCGATGAACAACTACAGTTTGACATTAAATTCAAATGTGTGAATCTTTGGATAAACAAACTGCATAAGGGAGTTGCAAAAGGAGAGACATCCTGTAAGTTGTATAGGATGCACGACTTTATTGTGATGATGGGGGACGATACGAATTTCGATCTCCCTTTCAAAGCTTATTTAGCAATTTGTCTGTTGGAAGACAACTATATTGCTAAACAAATGGATTCCACAAGTCAGTGGCGTTTCATCATCGTAGGAAGAACAGAAGAAAGTTTTTTGAACGTGCTGAAAATGAAATCAGTTCTGTTTAACTTTTACTTACGCTACAAAAGAGGATCCATTCAAGACGGTGAGGAAACAATGGAAACCTTTGAAGGTTATGTTCTGTTTGATAGAGATGTCACAAAAAAAATCGTATTTTCAACTCTTTCGACAAAAGATATTTCAAAATATGTTTATCCATCTAGTGGAGTACGTGAATATAGTGAAATGGACAGCAAATTTCCATTGTTTTTGGGTAATGAACAATTGCATAAAGTTATTGTGGAACATGAAGACAAGTGGAAAAATCGAGGTATCTGTGAATTCGCATTGTAACGATACTGCACTCTATGACCTATAAGATTTGAGGGTATAAATAACTGTAAGGGACAACACCATGTTACACTGGCTTGAAGTGAACAATCAAAGTAAGACGGCTCTATCGAAAAGTGGAAATCATGTCAAGTGAAATGCTGCCTTTGCCAATAGAACTACGTGAAAAAGTTTATAGAGATTTCATCCATCTGCACACGCTCGATGAACGAACACAATTCAACCTTAACTTCAGCTGTGTGAAATTTTGGATAGATAAATTGCACAAGGGAGTTGCAAAAGGAGAGACATCCTGCAAAATGTATAGCATGCACGACTTTATTGCAATGCTGGTGACTGAGTCAGATTTCGATACCACTATCAAAGGCTATTTGACAGCTTGTTTGTGGAAAAGTGACTATTTCGCTAAGAAGTTGCAAGCCACAAGTCGATGGCGATTCATTATCATAGGAAGACCAGAAGAAAGTTATCTGAATCTAATGAAAATGAAATCAGACCTGTTTAATTTTTACTTACGGTATACAAAATCAAGAGATAATGCAGAAGGAGTGGATATCATGGAAGGCTATCTCCTATTTGATAGAGATGTCACAGAAAAAATCGTACTTTCAACTCTTTCGGCAAAAGCAGTATTCAAAAACGTCTTTAAAATTAGAGGAACGTGTGAATATAGTGGATTGGACAGTGTATATCGTTTGTTTTTGGGCAATGAACAATTACACAAAACTGTTGTGGAACATGAAGACAAGTGGAAAAATCGAGGTATCTGTGAATTTGCATTGTAGAAATTGTTTTGTCATTGTTGTAAATAAAAACTGTATTGTCAATGCTTTTGTATATAAAATGTACCTTCATTGCTTTGTATATAAAATGTCTTTGTATATATAAAATATAGTGTTAGAACATTTGCTTTGTTTTAAACGTTACTGTTTTTTCATGATATTGTTTTTTCATGATATTGTTAAGAACTTTTGAATGAATAAAGAAATGATTTTAAAAGGTCGTCTGTTTTGATTTTCTTCCCCAAAAAAGTTCAGACTTAGAAAAATGTAGCTAGATCATCACATTCTATGTGAGATCATATAGTACGTTATGTTCTATCTACATGCTCTCGCCCCCGTTCGTGCTCTTAATTCTATTGCAAAAGTAGGTCAATCCCCTACCAAGCTATAAAATGTTGGCAAAAATTTTCCTATCTTTTATTCTTTCTCTATCTTTTTATCCTAGCGATATGTCCGTGAGACAAGGTTTTGGTACTCCACCTCAATCTTATTATAGCGGAAAATATTTACGCTATAAGAAGTACTTCAATCATGAGCATTTCATTAGAAAACATTATTTTGATGCAGAACGATACTTGGATGAATCTCAGCCTAGTTTGTTCTCTAGAAGATTTTCCGTTTCAGAAATTTATGAAATGGTAAAATCTACTGTAGAACATAGTGATAGTATTAAATTGCAAGGTTTCAACAAGATAATTTTTGAAATGAAATTTCCTGTTGAAATCGGAAAAGATGCAGATGGTAAAGAAGCGTATGTTTGTAAAGTCGTCGCCTGCTATGATGGATTTGAGTTGCCGGACGTAGTCAAGTATAAAGATCTTTCTGTCATCACGGCATATCCTGTATAATGGATAAAAAACAATGGTTCTTTTTAAGAACCACTCTCTCCTTCTTTTAGGATTGAGGGCTCTTTTCAGAGCCAACCAATACCCAGGAAGACTGCTTCTTCAAATTGTCAATTTTCACAAACGTATTTCTCAGATCGAAAGACTGATTGCATCAGACTCAAAAAAAGACTAAGTCCTATCCGAAGAGTCGTCGTTTTTCCCCACACCCACCAAGATCAACCGTTTTTCCACTCCTGCCATTCCTTTTCTACAAAAGAATATAACGAGTTTGACGATTGGTCTACGTTAATTCTGAGTCAAAAAAGTAGGTCAATCCCTCCACTAAGTTATAAAAATTCAGTGAACTTTTCCTATAACCATTCGACTCTCGTTTCTCTCGAGTAGCACGAATAAGAAATCGTAAAAGTATACCAAGACGAGAAAAAATGCTTATATTTTTTCCTTATTGTCCACAGTGTGATAGACCATGTGCAATAGAGTGTGGAAAATGCTTTCATATCCTACACCATCTTGGAGAAAAGCACAATTGTCCAGAACCAGATGAGGGATTCTATGACTATGATGAAGACTATGGTGTAGTGATTTGGTGTCATTATTGCTGTCAAGCTTTCATTGTGGTACAGTTTGAAGAAGAAGAAGAACAACTCGATCGCAACCAGTGAAGGATGAATCTTCATCAAAAAACAGCCCTTTTCAGGGCTAACATGCAACAAGAAAGTTTTTTACTTTCTTCAAATTGTCAGTTCAAGTCAATTCTGAATTAAGAAATATAACGAAACTAACGATTGGATAACATTAATTCCAAGTCAAAGTAGGTCAAGCCCCCTACCACCCTATAAAAGACGGGAATATTTTTCTTTTTAATCAGTTTTTCCCTCTCAGAGCTCAAAAATGAAGACCCTCGACAAACGGTTCAAATTGCTTGAAGCAGAGCGACGACTTAGAAAGGGATGCAAACAGATCGAATTGCTTAAAATTCGTCTGAGTGGGATAGAAAAACGATCTGATAAGTGTAAAAGCAGAGCCGTGCAGTATAATCTGAAAATTCAACTTTGTTCAATCAAAGGAGTACTCATTATGTATAATGAGTATGTCCAAGGCAAACTTGAAGAAATCAATGAACTTCGGCGTGAGCTATTCCCCGAAGATTCAGATGAGGAGGTTTAGAGTCCTCGATCTTTTCTCTAGTTTTGAAATTAAGTTAACCGATAATTAAATTAATTTCATTACAGAGAATAGTGAAAAACAGCCCTTTTCAGGGCTAACATACACCAAGAAAGTTTTATCTTTCTCTTCAAATTGTCAGACCAACTCAATTCTGATTTTAAGAAAAAAGTAATTTTTACTTCAACTTGTCAAAAAAGACTAAGTTCATCAGAAAGCCTTGATCCCTACCGGAACGTATAGAATTGTTTTCATCTATCTTTTACTTATTCAAAGAGAATATAACGAAACTAACGATTGGTTAACGTTAATTTCGAGTCAAAGTAGGTCATTCCATCTGTAAAAAAACGTATAAAGAAAGCCGGTCAAGTTCTCATTTAACCATTTTTACCTCTCAATACTCGAGAATAAAAATGTTTTGTATGTTCATGTTTGGATCAGTGGCATATTACTCAATACTGAACTGGCTAGAAGATTGGTTTCGTCGACGACAGATACGTCATGAGATAGCACTACTTATCATGCTAATTAATGAGTTCGAGGCTGCGAGAGATAGACGAAGAGGTTGAAAAAATACAGATCTTCGAAAACAGTCCTTTTCAGGACTACCAATCGTTAAGAAAGTTCTATCTTTTCAAATTTTGTCAAACAAAATTCTACATAACTCTAATAAAATTTCATCCCAAATAATATTTCCTAATATAGTGTAGTTCATCCTTTTGCAAGTAAGCAGTATAACTATGTAAAAATCGAAAGATTATCATTTCTGCTTAACTAAAATTCAGCTGTTTTCGTTCAATCATAGGACATGTTACATTCGCAATAGAGCTCAGATCAATCGGTTAGCTAGTACCCCAGATTTCTATCATTTCTCTCTCTAAGTGTTATAATCATTCGTGGGTGATTCCGACCGGGTCCGCGCTCTTAATTCTGTATCAAAGTAGGTCAATCCCCCTACCATCCTATAAAACGTTGACGATATTTCTCTACAATCATTCGGCTCTCGATCTTCGAGTAGTACGAGTAAAAACATACTGTTAACGGGAAAGATGAATCTCAACTTAGCCAATTACAACTTAGCCGACTACATCTTAGACAACTCCTTGCCACAGAGTGGAAACAGTGGAGATATTCTAGCGTCAGCCATGAATTCGACATTCATTGAGCCAATGGCAGCACCAGTTAACAAATTCGAGGAAGAGATGCGACAGATGATCTCAAAACAAGATGCTACAATAACTCAGATTTCAGAGGAGTTGAAAACATTGAACAGAAACATCGAGACAATATGTCAGCAAAGACAGTCAACTACACCTGTTATTGTGAAGATTCCGGTGGAGTTTGACTTTGATAAAACTAGCCTTCGAAGACTAACAGATTCCCTCGTAACAGTTGTAAAAAAAGATCAGAAGTCAAAGGAAAATCAGTCGAAGGAAAAACAACCAAAATAAAGCAACACTCAAAGGAAAACCAACACTCGAAGGAAACACAACCAGAGAAAGATCATCAACCAAAGGGCGAGAAGATAAAAAATAAAAAACGAGAAATAGAGAAAGATGATAATGATGAACAACTTCACAAAAAACAACGATACGATTCCACCTATGTATCACCGCCAAAAATAGGTTTGGGAAAACATGGAAAAAACATCGACAACTTCAAAGACTTCAAGATCCCAAAGATTCCAAAACTCAAACTCAAAAAGACACCCAAAGAAACAAAGAAAAGTTCTCAATAGAGGAAAAAACACAGCAAAAAAAGACAAAAAAAGACACAGAAAAAGACAAAAAAAGACAGTTCAATCTCCAAAAACAGTCCTTTTCAGGACTAACCAAATCCTAGAAAATCTATCTTCGACAATTGTCAATATCGCTAAGACCAATAGAAGACCCTTTTGTCTTGGGAACCATGTCGTGGTAAAAGACTAAATCCAACGCTGATAGAGAAACCCTGAGGTGAACGAAGACGGAAAAAAGACTAAGTCCGACGGTAATAGAGAGAAAGAACAGCCCTCCGAAAAAAGTCTAAGTCCAACGATAGGCTCTGCCTGAATCAGGCTAAGTCCGACGGTAATAGAGACAAAGAACAACTCTCCAAAAAAAGACTAAGTCCAACGAGGGTCTCTGCCTGAACCACCTGCCGGAACTACTTTTGTCCGAGGTCTACCCTCCCGAACCTAGTAGCGGACTATTTATAATTGTATTCCTGCGTCGCGGAAACCGAAGCACACCCAAATCTGCAGTGATGCGGCTTTTTTTCTCCTCGGGAGGGTAGACCTCGGACAAAATCGCTCTCAGGGAGGGTAGACCTCGGACAAAAAAGGGCGTGTCCAGGGCTCTGGAGGGTAGACCTCGGACGCTGTCCGAGGTCTACCCTCCTATACTACTTGCGTCATTGTCGTCGTGTAAAAACTTTGACATTTAATAATCTCTGTTCTTCCTGAAGATATTTACTTCAAACTTGGGCAAGTTATTTACTGTCAAAAGGGATACCCTTATAACAAGGGCAGGTAACCATCAAAATATTTTGACAGAGTTACGCCCTTTTTTACTACTTTAAATTTTCAGAACCTTTGACATTTTATAATATCTGTCATTAATTAAGATACTTACTTCAAACTTGGACTTTTTGTTAACTATTAAAAGGGGAATTTTTATCAGCACAACAGAGGCAGGTAACCACCAAAATATTTTTGGCAAAGTAACTAGTTATGTCCCTTTTTCGACTAAGAACTTTTAGCTCAGCTGTGTTTAGAGGCATGGTATTTTCATAGCTCTAGTGTCATCATCTTCGTCGTTTGTGTCGTCGTCATGCAAAATCTTTTACATTTTTACAATATCTTTGTTAGTGCTGAAGATGTTTACTTCAAACTTGGACAAGTTGTTAACTACCAAAAGGGAAGCATATACAATAAGGATAAATAACTATCTAGTTATGCCTCTTTTTCAACTTTGTGTTTTCACTGAAAATCAAGCAACTGCAGCCGAGCGTTAGCACCCGCATATGGTGCTCTTGTTACCAAACGCAACTGTTGCCGAGCATTGGCGCCCTTTTTATTTGTTGCTATAGAAACCAAAATGCAAAAATAAGAAGAAATACCTAGAAGATTGTCTTTTCAGACACCAAATCATGCTCTGTGATATTAGCCTTTAAAGACTGTGTTTTTCCTTGTCATTGCTCAAAGGGTATGGTTACTGTTTCAACTTGTAGACTGAGTATGGTAAAATGAAAAAAAAAAAAAATGATTCATTGCTTGGTCACTGTAGATTTTTTGCACCTTCCAGAAACGTTCCCAGGGCTTGTCCTCTATCAGCAATTTTTTGCGCGCTGCTCATTTTGGTTTGATTTGTTGCCAAAGCAACGTAAAGGAAGAAAACAGGAAACAGAAAATCCTTTGAAAATTATCTCCTTTCAATCCATAAAAGACCATGAGGCTAAGGCTATACCAAAGTACACATTATATTGGACTTTACAAATTTATGTTTTTCCATTCTGTTGTCAGCTCCACAGACTGTCAGTGTGAGACATGTAGATATTTTTTTACTAGTCTGTACAAATGTGATAGCAGTTTTTAAGCCTGTACAGATGAGACAGCAACTTTAAGCTTCTAGGGCTCATCTTCCTACCTCTTCTCCCGTTCTGATGCCCAGGCCTTCAGCGCTTTGATTTTACATTTGCTCTGGTTCATGCATATATCGTTACCCATACATTAAGAACTCGTTCTGAAGTCTTTTCAAATTACTTTTCAGATCATTTTATCCCCCAGATAAAGACATGTCTGTTTTTTAGCCCGCCCAATAGCTCAGTGGTTAGCGTATCTGACTCGTGACCTGGTGGTCGATACGCGGTTGAGGCAAACTTTCTTTCCGGCGATTTTTAGCCTCTCACCTCTGATGCATGTGAGAGAAGTAGTCAGTGGCTTTGGAAAGAAAATTGTGTCAGTACTGGTGTGAGAAAGCCAGGAAACACATGGGTGCGTCACTGACTGCCATGATATGACCTGAGCTGTTAAAATGGCGTTAAACTCCTATCTATACGAACCAAACCAAATGTCGTGGGGGGGGGGGGGGGGGGGTGCGCGTATTTGTGCGTATTCGAGTTTCGTGCTGTTCGTTCACGATAACTTTCTTCGTCATAGTGTAAAGGCGCGTTAATGTCGATTGAAGAACAGCATATTAATTTAGTGAATGGTGTTTTGCACCGCTTTCAACATTATTTCAGTCATACCAAGGCGACAGCTCACATATTCATGTGTTCCCTGGGTATGACTAGTCGGGCTCCGAAGTGTATTGCATAAGGATACGCCTTTGAGGATCGAATTTGGGGCCTGTAGGTTACTAATCGTGCACTTTACCACTGAGCCACGTAGGTTCCCACTGCAGAACAGAAGCCATTACCTGTACAAGTAAATGTAAGGCAAAAGATGAATGAACCGCACCGAAACATGTACTTGTTTTTCTTAAAAGCCCAGTAGCGAACAAAAGTAAACATTGTGGGTATTAAAATGCGTTTCAACTTAAATCATTTCTTTAAAAAGTATGCAAATTATTGTTACGATAACAACCTGTTATTGTACGGTTTGAAAAGAGATAGTCGCTGGCAGAAAAATGAAATTCAAAAACAGGTAAAAAGTAAATAAAAGAGAGGGCGACCTGCAACTTTGGGGCTACTTTTAAAATTAATTTTTCTGCCAGCGACTAACAATTTGACTGACCGTACAATAACAGACTGTCATCCTCACAATAATTCCATTACTATTAAAGGTATAATTTTAATTTAAACACATTTTATCACCCACGTTGTTCACCCTTGGTCCCTACTGGACTTTTAAATTTACATAGATATGAGTACCTTTTCATTATCCGTTCATATTATTGTTTATGTATGCGATAACAGGTTTAAAATCGCGTACCGTGACGAGATAATTTATAAACCCAACTCGATAATGTTTATTTTATCTTCTCACGGTTCGTGGTTTTATATAGGTCTTGCTCTATAAACGTTTCATTGTCAGCTTATATCATTGTTAATGTTTGGGTTGATTAATTGATTGATTGTATAGTGTTTAACGCCGTTTTCAACATTATTTCAGTGTAATTATCCATGCTTTCCTGGAGTTTCTTTTACCAGTACTACGCACAATATTCTTCCAAGCCACTGACTGCTTTCCCACATAACTATCGTCGAAACAATGGTCAGCGGTGAGAGAGGAATGAATCCTGTCGCAATGACTATCATCAATTCTCGGAAAGAAATTGGCCGAGCCGGGTATCCTGTTCTCAAGTCATGAACGCTACCTACTGAGCTACCGGGGCTCGGCATTTATGTTTGGGATTACAGGTTTAAAATCACGTACCGTAACGAGATAATTTATATTATCCTGTCACCTCCTATAAATTCCACCGTATAACAGGGGGTCATATAAACTTGGTGATATACGGTCACTTGACCACGTGACTAGGTTTATTATGTCAGTTGGTCACGTGATCAAGGTTTATTAGGCTAGTTGGTCATGTGACCAGCCGGAACTCCTTTTTTAGGTGCCAGTACACGAAATCAATATTTCAAAGTAAAATTATCGCTTAAAATTCGATACACATGTTGATTTTTCTTATTATTTAAGATAAAATAGAATTCTTCGCCACAGCATTCTTCCCAGGGTTTACGTCACGTTTATGACGTAGTCCATATTATTCATGACGTCATTATTACAGCTGCATACCAAAAGCGCTTTGCATAGTTCGCCATACAAGTGTGTTTTTTTCATAGTGCGAAAGATGTCAATACGTGCCTTAATTTCGAGCGAAATATTCTATCTAGTCGGATTTATGTTTGTAAACGTGTAACAGGATAAACAGAATAGTGTCGTTGAAAATTTGAAGAATAGACAGTAGTGTCTTTGATTCCAGGAAATTTTGTCAGGCTCGCCTCGGGAATTTTATGGTGTCAGTACCATAAGATATTGGATAAAAGGTACAGTCTTTGTATCATGTCTGTTTTTTGTTTTGTTTTGTTCATTTACAGTGCGTGACAGGATAAATAGAATAGATGGTTGGTGTCTTGGATGGGTTAAGTTTATCGGGCTCGGCTCCGGAATTTATCCGGTTCGCCTTCGGCTCACCAGATAAATTCCTCCGCCTTGCCCGATAAACTTAACCCATCCAAGACACCAACCATCTATTCTCTATAACCCAACTCTCATCATGGATCGTGGTTTTAAACAGGTATTTCCAAAAAGCAAACAATAATATTAACTGCTAATGAAAGGTTTATCGATTTGGAGTTATAAACATGTATTCCAAAAACAAACAATAGTATAAACTGTTAATGAAAGGTTTATCGAGTTGGAGTTATTCTGTCGAAAATTGATGAAACCTTTGTGTCCGTTCGTGAACTTCGTTCGACCCTTCGAAGACAAAAAGGCCTCGGTCTCGTTTTTTACCATCCATTCTTAAGAACATTCTTAGTCTCATTCTTCAAGATTTTCACCTTTTCCAGCACTGCGTCCTATCCATACAGATACAAAATCCATCTGTTGAGCAATATTTATTTTTGTCGTCTGCAAATACTTTTAAATGGACAAGTCATAAATTTGGTCGGCTGGTAAAGGGTAACTGTTGCATTTCATACACAAAAGATGAGTAAAGCGAATAATGAAAGTGTCCTTTGTCTTATGACCAAATAAGGAAGAGACAAAAAAAGACAAGTGTTTCAAGAATATCGTGCGGAAATTAACCACTTTCCCAAACAAGCCCTGGTTTTCACGTGTCTGCAGTACAAGTCTTTTGAAAACACTGTGGGAAAAGGAGAAATTGCTCGTAACGAGCAATTTCTCCTTTTCCCACGGTGTTTTCTACCCTTTTTGATAACTTTCTGCCATTTTCATCAAATTTAAAATTGTCGTCTGCAAACTCTTTCAATTTGAACCAGTCCAAAATTTGTCGTTTGGGAAAGGGTTAAATACAAACGAACTTTTAACTCTTTCCCACGTAACACAATTTTAGACTTGCCCAAATTCAAAGCATTTGCAGACGACAAATTAAAGGCGGCCCAAATGGTAGGATTTGCCTCAGAAAGTGTAGAAAACACTGTGGGAAAAGGAGAAAATGCTGGTTACCAGCATTTTCTCCTGTTCCCACAATGTTTTCAAAAGCCTTCATTCTCAGGGTCGCTCGCTAAAACAATGACTTTTTTGGTAAACGGTTAAGTCAGATTGACCACTTACTTCTTGCAAACTTATTTTAAGTTGCCTAATTGGTTTAGTGTGTAAATAAAGCCGCTTACAAAAGTATTTATCTTGGCGGTCTGTGAACGTTTACAATATGTTTACAAGTACCACCGGCTCCTTCCTGACATCAGTCAAGTCGAAACAAGTATGTGGGATGAGGGAGAAAAGACTCCTAAAGGAATGAATTTAGCAGTAAGTACCATTCAATCAGTGTTTAGCGACCTGGTGAAAGGTGCTTTTGAAAAAGTTTTCTACTCAACCACGGACATGCTTTATTTTTTCGACGAGCTAAATGTCCTGGCTTTTGACCTACTTTTTGGCACTGATAACAAATGAATGAATAGGAAATTGTGATTGGTAAAAAAATGAAGACATGTTTATTTTAAGGGGACTCCTCCCTATTTGCGGGCAAATTTACGCCGTCTATCTTTTTTTTACAGACATTTCTTGTTTCAAATTGAATGATTCTGATCAATCAAACTTAGCATTCGGCTTTGAAATAACTGTATGCGCTGTTGTATTGAAATTTCCATATCACGATGGGGGAAAGCTTGAGAAATATTTGTCCCCCTCAGGAGATTCGACCTTTATAACGCTAAATAAACAACAAAAAAACAGCCCCTTGTCCGTCCATTAATTACCATCCTACCACTGTATGACGATATTTTGGTCGCATATTAACCCTTATCCTGCTACAAAAGTTAAATAAAACTTTCAAGCCGATAGTAAAAATCCCAACAATGTTATTTCAAACCTATTTTTGGAGAAAAAAAAAATCCTTAGTGTAGGACAGTGTAGATCTATGATCAGACTGCACGTTATGTGCAGTCTGATCTTGATCGACACTGTCTGCAAAATCTCAGTGAGTCGCCCTTAGCAGCTTAAGGGTTAAAACCCGGTGGCACTTATTTTTGATTTAAACTTTGCCCACTAAAACCTTATATTTAAGTCACACACACACACACACACACACACATATATATGTGTGTGTGTGTGTGTGAGCCAAAGGGGGCTTATGAGAAAACGGGGTTTAATAAAACTACACAGAGAAAAATCCAACCATGTCAGCCTGCACACTCCGGGCAGGTTGCATAGGTAGAAACTTGCTGTTTGTAAATTTTCTGTCTGTCCAATGATCATTCTACTTCATCATACAGCCAGTTGTTAGACAAACTGGTTTTTATGGATCTATACTTACATGTATGTGATGATGATTGATTGATTGTAGGGTGTTTAACGCCGTTTTCAACATTATTTCAGTTATATCGCGGCGGCCAGTGCACCTATCCATGCTTTCCTGGAAATACTTTTTACCAGTACTCCGCACAATATTCTTTCCAAGCCACTGGCTGCTTTCCCACATAACTATCGTCGAGACAATGGTCAGCGGTGAGAGAGGAATGAATCCTGTCGCAATGACTATCATCAATCCTCGGAAAGAAATTGGCCGAGCCGGGGATCGAACCAGCGACCTCCTGTTCTCAAGTCCTGTACGCTACCGACTGAGCTACGGGGGCTTGGCATGTATGTGATGACTTGCTTGGTATAATGCATCACGGAGATGCATTAAACCTCTTCCTGTCATAACATGACTCATATGGTTTTGAAGGGAAAACTTTGAAGCTAAATTTCGCCCTCTA
Organism: Tridacna gigas; assembly: GCA_945859785.2. Lineage (NCBI taxonomy): Eukaryota > Metazoa > Mollusca > Bivalvia > Cardiida > Cardiidae > Tridacna > Tridacna gigas. The sequence continues at coordinate 34,935,981 of OX244029.2, read as the reverse complement.
TATATCAGATTCATAGGCCTTATACATTACGCTTTAGAGGGCAAACTTTGTAGGGGAAAACTCGAATTGTGCGCCATATACGTCATATATTAAAAACCGCTGACTCTTTTTTTATTTTGTTTTTTTACCAAACTTTGCTCTCTTAAATCTGATATATAAGACTTACATGTAGTCATATATGGCCCGCAACAAGCGAAATGAGACCTTCGGACATTTGCGTAAAGTGTTGTCCCGGATTAGCCTGCGCAGTCAGCGCAGGCTAATCCGAGACAGCACTTTACGACTACATAAGATTTTTTCATACAGTAGACTTGAAATAGAAAATCGCACACAAACGGGAGGTGTCGTCTCGGATTAGTCTCGGATTAGTCACAAACTGCACAGGCATATCTGGGACGACACACTTTTACGCATATGTCTGAAGGCCCCTTTTCGTGTGTTGCACGCCATATAGTCAGGTATATTACGTTCTAAGGGCAAACTTTGTCCAAAAAAATGATGCTGTATACGCCGATATTTTGGTTGTATATTTAAAACAGCAGGGACTTGTTCTTCGACTGAACTTTGCCCTTTAAAACCTCATAATATATAAGTATCATCATATATGGTTTTGTCTTTACATACCAGGCACAGAAAATTGTAAGAAAGTGAGCGAATCCTTGTAACAAGTAATTGATCCTTTTCCGTCCACGTTTTCCAAATCACTTAACAAACCAAAAAAAAAGCTAGCGCTAAATAAATTCAAACAATATATTCTAAATGAATGCAAAACATATATACACAGTTAAAAACTAGTCTGATATATATATTCAAACATTACTTCAAAACCACCTTAACAGCAAATTTTCCGAACGATTTTCACCGAGTCTTTGACCCCTTAGTCAGAAACAGGCCAGAACAGTAACGGAGCAATTCCGCTGGTTTAATAAATAAAGATGTCGTCAGTAAAAAAATCATAAGTCATCTGTATATGTCCATGACCCGATATAATAGATCTTCGTTCCATAACAGCGAAAGTATGTGTGCGCTGACTTTCTTTCAACTTCTTTTCTATTTAGTACTCCGTACCTACATATTGTACTGAATGCCAACAACTGCATTAGACATTGAATATAACGTATGTATATGATACAGAGAACAGAAATAAGAGTTGGGGAAAGAAAACGTTCTTCAGTATGTCTACGTTGTATCACGTGCACACATGACCACACGACAACATTCTGACACAGAGATTACAGTGCCAGTATAGCTTTGCATATCAGTAACAAAAGTCATACTATCACTTTTCACCCTTTACCACACGATCCCGACTTTTAACGACCCTAAGAAAAGAGCCTCTTGAAAACGTTGTGGGAAAAGGAGAAAATGCTGGTAACCAGCATTTTCTCCTTTTGCCACAATGTTTTCTACACTTCCCAAAACAAATTTCAATTTTTACGTCGCATTTATTTTGTCGTCTGCAAATGCTTTCAATTTGGACAAGTCTAAAATTTTGTCGTTTGGTAAAGAGTTAACCCTATACAAACATTAGGTTTGAGTCAGGTCACTGCAACCGATACAGTAAGACGCGCAGGGAGTGAAGTAGCAGTGTGAGTTCTTTCTAATTTGTGATAGGATACTTGTTCCACTTAAAACCTTCTTTCAAGTTTCGAAACTAAACTGTGGATTTTCACATCACTGATTTAAAAAATCAATTTTTTCAACATTCATGTTGTTTTGCTGTATGGGATTAATTAATTAATTAAGTAAGTAGGTAGGTAGGTAAGTATATTTCTTTATTCTCATATATTGTTTTATTAATTGTTCATTATTTATTAATATATTCTTTATTATTCATTCATTTATTTTTTTACTATTTTACATTTACCTCCATTGAATCATTCATTTTTTTTCAGGATTTCCTTTGCATGTTTGCACAGGACTACAATCAGGACTGATAGCATTAAAAACAAGACAGAGAAGTCGCCTCCACTTGCACAAAAATTAAACACTGAAAGAAAATAAGAAGTTCAACTCAAAGCAAACCTTAACATCTTCAAAACAGTAGTGACAAACCATAACTGAATTGAACTACTCAGCGTTATTCTACAAGGAATTACGGAGAAATTATGTTTGACCGGCCACTTCTTCCAGGAACGTTACTGCTATGCATGTCGTGCTTAGCAACAGGGATCGTTGCAAGGGAATATCAAAGTTGCAACTCTACGAAATGTAAATTCAGAATGTCAGACACCAGCATTATTTACTTTCACAGTCTTTTACTTGAAGAAGATCCTAAGTTGATCAAGTTTAACATCGTGTTTTACAATAAGTCGCAACTCATTAATGTTACTAATGCTACGAGAGACACCTTCCAGCCAACACAATGGTTTTGGACTTACAACTCCTCGCGAGGAATGTACCCATACCTATACTGGGATGTAGATTTTGGGGTCTTATCTTTTGGCCTACTCGAAGTCAAAACGTTGCGAGAACACCCATTTGTTCATATGGATGTAATAAGCAATAGCAGTGATTGTGTAGTGACACTTGGAACACGAGACACAACTAAAGCTATCACTTGTGCATTAGAGGAATTATTAAAAAATTTTACATCTCAAAAATACCATACAAAATACCAGAACAGTTATTTCTGTTTCCTTGCAGAGAAGCCTGGAGTTCGAAACTCATTTGGATATACCGCTGCCATGTATTTTTTGTACCCGTTGGAATTCATAAACTACAAATGCTGCGTCGTCTATTATAACTATACAAGAAGAGCCTTTGTAAACAATTGTCTCCCTAAACAGATACAAAAATGGCCCGAATGTGCAATTTTACCATTTGTTTTGGGGCTGATTTTTCTTCTTTATTCCCCGATAATTGTACTTACGATTGGAGACAATTGGTCCAGAAGCATAAAGGTCATTCCACAAACGTATGAAATGATCGATGTTGGGTCTGAAAACAGTCATAGCATCAACGCAACGGACGATGAATGGATTTATTTGGACGGGTCTAGTCCGTATACTATCTTAGACTGGATTTCACAGCTACTGTGGTGTGGGTTAGATAAGTCACACCCGGTCGCAATTTCCAGAATCAAACGTTTGCTGTTTCTGCTCTTGTCTACAATCCCCGTGCTTTTGCAGTTGTTACTCTATTATTGTTACCGGGAAGATAATTTAGTCGATGCGTTAGTTCGGCACGGATGTCCAATGGGATTTCGTTCTTTGTTAGCAGAAAAACCAGCAAGGGACAGTTACTTCGTACCTAAGTTTGGAGGAGGTTTAAACATTCTGCTTGCATTCGGTATTTTGGGTCTTTTGATCATCGTTATGCCGTCGAACTTGAAACAAATCCTTGAAGATAGCGTTCCCATGCATTCCAATGCCGTCAGCTCACCACTTTGTCTTGGAATGTGGGAGATGCGTGATCTCGCTATGATTCAGACAAACTCCATTCCGGGCTATAAAAGATGTTCAGAAATTTGTATCAGTGGTATCATTCTACTTTTTAGTCCTCGATTTTGGTCCCGGGTGTTGCGTACACAATACAACAGACTGCGCTCTTTTCTTGATACCTTTTGCTTTGAGCGGAAAACCCTTTACGTTTTCATCTTGATTATTATCATTCCATTTTATTTTTTGTTTTGTGCTATTGAGGCTTGCCTTTGTTTGATTTGGTACGGCCTTCCATTCATTCGTTGCATGTTTTTTCTACCGAAGGGCCTTCTGTCGTCGTTATGGAGAATGACAGATAACTCAGTATGTATACCCAACAGGTTCAAACTATTTATTAAAAACCCAGTGGTATTTGGTTTGATATCTATCACCCTGTTTACGATTTCTTCTTTTTTCACTTACACATGGTATCTGATATTCATCCAAAGCTTTACCTTCTTTTCTCAGGTCCTCGTTTTCTGCTTTGTAGCCGTCATCGTGTATCCAGCCATTGCTTTTGGCAGCCTGTTCTTTGCTTTCGCGTTGCTCTACTATATTTTCCATATGATACGAGGCTTTGGAGATGTCTATCTGGTATTGCTTTCGGAGGCGATTGAGATCAGCAGGAATTTAGACGGGATAACTAACTATACGACAATCAATAATGACACTTTGGAAGTTTCCAATATCAGAGCATATAGAATTGACCGTATTCTAATAGAAGGTAGGGAGCTGTCCTTTTCACCACGTAACTTTTTCCAGACGATTGCTGCTGGAGGTGTGAATAGGCCTAAGACAAAGCTTAGGAACAATGTCTACGGAATTCCGAAGAAATTGTTCTTTGCTCTGATGGATAAACACAAGCCGGTCAATATACAAATGTTGAAAATTCTTTTTCAGCTCTTGCTAATAACGACGCTGTTAGCTATTGCAGCGCGAATCACGGCTGGTTTTGTTACGGGGCCAACCAGCGAAATTTCTGACGTAATGCACGTGATATTCATTGTTGCAATTGGAGCCTTACCAAAAGTTCTCGAGGTTGCAGTGACAACGGCAAACGAGTCTGTCAAACGTGAGATTGAACTCAGAAGCATGGAACAGACGATCATTCGCTATTGGCAATGGGAGGCAATATAGATCAAGAATAGTCTGTATGCACCAACCAGTCTGTACTACACCATTGAGGAAAGAAAACACACCCTATATTGCAATAAAACAGCTGCTATATAATAAAATACAAAAAGAAAGGGCTAGGAGAAATATATGGGAAATATAAGCCAGGCAAACGACATTCTTTGGAAATCATCAAACAATAAATATATATAACTTTTAACGAGCAGTTGACGTAGTAACTGCCAATCTATTCTCAACGGAATCGATAATCATCTTTGCTACATACTTTTGCCCGATGCATTTAACCATCTTTCCACAACGCATAACCCAAATATTCCTGGCTATTCAGTCGAAACGCGTGAAATATTTAAAGTGTTGTTTAAAATTGCATTTCATTTCTAACACTCAAGTATTTTCTTTCTTTCAAAGAAACGCAATCTCTGATTGGCTAAACCAAATGGTTTCGAGATGGTCAGAAATCACGTTATTTCTAAAATTTACCATTAGAATTCTATCTAGAAAGATTAGTGAGTAAAGACATGCATTCTGATCTGCAATCTACTGAATTGAAATAGCGTGTACTTTTCACTTGCATGTTGAGAACGAGAGAGAGAGAGAGAGAGAGATGCTGGCGGAGAGAGAAGTGAGAGAGTGTGTGAGTGAGAGAGTGTGTGAGTGAGAGGGACCGTGAAAATGCTTTTGTATATATCATTGTGTTTTTAACAATGTAGGCTACGCCTGTACTCGTCCGATACAATATTTTCCTTTACCGGACTCCCATTCCTCGACAAACTAACAACAACGTACTCAATAAATATTTTATAGAAATGCCCAGTAGCACCTGGACTATGGCCTGTGTGTAGAACAACCAAATGTAACTACGTCACATCTAGCAATATATACATTTTACCAAAAACTCATCCCGATCCATCGATGTACTTCCATGAAAAAATTTTGCCACGTATACGTCTACCTTGGCCAGTCGTCCAGAGCTGAATGACAGCCAACTAACACACCGCACGTGATAAACGTGCGCTTAATACACAACGCCTCGGTCATTACCACCAGTAAAAGGGGAAAGAATTTTTCTTCTAATTCATTTCAATCAACCGAAGAAAATTTTATTTCCCTTACCGGACTCCCATTCCTCGACAAACTAACAACAACGTACTTAATAAATATTTTATTGAACTGCCTAGTAGCTCCTGGACTATGGCCAGTGAAAACCAAAGAACGGGGGAAAAAGTAACCATCGATGGATCGTGTCTCTATAACATGACATGTTAATTAATGCATCAACTATTTAAAGCCCTAAATTAAGAGACACTGACAACCTTTCCTCAGCACTGTCTTTGACGTAACAATCCTTTGCACACTCAGAAACCCAGCGTCCGTGTCTTTTAAACATTCTATCTTTAACACCATTGTTAGCTGCCGCTGTTGCTCCGCCCGATCTTAACGAATGTAGAGAATATTTTTAATGTCTGTAACATGCGGCTAAAGTGCTTCAAGAAATGCTTCACGTAAAGTCGTATAAGACATTTGTTTGTTTGCTTTCCTAACAACAAAACCTCTTTTTGTTTTACAAATATTACGAAATAAGAAATCATTACCAGATAGCTTTGTCCACGATAAGTACTTAGAAACATTTTCAACTGGACACAGTTCAGTTCCTGTTTTGGCTATCATGATCCACGCACCGTCCCTGTATTTGTCTGTTTTACTACTTTCAATGAAAATAGACATATACGTAGACTTGAAAACGATATCTGAAACCTTATATTCAATAATTCTGCACTACGCATAAAGCCAGAAAAACCCACTAACAGTGCACAGATTATACGCTGTGACTTAATATTAGCACTCTGATATAAGGCTTTGTACACAGATGATATAATATCAATTGTCACTGGCTCTTTCTTAACTTGTACTTTACCTAAAACACGTTTCCCAGATTCAAGAACATTAATCACGGGCTTCGACTCAATTGGGGAATTTAATCTATTAATATCATGGAACCACTTAATTGCATAAAAAGCCGAAATTACTGGCGATGCTGAATTAGACTCTTGAATTAATGATGCGAGTTAAGTCGCAACCATAAAAGCATTGGCAGGTAGAACATCTCTGCTCCCCAACCCGTTACTTATCGAAAGCGTACCCATATTTCTTGCCAGTACTGTCCGCTCTTGATTTCTGTAACAGCTCCGGGAGCAGAAGTGCTCCACCAACCATTGCTTCTGGTAGCATGTTTAATTGTTTTTCGTGAATCTGGAAAAAGACATGTATTAAAAAATTATAGTTAGACAAACTATATACCAAATAAGTGTTCTACATGCTTTATACTGTTCCATATTCGCAATACTGCATAAAAATCATAACGGTTATGTTATCTAGCGATACCGCTTTAATGAAAAACAATACTGCTTAGATCTGAAGCAGAATTATTTCACTGGGAACTAGCGATGCCGCTTGCACAAAATGCAATACTGCTAATGAAAAAAATGTAGTACTGCAAACCATTACAGTACCAAGGGAGTTAACAAGTACTTCTTCAAATTACTAAGAAATACAAGTTATTTCCCTTTTAACTACAGAAATCCATGCACAGTGCTAACACACGGAAATGTAAATCTGCGTTTCCGAAGATTCCTTTCCCATTTCTACACTTGACATAAAATTCTTTTTGTACAGGTAAATCTATGCAATCCTTTACAGGCCTAATGAAATGACCTCCTGGGCATAAAAGTGGCCGATTTCCAAAAAGTAGAATTAAAATCCCTTCTACTGAATCTACTCACATTTTCCGTATCACTCTTGTGATAATTGAAATAGGGGTACGAACAAGCCTAGTTTGCCTCCCCAGTTCTTAGAAAAAGCGTCCACTCCTGAAGTAGACGGATCCCAGAATCTTGAATAAAAAACTGGAAGTTTGGCATTATATGAAGATGCAAACCAATCAAAATATTTCTAATTTACCGAATAGTTTTTTTTATCAAATGCAGAATTTCAAAAGAAATTCCCCAATCATCCAAATCTTCAATTTTTGAAAAATAATCTCCTTTTTTCGCTTTCTGATCTAGGAATCCATTCTACTTCTAAATTAATCGAATTTTGCATGCACAACTTGAATATTTCTACAGCAGTGATTTGCAAGTCTGGCTTCATAGAACCTTTCGATATAATTGACTTAGTGCCCTGGTTATCTGTAAACCATTTAACACTTTGATTTTTTAACATTGGGATAAGAGATTGGAAACACCGACCAATTCTCTTCACGTGGATGATCGTTTAGCTTCATCCTCGGTCCAGACACCGTGGCTT